>CM032332.1:18806669-19406669 GCA_019022515.1 Quercus aquifolioides | reverse complement strand
CTTCTCAATCTCAGCTCTCTGAAAATAGGGATATCTATAGGGTCGTTGACAAATGGGGTTGGTACCCTCCTTCAAGAGAATCTAATGCTCATGTCCTCTACAAGGAGGCAAACCAGATGGAGTAGCAAATACTGAAGCAAACTCGGATAAAAGCTGCTCAATAGCAGGGTCACAAGGTTGGTCAGATGAAGCAACAGACCCCAAGGACACAATCTGCAATAAGATGCCTTTCCTCACAGGTTTTTTAAAGAATTGGGTACCCTCTTGTAGAGAGTGATCAGTAGGATGTAAACCTTCTAAAGTAACTGTGGTACCCAAGTGTTGGAACTTCATAAACATGGCCCTAAAATCCCATTGTATCAGACCCAGAGTTCTAAGCCACTGAGTGCCTAAAACCAATTCACAATCACCTAAAGGCAGAACATTTAGATCTAATGCAAACATATGCCCTTGCACTAAAACTTTAGTATTAGCACACACACCATTAGTCTGAATGATAGCACCATTAGCAACCTTCACCTCAAATGTTAGAGTAGGATCTAATGAGAGTTGTAAAGTAGCTAAAATGGCAGTATCTAAGAAGTTGTGCGTGCTGCCAGTATCAATTAAGATGGTAACCTAGTGACCATTAATCCTACCCTTAACTCTCATGGTACCAGGTGAGGGACTACCCAACAAAGCATATAAAGTAATCTCAGCTACACCTTTCTCCTCATCAAATTTATTATCTTCAGACTTAACACCATCCAATGGTAATAAGGTAGCCTCATATTCATTAAATTCTACTAACTGAACACCAGAATTGGACTCTTGGAAAGGAAATAAACCTTCTAACAAGAAAAGTTTGGCTGACTTACATTGGTGTCCAGGTTGGAATTTCTCATCACAGTTGAAGCAAAACCCCTTTTTCCTTCGTTCCTCCATTTGAGCAGGTGATAACTTCTGTAAAGGAAGCCTATATCTAGACTCCACCTTCATCTCAGGCTTGGGACCCAAAATGGAAGGCTTAGTGTAATCAACAATTGTAGACCTCTGACTTCTACGGCTACTGTTCAGATATTCTTCTTGGATTTTAGCCAATCCAAAAGCTTCATTGAGATTCTTGGGGCTGAGCATCTTCACAGGTAATCGGACCTCATCTTTAAGACCACTCAAAAAACAACTCAGTTTGTGACCATCTGACAGTCCCTTAATCCTATTTGACAAAGCCTCAAATTGCCCTTTGTAAACCACAACACCACTTGATTGCTTCAATCTTGTGAGTGATTCCATAGGGTCTTCATATGCTGTGCTTCCAAATCGTGTCAACAAGGCCTCTACAAACCCTTCCCAAGTAACAAACATCCCATTTTCATCACTATCTTGAAACCAGATCAGGGCATCTCCATCCATGTGAAAGGAGGCCATTAACAATTTTTCACACAATGGTGTTTGATAAAAATTGAAATATTGATTGGCCTTGTACACCCACGAAGCAGGGTCATCTCCTTTGAATCGCGGAAAATCAAGTCTCACACTCCTTGATAAATTTGAGGGAGGCAGAGGTATAGCGTGCGAAGCTGGAGTACTCGGAGTCTGAGACTTCAAGGATGCAACTTGCTGTCTCTGTTCTTCTGCTTCAGTGAGTTTCTGCAAGGCTAAACTGATGGCATTCAATTGCTGAGTGTTGGCATTCAATAAGGAAAGAAACTCTCTCCTTACGAGCTATCTTAGAGGAAATTTATTATGTTTTTTAACCGCTGTAATTTTGTCCCCCCCTTTCTATTATTTGTTAAAAATGATTCCAGTGTTGTTTTAATTTATTTTGGGTTATTATTTTCTCCACATTCTAACAGTGTTAGTTCGGTGGCTAGTTGGGTTTTCTTCAAGGGAATAGGGAAACACTTTTTCTTTCTTTAATTTTTCTTCCTACTACCTAGATAAATTTTAGATAATGGAGGAATTATCACAAAGTTGGATGAAACTATCACCTTCGGAGAGAGAAGGACCCGGATGTTGTTTGGAAGAAGAATTCAGCTCGAAAGAACATATCATAGCAGCAAAGTTTCTCACAAAAAGGGCTCTTAACATTGAGGCCATTGCAAAAACATTTACTCCATTATGGCGTTCAAGGAGTGGATTCAAGATTAAAAACCTAGGTGATCATGTGATTCTTTTCATTTTTGAAAATGAAACTGAAGTAAAGAAGGTCCTCAATGCCGAACCATGGTGCTTTGATAAGCACTTGGTGATCATGCAGAAATATGATAAGAGCATGGCAATGGAAGAAATGAAATTTGAGAAGACTCGATTCTGGGTTCAAGTTCACGGACTCCCCTATAAGTTCATGAATGTTAAGGCAGCCGAGAAAATCTGTGAAGTTGTTAGACAAGTTGTTCACTCTAATGATCCAGCTGAAACGGAGGGGGGCAATTTTATGAGGATTCAAGTGGAGATGGATATATCTTTACCCCTTTGTCGTGGTCGAGTTGTGTCTATGGAGAATGGCAAAAAATCTTGGGTCACTTTCAAGTACGAGCGCCTACCTAATATTTGTTATTGGTGTGGCAAAATGGATCACTCGGACCGTGATTGTGAGATATGGCTGGACAGCAAAGGAAGTTTAGCAGAAACACAAAAATAATTTGGGCCATCATTACGTGCTCCACCGTTTTTCCCGTCAAAGCGAATTGTGGTGGCTATCCTGAGTTTTTACAGCCAAAAACGTGCAACCCCAAAATCGCAGGCTCTTGAAGCTAGACCTGAGGATGGCGGAGAGATCAATGATGATTCACGACTTAGGGAGGAGCTCACGATGGTGCACAACGTGGACTCAGCTGACAGCACATTAAAGGCTCATTTATAGGAGAAAACCGATACATCTAATGCTCCTCTTTATTCAGGAAACAATTTCATGTGTAATAAATCTCAAGACCCCATTAACTCTCCACAAAATTCGAACAAATTAAATGCAGAAATTATAGGGATTAATGTTCCTGAAAATTCTGGTGATAATTGTCCATTACTCCCAACGGCACAAATTGGAATTAATCCAATTAATGACCCAAGTATCTCCATCAGTACAAGGAGGCGGCTCATTCAAACCCTAATGCTAATGTTTTCACTCCTAACCCTATGTCACGTGAGGGGCATGAAGTTGCTAGGGTAACCAAAAAAATAGGCACGTGGACTAGGTTGGACAGAGGCAAGATCACACAGCAAGCACCTCAGGCAGATTTCACAGGTCCATGCAAACGAAGCTTTTCAACAATTGATGATCATTCTGATTTACCTTGCAGCAAGAAATAGGTTTTGACGGATGAAGCTGAATTTTCTTTCCAAATGGTGGAGGTTGATGCTCAGCCTCGCCAAGAGCAATGAGTTGCTTAGTGTGGAACTATCATGGGATTAGGAACCTACGTACAAAGAAGGAGCTTGGTGTTTTAGTCCAGGCAAAACATCCTTTTGTCATGTTTTTAGCCGAGACATGGTCAGATGAAACAAGGCTAAAAGATATTAAGTGGAAATTGGAATTTGATCACGTGTTTGTTATACCTCGTGAAAATAGGGGAGGAGGATTAGCGTTGCTTTGGAAAAATTCTATTGATGTCACTGTGGAGACTTTCTCTAAAAATCACATTGACTCAATTATAAACAAAGGAAAGGAGGATGCATGGAGATTTACATGTTTTTATGGGGAACCGGTAACACATTTGAGGCATGAATCTTGGTCGAAGCTAAGACAATTAAATTCTCGTTTTAACCTTCCTTGGTTTTGTGCAGGAGATTTTAATGAGATTTTGAGGAGTAATGAAAAGCATGGGGGAAGCATGAGATCACAATCCCAAATGCAACTTTGGATTTCTTGATCTTGGCTTTGTAGGACCTCAGTATACATGGAGCAAGCATTATGCAGCGGGACATTCGGTGTGGGAAAGACTTGATCGAGGGTTAGCCAACTATGAGTGGCTGACAAGATTTGTAGGGGCACGAGTTTATCACCTCCACTCGGATTCCTCTTATCATCATCCACTCTTGATCACTCCCACAGGTTTGGAGGTGGTTCAAAAGAAGAAAATTTTCAGAATTGAGGAGATGTGGCTCTCCGACAAAGGTTGCTCTGATACAGTAGAAGCCGTGCGGCTGTCTAGTGATTCTGATTACATTAACAACCGAATCCTTAGAAAACTTGAGAAGTGCGGTGTTGAACTTACTAAGTGGAGTCGTGAGAATTTCGTTAATGTGAGAATTGAGCTGGAAAAAAAGAGAAGACAACTAGCTGAGGCCGGAAGGGTTGCAATGAATTTTGGGCTGAATGCTCGGGTGAGGGAATTGAAGAATGAAATTGAAATTCTTTTAGATAGAGAGAATCGGATGCGGCTGCAACGTTCTAAAACTCTATAGGCAGTACAAGGAGACCGTAACACACGGTTTTTTCACAGCAAAGCAACCAATAGGTACCGAAAAAATTTCATCCATAAGCTTAGAAATCTAAATGGGCAATGGAGTGCAAATAATGAGGAAGTGGCAGACATCCTTATCCAATATTATAAAGAACTATTTACCTCAGCTAACCCCACGTTTCCTAAAGAAATTTTGTTGACCATTAATACTCGGGTTAGTGCACAAATGAATAATAAGCTATCAGCAAACTTTAAGGCTTAGGAAGTACATGAAGCAGTGAAACAAATGGTCCCTCTCAAGGCACCCGGTCCGAATGGAATGCCTCCAATTTCGGCCGCTGGTTGGTGATGAGGTAACAACTTCTGTCTTACAATTCCTTAATACAGCCACTTTCCCGTGTCATTTGAACCACACTTTCATCTCCCTAATTCCCAAAGTAAAAAACCCGGAGTTAGTTTCTGAATTTAGACCTATAAGCCTTTGTAAGGTCTTGTATAAGATTTTTTCTAAAGTATTGGCTAATAGGTTGAAAAAAGTCTTACCTACTCTCATTACGAAACATCAAAGTGCCTTTGCAAAGAGTTGTCTTATATCTGATAATATTTTGGTTGCTTTTGAGTCTTCATAGTATACAGAATCACAAATCTAAGAAGGAGGGTTATATGGCAGTGAAGTTAGACATGAGCAAAGGTATGATAGAGTAGAATGGTCTTTCTTGGAAGCAGTTATGAGACGAATGGGTTTTACAGAAAGGTGGATTCAGTTGATGATGATGGGTGTAAAAATGGTATCCTATTCCATATTGGTGAATGGTGAGCCCAAAGCATGATCAAGCCAACCCGAGGAATTAGGCAAGGAGATTCTCTCTCTCCTTTCCTATTTTTGTTGTGCACTGAAAGTCTGCATGGTCTCATCTCATAAGCAGCCAGCCAAGGAGAATTACATGGATATTCACTTTGCAAAAATGGTCCTAAACTAACCCATCTTTTCTTTGCAGATGATAGCTTGTTATTTTGCAGATCTACTCCTCAGGAATGTGACAAAGTTTTGGAACTTTTGGATACCTACAATAAGCACTCGGGGCAGCACATCAATAAAAATAAAATCACCATTTTCTTTAGCAAGTCCACCACTCTGGAGAGAAAGCAATACATCAAGAATGCTTTAGGAGTTCCTGAAATTCGAAGCTATGAAAAGTATTTGGGGCTGCCCTCTTTGATTGGGAGAAGGAAAAAAGCTAGTTTCAAATATATCAAGGAAAGAGTATATGGAGAAAGCTCCAAGGGTGGGGGGAAAAGTTGATCTCTCAGGCCAGGAGGGAAGTCCTCATTAAAGCCATTGTCCAAGCCATCCCTACCTACACTGTGAGTTACTTTAAACTTCTGGTGGGATTATGCAATGAAATTGAGGGCCTTATTCGAAAATTTTGGTGGGGACAAAGAAGAGATAGACGAAAGATTCATTGGGTAAAGTGGAGCACTATGTGTAAACTGAAAGGGGAGGGAGGCATGGGATTCAAAGGTTTGGCCATGTTTAATGATGCTCTCCAACCTAAACAGGCTTGGCAGCTTCTTCACAATGAAAATTCACTCTTCTATCGGGTTTTCATAGCGAAGTTCTTCCTAGATTGCTCTATTTTGGAGGCCCCAGATTCTGCCAAAGGGCCATATGCTTGGCGTAGCATATTGAAGGGTAGGGAGGTTTTGAAAAAAGGAGGACGATGGAGGGTGGGTAATGGAAAGGATATCAGCATTTGGAGTGATGCTTGGCTGCCCTCTATATCTACCCCTAAGGTCAGTAATTCGATGGGGATTGAATTTCCAGAAGGGAAGGTAAATTCTCTAATCAATGCCCACAAGCGAAGCTGAGATGAGGACTTGCTGCAAGCTTTGTTCAAGCCTGAAGAGGTTCAGTTGATTTGGGGTATTTCACTTGGTGATGCTTCAGCTCGTGATAGAGTGGTCTAGCCTCACACACAATCAGGTTCCTATTCGGTGAAATCAGGATATTATTTTTTGACAAAGGAAAAGGAACAATCAGACCGTGATACTAATACTCCGGCCCCATCACAGAAGCTCTGGAAGATTCTTTGGAATCTTTTGGTCCCACCAAAAGTTTGAAACTTTATGTGGAGGGCTGCCAAAAAGGCCATTCCTGTTAAAACTAATTTAGTTAAACGACAGGTGCTTCAGGAAGCAACTTGTGATCACTGTCAGTCACATTCAAAAGATGTGTTGCATGCATTATGGCTGTGTCCATGTTTGACCAAGGTATGGGAATCTGATATTGTTTGGAGTTTCAGAAACACAGAACATTGGGTTGATTTTCAAAAGCTCATATTACACGTTGAAGAAGTGGGGCTCGATTTTGAATTGTTCTCCATGATTGCCTAGCTCTTATGACAGCGGAGAAACCAGATCAGAGTAGGCACTTCAGCCACTTCGCTCGGTCAACTTGTTACCCAAGCTCAACAACAGCTGCAAGACTACTACTGGGTGCAACCAGTGAAGCCAATGACTGTAAATGCCAATCTCCACACAACAGTAACTTGGACTCCTCCACATGCTCCTTTCTTGAAGATTAATTACGACGGGGCCGTTTTCCAAGATTCTAATAGTGCAGGCATAGGGGCTGTGATCCGAGATAGTGAGGGTGGAGTGCTTGCATCCCTAGCAGAGGAGATTCCTCTTCCTTAGACGGTGGCAAATGTGGAGGCAGCAGCTGCGAGAAGAGCCATCCTGTTTTCCAAAGATCTTAATCTCAGCTTTATTATATTAAAGGGAGATTCGGAGATCATCACTCAAGCAGTTCAGGCAGAGGATCAGTCCCTAGCTTCTTATGGTAATCTCATTGAGGAGATCAAATTCCATGCAGACTCTTTTCTCAGTTTTAGAGTTTCTCATGTTAAAAGAAAAGGGAATTTTGTAGCTCATAACCTAGCTAGACTTGCTAGACATGTTAGCAGTTTTGTGGTTGGATGGAGGAAGTTCCCTCCCACATTTTTCCTATACTTTCAGCTGATGCTAGCTAATTTTTCATTTATTAATAGCTGATTCAATTTGATTCTCAAGGTATATATATATATATATATATATATATCCACTTAATGCAAAGTATACTTTTATTTATTTATTCATTTTCAAAATCAGTATGCGTTTATGTATGGTTCATGATAAAATATGTAAAAATCATTAATTTGTTAATAGCTAAAATCATAATAAATTATATTAATATAATTAAATAATGTTACGAAAATAAAAATACCAATACCAATATTAAAAATGTCGACATTTGGGTTCATATGAAGGCCAAATAGGCGCCCATATGGGCAACCCATTGCACTGGGGTTTTGTTAATAGCTAAAATCATAATAAATTCTATTAATATAATTAAATAATGTTACGAAAATAAAAATACCAATACCAATATTAAAAATGTCAACATTTGGGTTCATATGAAGGCCAAATAGGCGCCCATATGGGCAACCCATTGCATTGGGGTTTTCTAGTTTCTAGTGTGCAAATATATAAGAGAGCATAATACCTAATTGAAAAAAAAAATGATCAAAATATACGTTTACATCCAAATAATCATAATATACATTTATATAATGATTATTATTTTCATTCTTGATATATCATTATGATTTTTTCAAAACATACTAAGTTCAAACAATGTATGTTTGTTATGTATATACATAATTATGATTATTTAAATTCGCACAAAGTTTAGGAATTATAAGTTTTTCAACAAAGAAATTATAATAAACATAAGTTTATGCTTATTAAAATTTTTGTTATAGTTTTTGGTTTTAGTGCCCACTAATTTTATGATGTTGGTGCTAACTCAATAATAATGAAAACTATTAGCTAAATCGTGCAATGAACAGGGAAGTTTGACAAAAAATATTTATATATGATAACTTCCTAACAATTCATCAGAGTCAAACCTCCCAAACGAAAGAGGAAGAGAGGAATTATTACAATGCAATTGGAATTAGTTGGAAAATGAAGTTTTGAACCAATTTCAACAAGAACACTAATGGCAAAAATGAGAAGGTAGTCATATTTCTTTAATTAGATTGCAAACAGTGTAATCAAAACTTATTTTCTATACCGATAAATACATTAACATTAGCATTTTGAGCTTAAGCCAAACAAATGAATATTTTTGCAACTCTATCTAAAAATTGTCAGTGCTCCCGTTAAATTTCTAAGGTAAGGCCAAATATCTACCTTGTTTACAAAGCATAGCAAGTGAATCGCAGGGTAATATTATCACTAATTGTATTGGAAACTTGACAGGCAGCTAACTTATATTAAAATCTTGGTTTCTTAAATTTTATTATTTGAGTATGTGTATGAAAATGTGTTCAATTTAAATCAAGTATTATACTCAACTCATTAACCTTTTTAGTAAAGGCCAGCTCCCCCGCAAGGAACAGTTGATTAGATTATCATTGTCATGTTTGCTATAAACTTGTAATTTATAGATCTATTAGTTTCAAAAAAAAAAAAAAAATCACACTAGGAATTTTTTTTTCTAATAAAATTTTGCATGTCAAATTTCATTAAATTTACAACTATGAAGCCTGGGACCAAAAATTAATGTTTGATAAGTTAGTTATGGAAAAAATAATAATAATTCTTCTCTTTTATTAAAACTTTCTTGAGAAATACCTTTGTGATCCGAGAAAGGGGTAAATTTTGAAAGTTTGATCTTGAAGTTCAGTAGAAACTTGTCACTACCATAATCTCTTGTCTTACAAAGTGATATTGTCGTGACACATGAATTGAACCCAACAATCATAATCATAGTTGGTTTTATGATGGTATGATAAAAACTTAACCGACAGAAAGTCCAACTTGAGGATAATATCAAATTTAAAAAATAAGGACAAAAATCAATGATTTAAAACACTCAAACATGAACCCGATTGAAGGTTGGTCTTTTTACCCCTCTTAGTTAACAATTCCACCAAACTCTTCCTCAATGTATCCTAAAACTATTACAATCCACAACAAAACCTTTGGTCAAGAAAACCAAAGTTAAACGTTGTATTTAGGACCCAAGTACAAAAACACAGCACTACAACTAATTTGGTTATTTAAATAGAATTTTTCATTTTTCAAAAACCAAATCAATATATTAAGCTTCAACCCAACTCAAGTTAATAAAACCAACATCAAGCTACTTGGAACAGCTATACCATTAAAACTAACAATATATACACAGTGATAGTTCCAAAAAGCTATTTAATTACAGCGTTACACAAACAGCATAAACTATCATAAACAAGTCACATATCAGACAATTTTCCTAGACTCAAGCAACAGAGCTTGCATGTTTTTAGTTGTCTTATTTTATTCATTTCTAGTAATATCATGTTCCCTACACACAAAATCACATGGTTATTTGGATTATGATAGTCTTATGTGTTGGATTATGTGGCCAATTAGCGCACAATATGTGCAAATGTTAAATAATATTTTATATGAAAAGAACATTGCACAATAATGTATATTATAAATAAGATAATTATGAATAATGGAGATTGTATGTTTAGCTATGATTGGTTGTGCGAGGTTGACTTAGTCAAAAATACAGTTGAGATATCTCAGAGATATAGGAGAAATTATTAGGTCCATTAGGAAAACTGCTGACATGGTCTTCTCTGACCTCCCATCTAATAAAATGTTGTTATTTATGTAAATGTGACACGATCTGGTAATTTTTATTTTTTATTTCTTGTGCTGATTAGGAAGTTCACACATACATTTGCATAAATAACATCATCTCATTAGTCAGGAAAAACCACATCAGCAATTGAGATATCTTAGAGATATAGAGTTGTGAGTCAACGCAGTGAGATGAATAAAAGAATCTGAAGTATATTAAAGTTCATGTCCTAATTTGTAGGAACAGAATGAACTTTGGGAACCTTCATATCCTAATTTGTAGGAACAAAATTGAATGTTAGGTGGTGGAGCTTTAAACTATAACCCATTTGAGCTCTCTAAAAGAAGATGATAAACTCATTGCAACTCAAACACTATTCACTATTCACTCTTATCTTTCCCATTAATTATCTCGTTCTAAATTCAGAGATTTATTGTATTTTATAGTTGCTTCATTATGTGTGCTCTAGAGGTGTTCCGCCTAAAGTAGGGCACACCTAAAATGATAGGAGTACGCCGTAATGTGCTGGCATATGCCGGGTTCCTCCAAATCAAATGTCCAGCTTTGTTTCACTTGTTTTTGCATGTTCTTCAATTATGGGTTTCTATTTAAATAGCAGCGGAGTACAAGCCACTTTGAACAAAAAGGTTTGGTCTCCTTTGTTTTTTTTTTTTTTTTTTTTACTTGCATGACTTCTCTTGTTTACAATTCCGAGCTTTTAAAAGTTTTAAATTTTTAATACATTTTGATAGCATGAGATATAAGAAATTTGAAAAAAAGAATTTTATTCTGATGAGAATATAGGCTTCCAATGTAATTTTAATTGGAGTATTCTATTAATTTTGATAGCATTATAAGTAATACGAAAACATGAATTTTATTTTAATTAATGATAGTGTAGGATTTTGTCCATTTTAGTCCTAGTTTGAATTTGAATTTAAAATCAAATGGGAAAAAAATAACATTTGATCCTAAAAGATTAGAATAAAGTAAAAGGATTCTTAATCACATGTTGTATGTCTGCTTTGATTTCTCTCATGCTCACATACTTGAATGGCTCACATCATATTTGTTCTTTTTCTACTTCCTTTTAAATTCTTATATATTACATGCCTTGATTGATTTAGTTTAACTTTTTTTATTTTTAGTTAGTAAATAGTGAATAGGTTATTAGCGTTATTAGTTGTGTGTAATTTAGTTAGGCTTCCTTAGTAAAACCATTCAGACATACTCAAAATAATACAAGTGAAGGTTAGTTGTATGGCAATCCTAGGTGCCTTACACTTTCTTAGGAACATATTTTACGTCTAGACTAAGTCTAGACAAATTCCTTTACACATTAGGTGTAACAAATAACGAAAAGAACTTTTTTTTTTTAAGAATTATACAAATTCAATATAGACCGGATATTTATTCAATTCATCTAATTATGCTTTGAAGTAAATACTCTAGGAGATGTCACTTCATTTATCATTTAGTTTAGTTTTAATTTAAGTTTATGAAATTTCAATAAAACAATAAAATAAGGAGTCTTTATGTCACATTACGAAATGTCTCATTTCAAAAAAAATCCGACATTTGGGAGCTTTACATGAATTTAATCATTTAACTATATTAAATTACCGATTATCCTAAAAATTTAAGTTATTAGAAAATAGTAAATTTAATCATTTAACTATAATTCTAACACACCTTTTTATGTGTGGCCCTAAACTCTCCTAGAACCACTTTTCAAAAACTCACATCAAATTTTTTATTTTACACTACTTTCATTTAAATGTTTTTTTTTTTATCAATTTTTAATTACTCTTCCAAATCCTCTCTCTCTCTCTCTCTCTCTCTCTCAGTTAAAAAAATAAATATGCATATTAACTGTGTATATTTAAATAGTTACTGTAACTAGAATTATATTTTACATATATAATTATGAGGTTGATTGGAATAATTGTGGAGCTTATGCTATTTTAGATGAACTATTGTGAATGCTCTAATAGGATTCAATCACCTACCACAACTAGCTACATCTTCACCTTTGAAAAGTCAGGTACGTTTGATACATGATTTTTATTATTTTTCTTCTACACATGTTGATTTGTACATACCCGTCTAAATGGGAAAGATTCATCATGTAAATAGTTTTGCATTCGCAATCATTAATTTTTGAACAATGCGAAATACGGAAACAAATTGAGAAGCATCAAATTAATGGAAGAACTGTATTATGCAAAGTCAGGATTAGCTTTTAAGGTTGCTAATAAACAATCACTTTTGATGGCCAAGCATAAGGAACAGCCACCGTATCTCACCTTTTACCTTTTTCAAATCAAATTGTCCACCGCCACCATCATATGCATTACTGACTAATAAAGATATCTTGAGTGGAAGAAATCATATATAGCTGAAAATTTCCTTGGTCAACACTTTCCCACAACTGATGGTTATTAGCTAATCCGTTTATTACTTCTCAAGAAGTGACCATATTCAAAGTTGAATCTTTAAGACTCCTTATAGTGCTAAAATAGTTGACTTTAGGTTCCTTTTTAACACATATATAAATGCTAGCAGGAGCTTCCCTCTTCTTCCCAGTGTACTTAGCTCTTAGGTCTTGTTAAGTTCTTCCGCTAAGTAGCTTTATCTGCTTAATAAGTATATACTTTGCAAGCATTTGATACCATTGCAATATGCAATAATTTTTACAGGACTTATTTGTTTAGTTTTTTTTTTCTGTTTTAAATTTTTATTAGAATAAATCTTCTGGTTGCAATGAACTCTGATGTTACTGACGAGGCGGGATCGAAGGAGATGGACACAAGTATGTGTATGCCTCCTTCACAAGATCACCATCCAGAAAATTTGCCATATGTTCACAAAGTGGGGGTGCCTCGGAGGCAAAACCTTTTGAAGCAGTTTACAGCTTCTGTAAAGGAAACTTTCTTCGTTGGTAACCCCTTCCGACCCTTCAAGGGCCAATCCAGATTAGGAAAGTTTGTCCTTGCTCTCCAAGCTGTTTTCCCTATTGTTAGTTGGGGGAAGGACTATAATCTTGCTAGATTCAAAGGAGACCTAATAGCTGGACTTACCATTGCAAGCCTGTGTATTCCTCAGGTAATAGAATTTGGATGAAATTCTTTATCTTTTACTTTCCATGCATACATTTCTAGTCATACTCAAATATGTCACTCGCCCTGTCAGGATATTGGATATGCAAAGCTTGCAAATCTGCCACCCCAAAATGGATTATGTGAGTTCTCTTGTTTTCCTTGTAACCAGAGCTACTTGGTTGTCTTAACTATCACTAATTCCATTTTATATGGTCTATTTCCCTTGAAATACAGACAGCAGTTTTGTTCCCCCTCTTATTTATGCCTTCATGGGAAGCTCGAGAGACATTGCTATAGGACCCGTGGCTGTTGTGTCTCTCTTGCTTGGAAGTCTTCTACAGAATGAGATTGATCCAGTGAAAGATGCACTTGAGTATCGACGTCTTGCATTCACAGCTACCTTCTTTGCTGGCATCACTCAATTCACACTAGGGTTTTTCAGGTATTTATATACATGTTCGCCTCTACTAGGCATTGATTCTATCACACTGGTTAGTTTACGAATGTGTTTGCACACATAATCCATTTCATATTTTACATGCAAGACGTCAATAAAAAAAAATATATGTAAATGCATAGAGTGTAGTAGTGTACAATAGCGAGTATAAAACAATACATGCATGCATGCTGTATTATATTGTATATATTAAGGAATATTCACTAAACTTTTTCATAATATTCATTAAAAAAGAGTTCTTCTTCAGGGACGGACCCAGGTGAGGCCTAGGCTCCCTGGTCCAAATTTTTTTATTTTTTTATACTTATTATATATATAATTTTTATAGTTGCTTTCCTTCCAAAACTTTAGATTCCTCTAACTAGAAACTATCCAACTCAAAAAACTTGACAAAAATAATAAAAACATTCACAATAATAATTTTATTTTAGCAAAAAAACTATTTTACTACCAAAAAACCATGTGTTATTAGAGAAGTTAAAACTAATTTTTTTTACAACTATAGTAAATTGGTATAAATACCAATTGACTGTAACAAGATTTTAAAAATAAAATATAATATTTTATTAAGATTATCTCTCTACCTTCAATTAATTAAAAACTCAAATTCTCTCTCTTCCTTGATTGTTTTAATGAGTTGTTTATATTATTTTAAATGAAATTGTAAAAGAATAGAACATTTGATATTGAGTGTATTGTAAAGTGAAGTGGTAAAATAGATAAATTAGTTTTTTTGAGGTGCTAAAAATCAAAATTTTTAGCATCACTACTATGAATGCTCTAACTTTTATAAAAAAACAAAAAATAAATAAATAAAAAAACAACTTAGCCAACCTAGTATTAAATTATTATTTTTTTTGGTTGATAATTGCATCTTAATGTATTAAGAAATAACAATTTTATATATTTATAATTTGTTAATCTTATATGAATGCCTATTTAGATTTTTTTTTCCTACTCCGACCCCCTCTAACTAAAATCCTAAGTCCGTCCCTGTTCTACTTGTATATTAATTGTTAATGTTTAGAAGGATAATATATATCAACTTTGCTTTCAGATTGGGTTTCTTGATTGACTTTCTTTCTCACGCTGCAATCGTTGGGTTCATGGGTGGAGCTGCTATTACCATTGCCCTTCAACAGCTCAAAGGTTTGCTTGGCATATCTAACTTCACAAGGAAGACTGATATTGTCTCTGTTATGCGCTCAGTATGGGGTACAATACATCATGGGGTAATTAATTTCACACTTTTATTCTGATTCTCCATTACATTATTGACATCAAGCTAAGTTGCTATATATATTGTAGAACAATTTACTATCTTATACTATATACTCTCCTACGTTGCTTTACAGTGGAACTGGCAAACAATGGCAATAGGCATCTCGTTCTTGGCTTTCCTTCTACTTGCCAAGCACATTGTAAGAAATCTTTCCTTCCTTTTCTTACTATATCTTGAAGGTCTTCCAGTTGATTCCTCTATAATATATATTTGAGCAGGGAAAAAAGAACAAAAAACTTTTCTGGGTTCCTGCAATTGCTCCTATGGTTTGTGTCATCCTGTCCACCTTTCTTGTGTATATAACCCATGCTGATAAGCATGGTGTTCAAATTGTAAGTGCTCTTATTAATTTCATGATTATTTTTTCATTCTAGGTTTATGAGTAAGGAAATAACGCCAAATTCTTAGTAATAATTATATTATTTCAGGTTCGGCATATAAAAAAGGGCATAAATCCACCATCCTTTAAGGAAATTTATTTTACTGGAAAATATTTTGGAAAAGGATTTCGGATTGGTGTTTTATCGGGTATGATAGGACTAACGGTAAGAATATATGAGACTGACCATCTTACTTGAGTTAGTAATATAATTTTTCAGCAGATTTTACCAATCAATGTTGTGAAAGCCATTATTTTTTTGGTTTCTAGGAAGCTATAGCAATTGGAAGAACATTTGCAGCAGTAAAGGACTATCATCTTGATGGAAACAAAGAAATGGTGGCACTGGGGACAATGAATGTTGTTGGTTCCATGACATCGTGTTATGTTGCTACAGGTGTGTGTTCATTTGCCACCAGCTTTTTCATTTAACTTCTCCCT
This sequence comes from Quercus aquifolioides, assembly GCA_019022515.1. Taxonomy (NCBI): domain Eukaryota; kingdom Viridiplantae; phylum Streptophyta; class Magnoliopsida; order Fagales; family Fagaceae; genus Quercus; species Quercus aquifolioides. The sequence goes on along the minus strand of CM032332.1, from coordinate 19,390,947 downwards.
TATTTTGTTTATGTACAATTTTTAAAACTTTACCTTTAGCTAGAACTGGCCCAACCTAATTTTGGGCCTAAGGTGAAATATATATGTAGGGCCTTTTTTATATAAATATTAATTAAATCAAATTATTATATATAAATCAAATTGAGGTTAATTTGATGTATTAAATACATAATTTAATGAATAACACTAACTAAAACTAAGGTTTATTTCATATGGAGAATTGAATATTATAGTTGAAAAATTAATTTAACAAAAAGAAATTTAAAAAAAAATTAATTTATCTTGGATATATAACAATACATATATAGTTAATTACATTTATAATCTATGATATTAATCAATGTGTGGCTTTGTAGTAGATTAGTTTACAAATATTAAAGTTTCAAACTATTAGGGAGGATTAATCATCATTGATGATCTAACACATTTACAAAAAAAAAAAAAAAAAAATTTAAAGCCTTGTTAGAAATAAAAAAGGAAATTTTTTTTTTAATTATTATATACAAGATAGAATTTCTACTCTAGCCTAATCTAAGTGTATATGTGTGTGAAGCTCCCTCTTGAAGACTTGAACCTCGGCCCTTGCCCCTACACCCCACAAGCACTTATACTTGTGGAGTGACTATCGCACTAAGGGTATGCGATGATAAAAAATGAAAATGTTAAAGATACTACAAAATATTCACAATATAATGTGACAATAATAGTGAAGGATGAGCTTCAATAATGTAATTAATGAATATTTAAAATACTTTTTTGTGATTGGTAATATGTCAGTTTGTAAATCTATAATAAAATTTGTGATATCTATAACATCACTAATTATAAAAAGTGTACAACAATTTGAAAAAATTCATATTTATAAAATTTTGGACCTTTTACAATGAGATGAAGGCCTTTTTTGTAAAGGGTAAATATTTATTTGTGGTGGAGGCCTTAGGCCTAGGCCTTGGGCCGGCCCTGCCTTTAGCCTGCTTTCAGCAAAAAAAATCAAAATAAGAATTTTTCTTGGGTTTTTGTACTTATTTAAGGATGTATTGTTATTGAATTAACGTTGTTTGTTTGTGTCTCTGATTTTAATGCAGGATCCTTCTCTCGCTCAGCCGTAAATTTCATGGCTGGCTGCAACACAGCCATGTCCAACATTGTGATGTCTTGTGTTGTATTTTTGATTTTGGAATTCATGACATCACTATTTAAGTACACCCCAAATGCTATACTTGCTTCTATCATTATATCTGCTGTGGTAGGCCTAATTGATGTTGAAGCCGTGAGTCTATTGTGGAAGATTGATAAATTTGATTTTGTTGCTTGCATGGGAGCCTTTTTCGGTGTGATTTTTGTTTCTGTTGAGATTGGCCTTTTAATTGCGGTGAGAAATCTAGCATTCTTGTTTTTTTTTGGCTTTCTAATCTATCACTACTAAATTACTTTTGCAATAGGTCTCAATATCATTTGCCAAAATACTCTTGCAAGTGACAAGGCCAAGAACTGCATTACTTGGAAACCTTCCAGGGACTGCTGTTTACAGAAACATCCTGCAATATCCAGAAGCAAAAAAGGTTCCAGGCATTCTGATTGTTAGAGTAGATTCTGCTATATACTTTTCAAACTCCAACTATATTAAGGAAAGGTATTAACTTTTTCAATTCATTTGAATCTCTCTTTCTTGCTTCTCCTTCCTTCTCCTTTCTGAAGTACTTGTATTATAGGGATATGCATGAACAAACAGCTTACAAAATTGGGAAATGTGCAGTTTTGGTGCTTCTTATTCAAAGTGAATTATGGTTTTTGTTAAATTTCCGATTGATCCAAAAAATTAAATGGTTCCAAAATAGTGAATTAGTTCATTGTACAATAATTCCAACTGTTTCTAATGTTCTAGAAGTCTTAAGTATCTAACTGGAAATTGTTCTTGATTGTACCATTAGATTAGAATATCATTGACTAATTTTATGACTTATAAAGTACATAATTACATATTAAAAGAATTTATTAGGGAAATGTTATACCTTTATACTTATTGTCGGCCAACATTTCTCAGTTGAATCCATAGACCCGTTTGTGGTTGTTTCAACGTATGCAATCCATTGCAGATTAGTGCTTAAATCCAATTTCTTGCAGGATTTTGAGATGGCTAACCGATGAAGAAGAACAGCTAAAAAAGAAGGGTCTGCCTGCAATCCAGTATTTGGTTGTTGAAATGTCACGTAAGCAGATTGATACGTTGTTCTAATTCCTAATTTTTGTAATGAATCTCAAAAACCGAATATGTCTCATGAATTTGCATTATTGCAGCTGTTACCGACATTGACACTAGTGGCATTCATGCCTTTGAAGAATTATATAGGAGTCTTCAGAAGAGAGATGTTCAGGTAATTCCACAATTCAAAACTATAAATAATTATTTTGTGAGTTATCGAGGTTTTTGGTTTGCGGAAATTAAACTTCGTGTTCTAATTGAATTTGCTTTTAGTAAGTGATTCTAATGTATCCAAATTGAAAGGGAAAAAAAAAAATTATTACAATATTTTGGTCTCTTTTTGCAACGAAAATTTTTTAGATATTCTCGGAATATAGTGAAATAGTATTCCACCTCCTTCTCACATTTATGGTAAACCAACCATAAATTTAATGAGTGTAGATCACGCCATAAATGTGAGAGGAATAAACACTAATCACTGTGCTCCGGTATTACCAAAGAATTATTCGGGCTACATTATTTATACATAGGATATGGAGTTAAAGATGCCACTTTGGATTGAAATAAATAAATGTGATTTCATATGGATAAAGTTATCTTTTTAATCACATTGGTAGATCAAACTCATGCCAAAACATAGTTGAGGAAAGTGCGATACATTTTTTTATCAGGCTCCTTTTCATCAATCTTATCATTTTTGTTAATTATATATCTTATCATTCTCTGCTAGTTATCCATTTTCATTTTATGTAACTAACATTTTTCATGTCTTCAGCTTAGTTTTCAACTTTTATATATTTCCGCCAAAAGGCCCAAAACTTTTTAACAATTGTCCCAAATATATGCCAATTATTAAAAAATTAATATCTTCACATTTCAATGTAAAAGTAAAGAAAATATCGGAGTAGAAATGTTGAGCTAGGTGATAACTTATTTATTATTGATTTCCTTGAAACTTGTACAGTTGGAAATAGAATAATAACTCAATGACAAAGATATTTTAGCGAATTGTACAAATCTAAACCTTGTTGAACCAAAAATGATGGGATTCACTCATATGTGAGAACGTGATTATATATACTGAATACACTAATTACTTGTTCCTATTGATTTAGTCTAATTAACTTTTTATAAATTTTTTAAGGTACATTTATATTCTTGTATAATAAATTGATAAAAATAAGCTAATTTAAATGCACATTAAACATTTCTATATAATAGCATCTTGGAGCATTCATATTGGCATAGCCAATTTTTTTGCAAAATCTTAGCTGGCAAATCGAGGCCACAGTATTTATTGTTCATGACATGTGCAATTTATTTGGCCAGTATAAAAGCAGAAATACTAATGGGAAGGTTTTTTTTTTTTTTAATTGTTATTTGAAAGTTACTTCTAGCAAATCCAGGGCCTGTTGTGGTCGACAAGTTGCATGCATCAAAGATTACAACCTTGATTGGGGACAGCAAGATTTTTCTGTCCGTTGCCGACGCAGTTCGATATGTTCCTAAGATAGAGGAACCTTGAATGAGAGGGGATCAATTAACGGTGCCATATTGCCAATATTGAAGGAGCTCTAGAAAATTAATATGATTTTTCGTTACTTCGGTTTTTCATTTTCTTTGTTTTTACTTAGAAAACACATACACTTCATTTGAGGTGTTATACTTATCTTATATCGGTGTCGTATCTTCCTTGTTATGTTATAAATTTTCAAAAATTGCTCATATCCCCATATCGTAACCGTACTTGTACTCATGTTCTTACTTCTTAAGTATAATATCAATTTGTTTATGGGTGATGAACACTTAAGTTTTTTTTTTTGCTTCCCCACCCCCCCCCCCCCCCCCACCACTACTTCTAATAATGATAGCTGGGTATTAAATCATATATACATATATATATATATATATAACCAATTTTATGTGTGAATTATTTCATTATTTATTATTATTTTCAAATTAATTAGTAATTTTTGAATAATCAACTTATTAATGTGAATTTTCTTCTAAAAAATGAAAAGAAAAAAGAAACTTAGTGTGAAGGCATTGGTAAGGATTGTGTTTATTTGAAGAAAAAAATTACCTAGATTTAAAAGAACTACTGTTTGAAATATGGGAAGCCATTAAAAATCACCTCTTCGTTGAATGACTTTTTAAAATATCAATATCATTTTGGTTAACCAAATATTAATTTCAAAAAAGAAATTTGTCCCTCAATGTGGTATTGCCTAGCCTCCCTTATTAGGTAAACCGTAAACTAGGCTTTGAATCTCCCCTTCCCACTTCTTTAATAATTATTTTTTAAAAATAGTGATTAAATCGGTGAAAATAATCAAAACTAAACTTGCCATTATAAAGTGGACTAAAGATTTAGAAAAATGATGACAGAAGTATGACTCTAAATTTCACCATAATTATCGTTGGCATTGGATCATATGATTGGGTCTAATAGATGTCCATCTGCGCAGCCCATTAGAAAAAAGCCTAACTCTAAGATTTACTACAAGATGCTATTTAAGTATTTTTTTTCTAATTAGGAAATGTACTAAGATAGAACAAGAGAAAAGATCAGCTTGCGGAATTCATTGGTGAGGGTTGCCAGACATGGAAAGGAGCCTGGGTTTGTACACTTCACAGTTCCCTAGTGGGTTTGGCTAAACAATAAGGTAATTCAAAACCCAAAAAGTTTGATGCAACACCATGTAACTATCTATTTCTTTCATTGTATCAAATTAATAGAGCTTTTTCTCATTGATTTCAAGCCCATAAATGGCTTTAAGATGCCTTTTCAACCATTTTTTTCACAAAGCAATAAAAACCTTGTTTATGTTTGCCCTTACCAATGCTAATAAGGTTACTTTCCGGTAGCACCAACGATGCCATTAGACTCCTAACAAGACCAAGATTCCAACAAGATTGACCTTGTTTGATTGGAATGTGTAAAAATTAAAAAGATGCATCTTAACCATTTCAATGATTGAAATTGTGTAGAAATCTGATATAAACTCATGGTAGAATTCACATTTGAAAATCGGCTTGTAAGGGAGGAATGTCCAAAAGCTTATATACATATGATTAAATTTGCACTTAAGCGATGCAAGAAACTTAAATCATAGCATACCACCACGCTACGTAGCTGATGTCATGGCGACTCACTTTATCAACACTAACTCAATGGTAGCTCTTGCTTTTTTTAGCGGCTCCACTCACCAATTAGTTATTCAATAACTTAGCAAAACATTTTAATCTAGCCTCTAGGACGTCCCTTCCAAGATCCGATGACAAAATCACAACTCATTTGATCTCATACTCAACGAACTATGTGTGATTACTCAACATGGTACCTGACTCTGATATCAAATGTTAAGAAGAAAAAGAAAAAGGAAAAAAAAAAAGAAAAAAAAAAAGAATGGCAATTTGAGGAATTAAGGGTAGGTCATTTCAAGGGGACTTGGGCCTCCACTAGAGAAGAAGAGAAAGGAAGAGAGATTAACAATATTGAACAATTATTATGAACAATATTGAACTCATGACTCCAATATTTCTCTCTCTCTCTCTCTCTCTCTCTCTCTCTCTCTCTCTCTCTCTCTCTTTATTTTTCTATTCTCTATTATCATTATTTTAGACTCTCTCTCTATCTTTATTACTCTTATTTCAGTATTCTCAATTCTCATTTATCTCTTATCAGCTTTTTTTTTTTTTTTTCCTCTTTGTTAGTAGATAAATTTGAAATATTTCATGTATTAGGCTTTTTTTTTTGTGACATTAATATATTCAAGTTATTTTCTTATTAGAATTTGTATAATTTAAATTTCTTAATGACTATCTTAAAAAAAAAATCTTAAAGCCGTCAATGGGAGGTTTGTGTCCACCCAAGTTGATCTTGAACATTAACACTGTGTTTGGTAAAGCAAAAGGCAGGGAAGGGAAGGAAAGGGAAAGGGAAAGGGGGGAAGAAAGGGGAGAGGAGAGGGAAGAGAAAAGAAAAAAAATTTCCTTCCCCTTGTTTGGTTTGTAAGGGAAAAATGGAGGAAAACACACCTTATTGGTGAGTCCCACTATAAGTGCTTTCTCTTCTCTCTCATTTTCCTCCCAATTTGGGAGGAAATAATATGGTGGGCCATGGAGGAATTTGTTTCCTTCTTTTTCCTTTCCTTCACACCAATTCCTCCTAACCAAACAAAGGAATTTATTTCCTTTTCTTCCCTTTCTTTTCTTTTGTTCCCAAATCCTTCCTAACCAAACAAAGCGTAATAGCCACGTACAACATCCGTCTCACGAATTAGCCTATGTCAAAACAATCCCTGTAAAGTCGGTATTGTTACACCATCCTGAGAAATTGTCTAATGTTTAAGTCATATGGTATGCCCATGCATCTCTGGACTTGTTATAAGTTGTTCACCTAGTACATTTTCATAGGGTTTGTTATCCCTGTATTTCAATCACCAAAGGTCAAAAGAAGAACCTGAGTTAAGACCCGTTTTGTAGTTTTGCCAAAATGCTTTAAGATGTTCCTTAAAGCTGAAAATAGCTTTAAGGTTACAGCTGAAATTTTGAGATAAAGAGTTAAAGCTCTGTAATGCACTGCTCCAATTTTTAATGAAAATAACAATTTTTTTTTTTAAGAGTTTCAATTTATGACATTTGCTACTGATAATAGTTCTTTATCATCAGACCAAGACACCAATTAGTTTTTGTTTTGGTTGGGATTGAATCTCGAATTTTTTATTCAACTATTAGATACTTTACCAGTTAAACTAACTGGAACTCATAAAAATAACAATTTTTTTTCTTTTTTGGAGAAGAAAAAAATAATGAATTGATATCTCAAAACAAAAATAATAATGAATTGATATAAAATCCAAAATTATTTTTAAAATGACACTTAATAGTCACCCATTTTAAGAGAGACCATTAGGCCCTAATAATAATATTAGTATTATTATTATGGTATATCGGTACTGTTAATTCAATTAATTGAGTTCAAGTATGAAAATACCAAAATATTTTTATCATGTCTTCTTTTGTCGTCTAAAAGCTATTTAGTAATTGGTTACCAAATAGTTTAAAGCTCTTAGTACTGCATTCTGCCAAATGCTTTACACGGGGGAATGTGCAAAATAGCTGTGCAAATGATTTGTATATAGTTAGTGTGGGGCCAGAAAGAGTCAGGCAATCTCGGCCCACTTCGAACCAGGCCCACAGGCCCACGCCGAGGAGGCGTCCAAGGTCCGAGGACGAAAATGTAAAGCCAAATTGCCCAAGAAACAGTGTCGAGGATGATTACTTCCTCGGACGGCCGAGATCAGAAAGTGGACAAGCAGCACACCATCAAGGGGAGTTTCCCTGAGCATCCAAAGAGCAAATAGCAAGTACCAAGCGCCAGCCAGGGAAGCATGGTGGAGGAGCAAGTCCCAGATGAACTGTCACCTCCACATTAAATGCCCTCAACTAACGCCCTGTCCGCATTAATGAGGATAGGACCCCTAAACAGTGCTGTCTTGGGCGCTGCAACCCACTGGAGGAATGGGAATGCGGCTGATGGGACAGGCTCTCAAGTGGTGGCCTAGCTGATCAACACATGTAGGGCTAGGATCAACTGAGAGAGATGTATATAATGTAAGGAGTCCCTCTTGAAAGGGGGACGGAAAACCTGAATCAAGAAGGACTGTAGCGACTTGTATTCTCTAAAACCTTGTAACCAATCTTCAAAGAAATAATAAGAACTCCAAGCTCTGAAAGGCCGGTCCGAGGAGCATTATTGTGCATCCCAATTCACATTTAAGATATTAGACTCACGTGTGACTATGCATGACCGTTGCATTCCTCACTAGGGCCTAGTTCTTGAACCCGCTCTCTACAAATTCATTGCAGGGTTAGCTTAGGCAACGCTTGAAACTATAAGGGAAGTAGACAACTCGAGTTTTAGAAACTCGAGATCTACGAGAAACTCGAGTTCCATGCAAAAAAAATTTTAGTTTTATCGCCCCTATAGTGGCATTTTTAAGTCCTATAGTGACGTTTTAAAACCCTATAGCAGCGTTTTCCTGTAAAAAATTTTCATAAGTGTTCAATACCAGGTTCAGGGAGCCCTATAGTGTCATTTTTATGCCCTATACTGACGTTTTAAAGCCCTATAGCGGCGTTTTTCTGCTAAATTTTGTTATAACTCCATTTTAAGCTCTATAGTGACGTTTTTAAGCCCTATAGCGGCGTTTTCCGAACTCGAGTCTTTAAAACTCGATTTTTACGTGGATTTTTTTTCAAATCAAGACTTAAAAACTTGATTTTTATCTTGAAACTCGAGTTTTAAACACTCGAGATGCTAGTTTTCAACATTCTTTACCGACTTGACAACTAACTAAATTTTTTAATATTTATTGTTATTTAGAAAAAAAATTCTGCTTTACACACTAATAGTTAAAACTCTTTATCCCAAAAATTAAATATATACAATTAAAATTGAATAGTTTTTTTTTTTTTTTTTTTTGATGACATCAGCAAAAAAATTATTTTTAATAAAAAATTTACAAGAGTATATGTTGGGAGAACACAGTTCCTTGGAGAAAATTAGCACAAGAAAAAATAGTCAAACAAAAACTCCAATTTACATAAAACGGAAATGAAGATCCCCACACAAAAACTAGTTACTATCATTAAGATCAAAAAACAAACAACCCAGCAAATAAGTTGTTTTCTGAGTCAAACATCCAGAAGGGAAGGGATGGTGACCCACGAAGGCAAAGAGAAAAGCTCCAAGCATTGCAGCCACATATCCATGGCGACACTCCAAAATAGGAGTAGTGCAAGTTCCACAGATAAATTACTGATTCTCCCGAAAATTTAAGTTGTTAAGAGACGATGAATTTATTTAATTAATCTAACACCATTGGCGGATCCAAGAATTTTCTTAAGGGTGGTCGTTAAGAAACTTAAATTATACAAAATCTAATAAAAAGAGAACTTCATAAATTGACAAAAACATGCAAATACATAAAATCTTACAATTTCCTTCTACAAATTTTTTATTTTGAAATCGTTACATGATAATCTCATTATTAATGTTGCAAGCTACATCTCTTCAAAAGTTTAGTTAAATAAAACTTTTTCTAGGACCTAATATGTTATTAAGAAGACCAAAGTTTAAGAACAAAATTTGGCTACAAACTTAGTTGCAGTCACTATCACTAAATGAATTAACATTATTACATATTTTGAAAATCTAATCAATAAATTGCATGTTCTCTATGTTCTTAAAACACGTCAAAATTTCATGCTAATCAGATGTTATTTACCATTCGATCCATAAAATTATTTTTTATATAATTTTAGACTACAAAAACTCGAAATTTAAATATTTGATTGATGACATAGCTATTGATTTTTTATTTTCTTGATATTTTGCAAGTATGGAGGATTTAAGGAAAAAAAAATGTAATTAAATGGTAGATTTGTTAAAATTCACATTCAATAAAAAAAAAAAAAAAAAAAAAAATTGAATAGAGTTATAATCTTAGTCTATAACCAAGTTTGTTGCCAAATTTTGTCCAAAATTTAATTATGTTGGGCCTAAAAAAAATTTAGGGTGGTCACAATGTTTTTTTAAAGATAAAAAAATCATAAATTTTTAAAATTTATACATAATAATTGTTTTTTTTTTTCCAAGGTGGTCATGTGACCACCCTGGACTCTATGTAGAGCCACCCCAATCTAACACTCCTTCGCATGTGAGCCACCTAAACTGCCATTTAGTGGGGGCCTAACACATGAAAATTTAAATGAGAGATATGATAGATATAGTGAATTGTACCAAAGACCTCTTGTGCTAATATCATCTCCGAACAACTTAAACTTTTAGTAAAATCAGTAATTTAACATCCACAAATGAGACGATCGAAGAGATCCCCAAGAAAGGCAGTACATGGCCCCCTAGTAGGCTGAATGCAAGGGAAGGTCCCACCTCGGAGCGATACTTGTGATAACGGTCGACAGATGCTTGGGTGTGCATTAGGAGCAAGTCGAGAGAGAGAGACACAGAGAAAAAAAATATATTAAACCAAGACTATAATATTTAGCTTTACACAATCACATTAGGGTGTATTAGCCTATTAATGTGGTTGGTTTGAACGTAACCTCAGCATCACCAAAGTGTGAATTAGTTGAAGGAAGACAATGATTAAGACGCGTATAGATGCCCCCACCTAGAGTTTTCAAACCTTGATATAAATAAACCCATAGCCCATATGGTTTTTTCTTTTCCTGACAACTACAATACATATTGATATGGGAATTGCTCTTGGTTGAATATTCTGTGAATAAACTGGGTATCAACAACTATCGAGTATCGACCAATGAGAATTACGATAATTATGAGAACGTAACGCGGAAAGTGGTCATGGTGAACACGCATGAGAAGGACAAAAACTTGGCGTGCATGAACCTGGACTGAATGAAGTTTTGATTAATTAACATTTGGCATATTCGACGTACGCCAAGAGGCACTAATGACCTTTTGACTATATATGCCAACATTAATTGGTCATACAATTATATGACAAAGGTTGATTTTTTTTTTTTTAGAATGAAGATGACAAAGGTTGATGAGTTGAAAACAATGTTGGGAAGTTTAGAGGGATCAGAAGGAATAGGGTTTTAAAATTAGTATAATAGAGGAGAGAATAATATATAGATATCATCAGATCACTTTCATTGTTTGACTCTCTGTAATGTAGAAATTAAATAGATGAAAATAATTGAATATAAGACGTAAAAATATTTTTTTTAGGCTATCTAGACATATATTGTCAATGTCAACCCTCTGGATAAAACAAGAAGTTGATTATTGCTCCATTCTTATTTATTTTCAATAACTTACATATCCATTTGTAGATGTAGTTTCGACAGAAGTTAAGTCTAGAAGGAAATTATGAGTATTACGTTCATGCATAACTTTCATATCAAGGTTAGCACGGTTAATAATATCAGCCCAGGTATTAATTACACGACCTTAACTATCAACTACATGGATTGGTCACAATTTTAAGAAATCATATCATCTACAACTCATGAAAAATTTGTATTCTATATATTGTAATTTTATGCCCAATTAATCCGTGGGTGTCTTTTTTTTTTTTAATATATATATACTACATGAATAGCACATTAAAAAAAAATCCTCACCGCACTATATGTAAGCAAATTAAAATCTCTATACTTTTAAGTAAAATTCTATCAATAATATTCCAGTATGTTTAAATAAAAAGTGCATAAAAGCTCATAAACAAAGTATCATCTCCTTCAAAATTTTCTCAATTTGAAAAAATTAAAAAGAAAGACATCTGCGACTTTGAGGGATAAAAATCACTCGAAATCCTCTCAATTCTCAAACATTTTTCTTTCACACCTTAAAGAAACATGGTAGGAGTAGTGTAACCCCAATGGGCCCAATCCAAACATAAATACACGACACATCTAAATTGTTCTATTTTTCTTTTCCCCAAATTAAAATAAGATTATTTTAAAAATAAGAATTGAAGTAAAATGTATAATAAATTTTAAATTAAGTCGAGATTATATCATCATGGTGATTTTGAGTAATTTTTACAATATTTTAGATACTCATATATGTCCTGATGCATAACCAGCTGCTGTGGCCTACTGCCCAGCATGTCCTTTCTCTCATCCATGGGCCAAGATTCCAAAAACATGTTGTGGTAGCTGATCTCTCTCTCTCTCTCTCTCTCTCAAAGGAAAGTTTTCTCTCTTCCCCTCCTCGTCAGCCAACAATATGTATTATTATAATTTGTGAAGAGATGGGTTCAAGTTACATATTTTCTAAATCATTAGATTTAAATAGATCCAACGATAAAAAAAAAACACTTATTAGAGCATTCGCAGCAGTGGTGCTAAATAGCTATATTGCTATTTTTTAGCACCACTGACCACAAAAATCACGCTGCAGCAGTGGAGGCATATTTAAAAAATTTAGATGTTCAGCTACAGTGCACATCTATCAATAGATGTGCACTGTAGCACAAAGCTAAAAAAAAAAAAATATATTTTATTTAACTTCTCTCTCCCTTTTCATTAAAATATTCCTTCTCTCTCTCTGCCTTCTCTTTCTTTTTGTCTCAGACTCAAGAGTCTCAGCCTCTCTCAACATCTCTCAAGCTCACTCTCTCACTCCGGTCTCTCACTCTCTCACTCCGGTCTCTCACTCTCTCAACTCCGGCCTCTCACTCCCTCACTGCGTTCTCTCACTCTCTCAACTCCGGTCTCCCAAGCCGTCGATCAGAGTGCTTGCTCGTGGATCGCCGACCCAGCTTGCCGACGTGATTGGAGTGCTTGCTCGCCGATCGGAGTGCTTGGAGATTTGGGTTTTTTTTTTTTTTTTTTTTTTTGCTTGCTGTGGACTAGTGGTGGCGGTGGTGGCGGCTGTGGCTGTGGCTGTGGCTGTGGCTGAGGAAAAAAATTGGAGAAATGGGTTTTTTTTTTTTTTTTTTCTTGGTGTGGACTGCTGGTAGTGGTGGTGGTGGCGGCTGTGATTGTGGTTGTGGCTGAGGAAAAAGATTGGAGATTTGGATTTTTTTTTTTTTCCTTGCTGTGGACTACTGCTGGTGGTGGCGGCGGCGGCGACGGCGGCTGTGGCTAATAGTAGAGTTGGATGTGGATGGTGTTGTGATGTTTTTTTTTTTTTTCTGGTAGTTTGATATATTATTTTATTGTTGTAGAAATATTATTTTATTGGGTTAAAAGCTAAAATAGATTCACTGCTGTAGTATGTGTGTAGCTAAAATAGATAAAGTGACTTTTTGTGTAGCTAAATAGCTAAAATTTTAGATGTACTGCTGCGAATGCTCTTAATACTAATATTCTAATTGGGATCTCATTAATTATCCCTTATTTATTACATTCCATACTTATCTCTAAACCTAAAAAAAAGGTATACGTCTCTCTCTCTCTTTCTCCTCCACTACACGTTTCTCTCTCTTTCCTCCACTGCTCTTCCACCTCCAAGGTCAGGTCACCAACAAAAAAAAAGGACTTAATTTAGTGTTACACTGAAGAGGATTTGGTGGATCCGTCACCTAACAAGCAAAAACTGCTAGTATAGACTCTAGATATTCTTTTCAATTTTGCTTAATTACAAAAGGATCATAGCACAAGCAAGAGAAAAATTTTATGGACCAATTTGTTTGTCGCTTTAGCTAGTAAATTTCTATTGCGGTATTGGCATTAGTACTGATCATCTTCAAAATTTTATAGTGGATGAGTTTACCTTCCAATAATCATATATGGAGCCCTAGTTTAGTCGTGTAATGGTGTATGGGCCCTGTAGGCTACAAAATATGTGAAATTCACAGTTCCTTTTAAATAAACCTAAGGACCAAGCAAAGCAAGGTGATAAGATAAATGGCGCATTAACATGTGATACTCCCTAGCATCAGAAATTCCAGTTGTGCAACCAACAGCTGTGGCTTTTCTTTTCTTTTTTGCCAGCAACCTAGCCGTGGAGGTGGAAGAGCGATGGAGAAGAGAGAGAGAAATGTATACTTTTTTTAAATTTAGAGATAAGTATGGAATATAATAAATAAGTGGTAATTAATGAGATGCTAATTAGAATATTAGCATTAATGAGTGTTTTTTTTTTACCATTGGATCTACTTAAATCCAATAGTTTAGAAAATATGTAACTTTTTAGAGTTACACCAGGTATAACTTGAATTCATCTCATTTGTGAAACTCTATATTAATGTATGTGATTTAATAATTTTTTTAATATTTTAAAATTTTCACCATTAAATTACATTATATTAATTACTATTTAATCCATAAAATCATCTTTTATAAATAATTTTAAAATTAAAAATAAATAAATACTTTATAGATGATATTGATATTGATTATGGATTATTTTGATATCTTTTTAAGTATGAAAGTTGTAAAAAGATAATCTAATCCACGGGTAGATTGTTTAAAATTAAAACCTTAAGTAAAAGTACAAAGTTATTATGCTAAATTATAAATTGTACTCTTTCACTTCACTTTTAACTTTATTCAATTCAGTCATTTTTTTTAGCCTCCATTAAAACTAAGCCATTAAAAACCCCAAAAAAAGTATTTTGTTTTGAATAATGCAATTATGACAAAGACTAATGGAATGATAAAATTGAATAAAACTATAAGTTAAAAAAACTTAATTGAACAAAAATGAACTTAGGGTCCGTTTGGATACTATTTATTTTACTGAAAACTGAAAACACTGTAGCAAAATAATTTTTAAATGTATGAATAGTACCATAAGACCAATTTTTAATTAAAGTTTTGATGAAAAAAAATATTTATAAGTCTCGTGAACAGTACACAAGACTCACTAAAAAAGTCGACAGCCATAAAAACGGCACCTAAAAAAATAAAAATAAAAAGAAACGCAGATGCAATAAGCTGACTTTTTTTATCAATACTAAAACGGGTACTTAGAGAATAGGTTGAATTTTAGGTAAAGTCCGAAGGTACAGTTTGTAATTTAGAAAAGTTATTAATTATTATAACACTGTATAAACTTACAAAAGTGACGTTAACTACAACTTGATCATAAATCCACACATAGAAGTACAAAGTTATTAATTGCTATAACATTAACAAAAGTGACGTTAAGTACATCTGGATCCTATCCAAACAAATTTTATACCGACAGCCAACGTACTATTTAAGCATTCTAATTGAGAACATATCCCATATTACCGAAAATAACATAAATTATTATCATTCTAATCACTAAATTTCTATCGTTTGGTCTGAAGGCTAAAATACAATATTGGTCATTGAAGCTTGCTTAGTGAACATAATTGATTTTTTTAAATTAAAAAATGAGCACTATTAGTTATTTGGTTAATTACAATTATTGTCAATACCTAGGCTTTTTAAATAATGTGATATTTTTTATTAAACAATTACAAAACAAATTGACATGTCAGGGGTAATAATCAAAACAAATACCAAACTGGATCCTAATAGGAAATCCCAAAAGAAATCCCCAATCTAAAAAGCGTAACAGTCCGTTTGGATTGAGGGATGAGTGGAGGGGGTTGGCTGAATAGGCTAATTTTCGGCCAATTTTACTCTACTCTCCCTCAATACAAATGGACCATAAGAAATAAATTTTTTTTGCCCTAACCCAAAATTCGTTGTCCTCCTCCATGCAATGCCACCTCCCTCCATAGAGGATGAGTTAGTCTTGAAGCATAGTTATTTCTAAGACTTTGGTTACGCCTCCAATGCATTGGACTGGTATTTTGCATGCTAAAGTTAGGTTTTGTTTTTAAAGAAGTGCTATGTTTACAATATTTTTACAACAAATCATAGGTAGTTAATTGTTATTAGTTCTAATTTAAACCTACCACTAAAATTACATTTTTGTCCTATCAATGACAACTTGTAACAACTTGTCATTTAAACTTTGTTATGAAAATATTGTGGAGACAACATTTCTCTTGTTTTTAAGTTTTTAAATTATTTTGGGTATTTATGGGGTATGATTGTGTGTGTTATGCTCAATTTTTCTGTATAAAAATATGACGAGTTAGTATCTCATGCGCCTAGCGCACGAGACTAGCCTCTCACAAGCAGGTGGGCCCTGCACATGTGAAGCCCACCTACCTCTGAGAGGCAGGTCTCATGCGTTCGGCGCATGAGAGATTTTTCCAAATATGACATGTCAATTTCTGTTGAAAGATGTAAACAAAATTAAGATTTAAGTAAATCTTTTTTTTTTCTTTTCTATTTTTAAGATTATCACAAACAAATTCACAATATTTATCATAATTTTCTTAAATAACAAAATATAATAGTCGCTTGTCACTTTCACATTAATACACTATTTTTTTTTTTTTTTCTCTACCAATTTACGGTTAGTCACGTAGAGAGTTATGAGCAAAATTATACTTTCTTCGGTTTCTTGTTTTACTAGATTATTTTTTGTTTTATTTCTTAGGATCAATCTCAATTTGCTTAGTTGGCGACGTTGTTGGAGTGTCACGCTCAGTCACAGGGCGTGGGGCCTGTGGGGGGTTGGTTTGTCCAGTGTCCAATAATAAGCAGTTGCGTCTGTAAGTCAATCTCTTCCACGAAACATTGATTTGGCATTTTGGGCCTCACCGACTCTCTCTCTCTCTCTCTCTCTCTCTCTCGCTCTATCACTCACTCACCACTTTTCCAAACTTTGTTTGCATTCACATTTTGAAAACAGAGAAAAAGAAAAAATAGAGTTAGATCTTTTTATATCAGCTTATTTTGTTAAAATTAAATTTTTTTTTTACTAAAAATACTAAAAATAAAAATAAAAATTAGTTAAAATAGTATAGTAAGACTTATTAATAGTATTAAAAAGTACAGTAAAACTCATGAATAATAGCAAAAATAAGCTAAATAATAAAATAAATTAGCAAAATTAATCATGTAAAATCCACATGTCTGTTTGGGATTCACTTATTTTGATGAAACTGAAAACTTTTTGTTGAAAGTAGGGTAGATAAAGGTAAAAGTTAGCTGAAATAGTACAATAAGACCTATAAATAGTACCAAAAAGTGTAGTAGAACCTATAAATAGTAGCAAAAATAAGCTGAATATAGTCTATTTGGAATTTACTTATTTTGCTGAAAATATCGTAGATAAATGTAAAAGTTAGTTAAAATAGTATAATAGGGCCTATAAATAATACCAAAAAATTCAATAAAGCTCATAAATAATAATAAAAATTAATTAAATAATAAAATAAACTGACAAAATTAATCATGTCAAACAAGTACACTAGAAGCTCATACCGTCATACGACACAACGTTGCTGGCTGCACGGATCTAAAAAGGGTTTATTGGGCAGTTGCAATTAGTGTGAGAGAGAGTTTTAATGTACTTTTCAATTTCGAGAATCCATGGCCCCCACCTCTCCCTTACAATTATTAGCCCACTAGCCTGTAAAAAAGTGCCACCTCTCCCTTCTCTTAGATTCTCGCGAATAACACATCGGATGGACGCAGCGAACTGGCTGTGAGTGGAACACAGTGATTGGAGTGAGTGAGTGATGTGTGAGACCCTCTTAAGTCTCACCCCTCATTGGGCTTAGCCATCGGCTTATAGCTTTAGCCAGATTCTAAATTCAATACCCATGCCCGCATGTGTTTTGTGGTGTGCTGGTGGCCAGTGTGCAAATTGGAACCCAACCTAAAATTTTATTTTATTTTGTTTTCTAAGGGAGAGAGAAATAGTTTTTTTTTTTTTGGTAGAAAGAGATATAGTTTTATACTATGTATTATTTTATTTTTTGTATGGGAACTATGTATTAATGTATTATTTTTTTTGGTGATGAATACTTCTTATACTATTATTATATACTTATTGTCTTTATTGTTTTTTTTTTGAAAGAGTATTGTTTTTAAATATCAACTAGACTAGAAGACTCTTGGGATTTTTTTTTCCTTGGGAGAGAGAAATGGTTATACAATTAGACTATTACCATTGTCTTTATTGTTTGTGATATCTAAGCAACTAGACAGACTGGAGGACTCTTAAGAAACTCTTTTTTTTTCCTTGGGAGAGAGAAATAGTTATTCTATTGCTATATATTATTATAATCTTTTGTGATGACTACTTTTGTATTATTATTTTTATATCTAACTAGAGTAGAGAGGACTCTTGGGACTTATTAGGAGGCAACAAAAGGTGCCCCTAAAAGTAGCAGGAATGACATAAGATTTAAGAGGAGGATGGGTGGGAATTTTGGGACACAAGGAGGGCCATTGATGGTGAGTTCATGAGAATGATGAGATCAGCAGAAAAAGTTCCATCCCCTAGCTTGTTTTATTTATTTTTTTTTTTTTAATTTGCAAAGTCTCTGTATTCTTTGCTAAGTGTGTTTTTTTGGGTCATGCAAAGGATGATAGATAGTGACTTCTACAAGATACATAAGTTGACCCTTGGACATATTTTGGAATCACTATAATTTCTCTCTTTATTCCTTTAAAAGTATTTGTTCTCCCATTATGAGATTAGTAAATTTACTCTTCGTTTCTAATAGAGGACACAATCAATTGAGTTTTGACTAACAAAAATCAGAGTGAACAATAGGAAAGAGAATTGGACAGCACTTCTCAAAGCAAGGGAGAGAGTCCTCCATCTCTTTTGAGAGACCAATTAGAGCAATGTTTGCCTGAACACTCCAGAAACAGTAAAAGGAAACTTTCCTAAAGCAAGACATTAAAAAGAGCAAGGGCCTCCATCTCTTTTTCCTTTTCTTTATACACAATGATGGAAGATTATCTTAACTTTCCTTTTCTTTTTAATAGAATATGTAGAAGATGCAAATAAATAAAAATAAAAAGCGGTTTTTTTTTTTTTTTTTTACTTTATAAATATGGTGCATATCTTGGTTTAGGAAATAACTTCTTTATGTTCGTTATTAATGGTCCGTTTGGATTAAGGGAGAGGGAGGAGGAGTAAAGTAGATTTAGCCCAAAATTAACCTATTTTTTGCCGACTCTACTCTACTCTACTCTCCTCCACTCCCCCTCTTTCCCCCCTCCATCCAAACAAGCCCTAAATGAATCAAGCCAAATCCTAAGTTTATGTTTAATTAATAAACAAGTAAGCTCATGCATAATAATGTGTTTTTTTTTAATGAGCATAATAATGTGTTAGTGAACAAATACATGAGTATGAGATTTAATTTAATTATATATAATTATATATATTTATATACTAAATATCTATACAAATACATATGTACTTATACTTGAAATTGGATTGTGTAAATTTGAAAATAATTATAAGATATCAAAATATTATTTGATAATATTAAAATAAATAGTACTTTAATATTAAAAATTCTATATAATTTTTATAAGTTCATAAAAAAATCATTCTATTTAAGTAACTTAAATAATATAATTTCAACTATAATTTAATTATTAAATATTAGCATAGATTTGTGAAGAATCAAATAAATTTAGCATATATGAAAATGAATAAATTAATTAAATAGCTCATGATCAAGCTTAAGCTTCTTTGACAAGAAAATGAACCGAACTTGGGCATGTAATCTAGTTTAGTGTTAGCTCAAGCTTAGCTCATGTTCAAATAAAATAAAATAAAAATTGTGAATTTTTACTACTGGACTTAGCCTAGCTGATTTATAGCCTTAGCTCTAACCCAACTTTAAAAGGCGTTGTCTGATCCTTAACTAAATTGGACACATATGAAAGTCAATATCTACTCACAATTACGTAATATGATCATATTATCTATAAAAAAAAAAATGCTAAGTAAGTGAAAAAGGAGATGAGCGAATGAAACTTATAGACGATACTTTTAAATCTATTTTAGAAGGAGTATTTGTTGGTGAAATATTATTTGTTATTTAAAAATATTACAATTTCAACTATGGGTGAAGTTCTTTTTTTTTTTTTTTAATTATTATTGTTATTTTATAAATGATTTTTGGACTTAGATAGAGGCAAAGAAGATGTTTGAACTTAGCTCAAGCTTAGCTCATGTTCAAATAAAATAAAATAAAATTGTGAATTTTTACTACTGGACTTAGCCTAGCTGATTTATAGCCTTAGCTCTAATCCTACTTTAAAAGGCATTGTTCAATCCTTAACTAAATTGGACACATATGAAAATCAATATCTACTCACAATTACGTAATATGATCATATTATCTTTTTAAAAAATGCTAAGTGAAAAAGGAGATGAGTGAATGAAACTTATAAACGTTACTTTTAAATCTATTTTAGGAGTATTTGTTGGTGAAATATTATTTGTTAGTTAAAAATATTACAATTTCGACTATAGGTGAATTTTTTTTTTTTTTTTTTAATAAATGATTTTTGGACTTACATAGAGGCAAAGAAGAGGTTTGAACTTAGCTCGAACTTAGCTCATGTTCAAATAAAATAAAATAAAAATTGTGAATTTTTACTACTAGACTTAGCCTAGCTAATTTATAGCCTTAGCTCTAATCCTACTTCAAAAGGCGTTGTTCAATCCTTAACTAAATTGGACACATGTGAAAGTCAATATCTACTCACAATTACGTAATATGATCATATTATCTTTAAAAAAAATGCTAAGTAAGTGAAAAAGGAGATGAGTGAATGAAACTTATAAACGTTACTTTTAAATCTATTTTAGGAGTATTTGTTGGTGAAATATTATTTGTTAGTTAAAAATATTACAATTTCGACTATGGGTGAAGTTCTTATTTTATTATTATTATTATTTTATAAATGATTTTTGGACTTAGATAGAGGCAAAGAAGAGGTTTGAACTTAGCTCATGCTCAAATAAAATAAAATAAAAATTTGTGAAATTTTATTACTAGACTTAGCCTAGCTGATTTATAGCCTTAGCTCTAATCCTACTTTAAAAGGCGTTGTTCGGTCCTTAACTAAATTGGACACATATGAAAGTCAATATCTACTCACAATTACGTAATATGATCATATTATCTTTAAAAAAAATGCTATGTAAGTGAAAAAGGAGATGAGTGAACGAAACTTATAAACGTTACTTCTAAATCTATTTTAGGAGTATTTGTTGGTGAAATATTATTTGTTAGTTAAAAATTTTACAATTTCGACTATGGGTGAAGTTCTTATTTTTATTATTATTATTATTTTATAAATGATTTTTGGACTTAGATAGAGGCAAAGAAGAGGTTTGAACTTAGCTCAAGCTTAGCTCATGTTCAAATAAAATAAAATAAAAGTTGTGAATTTTTACTACTGGACTTAGCCTAGTTGATTTATAGCCTTAGCTCTAATCTTACTTTAAAAGGCATTGTCTAATCCTTAACTAAATTGGACACGTATGAAAGTCAATATCTACTCACAATTACATAATATGATCATATTATCTTTAAAAAAAATGCTAAGTAAGTGAAAAAGGAGATGAGTGAATGAAACTTATAAACGTTACTTTTAAATCTATTTTAGGAGTATTTGTTGGTGAAATATTATTTGTTATTTAAAAATATTACAATTTCGACTATGGGTAAAGTTCTTATTTATTTATTTTTTTATTTTATAAATGATTTTTGGACTTAGATAGAGGCAAAGAAGAGGTTTGAACTTAGCTCAAGCTTAGTTCATGTTCAAATAAAATAAAATAAAAATTGTGAATTTTTACTACTGG
Source organism: Quercus aquifolioides (assembly GCA_019022515.1). NCBI lineage: Eukaryota > Viridiplantae > Streptophyta > Magnoliopsida > Fagales > Fagaceae > Quercus > Quercus aquifolioides. The sequence goes on along the minus strand of CM032332.1, from coordinate 19,369,555 downwards.
ACTTAGCCTAGCTAATTTATAGCCTTAGCTCTAATCCTACTTTAAAAGACGTTGTTCAATCCTTAACTAAATTGGACACATATGAAAGTCAATATCTACTCACAATTATGTAATATGATCATATTATCTTTAAAAAAGATGCTAAGTGAAAAATTAGATGAGTGAATGAAACTTATAGACGTTACTTTTAAATCTATTTTAGGAGTATTTGTTGGTGAAATATTATTTGTTATTTAAAAATATTACAATTTCGACTATGGGTGAAGTTCTTATTTATTTATTATCATTATTTTATAAATGATTTTTGGACTTAGACAGAGGCAAAGAAGAGGTTTGAATTCGTAACCTCAACTTCTTGAAACGTGGTCCCAAGGTGAAGTATTCATTCTTTTAATTGTAAAAACATATAGGAGCACTTCCAGAAATATAAGATTATGTATCAACTATCAAAATATCCTTTTCTTTTTCTTATGAAATTGAAAAGGATACTTGGACAAAGGAAAATAAATACATAGGGATGGGATTAGGAGTATAAAATTGGGGGTCAAACTAGAAAAAGGATTATGTATAATTAAAGATTATAGGGTTATATGGCTAACAGGTAACTTTTATAGGGCCATTCATATATTTTACTAAAAAAATGCCGTGAATATTAGGGAATTTATAGCATTTCCAAAAGTTTGGGGGCCAAGGTTCTACCAATTTGCTCCTTTGGAAATTGGAAATACATCTCAGATTTTTTATTTGTTTTTGTTTTATTCGGCTTTGGAAACCTTACATAAACAATGATTTCATGATGGTAAAATTGGTTCATGATTTACTAAATTATAATTGGGTTTCTTATGCCGTTCCATGTTTAGCTATTTCTGTAAGTAATAATTGTTCTTTTCTTTTTCTTTTTTTTAAAGAAGAATTTGTTATTGTTGTATTTGGATGATTAATTAAGATATTCTTAAAAGGGGGGAAAAGGACTTTCCTTCCTCCATTGAGGTAATTTACAACAATTTCTCATTTATATTTGAAACTAATTAATTTCCCTCTATATTTGAAAAGTGAGCAAATATGCTAAATTCGTTACTTTTTGAGTTAAATTCAATGAAATCACAATTATTACAAATGTAATCCAATAAAATAATAATGCAATTCTCGACAATTTCACTTCTTTGTGGTGTATGAATAATAATTTCTTCAAAAAATTTCATTGGATTTAACTGAGAAAGTAAAAAATAGGAGTTATTTGATTATTTCCCAAACACAGCGGGAGAAAATTGGTTAATTCATAGACAATGGGGGAAATTATGAACCACCTCAAACATAAAAAAGAGGAAAGTGTTTTTCTCCTTCTTAAAATATTCTAAACTAATAAACATTACTATTGTCTCTCTTCATTTCTGCTCTCCCTCAAAATTTCTAAACATAGAATTAGGTGAAATCTCACCTTATCTATGGCATCAATTGCTAAGTGTTTAAACATAATTAAAATTAAGATTATACAAAGATGAAGAATTTGAATAAACATGCTTGTGCCGAAATTTTAGTACGAGCAATATCATGATTAAATACTAGGGTTGGGTTATTTTTTAAGTAGATTACATACTAGTTCTAGTACCATTTTGTCATGACTCTGTGTAGTTATTACTTAATAGTGATTGATGATGCAAAAAATCGTCAATTGAACTCCTCATCGATACAGATGGACGAAAGCGTTAAGCGTTTGTCCAAAGACGAACCTTTTAGTGTTCTTCTTCTCTGACTCTATAGCTTTTGGTGATGTTCTTCTCTCCTTGTCAATACAGATGGACGAAGCTATTGGCTTCATCTAGAGACGAACCTGCAATAAGATGTGAGATGGAGAAAAAAGAAGTACATCGGTGTGGTGTTTTCCAAACACCCTACAATGATTAAGTTAGAATGAGATTTAATTGAAATATATTGCAAAAGAATTCACCTTTGGAGTAATTTTTGGGATGAGAGTTGTGTGTACCTCTGACGCTTTGGTTTGTGTGGGTTTTATAGCCCTTGTCTCCATTGTCTGAATGAATATCTGAATTTATGGGGTATGGAGTTGTTAGTATTAATGGCTGGCTTTTATTTTCTGCCAACGACCATTCGTCCATAGGTGCCTGTACGTTACTCCTTAGCTGTCTTGGGCATTGAATGTCTTTTATGGCTTCGTCTGTCATTGATGTCCATACGTTATCTCTTGCATTGAATATCATTTGATTTGTTCGTCGAGAGATGGACGATCTTGATAAATTAACACTCATTAGTAATGAATGTAGAGGCGTTATAGACTTCAATGGTTTTCTACCCGTTGGTCCATTGGTTACGCTTTTTCCTGTCTGGTGCGTTAACCGTGACTCATGTCATTTATGGGGAACTCATTTAATGTATGTTGTAGTCGTTCGTCACATGAATGATGCTGGCTTGATGGATGAAGCTGGCTTTCTCTTCTTTTAGACGAGGGTGATTTTTCTCCTCTTCAGTTGCCCCTCTATTCCTACCATCATTTGTACGGGCACGGTTGGAATATGAAATGTGATAAAACCACTTTCGTCAGTCGATAGGTTTATCCAAGCATAATCCGATGTGAATGAGTCTAAGACCTGCAAAAGAATAATAATGGTGTTGAACTGTCCACCCGTAGGTGACTTTGGTCGTTTGTCTACCCGTAGGTGACTTTGTGTTTAGACTGTCCACCCGTAGGCAACTTTGGGTTAGACCGTCCATCCGTAGGCGACTTTTGTTTAGACTGTCCACCTGTAGGCGACTTTTGTTTAGACCATCCACCCATAGGCGACTTTGGTTGTTCGTCAACCTGTAGGCGATTTTGGTTTAGACCATCCACCTGTAGATGATTTTGATTTTTCATCCACCTATAGGCGACTTTGGTTTAGACCGTCCACCTATAGGCAACTTTGGTCATACGTCCACCTGTAGTCGACTTTGGTTTAGACTGTCCACCCGTAGGCGACTTTGGTCGCTCGTCCACCCGTAGGGGACTTTGGTTTTTCATCCACCCGTGGGCGACTTTGGTCGTTTGTCCACCCAGTGGTGACTTTGGTTTAAACCATCCACCCGTAGGTGACTTTGGTTAAACCGTCCACTCATAGGCGACTTGGTCGTTCAATTCCTTCTACTCAATGCATCACAAGTGGAGAAAATGTTTTTTATTCAAATTGTAAATTCATAGGAGAATAAGTTAAGTCTTAAATAAGCAAATAACATCAAACTATAAGTTGCATCAAAACATGACACTTATGAACAATGTATGTAAAGAAGATGCAAGCAGAATAAATGTAAACAGGGTTGCAGGGAGTGAACTATTGGGGGTAAAGTGTTTGGCACTCCAAGGGTAAGGTAGCTTCTACCGCCAAGTGTCTCTTGTCGGGTGGTTATCGTCCAAAGAGACATCTCCCAGTTCCTCCATTGGTTCTACCAACAATCTTCGGTCTTTAAGAGGTGCTCTAAGTCGCTCTTCCATCAATCTTGTAGTGCCTCCTGTGATCATTCTTATCTCTCCAAGGGGTGCTCTGGGTTGTTCTTCCGCTCTGCCAAGTTGCTCTAGTCCTTATAGAGGTTGTATCCCAGGTCCACTTCTGACAAATCGTTGCAACTTCCCTTTTCTAATAAGGGCTTCGATTTGACTTTTCAGTTCACAGCATTCAGAGGTATTGTGTCCCTGGTCACTATGGAAGCAGCAATATTTTTCCCTGGATTGCTTGTCCGGGTCTCCTTTCAGTTTTTCTGACCAATCGAGTGTGGAGTTATCCTTGATCTGCATCTATACTTGATCCAGTGGAGTATTTGGTAGGGTGAAGTTGATGATTCGCCCAGATGGAGGCCTTGCTTTCCTGTTGTCTCTCTTCCCATCGTATCGAGAGGTTTTCTTTCTAGTGTCAAGTCAAGTATCTTCTGTGCTTTCTCTCTTCCTCTTACCCTTTTCGTCCTTGTGAGCAATTAATGTGTCTTCCGCATTCATGTACTTGATGGCTTTAAAAAGCATATCAGCCATGGTCTTTGGCTCATTCTTCAGCATAGAAAAAAGGAATTCTCCTTCTTTGAGCCCACTGGAGAAAGCTGTTACAAGGACCATCTCCTCTACTTCGTCTATCAATAGAACTTCCTTGTTGAATCGGGCCACATACGATCTTACGCTTTCGTCTTCTTGTTGCCTGATTTGCATTAGTGGTGTTGAGCATTTATGCCTTTGCCCCCCGATGAAGTGGGTGACAAAGCTATTGCTCAACTCCTTAAAGGTTGACATAGAGTTTGGCTTGATCTTGCTGAACCAAACTCGTGCTGGCCCTTTCATGGTGGTAAAAAAGGCTCGACACATTGTCTTGTTAGGGATGCCCTGGAAGTGCATAAGAGTCTTGAAAGATTCAAGATGGTCAAATAGGTCTTTTGTCCCATCATAAGTCTCCAAGGACGGCATTCGGAACTTAGGGGGTAGAGAGCAAGATGTGACTTGTGCTATGCAGGGAGAGTTAGTGCAGTGTACTAGGTCGTCAAGCGTCGCTATTCGTCCTTTCATGGCATTCATCATAAGATCCATCCTATCCTTCATTGCCTTCATCTCAACCTCTCATCGTGTGTTGCCAGCTTCTGGTTCACGAGGTGGTGCCTTTCCTCTTTAGGTTTGCCTATTAGGTGCATTGCTCTCAGCCTCATCTTTTTCATGATGATCATTCCTTGATTGTTGATGGTTGCTGCGCTTTTGGTGGTTGTTGGCTTCGGGTCATTGCTCTTGCAGTTGTTCAATTCGTATTCCCAGCGCTTGATTCTATTGCATTAGGGTTTCATTTTGCTGGGTAAGTCGTTCAATGGCAACCAAGAGCGTTTGTAGCTGCATCTCTACAGTGGTGGAAGGATTTCCAATTTCTGGATTGACTGATGCCATCGATTGAGTTTAGATCATATGACCTTTTATCTTAGGAGTAAAGCGATGGCTAATCACCTAATCCCTATTGATGATGTTGAAAATCCTCAATTGAGTTCTTCGTTTGTGTATATGGACAATGTCAACACAACAGCTGTGAGATCCTGCAAATTTGTTGGGCTGTGGAATCCACCTAGTATTGAGAGGAATTATTTTGTCAAGAAAAGGGAAACTGTATGGCTTTGCAAATGTTTCCCACATATCGCACCAAACTGATTATGCAAAAAATCGTCAGTTGAACTCCTTGTTGATACAGATGGACGAAGGCGTTGAGCGTTCATCCAAAGACGAACATTTTGGTGCTGTACTTCTCTGACTCTATAGCTTTTGGTGTTGTTCTTCTCTCCTTGTCAATATAGATGGACGAAGCTGTTGGCTTCATCTAGAGACGAACCTGCAATAAGATGTGAGATGGAGAAAAAAGTACACTGATGTGGTGTTTGCCAAACACCCTCCGATGATTATGTTAGAATGAGATTCAATTGAAGTATATTACAAAAGAATTCAACTTGGGAGTAGTTTTTGGGATGAGAGTTGTGTGTACCTCTAGCGCTTTGGTTTGTGTGGGTTTTATAGCCCTTGTCTCCATTGTTTGAATGAATATCTGCATTTATGGGATATGGAGCCATTGGCTGGCTTTGATAACGCCTTAAAATGTATATTTGTTATATATTTATGTGGGCGTTATCTCCTTATTACTATGTTCAATTTGTATAATTAAGCCATGATTTGCATTAGTCCATATTATTTATTTTTATATAATTTCTTGAATAAAATGTCATTCATTGCATGTAATTTTCTACTTTCAGGAAATCATGTGAAATAGATGGGTTTACAGGAGTTTATGAGAGAATGGATGCCAAACTAGAATTAAAGAGCTAAAGGACTATGCTTAAATGTCTAAGGAAGTGCAACTGGAGTGCTTGGGTCGTCTACTATGTTTGGAAGTTTCAAATAAGGAAAGAAATCAAAGATGTAGAATCTGAAAAGGAAAGATCAGATTTGAGCACTGATCAGTATTTTGGGTATATCTCTCTCCTCAAAAATCCAATTGATACAAGGCTAGATAGGTTGGAATCGTGACTTAAATATCTACAACTTTTTAGTTTTGAGTTTTTCTAAATTCACAATTTTTAAAGGCCGAAATTAACTCACAAGTTATTGCTGTAAGTCTGAATGAAAATTAAAATAGTAAAAGTTTTATTTTTCTTGGGACACTTTACATTAGGGTTTTGAGGGGAGGCCATGGAGAAAGAATTTTGGAGAGAAAACCTTGTATTTTCCTTTCTCTAATGGCAACCTAAAATCTTTGCTAGGGCTAGAGGTTATGTTTCTTCTATATGGTATGAATATTCAATGTGTTTCTTTCTAAGATTTTAGACAATAACATATTTGATTGTTCAATTAGATTTCTTTTGATGTATTAGTTCTTCCATGCTTTCAATAAGTTCAATCATATTTTTCTTATTGTTTAGATGTATTTCTAATAGTTTCAAATAGAAATAATGTTTTAAAGTGAATGAGTTTTTCTGAAAACTATTCTAACTGCATTATTAATCTAGGTTATCACGCGTTTTTGAATTGTCTTAGTTCAACCGAATCATAAGTTTTTAATTGTATAAGAGCAATCAATTATGAAATATATATTTTATTAGACCACAAAGAATTTCATATCGATATAGGGAAACACCCCGATGCCCTAGTATTTACATTATTGATTTAAATAAGTTTTTATTGTTATTCTTGTTAACAATCACCAAACAAAAGTACTTTTCTTCTTCACCCAAATTATTGTTTAATTATATTGGCTTTGAATTTACCTTGCTTCTTATGGTTCGACCTCGGTATTCTGAGAATTATATTGCTACGATCTCCTGCACTTGAGTGTGAGCAAGTAGGCTTTTATTTTTTGCCAACGGCTATTCATCCGTTGGTGCCCGTACGTTACTCCTTAGCTGTCTTGGGCATTGAATGTCTTTTATGACTTTGTTTATCATTGATGTCCGTACGATACATCTTGCATTGAATATCATTTGATTTGTCCATTGATAGATGGACGATCTTGATAAATTAACACTCATCAGTAATGAATGCAAAGGCGTTATTGACTTCAATGTTGTTTTAACCGTTGGTCCGTCGGTTACGTTTTTTCCTGTCTGGCGTGTTAACCGTTACTCATGTCATTTATGGGGAACTTATTTAATGTATGATGTAGTCGTTCGTCACATGAACGATGCTGGCTTGATGGACGAAGCTGGCTTAGTGGACGAAGCTGGCTTAGTGGACGGAGCTGTCTTTCTCTTCTTTTGGACGAGGGTGATTTTTCTCCTCTTCAATGATGATGTAAAGCATGACGTAACTCAACAATAATGTTGTTAATACAAAAAATTAAATTTTAGTTGGTTATATAATATATACAAACATAGTTAAAAAGAAGTTAAGACAAAACTAGAAATAAACATATTAAAATACTCTTACATGACTATATGGCATTAAAAATGTCAAGTTGAGGCAAGGTAAAGTAAGACATATACAATTTTAATTTAATTATAAGTTTTTTTTTAGGAACAAATTTCATTATAAGTTAAAAACGAAAAATAAAATAAAATAAAAAGGTCTTAGCTTGATGCCGAAATTTTATTGCCAACAAAAGGAAAAAAGAAATCCCCTTTTTTAAAAGTCATAAGAGGATTGAGACAAATTACTAATATTAAAATTAAAAAAATAATAATACTCTAAACATCTAAATTTAAAACTTGCTAAATTTGTCAATTATGAATGATTAAAAAGAAAAAAAAAATGATGGATCTATATAAAATCAATTATAATTTTAATATAGTTAATTATGTGTAATAAATAATTATTTTTACATAAATTTATCTTTCTTTTTTTCTTTACACGTAATCAACTACGTCAAAATGGTACAAAAAGTTGTGTCATATGCTTACCAACAACCACGTCAACATATAAAAAAAAAAGGGACCTGTCCTTAAATTTATTCTATAAAAAATTACCATTAAAAAAAAAAAAAAAAAAACATGTCCTCATAAAGATACATTGGCAATGGCACGGGCAAAGATATGTCAGTGGTTTGTGAACAAACCAAGCCGTTGACATGAGAGCCAGTTAGAGAAGCCAGCGCCCAATTAGCCAGCTCATATAGATTCGTTAATAAGACTTTTCGACATAGTAAAAGTAGTAGTAAAGTAATACTCTCCAACTACAACACACACTATCTATCATAGATAGATCAAATATAATATTGCTGCTGCTTGTGCGCACTGCGCACCTTGTGTTTGTTTTTTTTTGTAAGATTTGTGTTATGGGCGCCCCCACCACGCCTCCACTCTTCTCCTCGTCCACTAGTTTCTCTCCGCCACGTCCTACCCCCCAAAGATATTATATAAAAAAAGAGAAACTGACCCCAATAGACAAAACAACCCTCTCCCAACATCGTTGAACATTCATTTAAAAATGACAATTCGGACATTTCGTTATGTGTCCATTTCAACTAAAAGTATGCACGTTCAAAACCATTTGACAGTTGGGTTGTGCTTTGTTTGTATTGTGCACCCACCCAAGAGCAAAACAAAGGCCTGTTTTATATCAAATATGTATGGAAGTGATGTTTTGGTGTCCGTTTGGTAACAATTAATCTAACTTTTTGCTTAAAATATTTTAAAAATTTTGAAAAAGTGAGATAATGCAGAGAAAAGTGAGGTTTTAAAAAGTTGTACATAAAAGTTAAACTTATAAATTAATGCCAAACAAACATTTAAGTCTTTTAGCTTAGAGTATTCTATTTTCTACCATGAAACACTCTAGAAACCTTAATGATCGATGATGTGAGAGATAAAACTTGAAAATTTTGAATTTACAACATATCTTTCAAGTCAATTGAATCCACAATCCAGATATTTTTGTAGTGTGGTGTCTCAAACTCTTTGTATTGTGGTTAAACTCTACTACTTTTTACCCATGAGATACTTTAAAAATAGTACTTTCGAGTTTACGATAAGTTCATTAAACCTACCCCCGAGACCACCCAGAAGGGACAAACAAGGCCATTTTTGGTATCTCACAATCCTTGACTCTACTCGTAGCTGCCCCCAGCTAAAAAAAAAACAAAGCCAAAAAATAATAATAAAATAAATAGAGCCGCCCAAATCAATTTCCATTTATTTAATAAAGCCTATTACATAATTTGGCTGCTTTTGCATTTGCTCTCTCTCTCTCTCTCTCTCTCTCTGCGCACACCTACAATTACAACAAATCGCTTCTTCTTCTTCTTCCTTATCTTGTTGTTGTTGTGGGGGTTTTTGAGCTTTAAGATGTCCACAGCCGCTTCTCAGATCCGCCAGCTTTTTCTGGGTTTTCCATAAACTGATTATTATCACGGTATATCTGCTAATTATTAATCTCTGTTTTATTCCTTTTAATCCGTAGCTGTTATTTATTTTACTGAAACTTTCTGTGTGTTATTTCAAAAAAGTACTGTTTTGTTTTCCCTATGAGATAATTTTATTTCTTATAGGTTTGGGTTTTACCTGCTTTGCTTTGTTTTTGGTTTTGGTTTTTTTTTTTTTCACTTTATGGTTTGGAATTGTTAAAGATAATATGACAGGTTGGGTATTCTCAGAGCTCCTTCTCAGTTTCTGTTATAGTTTTTTTGCAGAAATTTGTTGTTCTCCTATTTTTGATTAATGGGTCTTTGAGTTTATGTTCTTTTGTTTTTTTTTTTTACTTTGGTAGGTGGAAATGATCTTGGGTATCAAATTCTAACATCTCTGATCTGGTTGTGTTCTTGACTTGGTCCATCCAATATGTATACACATATATATGGTGTTGATAGGACTTGAGTTTCTGTTCTATAGTTTTTAATAGTAGTTGAATTTTGGGGTCCCTGGATAGATCTTAAAATGTTTAGCTTTTGATTTAACTTGAATTTTTTATGAGTTTTTATCCTTTTATATTGATAAAGAGGTCTGAAATAGATTCTGTTGATTTTTAGTTCTTCTGTTTGCTATGAATTTTTTATATATGTATTCTAATAATATTCAGCTAAACAAGATGGTGTTAATTAAAATCTGATATACTGAATTCATTTATGGTTCATTTGTACAGAAGTATTTGAAGAGATGGATTTGGATTTCAGTTGTTAGTTTAAATGACTTGAATAAAGCCTTCCTTGTATATAGATTTGAAAAGATTAGGTGTACTTATATCATTCGTTTTTGTTGCAGAAAAATCCAACAGTTTTTTTTTTGTTAGTTTAAAGATGTTGCTTATAAAAAAAAATAAAAAATTTCATAACTTTATTGTTAATTTACTTTTTTTTTTTTTTTGAAAGATGAAGTTTAAGGTGGTGTAAATTGGGTACAAAATTAATACTTAGATATTGAAGTGCTTTTTGTTATACCCTCCAAGTCTGAAGCTTTTGATTTTTATGTGGTCACATTCCATAGAGAAACAGCCATAGATTTTCTTTGTGGGCTTTTAGTTGATTTGCTCTGCATATTTTAAGGTGACAATGAAAGGAAGAATTGAGGATGGACAGAGAAAGTAGGAAATAGATTAGATTTATTATAATATTCAGAAACTACATCCATCTGCAGTTATGTACACTTGCTAATCAATAATTCATATTAACACTCAGGATGAAGAAAAGCATTATCTGTACTCAACTGCGTAGCTGCTGAATTCCACTTAAATGCAATGACAGCTACTTTTTTCCCTACTAAGTTAGTGAAGGTCAGAACTCATAAGTCTTTGCCTAGTATTTTACTTGTTTCAATATGTATATAATAATCACTATGTATCATTTCTTCCATCTTAAGTGCTTTATCGCAATTCTCTTTTTTAAAGGAAAATTTGGGTTACTTTTAATGAAATCATGCACTATCCTTATCTTCAAAAGAATTAAAAAAATCTTCCCTCCACTCTTACTGGCATATATGCGCAAATTATTCATGTATATAAACAGGTACTCAATGATTATGGGTTTATAGCTTTTGTCACAGCTTGAACATGTAGAAAACATTTTAGCTATCTCTCTACTCGTTTTCTTTTGATTAATTATCTGTTTCATCAACTTTGTGATTGATTTTCAATATAATAAGTTACTCATTTTATTTACACTATATAGGCTGATCAGAGTTAATAAGAAGGCTCAGAGTGTATCTTTTGTTGAATGGGACGTGGAATTAAGTCGGCATCAGAATTATCTTTGATGTAGTTGTGTTCCCACACCCTCCTTCAAAAAAATTATTATATTTAGATAACAGCTATTACCATCTTTCCTTCCTATCTGAATAACAACATGGGGTGGCTTGAAATCCTGACTTCTCCTATTGGTTTCAACTGGTAAGCCGGAATGCCAAAAGAAGGACAAGGTCATTGGCATCTTTTATTTATCTTTTTTTTTTTCCCCTTTTATAAGTAAACAAATTTCATTAAAAAGCTCAAAAAAGGAGCATAAGAATTTTAGTATGTGGGCAGTATAGTCTTTTAATCTATAAAGCTGACATTCCTTGGATAGCCAAACGTCACATAGGAACAACTAGGGAATCCTTATGGCTGATATTTCTCTTTTAAATAATTTCTGTATAATACTGAGGAACTTGGAAGCAAGCAGATGGGATTCAAAACTAACTGTGGATGTAATGTTTATATGTACCAGACCTGTCTTGTTGAACATTAGAAAGTCTGCAGTAGTTTTCAAATTTTCAATTTGGTAGAATCCAGCAGAAGTAGGAAGGTTCAGATAATAATGTAATACATGCTGGGATAGAAAGTTTACAGGTTGATTGATGACTAGCATTCGAAACTTGGTTATAATTTTTTACCATCAGTTTTGCTTAGACCCTTGTTAATTAATAAGGTTCTCCGCCAATTACTGGCAACCTTTAGATTTTTGTGTGTTTATGTTAAAATGAGATTTTGGTGTCTGTCTTCTTTTCTTCCACTCAGACCTGCAAACTAAATTTCCACCACTAATATGTTTGTTGTTGGTTTGTATCTTTGAACGTTAATTTCCTTTGAATTGGTTGATTAATTATTTTCTAATGCAGTCTCCTTTTTTATTCATTGTCAGGGTTGATGAAGCTTTATGATTTTTCAGCAAGGAGCACAAGAAGCTCCAAAGATTTCTGCACTTCTGTATTTACCATTCTACTTAAAGGGTTCTATCCAAGAAACGTTATCAGATATTCTATAAAGAACGTGCTTTCACTGAAGCTTTGGGTGCCGACATATGCTAAAGATGGACAGAGCAGACACATCTGGCTTTGTTAGTGGGGGAAGTAGCGTGTTGGAATTTCTTCTATGTTTTAACTTGGCGGTGATATATAGAACTTCTGGTAGCTTCTTGTAAATTATTTTTTGTTGTTGGGCCTTTTAGAACTGTAGTGTACATTGTGTAGAGAATGGATCTGAACAAGAAGGGGGTACTGTTATCTTATGATCGAGCTTTCATAAATAATGACACCTCGGGTGATACTACTCTGCGCCTGAACTGCCTTGGCTATGGAGGCAATGACACAGCTAGATATGGGTGTAACCAAAGCAATCTTGGGGTTAACTTATCCAATGCTTCTGATGACGGCTGCAGATTGGTACTTGGACTGGGCCCAACACCAAGTGCATACTCTGATAAATTTAATAATGTGGGCTTTGAGAAGAACAAAGGATTAGCCACCACAACATTACCTCACAGGGTATCATCTGAGGGTGATTCAATCCTACAACTCAGTCTTTCTGGAGGTACTAATGATTCTTCAAGTGTTCTTGATATTTCAGTTTCAACAGAGGCTGATTTTAATACCTTCCCTCTCCCAAACCAAGTATCTGTTGAAGATAATCATCTTATGATTCCTGTTGTTGATGAGGGTTCTACCTCAGCAAAGAAATCAGGTGGCTATATGCCATCACTTCTTTTTGCTCCAAGAACAGACAATGCCAAGGTTTCAATGCAAACACCGGAAATTCTAGAGCTCGGGACCAAGCCCCAGTCGAGCTATGAACTGTCCTCTACAACAGAGTACTCAATGGGCACCATCTCTGAGCAAGCAACTACTGGAACATCTTCAGACCACCGAACCAGCAATTCTAAGAAATGCAAATTTTTGGGTTGCACAAAAGGTGCACGAGGGGCATCTGGTCTTTGTATTGGTCATGGGGGTGGTCAGAGATGCCAGAAACCAGGATGCAACAAGGGTGCTGAGAGCCGAACTGCCTATTGCAAGGCCCATGGTGGAGGGAAGAGGTGCCAACACTTGGGTTGCACTAAAAGTGCTGAGGGGAAGACAGATTATTGTATAGCACATGGTGGTGGCAGAAGATGTGGGTATGCAGGTGGGTGCAACAAAGCTGCACGAGGCAGGTCAGGCCTTTGCATTAGACATGGAGGGGGTAAGAGGTGTAAGGTCGATGGCTGCACTCGTAGTGCTGAAGGACAGGCTGGTTTGTGCATCTCTCATGGGGGTGGACGCCGTTGTCAGTCTGAGGGATGCACAAAGGGTGCACAAGGGAGTACCATGTATTGCAAGGCACATGGTGGTGGAAAGCGATGCATATTTGCAGGTTGCACCAAAGGTGCAAAAGGGAGTACTCCATTGTGCAAGGGGCATGGCGGGGGTAAGCGCTGCCTCTTTGATGGTGGTGGGATTTGCCCAAAGAGTGTCCATGGAGGTACAAACTTTTGTGTTGCCCATGGTGGTGGAAAGAGATGTGCTGTGCCAGGCTGCACAAAGAGTGCACGTGGCCGAACAGATTGTTGCGTTAGACATGGGGGAGGGAAGCGGTGCAAGTTTGAAAACTGTGGAAAGAGTGCTCAAGGAAGCACAGATTACTGCAAGGCTCATGGTGGTGGAAAGCGATGCACTTGGGGAGAAGGCAAATGTGAGAAATTCGCAAGGGGTAAGAGTGGCCTCTGTGCTGCTCACAGTAGCATGGTCCAGGAGCGGGAGACAAACAAGAAAGCTATGATTGCACCAGGACTCTTCTATGGCCTTGTATCTAGTGATTCAACAACTGCAGGGAGTGGATTTGAAAACAGTAGTTCTTCCTCTGGAGTCAGTGTTGTCCCCAGCTGCATTGAGTCGCTTGAAAATTCAGCAAAACGACAACTTATACCCCCACAGGTATTGGTTCCTCTATCAATGAAGTCATTTTCATCTGATACAAGCTTCTTGAGTGCTGAGAAGACAGAGGGAGGGACCAAAGTTTGTGGCATTGGCATCAGCAGTAGTGCTGGGAGTAAAAGTTTTGACTTTGTTGCTCCAGAGGGGAGAGTCCACGGTGGGGGTCTCATGTCATTGTTTGGTGGGAATCTGAAGAATGCAATTGATAGGATCTGAAGTTGTTCGAGTCAACTAGTAGATTTTATTGTGAATTAGGGGCTTTTCTTTGTTGAATTGTGTATAAGGTTTGGTGCTTGTTCAAAGACTCATTTATAGTTTGTGTCAATTAATGGGGTTAATGTTAATGTTATGGTATTTTTATTGTAACTGGGCTTCGAGTATTTGAAATTTGGTTTAATTGTTGAAACAGCCTTCCAAAATCTAGCCTCAGGACACCTTCTTTAGGCTCAGCGGGATTTTAAGCATTTGTGTTGTTTTCAACAAATGCTCAAGACGGGGTTTTTGTGATGGCCCAGCGGCAATGGCATCATTGGAGCACCATAGAAAGCCATGCAAGTGACTGCATTGACCATAGCCATGGAATTTCAATTTTAATTCCTGCATTAGGAAGAGGAGCTACCTGAAGTTTCAAAACCAAACGGAAAAATGAAGTCTTTTAAAGTTACTAGCCTTGCTAAATAACCTAGAGGAAGGAAACAAGTCATGGTGACACTGAATATGGAGTAAAAATAAATGGGTGATACTGTATATGTCAATTCTAGTTAGCTCAACTAGTAAAGTTTTTAATGGTTAAAAAAAATTTAGAGTTCAATTCTCGTCTACACCAAGAACTAATTAGTGTTTTGGTTCTAATGATAAATAGCACAATTATTCGAAACGGACACCATAAATGCAGTGGCTTATTGCAAGACTTGTGGCCGCTAGTGGCAAACTTGCCAACATAACAATAAATAAAGATTCTATCTCTCTCTTAGTCACCAATTTAATTCATTATATTTGAATACCGTTTATTTTGTTGAAACTAAAAACTTATTACTGAAATTACTATAGATAAAAGTAAAAGTTAGTTGAAATAGTACAATGAGGCCATGAATAGTACCAAAAAATATAGTAAGACCATGAATAGTAGCAAAAATAAACTGAATAGTGAAATAATTTATAATTTTAATTGCAATCCAAACGCACGCTCAAGCTACACGGCTCATTGTTAAATGGGCCTTTTGCAAGCTCAACTAGTATGAAAGTACCCGAAATTGATCTTGACTTCCCTACCCTTCTCTAGTATCAAATTTCATAGGGCTATGTCTAGTCTCGTCTCATTCTCAAATGGGCCGGGCTTTTTGCAAGTCTAATCTAAAGGCACCTTTTGGAAATTATGTTAGGAATAATACAAGTAATATTTATTGTTGAATATTGAAGATTTTGTAATAATGGAATAGATATTCTTATTTATAGTTGTAAAATTGAAATAAAATTCCAAATTTGTATTTATAAAATAGCTTATTTATACAATTATGTTTTCATTTATTGTGGGACTTAATTATCCTAAAATTGAATATTTATTAAAGTTCATAGGGGCTATAAATGAACTGAGTTTTGTTGAGTATTGAATGTTTAAGTTCAGGTTAACAACAAATGTAAAATGTTTAAACTTGGCTTGAACTTGAACCAAACCTACAAACTATGTTTGAGCTTGAACTTGTTAGAAAGTCTAAAAGGTTGAGCTTGGCTTGGCTTGACTAGACTAAGGCTTAGCTTGACTTGATAGTCTTGATTCAATAGTCAAGTCAAACTCAAGCTCCATATCAAGCTTTTAAGCTCAAGATCCAATACAAATACATTATCAAGTTCATATTAAGTATATTATTAATTCCTTCTCCAAAAAAAAAAAAAAAGTATATTATCAATTCTATTTGGTTTGGACATGTGGTCCTAACTCCCAAATAATTAAAGGCTTAGTAAGATATGAGTTTATTTTTTAAGATTATATCAAATTTATTACCAAGCTCATAAACCTAGCTAAGCTCGTCTTGCTTTTTATCAAACCCTATTGTTCACGAGCTTGTTCATGAATATATTTTTTGCTTGGGCTTGGGCGCTTGTTTATTAAATAAGCCTAAAATGAAGGTACATATTTGGCTCATTTATAAATAAACAAACATGAATAAGCTTTTTATCAAGTCAAGCCCAAATTGTTTATAAACGACTTGGTTCATTTACAGTTTTATTCACATCATTGCTCAATTTTCAAATTAATATGGATTACAAATTTTAGAAAAAAATTTGTTACGCATATTAAGGATGAGGTATTATAGTCCTTTTAGCAAGGAATAATTATTCCTCAAAATTGAGGAATAACTATTCCTTGTAATAAAAATGCAACTAAATAGTTAATCCACATGAATAACTATTTCATTACAAGATCTATTATTTTGTATCAAACATGCTCTTAGGCTTAGAACGATCTACTTTCCTTTGGTTTTGTGAATAACTTTTATCAAATATCCTTGAAGGGACAATAATTTGTTTGTTTGTTTGTTTTTGTTTTTGTTTTTATTTTTATTTTTTATTTATTTATAATTTGTTATAATCATGGAAAATAGAGAATTTGAACTTTGCATGTTTTTGTTGTAAAGCATCAAAAAGTATCAGTTGAATTATAAAACTTTTGATGAAGGAGATGATATTTGAACCACTAATAAATATTTTTTTGAATAAATTAAATGTACTTATTTGGGATTTAGTCTACCATAATTTAGTATACAAACTTTCAATTACTATATTTAACCCTCTAAAATTTAAATAAAAATGAAAATTTTAGGATTTCATATAAATTAACAATTTTTTTTTTCACTTTTTGGACAAATAATTACCTCTTATGGTTTGACCCAATAGCAATTTAGTCTCATGAGCCTTTTCAATTATTATATTTTGGGAACAAACTTTGTATTAAAATGAAATTGCTAGGAGTACTTAAAATTGAAGAGTAGAACCCCAATAATTTTATTTTAGACTTCAAACCATAGGTGATCAAATATAGCAAACAAAAGTTTATGGATTAAATTATGATAACTCAAAACCCTTGTAACACTCACTCTCTCTCTCTCTCTCTCTATTTTTGAATTTGAAAATTCTAGTCGCTCTGTGCGGTGTTCACTATTTCCTTGCCCGCGTAGTTTCAGTGCCTATATATACTCTGTTCAGTCCCAACTTTTAAGTCCAAGATCGTAGTTTTCTCTCAAAAAACTCATCGGAGAAATTCCAATTAGGTCAAAACCATCAAAGCAAAAACCACATTTCCTTTTCAAAATCTCTCTCCGTAGCCGAACACTCAAACTCAGCCACAGCCTTCAACTTCAAGGTACTATTCCACTACCTCACCATTTCTCAGCCTTATTAGTTTTCTTTTCAAGTTCAGATTCTCGATGAATTTCGCAATCATTGATTTCTGCTTGTTTGAATTCTGTTGCCGAGTGCAAATACTGTAATTTATGCTTTTTTTTTTTTGTTGTTGTTTAGTTTCAAGATCTAAATTCGAAATCGATCATGTGTATGAATTATGAAAAATTATCTGTGAAAAAAAACAGTAAAGAATCGAATTCGTTCAAAGCATCGAATTTCTAGTTGAAAGCGAAATGCTGTTATATGTTCAAATTTTCTTTTCTATTTTCTCTCCGATTCTCTGTTTTTTTTGGCCTGGTGATGTTCTAGTTCAGCTTCTCGATGAATTTTGTATTTTTGATTGTTGCTTCTGTTGAAATGTAATGTGAGTGCAAATACTGTGATTTATGCTTTAGAAATTGATGAATTTCGAGACCTAAATTCAAAATCGATCATCTGTAAGAAAAATTCTCTGTGAAAATAACAGAAAAGAAACGAATTCGTTCAAAGCATCGAATTTCTACTGGAAACCGAAATGCTTTTATATATTCAAAATTATTATTTTCTTTAATTTTTTAAAGATTTTTCCATATTTCCTTGTTTAATTCATTGAATTTTCATTCAAAGAACGCTTAAATTTAACAGATCGCCTTTCATAGAAGAAGAAGAAGAAGATTTTGGCGGGAAAATTCAAAATATAAAATCGAAAGCAAGCAATAGAAATTCAGAATCACAATTGATTGATTTTTTTTTTTTTTTTTATGTGAGATACGAATTCAAAAATGATCTTTGAATTGCATTTGTTGGAAATTAAGGTGAATTTTGCAAATTGTGAATGGAATCAGGACTGGTCCACAAATTCCAAAAATGGCTCGGCTGAAGAGTACTAGCAACCTAAACGTCAGCGTTTCGCAGATGGACAAGGAGAACAACAGCAACCACCACCACTTGCTATTTGGAGGAGAGTTATTGTCACCGTCACGGCCTCCGCTGCCGCCGCTCCTCAGGTACCTCCGTAACAGGAGCGGTTCTCCACCTCTCCCTCTGTCGCCGCTGGATAACATTGCCTGGTCGCCTAATAATAATTCCCCCACTCACTACGCCGAGTCGCCGATCAAGGTTGACGAGGACGGGATCCTTGTCATGGATGGGATTTCGCTCCCCTCTACCGGAACTGCTGGAAGGTTCTCTAGGTCTTCTACATCTGCTACTGATTCTAGTACTTCCTCCTTCTCCTCCTCCTCCTCGTCATCAGGTGGGAGGAGTCTGAACAAGACTGACATTTGCCGCTCCTGGGAGGAATTTGGAACCTGCCGCTATGGCTTCAAATGCCAGGTTACCTCACTTCACTTCATATTTTCACTCAATGTATATATTCAAATGGTTAGGACTAAACTGATTTGGGGTACATACTACATAGATTGATCATGTGGAGATTTAAACTAAGTTTTCTAGTAAGAATTATCATTTCTCTGATTCAATTCCAACATTGTGAATTATGCCAGTTGTTGTGATGCAGTGCATCTTAGCTATAGCTGCCTTATGTATTTCTACTAGTACTTGAAGCTTTTGTAACAAACAAGGATAAGCTAGGAGGCTAATTAGATACATACGAGTCTAATTATTAGCATAAGAGCCAATCAGATGTAAGAACCTATAGCACTAATGAAAAATATTTAGTCACACTCATTGTTGTGCACTTTGTACCCACAACATTCATGATTTCACGCATGTTGTACACATTTTTTATTGATGTCCACATATTAGACGTGAAATGGGTAATGTGCTTAAACAATGTATAATAACGAGAATAATTGTCCTGACACTAAAATGGGCCCATGACATGCATCATTTTCTAACTATAAATAGGCAAGCAAGTGTAATATGTAATCGGTTCTTGGTATTCAGTATATATTATATAGCCAAGAGGCATTTTTCCAAGGAATGAGTTTCTTGCATCCTAGCCTGCTGTAAGCAATTAACTTGTACCATCAACCCAAAGTTCCCAACCTCATCCTTCATCATGTTGATGGCTTGATGCAAACATACAGAGACTGTTTTGGTATTGATAAAACAATTTCTTGAATTTGCAGTTTGCACACGGAAAGGAAGAGCTACGTCCACCTCGTTTCTCTGCAAGGAACAAATCTGACTCAAGCATTAACAGGTCAAAGAGTCGCTTTCTTAATCAGATCATGGCAGCAGGAGGAGGGATGACCATCCAAACAGAATCACCCACCAAATTACCTGTAGACGACACCAGCTGCAAAATCCCAACCACCACCATTTCCATCATCACCAGCAGAGATGACTGGTCACCCCAAGATGATGGCATTGAGGTTGTACTGCCACTTTCTTCAACTGCAGAGCCTCCATCACAGAAAGATGTTGATGCCTATATTCATGGCGTTCTTTATGGCCCCTCTACGAGAAAGAGACTTCCAGTGTTTGCTGAAATTTGCTCAGAGTAGTGATCTTATTTGCTTAACAGGTCTCATGAGCAAGGTATATGATACATATTCTCTCGGAACAATATATACTATACTTGGTACTCCTAATATTCTGTTTTCCACGTATCCAGCTTTCATTTCCCCATATAGCAGGTAACTGGAATTAGACTGATGGTCATATTAGTTGGCCAGGTACACACTTGTGTCTCATTTTGCTGATGAGACAGTTACTATACTACCTTACAAACAAATCACATTTGGATAATTGGACTTGAATGCAGTTTTCCTAATTTTGGACTTTATCTTCTTTCTGCCTTTGTTTGTAAGCTTACTTGCAGAAGTAGGAGAACAGCATGGTGTGATTTGGTTATATGGAACAAATTGCATGGACTGCAACTACTTTCGTCTCATTTTGTTTGTCCATTTTTAGAAAATCTAACTGTTTAAGTGAGTATCATTTAATACATTGTTTCTAAAGGAAAATTTATGTAAATTTTAAAATTGTCCTTATAAACTTTCAAAAATTTAAACCTTTAACTTAGGGAATTAAGGATCATTGACATTTAAAATGGGAAAAGTATTTTGGAACAACTAAAAATTGAATTCTGGACACATGTTATTACTTTGATACATGCATGAAGTGCAAGTGGGATATGCATGGGCCATGGAGCAGAAGCGGTTAGTTCCACTCTGGAAGCAGTTGACTACTTGGAGTGAGATGGTGATGCAAGAAAGAATGAGGAGTCTAGTAGTGCGTGAGTCTTATTTTCAATCAATAAGACTTACCGATTTTCAATTGTTTATGTCAACGTTAGTGTTGTTACTTGTTAGTATTGTTGCAGAGTTCCTAGCTGAGTCTGGATGCTATTGGATTCTTGTGGTTCACGATTAGAGAGTGGAACCTAAGTTTAGGTTTGATTAGAAATTTTGGTATAAATTTAGCTACTGATCTTTTGAATGAATCATCAAATAATTTGTAATGAACCCGTTGGTTTTAAAGGAAATGAGAAATGCTATGTTTACAATATTTTCACAACAAATTCTAAGTGGTGGGTTGTTATTGGTTGTTATAGGTGGGTAAAAAAGTAATTTAAATTGTAGATTCAAATTAGAATCAATAATAAGTTACCATTTATGATTTGTTGTAAAAATGTTGTGAACGTAACTAGGGGTGTGCGCGGTTCGGTAGGGGCGGTTTTTTTCCAAATTTATTACTGAACCGATAGAAATCAGTTTTTTCATAATTGGAACCGATGCACACCACCTAAGGTCGGTTTTTCGACCTATAGTGGTGTGGTTTTTTGCGGTTGGTTTAGTCGGTTTGAAATATTAAAAAAAAAAACTGTTTTTTTAATAATAAAAATATTGGGCTTTCAAGCCCAATATCAATATATCATCCTGTTCAAGATTTCAAGTAAATACAAACAGTTTTTTTATTTATTTAGCAAGCCATCTGAGCAAAAAATATGTGCAAAACCTATGCGAAAAATCTGTTCACATAAAATCTGTTCAACATAAAATCTGTTCAGAAACAGCCCGCCTTACTCACAGAAGCTTACTCAAACAAATAAGTAATAACCATGGTTTCTACTTTCTACTTTCTCGGGTTAGAGGGAAGTGTTTCTACTTTCTATAAATAACACAGTCACACAAGCTTACTCAAACATATAAATCATGCTTTCCCAAACAGCCAAACTTAATCAAACATTCAAAGTTTCAAACCAACTTAAATACTTAATCATTCATGCTTTCAGCTTTCCCAAACAAATGAAAAGGAAAAACCAGTAAAACACAAAGACAAACAAAACTGAAAACACGAAGAAACTCACCGTTGTTCTGCGTCAGGCGAGACTCGAGAGGCGAGAACGAGAGAGAGAGTTAAATGATACTGAGAGCAAAATATGAACTTATATACCCCTGAGAATCTGAAAACCTAGCATAAAACGCACCGTTTTGCTTTTTTTTAATAACATCCATACATACGACGTCGTTTATCAGCTTCATAAAAAAAAAAAAAAAAAAAAACAGAGCAACAGATCCTATATCGGTTCGGTTCGGCCACAGTCTCAGTTTGGAGTTGCAATTCCGATGGCAGCACCGCACCGGTGTCGGAGCGGGATTCTCCATCTGATCGCCGGCCTCGGCTCAGTCGATCGGTGCTAGAGGCGGTACGGTTGGGTCGGCGCCGATCGGTTGGGTTGGCTCCGGTATCAGTCTGCTCACCCCTAGATGTAGCACTCCTCAAAGAAAATAAATTGGAACGAGTGGAAAAAAAACCAATTACTTATGTTATGAACTTATGATTAATGCTCTTAAGTTTTTATTTATATTTCTTTGATAAGTACTAGTTTTTATATATTGAATAATAGTACTTAGTATTCCTTCTATGATCAAAATCAAATGCATATAACATTTTCAACTCTCTACAATTGTAGTTTCTCAAATGCTAACAGTTTTTTTCTATAATAATTTTTCTTTTTTGCGAAACTTTTAACCCCAAATTTCTGCTTCCTACCACAATTTAAAACAGACACTTCACATAATATATGTTCATCTACTCTCAACCTGGTGCAACAAAAAAAAGAGAAAAGGAAATGGTAAAAAGTAAATGAATTAAAAGAGAATTGTAAAAATAAAACTCTACCTTAAAAAACATAAAAACATAGAGAAGAGTCACGGTCTTAATCCGACGTGGACAGATAAGGCACGTGAGCAGGTTCAAAAACAAAACCAGCGCCGAGAGAAGCACGCAATGCACAGCAGTGGCCATCAAGCAATAACAAAAGCATCCCAAACCTCATCCAATCCAATTCAATCCAATCCAAACCAATGACTCTCTTCCTCTCTTTGCCTCAACTCTCACCCCAAAACATCCACATCCACACCCACACTCACCATCACCGTAGCATCCGACTCAAACCCCAAGCATCACTGCCACTCTCTTCCAATCCCCCACGATCCAACCAATCCTCATCTTACTCCAAAACCGGTGTCATAGTCATCGGTGCCGGCCTCGCGGGTCTTGCCGCCGCCACTCACCTCAACTCCCAGAACATTCCTTTCCTCCTTCTCGAAGCCTCCGACGCCGTCGGCGGCCGTGTCAGAACCGACTTCCTCGACGGCTTTCTTTTAGATCGGGGCTTCCAAATCTTCATCACTGCTTACCCTGAAGCCCAAAAGCTCCTCAACTACCAAGCCTTAAACCTCCAAAAATTCTATTCAGGCGCACAAGTTTATTACGACGGAAAACTCCACACCGTTGCAAATCCTCTACGCCATTTCCGGGACTCCCTAAACTCCCTCCAAAATCCAATAGGATCACTCCTCGATAAGCTTCTTATTGCGTCGAATATAATTCGTGTTCTCACCAAATCAGACGAGGAAATTATTACCTCAAACGAAATTCCCACCATTGATTTGTTGAGGAAAACCGGGTTCTCGGACTCCATTGTCGGTAGGTTCTTTAGGCCTTTCTTTGGTGGGATTTTCTTCGACAAAGAGCTTGAAACCTCGTCGAGGTTGTTCGATTTTATCTTCAAATGTCTTGCTCTCGGTGACAATGCTCTTCCCGCCAATGGCATTGCCGCAATTCCACAACAATTAGGGGACAAATTGCCACCCGGTTCCATCTTGTTCAATTCTAAGGTTGTTTCGATCGATTTCGATGGATCCGAATCCGAATCGCCGCCGAGTTTGAGGTTAGAAAACGGTGACGTTTTGAGGAGCGAACTTGGTGTCATAGTTGCCGTTGAAGAACCCGAAGCTCTTAAGCTTTTGCGAGAGACAAAGCCAAACCCAAAACCAGTGCGAACCACGGTTTGTTTGTATTTCAGTGCGGATCGGACCCAAGTCCCGGTTCGCGAACCCGTCTTGTTTCTAAACGGGTCGGGTAAGGGGATTGTGAATAACATGTTCTTTGCAACCAACGTGGCTCCTTCTTATGGCCCACCAGACAAGGCTTTGATATCAGTGTCGTTGATTGGGATGTTTGAGGATATGTCCGATGATGATCTGACGGCTGAGGTTGTTCAAGAGCTTTCGGGTTGGTTTGGGGAACCAATAGTGAGGTTGTGGAGGCATTTGAGAACATATCGGATCGGGTATGCACAACCGAATCAGTGTCCACCAACGGATTTGATGAAAAATCCAAGAGTCGGGTCGGGCATGTACGTGTGTGGTGATTATTTGACTTCGGCTACATTTGATGGGGCTTTGGTTTCTGGGAGGAGAGCAGTTGAAGCTTTGCTTAGAGATGGGGTATCCTCTTCTGTTTCATAATGTATTGAGAACTGGATTTGATATTGTTATGGTTATGGGGTTTGGTTTGGATCCAGTATTAGAGTGCACTACACTCGACACCATTCGGACATGTTGAATTCATCACAAGTTTGGTTGTCTACATTGTCCCATTACTGTACAAAAGTGTTGCCATATCATTGATCCTTATTGCACATATCAAACAAAAATTGCTATAAACACAATATTTGTCACAGTTGTTAAGTTAATAATGTTGATTCTCATATTGGCGTGGTATGGATACTGTATTGTGTATTATTAAGAATTTGTTACCTCAATATTTTTAAGGCAAAAAATCACTTTTAATCCCTACATTTTATTTTTACCGCTTTTAGTCCCTATCCTGAAAAACGCTTCTCATTTTGGTCCATGCCATTACATCAGAAATGGAGAAAGCTGACGTGGCAAATGACAGGAATAAATAATAGTAAATTAATATCCACGTGGCCTAAATTAATAATAAAAAATGTTTTTTGACATTAAAAAATGCCACGTCAGCATCTAAATTAAAAAACCTAATTTATTAATTTTAACTAAATAAAAAATTTAAAAACAGAATTAAAAACTAAAAATTACATGAATTGAGATCTAAGTGTGTCTTGAACAAGAACACAAACCCAAATCTAAGAACACAAACCCAAATCTAAAAATCTCAAAATCACCATTTTCTCAAACCCAACAATATCATCAAATCTTAAAGCCTCATAGTATCAAATCAATCCAAAAATACAACACAACCAATCCAAACAAAAAAATCTCATACTCAGAACAACCTATCTCATTTAAAAAGAAACCCACCTCAAGCAAACCCAGATCCTAAACCATAACAAAATCAAAATTAAAAAAACCCCACGGCAAAAACAAAAACAAAAACACAAAAAAAAAAAAAAATTCCTGTTCTCAAACACTTAGATCCACAGCTCACACACAGCAAATTTGATTTTGAGAAATGATTCCCTGCATCCCGCCTTCATCTGGACCTGTGGATCCTCTCTCGTTGTTCCGGGATGTGCCCGTATCGGAGCGACAAAGCTTATTCATCCGAAAGCTTCAAATCTGTTGCTTCCAATTCTATTTCTCCGACACGCTCAAATCGGCGAGAGAGAAAGAGATCAAGAGGCAATCGTTCATGAGCTCGTTGATTTCATACAGTTTGGTTCGAGAAAAATCACCGAAACTTGCCAAGAGGAAATGATTCGGATGGGTTTGCTTGAGGTGGGTTTGCTAGGTTTCTTTTTAAATGAGATGAGTTGTTTTGAGTTTGAGATTTTTTTGTTTGGATTGGTTGTGTTGTATTTTTGAATTAATTTGATACTATGAGGCTTTAGAATTTGATGATATTGCTGGGTTTGAGAAAATTGTGATTTTGAGATTTTTAATTTTTGAATTTTAATTTTTGGGTTTGTGTTCTTAGATCTGAGTTTGTGTTCTTATTCAAGACATACTTAGATTTCAATTCATGTAATTTTTAGTTTTTAATTTTTTAATTTAGTTAAAATTAATAAATTAATTTTTTTTTAATTTAGATGCTGTCGTGGCATTTTTTAATGCCAAAAAACATTTTTTATTATTAATTTAGGCCACGTGGACATTAATTTACTATTATTTATTCCTGCCGTTTGCCACGTCAGTTTTCTCTGTTTCTGATGTAATGGCAGGGACCAAAACGAGAAGCGTTTTTTAAGATAGGGACTAAAAGCGGTAAAAATAAAATTTAAGGACTAAAATGAGAATCGCCTGAAAATGTAGGGACTAAAAGTGGTTTTTCGCCTATTTCTAATTCTCCAAAATGATGATTTTCCCTCACTTTGTCAAGGTATGTTAAGAAAGTTGCTTATGCATGTCTATTTCCTCTTGTTATGCATATGCTTAACACGATATGTGAATGGATGAACCCCTAAATTACACTCTGTTGACACTTGCTAGTTTTGAGAAGGAAGCACTAGGTTCACTATGCAGTTCATTAAAAAGGCATATTGGAGATTTAAAATTATTTAAGTTAAAAATAAATAAATAAATAAATATAACAATAACTTAGATCATTCACAATAGTGGTGGTAAACAATTTAACTTTTGGCAACTCAAAAAACTACTTTACTTATTTTAACACCTTACTTTATAATACACCCAACCTAAACAATTTAACTTTTGGCAACTCAAAAAACTACTTTACTTATTTTAACACCTTACTTTATAATACATCAAACATCAAAGATTTTTTTTTACCACTTCATTTAAATATTCTTTCGTTATTCTTCCTCTATGTCTCTGTCTCTCTCTTCCTTCCCCCCCCCCCCCTTTCTCTCTCTTCTTTGAAGCAAAAGCAACCAACTAATCCACACATCATTCTTCTCAACCCAGCACACCCCACCTCTCTATTCTCAACCCTACAATCCCATACCCAATACCAGCCACCAGTATAAAAAGAAAAAAGAAGAAAACACTAGCCACCCTACCCAAAATCATGGTTTTCAAATTTGGACTATTTAACGAATTGTAAAAATGAGAGGTTC
The DNA here is from genome assembly GCA_019022515.1 of Quercus aquifolioides. NCBI lineage: Eukaryota > Viridiplantae > Streptophyta > Magnoliopsida > Fagales > Fagaceae > Quercus > Quercus aquifolioides. Next base: position 19,342,833 of record CM032332.1, on the reverse strand, counting down.
AAGGTTTTTGAAGTTGGATCGAGGTTGACTTGAGGTTGAACCATGATGATGTCATAATTAATTTAATAATTATTTAGAATATAAATAAATATATTAAATTAATAAAAATTGAAAAATTACCTAAAATAGTTCCAAATATTTGACTATACAATCCAATAAACCTTCTTTTTTTTTTTTTTTTAAATGAAACCCAATATAAAAGTAAAAAAAAAAAAAGCTTGAACAATGGTAGACAATGGTTTGTCTGCCCGCTAAACTTTTGTTGAGACTTGAGAGACCAATAAAAAAAAAGTTAAGACTCTATCCATTCCCTAATGAAATTTTAAAAATAAAATATAAACTAAAGCTAGAGAACTAGAAGAGTGGGAAAGGAAAAAAATTGTATTGTCCGCCAGTTTAAAATCAAAGCATAAGAATATAGGTTGTGGTTGATAGTCAGCTTGAGCAAATGAGAAGGCAAAAACACAGAAATAACAAGAGAGAAGAGAGAGAGAAAGAGAAGGAACATATGCAAAAATAACAAGAGAGAAGAGAAAGAGAAAGAGAAGAAGAATAAAACATCTTACGGTGTTTTGAAGCTACAACAATGGAGATCAACTTTTGTAAGCCTGTAAATAAATAACTAAATAAAATATATATTGTAGTGGGTGAAAATATGATTCTATTGACTTTCCTACAATAAATTTGTTATTTGAAGGAGGCTTTGCTGAAACTAAGTACATCATGAGTCATCGGGAGGGTGTCCCCGGTAGAAGATACCTGTAAGGGTTAGAGTATGTATCTAATAGGATCAAAGAGTGTGTACTTGGGAGTGTCAAAGGGAATCCTTGGCCTAATGCACCTCGGCCAAGTTAGAGGGAGTACTTGGGAATGTTTAAGAGAGTGTTTTGGAAAGTCTCCTCGGCCAAAGGGAGTCTTCGGCCTAATGGACCTCGGCCAAGTCAGAGGGAGTACCTGGCAGTGTCTGAGAAAGTACTCTGGAAAGTCTCCTCGGCCTAATGCACCTCAGCCAAGTCAAAAGGAGTACCTAAGAGGGTCTAAGAGATTGCTCTGGAAAGTCTCCTCATTCAAATGGAGATAATCCCTCAAAGGGTCAAAGCTCTAAGAAAATTAAAAAGAATGAGAAAGTGTGTGTGTGTGAGAGAGAGAGAGAGAGAGAGAGAGAGAGTCCTTTTTTCCAAATGGTATCTTCCCATTTTATAGAGAACTATGTGGTTGTAGATGCTCAAGGAAATGTGTAGGCTTAATGTACAGAACATGTGTCACAATGCATGGCTCTTTGGTATTACATGTTCCTACTTTTAATTGGTTGATTCACTTTGTTTAAAAATGGGATCCCCCACAATAGCCCCTCAGTTTCCATTTTCTCAATCTGAGGAGGGGAAGTGGACATTGGATGCACTCTTGGGACCTCGGATAACTCGTGGTTTGGCCATACCTAGGCAGATAAGCCTTTAAAGAATAATGGCAGTGCTGGGCTTGGCCATACCTGGGATGACCAGGATTTAGAGATTAAGGCGGTGCTGGGCTAGCTAGGGTTTTGATATAATGGCAACATTGGGCTCAACCATACCTATACTGGCCAGGGTTTAGAGATGATGGCGATGCTGGGCTCGACCATACTTGGGTTGGCTTAGGTTTTGATATAATGGCAGCGCTAGGCTTGGCCATACTTGGGCTGGTCAGGATTTTGATTATTTGATGCCTTTTGAGAGAAACTTACAAGAGTCTTCTATGATAGACCACCCTAATCCAGCCCCTATTTGATGTGTGGCTAGTAGCTGCTTTTATGCAAGGACTAGACCTTAATCTCAAGTTGTACCATAGCTTTAGTTTGGTTCCCCACAGATGGCACCAATTGTAGTGGGTGAAAATATGATTCTATTAACTTTCCTACAATAATTTTTTATTTGAAGAAGGCTCTGCTGAAACTAAGTACATCATGAGTCATTGGGAAGGTGTCCTCAGTAGAAGGTACTTGTAAGAGTTAGAGTGTGTATTTGATAGGATCAAATAATGTGTACTTGGGAGTGTCAAAGGGAGTCCTCGGCCTAATGCACCTCGGCCAAGTTAGAGGGAGTACCTAGGAGAGTCTGAGAGAATGCTCCGGAAAGTCTCCTCAACCAAAGGGAGATAATCCCTCAAAAGAACAAAGCTCTAAAAGAATTTTAAAAAAAATGAGAGAGAGAGAGAGAACCACGTGGTTGTAGATGTTCAAGGAAATGTGTAGGCTTAATGTACAGAACATGTGTCACCATGTATGTCTCTTTGGTATTACATGTGCCTAATTTTAATTGGTTGCATTCACTTTGTTTAAAAATGGGACCCTCCACACACACACACACACACACACACACACACACACATATATTAAGCTTTGACTTGAACTGTGAGAACTGACTACGATTTTCAAACTCAAACAGTTTGATTGCGGTTCAAATGGTTCACTTTTTTTTTCTTTTCATAGAATGGTTTTTATGGTGCGTTTGTATGAAGAGATTTTTGGGAGAATGGAAAATAATAAAGAGAAAAGAGAATTTTTGGCTGTTTGGTAGAGATGGAAGATAGGATGGATTTTGGTGGGGCTTAAGTGTTTTCTCTCCAGGCCCACCAAAAACAAATCCTCCCAAATTCGAGAGGAGAGAAAAGATGTGTTAGTGACATGGGTACCCTAATTTGTTATTAATGCTGACTTATGGTGTGGTATTGATGTCTATTCATGCTTGCTCTTCTATAAGGGATATGTTTCGCCGCATACATGGGTATGTGGCAGCAAAAAGAAGTTGACATGTGTCTAAGGTTCATCTGGTCATATGCATTGCACATGATCTTTGAACACGTCCCTTTCTTTTTGCTGCCATGTCCCCCTATATGCAGCAATTGCTGCATACAAGTATGCAGCAAAACGTTTCCCTACATATAAATGAAACTGTTACTTACATTGTTTTTATATATTTAAATTAGGGTTAAACATTTTTCTTTTTCTTTTTTGGTTCTTTTTAGTTACTAATTTTTTTTAAAAAAGGGTTGAAAACACTTTGCTGCTTATATATATATATATATATATATATATATATATATATATAATACCGGCATAAGAGTAAATTTACACAAACTATACATTTTATTCTCCAATAGTATAAGAGATCGTAGGACAACCTGGATGCTTATACTTTGGTGGGATCTTATGTTGAATAACCGCACTTACCTGTTCTGTTAGGAATGCGGTCTTCTTCACATGATGCTTTCTCTTGATGGTGCACAGGTCCTTAATTACTTTGGCATCTGCAGACACTTGCTTGATACATGCAATAATGGCAAATTTATCTTGACTTGATGCAAATGCTCTAATATCTCAGATGCGGTGTCCAATTTCCTAGGTAATTTTAAGGCTTATGGAAATGGTGGAGGGATTGGGCATTGTTCAATGTCATCAAGCCCAAGTGACTCAGTTTCAACCTTCTCTTCTTCAACTGAGGTCTCCTTAGATTTCTTAGTTATTAAAGGAGCACTTTTATCAATCTCTTTACCATTCCTCAAAGTGGTCACAGCTTTTACTTCATCATGTTTATCCTTAGAGCCAATTTTTAGATTTTGATTGAGGGGATTGGGTTGAGTTTGGGAAGGAAACTTCCCTCTCTCTATCCCACTCAATGAATTTGTAATCCTACTTATATGACTCTTGGTCTCTCTTACCTCTTCATCTAGCATAGTGAGCATGGATTCAAACTTTTGATTTTGCTCACTTTGCCTTTGAATGAAAGTACTAAGTGCATCCTCCAAGGAAGGTCTAGATGATGATGCTGCATATGTGCATCCTCCAAGGAAGGTCTAGATGATGATGATGCATGCGGTGAATTAAAATTCCTTAGAGTAGGAGGATTCAACACACTGTCACTCTTATAACTCACATACGGATGGTTTCGCATATTTGGGTTAAGATTGTTAGAAGATTAAGAATTATTTGGCCAGTATGAATTAAATGCATGTACTTGTTCTTCTAGCACATTCAAGAATGACGAAAGTGATGCACATTCATTTGTAGCATGGTTTATCTCATGACAGATTTTACACACCTCCATTGGGTCCTCTCTAAAGGTAGCACTAACACTCATACTTCCTTTCATTTTGAGTGCCTCAATTTCTTTAGTTTACATGCTGATTTTTTCACTCATGTTATTATCTTCCCTCAATTTGAAAACACTTCCACTAGAAGTGGTAGTATTAGTTCTAGTCCTATCAGTGAAGTCCATAGGGCTAGGTCCAGTCCATGTGTTAGAGTTTTCAGCTATCTCATCGAGATAATCCATTGCATCTTTGGGTTCCTTTTGTAAAAAGTCCCCTCCGCATGAGAGTTGAACAAATTGTCGGTCCCTAGGTGTAATTCCTTTATAAAAATAGCTAACCAACCTCCAATCTTCATACCCATGAGTTGGGCAGAAATTGAAAAGATCTTTGTACCTTTCCCAAGCTTGGTATAAGGTCTCATTCTCTCCTTGGACAAAACTAGCTATCATTCTTTCTACTTGCTAGACTTTGTGGGGAGGAAAATGTTTCTTAAAAAACTCTTGGGCCATCTCCCCCCAATTACCTATAGACCTAGGTTTCAAGGTGTAAAGCTAACTTCTTGCCTTATCCTTAAGAGAAAAAGGAAAGAAATGTAACTTAGTAGTTTCAATAACATTTTGTGCATAGAAACTACTAATTACCTCTTCAAAAGCTCTAACATGGACATAAGGATTTTCATTTTCTTGTCCCCTAAAGTCAGGAAGTATTGCTAATAAACCTTATTTCAATTCTACATGTGCTGCATTAGGTGGAAACATGATGCATAAAGGAACATAATTTTGTGAGGGATGCAACAATTCATACGTAGTTCTTCTGTTCTCATCATGATTATTATGTGTTTCATCACCCTGATTGATGAAGAAGGTGAAGGCAATGGTGTGTCAAAAAGATTACAAAGTAAGTTTCAAAATTTTCTAATCTGCCTCTCTTGTTTCTAACCCAAATGCTCATGCAACAATGAAATCACAATAAAATAAAATAAAATAAAAACAAATAGAAAAATAAAAACAAAATAAGGGAAAAATGGATCGAAGTTTACCAATGGAAGAATTTCCACTAGTTATGCTTTGCTCCAAAAAGATTGCCTCTGAATACGCAACAGCTCCCCGGCAACGGTGCCAAAATTGCTTGCTCACTCCCTAGTGTAGGAGATCGTAGCAATATAATTCTTGGAGTACTGAGGTCGAACCACAAGGAGCGGAGTAAATTCAAAGACAATGTAATTTAAAAAAAAAAAAAAAAACTTTTGGTAAAGATGAAGAATAATTTTTGCCTGGTAATTGTAAGCAAGAATAACAGTGACAACTGATTAAAGTCAATAATGTAAACACTAGAGCATCGAGGTGTTTCCCTATAGCGATATGAAATTCTTTGTGATCTAAGAAATTATATATTTCATAATTGATTGTTCTTATACAATTAAATATTTATGATTCGGTTGAATTGAGACAATTCAAGAACGCATGATAATCTAGATTAACAATGCGGTTAGAAAAGTTTTCAGAAAAAACTCATTCACTTTAAAACCTGATTTATATTTGAAACTATTTGAAATTCATCTAAACAATAAGAAAAACATTATTGAACTTATTGAAAGCATGGAAGAGCTAATACATCAAAAGAAATCTAATTGAAAAATCAAATATGTTGTTGATAAAATTCTAGAAAGAATCACATTGAATATTCATACTGTATAGAAGAAACATAACCCCTAGCCCTAACAAAGAGTTTAGACTGCCATTAGAGAAAGGAAAATACAAGGTGTCACGCCCCGAACCCAACTATAAAGACAGGCACGTGACAATCGTCTCACGCTTATAATGTAAGCACCCTAAAAGTGTGCAAAACCTTCTTAGCATCTAAAATTTATCCTTAAAAATTTATAACAATTAAATTCAAAATACCTTAACAATTCCTTTATCAATAGATCTCTAATAATTTAAAAAGGAACAAAATCCAAACCTCATGTACATAATACCAATTGGTCGGTAAATATAAAACTATTAGAGGACCATCAAACCCCAAAATCACTAAGCTTCTTTTCTTGCTCACAACACAACATCAAAACTCCCAAACTTACTATTCTTCATAATCTGAAACTGGAGGGGAAAAAGGGCGTGAGCTGACAACTCAATGAGTAACCAAAGTCCTAATATGTCCTATCAAGCAATAGATCTGTAAAATAATAAGATGTAATATGAGCATTCAAAAGTTATAATATACTATGGGTTTTCAAAAATAACTAAAGAAGTTTCATAGTCTTAAAATAATAAGTTGCAAATAGATCACATACTTTAATCTGACAAATATATCATAGATGGTTTAGAAAGTAGTCAGTTTTCCATATATCAAAGTTATAACTTACAATATGTTCCAAAAAAAAAAAAAAAAAAAAAAATACACAAGCAGTTTTAATGACTCAAAATAGTTCAAATACTCAAAAATTTCCAAAATCACATATGTAGTTTTAAGGACTCAAAATAGTTCAAATATTCAAACGTAATTCATATTCTTAACAATCTTATGACTATGGTCACGCTATATCCTCGTGACTGGGCATCAGAGTATTAGTAAATAACCCCAATTGGCTGGGTATTAGATTATCAATGAATAACCCCCATTGGTTTGGGTATCAGAATACCAATGAATAACCCCTATTGGTTTGGGTATCAGAGTACCAATAAATAACCCTCATTGGTTTGTATCAAAATAAATTCATCGTCAGATTGTTCATAATCATATATATGAAACTATAGTTTCTAACAAAAATATATCTTATTCAAATACATATATATAATCATATATACAATATTCAAATCTATTTGTGATATTTCTATAATTCTTTACTTTAAATCAATATAGCAAAAAAACAATTAAATAAAATAAATCTTTTATTCAATGCTCATATATATTTGTGAAATTTCTTTATTCTTTACTTTGAATCAGTATAGCTAAAAACAATTAATAAAATGCATCATATATTCAGTAATTAGATATATTTGTGATAATTCTTTACTTGAAATTAGTAATACAATAGAAAAAAAATTCTAACTGTAGGGTCAAAATTTGTAGCCCAAACCCAAAAGGCAAGGAATTGGGGCCCAATAAGCCCACTACAATGAATTTGTAGAGTGTGGGTGAAAGAACTGGGCTGTCTGTGAAGTAAACAACAGTTAATTAAGATATTAAGGGATGAACCAACATAAAAACACACTTGAAAGCTAAACAAATTGATGTTCGAAGAGGTATATTATTGATTGAAAGGTGAATACAGTTCTTAGAGCTACAGTAAAATCGTTCTCCTCTTCTTCTTCTCTTTTTTCCGATCCCCTCTTCCATTTATATAGTCTTCTTCTAAACCATCTTCATCATACACTTGTTCTTCATCTAAGCATTCACTTGAGTACATGTCACATCAGGTATTTTCTTTAGTTCTCCATGAGTGGGGGTAGCTGAGGTTGTACTGTTCAGGGGTCTTCTCCAAATAAATGCGTCCAGAAAAGTTATTGCAGTGCATTAAACACGGTGGTAGCAGCTTTTCCTCTAGATATTTCTCTATTTCTATCATCTTCATACTTGCAAGCAGGTCATCATTATCGATGGATCCTCCTGGAAGTTCACCTAAACTGCCCAAGTATTTACTTGGTCGATATTCTTCAAGTCCGAGGAGGGTATACTCCTCGAACTATACTCCCTCACCTTTTCCTTACTTGATTCTCCATTCCGGGGTCTTTCTCCATCCTTTATCCCTCATCAGACGTACTTATATCTTCAAATGGGGCCTAAAGCCCAACATACGTGTTTGGGCTTTCACCCCCCACACTAACAATTATAAACAATTTTCAGTAGTTAAAAATACATTAATATAAGCAAAATAAAACCCAATTAGGACAAGGTTACTTACCTCCAAAAGTCATACCAAAAGGATCTTCTCCCTAACACTTCTTCTAAAATTCTTGGATATCACCTAAACAATTTTTCAAATATCATTTACTCAATAATCTAATATTTTTAAATAAAACTTATATTAATATCCGATCAAAAGAGAGACCGCTAAATATCCAATAATTCTTCACTATTATCCCATGGTTAAAAAAATCCACCGTATTCATAATATATATAAATATATATATGTATTTCCTCCACTTTCTGCCACTAATAGTACCTAGGGACAAAGCCTATAGATACACCATACTTATAGCCATATAGGGTCAAAAGTACACCCCCTAATCTTCTATACGTGTGCTCATATATATATTTTTTTCTCCATTCACCCCTAGTTCTGTTTGAGATGAGGACAAAACTAGGAAAAAGGTACTATATTCTATATCATATAAAATCAAGCCTACACAGACACCATTACTTTTTTATATTCGCCAAAACCCCAATTCGGTAAACCTGTGCAAAACCGGACCCAAGAGCCTTCTTTTACACTTAACGCAACACAGGGCACAGAGAAAATAAATCAAATTCCTTCTTCGTTTACATCGTTAATCTCATTGGATATATAAACAGTCTCACTATTGGCCAAAATACTCACATAAAAAAAAAAAAAAAAAAAAAAACTCTAATTTCAAATAAATCTTAGATTTGACAAGAAAAATATTTTTAAGCTCTTACCTCAATTGTGCAGTCCAACATTCTCTACTTGAGTATTTTGGGTAGTCTCCTCTCTCAAAACATTGGTCACTATACGCTGACTTAAATTAGACTATATAGCTAGGGTTTCAACCTTATTTTCTAAAAACTCCTTAGAAATATTAATTATAAAATTGACCCCATAAACAAATTTACTTAAATACCTTCCTTTTAATCTTTTTTTTTTCTTTTTTCTTTTTTCTTTTTTCCGGGTATTACACAAAGTTTTTTCTCCAAAATTTGTTCGGCTCCGCCTCCATTCAAAACCCTATTGTCAAAGTGTCCAAAGAAAATAAAACTTTTACTATTTTAATTTTCGACCAGATTTACAGCAGTAACTTGTGAGTTAATTTAGGCCTTTAAAATTTGTGAATTTCAAAAAACTCAATACTGGAAAGTTGCAGATATTTAAGTCACGGTTCCAACCCATTTGGACTTGTGTCAATTGGAATTTTGAGAAGAGTGATACGCCCAAAATACTGATCAGTGCCCAAATCTGATTTTTCCTTTTTTGATTCTACCTCTTTGATTTCTTTCCTTGTTTGAAACTTCCAAACATGGTAGATGACCTCCTTAGACATTTAAGCATAGTCCTTAAGCTCCTTTTTAATTCTAGTTTGGCCTGTAAACTCATATTTTTCACATGATTTCCTAAAAGTAGAAAATTACACGCAATAAATGACATCTTATTCAAGAAATTAGGTAAGGATAAATAATAGGGACTAATACAAATCATGGCTTAATTATACAAATTAAGCATAGTAATAAGTAGATAATGGCCACATAAATATATAACAAATATACATTTTAAGGCGTTATCATTGCTTGCCATGGTCCGATCTGCCACCACAAGGTCTGATCTGCCATCACCACCATAAGGTTCGAAGACATTGCTGAAAAGATATTGTATTCCATCGAGTGTGAGATGAGGACGTACTCGTACACTATGCTTGGGAGAGCCGAACCTAGAATATGACACCGTTTGCAAGCCAAGCGAGCTTCACTGCTTGAAAAGGAGTTCGTACAATTAGAATCAGACAGTGTACACCACACTTCAAATCTTCAAGTCGTGGATCCACGTGGCGCAACAAATGTTGAAGCGAGTCACTGAGCTAGTCAAAGCTTAGAAATTCGAAAAAGCTGCAAGTGATTGTTATTTGATTGAACAGATCTGGAAGCTTCTCTTCGAAACTGAATTCTTGTTGGAGTTTGGGTTTGTGTGTGTGTGTGTGTTTGGTTTACAAGAAAGGGCAAGAAAATCCTAGAAATTTTGGGTGTGTGTTTCTTATATTTAAATCTAGGTTTGTGTTCATTGTGTTCTTGTTGAAGATGAACCTAGATCTAAATTTATGTATTGAATTTTAATTCTGTTGTTTTCTTTTTTAATTTGTTAAAATTGAATAATTAATTTTTTTAAAAATAAGATGCTGATGTGGTATTTTTAATATTATTTTATTTGCCACGTCAGCATTTAATGTGCCAACAGTGCACTCTGTCTGTCATATAGTATATTTCTGTTAAGTGAGTAACAGTAATGACCAAAATGGAACGCGTTTTTGATTTTAGGAACTAAAAATGGTAAAATAAAAAAATAAGGACCAAAATAGAAATAGGGTCAAAATGTAAGGACCAAAAGTGCATTTACGCTTAAAAAAATTTGAAAAAGAGGGAGAGAGAGAGAGAGAATTCAATCTAAAGCATTGTATCACATATCTAAGACATTAAAAACCAACAATATTAAAACAGTAGCCTTTTGCTTGTAACAAAGCAAATGATTTCACTTTTTTACCTAAGATTCACGCATCATCTTTAATGTTTGATGAATTTTGTTTTTCATTTCTAAACTTTTTAAAGTTGGCTTCCTAACTTTTTAGGACTAAAAAAGGATTTTTAAAAAAATTTAATAATTTAGGGATGAAAAAGTATTTATTTTAAAATTTAAGGTCAGAAAGTGAAATATATATATATATATATTTATTTATTTATTTTTCTTTTAGTTTTAAGACGAAAAATAAACATTTTAAAGTTTAGGGACAAAAAATGAAATTTATGAAAACTTTAAGGATAAATACAATATTTTATCTGAAAAAATAAAATAAAAAATAAAAAATTGGATGTTCTTAACATTACTCTAACTTCAATCTTGAAATGTCAATATATTCTTCAAGGTTGTGGGATAGGAATCTATGCTCTTTCGGACCAACTTTACAAAAGGATATGTACTATGGTTCCAGGCATAAAGAACCTTATACTGTAAGTCTGTAATTGCATGCCATTGCCAATTGTTTGTAGCTAAAGTGAACTACAGTGGACCAATATTATTCCACTACAGATTCCTTTTAAGAGTCTTAAGACTTAAGAGTGTACATGAGTCTTTGTGAAAAGAAGAGAGAATTAAAAAAGAATGGTATGAAAGGGGACAAAATTGGGAAATGCCCTGTTTGGGCAAAAATAGCAGCTTTATGCCCCATTTCCCAAACTAATTAGGGAAATGCCCCTGTTTTGTAACTCGACAAACGGGAAATCGAGTTATATTGAAAAACTCGATCATTGGATAATCGAGTTATACTTGAGCCATGTTCCACTCTGGTCTACCAGCGTGGCATTTTCTTTCTGAAAAACTCGATAATACCAAAACCGAGTTATATAACCGACTATGCAGCTATCGAGTTATGCGCTTGTTAAACCTCTGTCTACCCTGTCTTGGTGTCAGGTGTACGGCACATGTCTTCGAACATAACTCGATTAATATAATATCGAGTTATAAAGCATACTCGAACTCCGTAGAGTCGAGTTATTCTCGCATATTAGGCTGAACTGATTGCACTCTGCAGCTCTGCTCCACAGTTGCGTCCGGACTCAAGTAAAATTTGTATCACCTCAGGTAAAAAACTCACCCCATAATTTTGTCGCAATGGTATTTTTATTTGATATTGTAATGAATTTTTATTTTTTTGGTTGAATGAGTACGTTTGATACAAATTTTTTTGGTTGAATTTTTAATTTTATGGCAATGGTATTTTTTTGGTTGAATAAGTACATTGGTGTGATTTTGGTTGTTTGTTGTAGTAAATGTTGGTCACAAGAAATTGTATTTTTTTGGTTGAATAAGTACATTGGTGTGATTTTGGTTGTTTGTTGTAGTAAATGTTGGTCAGAAGAGATTGAAATCTTGACTATAGCAACATTTTATATTGCACATAATCATTATTTACCAAAAGTTGATGCACACTGTTAACTTGATCATTTGCTGTTATTGTATTCAGCATCAATGTCTGGTTCTGGCAACCCAGAACTCTATAGGCCTCACGATGTGTTCACTGCTATGGGTCGTTGCTGGTTATTGGAAGATGAGTTCAGCTATCCAATCAATCCAAATCTGCGAAATAGTGCTTACGTTCACAATACCATGAGACAAGAGTGGGCTTGGTTATTTCGTGAACAACAAATGTTTTATGATGAGTTGGTTGGTTTTAAGTTGCCAGTGCCTCGACGACTTGCATCGCAAATGCCCAGAGACACGATCGATGAACTTCGTAAAGCATTGAACTGCATAAGAGAAGAAAATAATCGAATGAAAATACGTCTTAATCGATATTGTACCCAAGTTGAGATTCGAGAGTCAATAGAGGGAGGGTGGTACGAGCACGCACGATTCATGCAATCACTTCTTGGTGATCCCATTTATCAGTCAGATGTGGAGATGTCAGATGAAGAGTAATTGTGTCGTGGTGTAATTAGACTTTATTGGAGAACTATTTTGGTTTTGGTTAACTATGTTTTAAATGTATGTGTGTCATTGTTGTTGAATTTGTACTATGTAAACCTTATTATTGATTTGTGAGAAGCATGCACGTTATTCGTAATTTAGATTATTCTCACATAACGCATAGAAGTTAAATATTCTCACACATGATGTTTTTCAATAAGCACCTACAACATAACATAGCAAACTTAAAATAACTTACACAATGTCACCAATATGCATGCATTGCATATTGAACACTAACACTACTAATATTATTAACTTAACCCTAGACACAACACATATACCACATAGGCATTCACTCTGACAGGTAGTCCTCGTAGTTGAGGACATTGTTACGTTCTGCCGGAGTGAGTTGCCTATTCGTTGCATCAGCCAGCTCTTCTGCCAGTTGTAGCATGTGATACCTGGACCTACGAAGTATCATCAGATTGTTCTCTTTTTTTATTTTTGTCACCGCACGCTCATATTGGTGCATGTTTCTCCGTGGCAGTGTGAGCGAGGTACGGTCGACAAGAGGCGCTCCGAGTCGCTCGAGATCATCGTGTAGAGCGTTGGACTCGTTCACGCGAAAGTCCCATTCCCGGCGCAGTTCGGCATAGTATTCCGTCTCGTTGGAATCTCTCTCCCTCCTATAGTTATCTGGAAAATGAGGTAGCATCCAATTGCGCATTGACATTGGAAAATGTGACTTCTGATCGGTATGTGTATATGTTTTGCAAGGGGTAGATGTAAATGGGACTTTGGTATGTGTAGATGTTTTGCATGGGTAGATGTAAATGGGACTTTATATAGGAGTTTTGCAAGGACAAGTATTCACGTGGATGTGACTGTATGTAAGGGTAAGTATTCACGTGAATAAATATGATATGACTTGACTTGGCTATACAGTGGCACCTGTTGATATAGCTATAGCTTGTGCTACAACAGTGAGTTTGGTGATGTGTACTGCAAAGGAGGTTGTGTATTTATTCACGTGAAGACTATTCAGCATTCCTATGCTTCATCTGACATGACTTGACGAGACAGTGCTGAGTTGTGTTAAATGTATCATAACCTTTTCAGGGATGCTCTGCATCCTTGAAAGCGGTGCATTGCAAAAGGATACAAATCTATGTATTGACGTGCGTGTAGGTGATATGACTATAAAAGGTTCAACAGTGTGAACCTGTTGCGTAGCACACGCAGAACTGCGAACATTAGTGTAGCAATGGTGGACAGCTCACTCCCAAAATTGATGCATAAACTTTTCAGGGATGCTATGTGTATTCACGTGAGTGTGGATGGGTACTTGTGGTTAAGGTTCAACAGTGCTTAGCTATCCTATGCAACACTTAATGATCCCTATGGTGGTATTTGGCAAGTGAGATTGAAGAAAGCTGATAACAACATTTGGTCTAGAAACTTGGTTGGCAAGATTTCGTTGAATATCATTGTATCTATTATGGTTAAGCTTTCATGTTCTTATATTTGATAAGACTGCCACTGGGATTCAATATCCACCCATCAAGAACTATAAATTGAAAGATCATCAGGTAGACAGAATAGACTTAGATGAAGATGATACAAACATATCTCCCTCAGATGATTTGCCCAAAAAACATGAAGTCAGAGAAAATGGTTGTTACGAAAATATTTTCTAGCATGTCTAGAGGAAGAGAGCAATCCAAGCAGCTGAAAAGTTCAAGCCTAAAAATCCTTCTTTCATGGGTATCTCGCGGCCGCATAATATGGTGGTGAGCCTTTATACATAATGTGATTGTGATATTCTCTTAAATATGGCTTTGAAACATATATGCTTTAATGCCTAGTTGTTTCTCCTTCTTGTGCAGTATGTACCTGCTGAATTTCTTACCAAGTATATTATTGTGAAGCAAATTGTCACACTTCAATGTCTTGTGCTATTACCCCCCATCAAAACTTATTCAGCAACGAGATTCGGGAAGGGATGGGGTGCATTTTCGAAAGACAATAATTTAGAACAAGGAGATGTTTGTGTCTTCGAGGTGATTGAGAGGAAGCCTATTGTGCTTAGTGTCTCAATATTGTATTCCTGGTTGACCATCAGAGTTCGTACTAGGATAACCTATTTAAATTTTAAATTAGTGATGTTTATGCTTATATTGGTATGTCTTGTTGAAGACTATTCAGCATTCCTGTGGTTCATCTGACATGACTTGACTAGACAGTGCCGAGCTGTGTTAAATGTATCATAAACTTTTCAGGGATGCTCTGCATCCTTGAAAACGGTGCATTGCAAATGGATGCATATCTGTGTATTGACATGCGTGTAGGTGATATGACTGGATAGGGTTTAACAGTGCGAAGCTATTGAGCAGCACATGCAGTACTGCGAACATCAGTGTAGCAATGGTGGACAGCTCACCCCCAAGATTATAATGAACCAATTTAGGGATGCTCTGCCTCCTCGAAAACGGTGCATTGCAAAGGGTTGCACATCTGTGTATTCACGTGAGTGGGGATGGGTACTTGTGGTCAGGGTTCAATAGTACCGAGCTGTTGAGCATGACATGCAGAATTGCAAACATCAATGTAGCAATGGTGGATAGCTCACCCCTAAAATTTTGCCTACACTTTTGAGGGATCCCCTGCATCATTGAAAACAGTGCATTGCAAAACATTGCATATCTGTGTTTTCACGTGAGCATGGATGATATGACTTAACAGGGTTCAACAGTGACGAGCTGTTGAACAGCACATGCAGAACTGCGAACATGAATTGGCTGAACAATTCCAACCTCACTTGCCAAATGCTACTATTACGAGTAGTGAGTGTAGCAACACTGGAGAGTTTTATCCCCATATTCCCTTACAAACTTTTCAGCGAGTCTTTGTGAGTACAAGATGTAGTTACATTTTCTCAACATCAATGTAAAATTACACGAGTGCAACTATGCTTCCAAGCTTTACATCAATGACTTTTGATCATCACAATTGCAACATTAGGGAGCTTTGGAGCAATGCTACAACAAACCAATAACTTGAATGAAACATTTTAGAGGCTAAGCAGGCTTTTAGGCATTTGGCCTATTCCTAAGTAAGCCAAATATCATCGTAATGATGACCTTGTGTGAGCCATATGGATTTTTAGTGAGTGAGTGGTTAGTTTTGTCTGGACGAGTCTATATGTAATGTATTTATATAAAGTAGTACACTAGCAGAAATAAGATACACAGATACGTGTATATGATACAGCGACTTAATCAACTCATATAAATGAATTATTCGTATTATTGAATCATATGTGTGGTTGGTTTGTGTGGTTTGGATGAGTCTGTATGTATTGAATCTATTAAATTTTCCTACAAGTAATGTGCAATAAATCTAATTTGGGTGATGAGTGTTATGTGTGTAACATTTCAAGTTACACAGACAGAACATTGGAAACATGAACATATCTAACCGGAGGCATTTAATTTCCTAAGGTTTTTTGTACATTAGAAAGCAGAGGACATTGTCCAACCAAAGCACAAGAATCATATGCAGCAACAAAGAACAGCAGGGAAAACAAGAGAAACAACTTTACTTTTACTTAGCCAAAACTAATGAACAATTAATCTGTAGAGTTGCAAAAGTTGAACGTACATAATCATCATTTGTCAAACATTAACAACAGCATTTTGTATTGCACAGAATGTGTAGATATTAACAACAACGTCTAATGTTCGTAGGTAGAAATTTTTGGAAATCATCATTGCTTGAATATGAGAAGTCTGAAATATCTCTTTCATCATCTAACGCAGTAATTTCATTAATAGACTTAATGGCTCGCTCTTGTGCCTTCCCCTTTAGATGCTTCCTAGCTTTTTGGATTGCATGAAAACGGTCTAGTCGCCTTTGCATTTGATTGTTCTCTTGTTCAAGACGAGCAAGTATGTTGGCAGGTTCATCTCTAGGTAACTCGGCTGAGCGTGCCTTAGGAACTCGTATCCCGTGCCATCGACAATACACCTCTAACTCACACCTCTTCTCGTGTAGGGTTGACCATGGTGGTTCTGCTACAGTGAACTCTATTGCGGTGGTATCTGTACTTAGTTTTGTAGGTTTGCCGACCATGATGTGCCCGACGCTTCCAAGACTGTCATACGTGTATATTGGCATATTAACGAAATCTCTCTTCTTTCCAAACCATTTCCCTCCATAATGGTCTATGTATATCTGTAGTTGTTGATCTGTTGGAACTTGTGATGATTGATTTGTTGAAGTAGCTCGGAACTTGTTTCGCATTGAACGATTTGATGTTGAGGTGTTGCGACTCATAGCTTAATCAATGTACGAAGTTAGTAGGGTAGAAAGAAGATCATTATTGTGTTGCATTTATAATGTAATTTCATGGTCCAAGCATTACAATGTCAGTTATTAGGGCTTGTCATGTCAATACAGGCTGGAAAAACATTATATCAACAGGATTTTAAAGGTTTCCAACGTCACATCAAACGTGGGAAATAGTTGCAACATTAGATGTAAATGGGACATCTGTGCATCCAATTCCACAATTGTGTATCCACGTGAGTGTGGGTGTGAAACAGTGCCGAGCTATTAAGCAGCACATGTAGAATTGCGAACATGACAATATAAACAACCGCGTCTGTTGGCGCATGTGCTGCGATTGAAGGAATTTGATATGACTAGAGTTGGTGCTACAGCAATGGGCTAGTGACGTGCCCTCAGAGTTCAAACTTGGTCTTCTTGAAACTTTGCTATATTAATTGTGTATAGCGACATACGCTGAAATTACACTATATTAATGACTTTACTTGTGTTTGGTCTTTCACGAAACATATCCTGAACATCACAGCGTTTATTATCTTTGGTCATTTTGAAGGTGTTTACACATCACGGTGTGTAAACTTCACAGTGTTTATTATCTTTGGTCATTAAACATTTAGAGGTTAAACGCATCACTCTTACAAATTATGCAGCCCCCATAGCCTGAAACACTGAAATATCTGTTCTAATCGTAGCCAATTAATGTGACACAGCGAGGAATGTGTGCGTGATTGGTCAAAACCTCCAATAAAAACAATTGCCTGAAGTCAATATATAGGTTGAGCCATTGCGCCAAGGAAAATCTCCTAGGTGGTTCATCTGCAATATCAAACCCTATAAACCAATTGTGCTTTCACAAACCTTCAATTTGTATTAATAATTACTATAATGTAATAACAGGTGAGCGCCGTATAGAATTATGAAATAATTCTTATTTACATTTTCGGATCTCCTTTATATTATATAGAATCACATAATAACATAAAAAATTGTTACAGTTACAACCATTTCAATAATACTAATAACAGTAACGATGGACATGAAACTAACCATCATGTGCACAAAATAAAATTACTTTCCACCATATGATGTTCTTCAAAGCTGCCACTAAAATAACAAAATATACAATTGGCTGAAAGCCACATCATAGTTGGTGTGAATACAATTCTCCAAATATGCTACAGCAAGTACTAAAAAGGAAGTCCCCCCTTGGGTACAATGGCCAATGGCAATCATCAAGAGTTAGATGATGGAGAAGGTGGAACCTGCCGTCTCAAGTCAGCTACGTCTGCCCGCAGAGCTGCAATGTCGCCAAGAAGACCATATAAAACCTGCCCATGGGTTGCTTGAGTCGTCATAATGGTCTCCATCATAGCACGAAGAGAGGGAGGAGGAGGGCCTGTCTGCGCTGCAGCGGTAGTGTCAACATCTACCTCATCATCACCATCCTCGACAACAGCAGCTGTGGGATCTCCATGCATGTCCTCATATGGAACATCATCTCCAGTAGTAGACTGTACTCGTGGTCTCTTGGATGAACCAACACTGGGGTCGCCAAACTTCTTTTGGGCACTTCGCTGCTTCAGAAATTTGGCTCCTATGGGGGCTTGGATGTGAACCAACTCTTGGGAAGGAAAGTTCTGTAATCCTAAATATTTGAGGACCCTATGGATGAGAACTGGAAAGAATAGACCATGCCTCTTATACTTGCTCCTACGCACCTCCACAATGGTTTCAATGAAAAGGGAAGGAAAACAAATGGAACTATCGGTGATGAGGGCGTAAAGAAAGAAACACCTGTCTATAGGGATTGTATGGATATGAGAGATAGGAAAAATGTTGTGACAAGCTATCCTAAAGAAGATATAATTAAGCTCAGTTAACTCACTCGAGCTAATACTTCGGTTAGAAACCCGAGTGACTGATCGTCCACAAAGAACATCCATAACATCATCAATACGAGGAGACACAGAGTATGGATAAGTAGGTGTGCGAATTATAGGTACATCAAGAGCTGCAGATACGATGCCCCTAGTTATTGTAAATGGTACACCACGTATCCACAATGCCACTTTGTGACCACCGCACTCCTCATGCACCGAGATATTCGAATAGAATTCTCTAATCAAGTCAACTGAAGAGGGTTCTATGTTTGTACACAGGGACAGCCAATGCCTAGACTGTAGCTTATCACAGACAGAAGGATGCAATTCATGTAGATTGATTTGCCTTTCTCCCCAAATACGCCTACGCTTAATCAAGGTTTCAAAGGTTTGCTCATTTTCAGGTTTGTGGATCCTTAATTGATCAAACACCACTTTAGGCTTGGATGCAGCTTTGGATTTTCCTCTCTTAGCCCTCTTCAGAGCCATAACTAATTGATGGTCAGCAGTGGAAACATGATCAGGCATCAACAAAACAGAACCAAAAACTGCATTTCGAAGAGATAAACACAACATTCCTACTACCTAACCCATTCATATTTTCATAGCCAAACATATCATTTCATCACAATCTACATAGACAATGAAGATTTTTTTCTTTGAAGCAGAGAACAAAAAACCATTGAATAACGTATTGCCATGTGTAGAAAATCATCCATACAATGTACCAACTAGAGCAGTTTACAACAATACACTGAAAAAACAATATTCTTACCAACATGTTGTTTAGTTGGTGAAATATTTGTAATGCATTTCGCACCGACTCAATAATTTGAAGATCTCTGACCTATAGTATATAAACTTCAGTTGAACTCAAAGATCGAACATGCAATTTATTAACATATTGAATTTTTTCAAAATGATCAATAATGTCACGCACCAATAGCAAGCATTCTAACAGCAATAATATTGTATAGGAAACATACAAGTGGATGTAAGACCTGAAACATTTTTGAACTTTGTAGCTACATGTAGTAAGTTTCACCAACTTGTACAAACAACCTTAAATTGCACAATGTACCAACTAAGACATAGAAACAGCATAAGGACTACCACACACATATGGAGCCACTGGCAAGTTCATTTTCTAGAAGGAGACTAGTTGAAGACAACCAAAGAGATAAGCAAGTAACCTTACTAACAACAAACCATTTGACTAGCCAAACACCCTATTTCATCCCAATGTACATAGACAATGAAGTTTGAAGCATCATCCAAAAATGAATATATGATTAACGCATCACCAATGTGTAAATTTAAAGACAATAATAGTTAAACGAGTCTTACCATGTAAAACCTTTGAAGATTTTGAGCGGAAAAATTGTCGATTCTAGCGGATGCAGCTGAGACCAAGCGAAGATGTGATTTCGGACTGCTGCAAATTCTGCACAACAGTGGGAGTGTTTATAAATGTGGGTAATCACATATCTCGATTACATAGAAATCGAGTTACATATATACTCGATAATCCGTAAATCGAGTTATGTGCTGTACCGCGCCCAGACCCAACCCACTTATTTGGACTGATCCAGATGCAGTCCAAGAGGATTCCAACTGGCCAGAAGGGTCTTCCACATAAATCGATTATTCCAGAATCGAGTTATGTGCAGCATAACACGAACAACTCCTTTTAGTCCCTTCAAACCACTTCGGTCCAATTTTCTTTATTTGGTCCAATTAGATCCATTTCGATCCAATTTTCACCACTTCGGTCCATTCAGTCAAGTTTGGTCCATTTGGTTCATATGGGTCCATTCAGTCCACTTTGGTCATGCAGCAAATAGACTTGGTCCAGTGAGGTCCACTTCAGTCCCGAAGGTCTACTTTAGTCCATTTGGTCCAGAAGTCCACCACCTTACATTCGCTCTTTATGGTCCATTTTGGTCCACTTCCGTCCCTTAGGTACACGTTAGTCCATGAGGTCCTTTTGCTCCATTTCGTCCACTTTGGTCTCTTAGGTCCCAAATGATTTGGTCCTTTTGTCCACTTCACTCTATTAGGTCCACTTCGGTGAATTCAGTCCACTTATGTCCAATTTAGACTATTTGCTACATATCTCGGTCCTTTTGATCTAGTTTAGTCCATTTTGTCCAGCTAAAAGAAGAAGAGACTTCCCAAATATCTGCCATGTATCCTAGCTCACCACCAAAGACCCCATCATTGATAGGTTCAATAATGGACAAGGCATCAGACACATGAGAGACCTCCATTTTTGCTGCAAGGAGCACACCTTCCAGAACAGCAATAGGCTCTGAAATCTCAGCAGTAAACACACGCTGGGAGTACCTTGCTAGAAGCCGCCAGAATTCTTATGAATTGCTTGATTGCGACTCCACCAAATTGACCAAGCAACAGCAAATAAAAGATGTAGATCATTTGGAGAGCCTTTTGCAATGAAATCAAGGGCAGCCCATAGCATTCTTTAGTGAGAAGTTGAATGAAGCAAAACTTAGGTATTCTACCTATGACAAGGAATTCTATGCTATTGTTCAAGCCATCAAGCATTGGAGTTACTATTTGGCCTACAAGGAGTTTATTCTACACACCAATCATGAGGCTTTGAAATATCTCAATAGCCAATCTAATGTGAACAAGAGGCATGCTAAGTGGGTAAGCTTTTGCAGCAACAGAAATGACACATTTTATGCAATCTGTCCATGCACAAGTCAAGGAGAGAATTGAACATTCCAATGCAAAGTACAAAGTTGCTGCTGATATTCACCGAAGGAGACTACTTTTCAAGGAAGGGGACCTTGTATGGGTGATTTTGACTAAAGTAAGGTGTCCTCATGGCTCCTATTCCAAGTTGGGAGCAAGGGAAGTAGGTCCATGCAAAGTATTGACTACAATCAATGACAATGCCTACACAGTCCAACTACCCCCTCACTTAAACATTTCTACTGCCTTCAATGTGAAGCATTTGAAGCCTTATTTTCCAACTGAAACTTGAGGGCAAGTTTCCTTTATGGAGGGGAGTATGATGCAGCCACCCTCTATCCTTAGGACTGACAACCAGCCAGCCAACCTTCTGACCTCTTAGGACTGCCAGCAGCCCCTTATTTTGACTGCTAATATCTGCCATGTATCCTCTTAAATTACAGCTTTAACTTATGTAACTATTGGCTACTTTATTTCCTAATAGTTAAAGATTATAAATAGGATAGCTATGTAAGAGTACAATCAGTTTTTGATGTGAATTTAACTTAGTTTTATACCTGGACAGAAACTTTGTTTCTCCAGTTTCTCTGTAAGTCCAGCTTTAATTCTTAATTTTAATGCAAGTCTAGTTCAAGTTCTCAACCAATTGATTTTGGTTTCCATCACTTTGCAATCAAGTTTACAGTTCATGCAAGAGACATTAAACTTCACTAATTGCATATTTGCACGTATTAAGAAATCATAATATAGAACAACCGATATCAAATCACAAAAGGATTCAACAGTAAGTAGATCATAAATACCAACACACAAATCACACAAAACAACTCAACCGCTATAGATCATAACTAAAAAATACCAACACAAAAATCAGCCATCCAGTCTATACATAAATACTGGTAAATACTAACAACTCAACAAGTTCATAAGTCTTGACAAAACATCTGCTGAAACATAGTCCAGAACAGTACATATCCAACCTTCTATTGTCAATGCAAAGTTAGTAACCACTTAATGAGGGCATCTGAAAATGTGGACTTTGAACACAACTTCGTCCCTCGTAATCACTTCAAATACACACACATCTCCTAATCGCAATGTATTGTCCCTCGCAAATGCAGCCCAACCAGCAGATACGACACAGGATGTGTATTTTCCTTCATAAATGTATAACTTCACAGGCCATAATCGGTCCACAACCTCGAGCTTCACAGTGAATGTACTTCCTTTGGTGGTGTAGTCCTTGGTAAAGCCTTCGCTTGGTAAGTAGTTGGTAATGCCATGGGGTAAGCTCTGTACAAAAAATGTCATCAGACATACAATTAAAAAATAGTTACCCATTTGAATGAAATGCAGTTTTCAGGCAGTACTATTGATGTCCTTCTACCACCTAAACATGATACTATTTGAACTAACACAATGAAGCAAATCAACAAGTCTCTGCTACATGCTTTCTAATTGATCTATGGAAAATCAAAGTTAATGGGAGTTGCATTTCTAAAACCCAACAATATGTTCAGCTGGGAAAGCTTACCGCACGATCCTTGCCATTAATGTATGATGGATGAATGGTAACCGTGAAAAGGGGATTTTCTGATTTGAAAGCATTCGCTCTCACAAGAGTTTCAGCTACACCAGCAACCCCATGAGCTGATCCTGAAATGACATGGAAATATGAAGTCATGCACATGAAATTTATAGTGAACAAGCTTACAAAATCAACCAGTTCCTTACAGAAGTGTAAGATTCATACCTGAACTCTCTCCCCTAGTCAAAGATACCCCAAATGGCATTTTCGATTTCTCTAACCTTGACCCCTTAGAACTTGATGGATTGGTTTTTGCCCTCTTATGAGGTAGAGGTACTGGTGGTTTCTCCCCTTTACGATCTTGGAGTTCAGCTGCAGGATACTCTATTTCTGTTGCAGTGGCGTCAAATATGAGTACAGAAAATTCTGAATTTCCTTCATATCTGAACACTACCAAGTGCCCCAGGGCTAGACCATGAGAGCTTGCAAATTCACTCCAGCCATTTCCAAAACAAACCTTTCCATCAGACTTTGCCAACTTCACTTTCCATTTTGTACCATTTGGAATCGTAAGCAAGGCCATATCTGACAGATGACCGCCATATTCGATTATAAACTTCTTTGGAATCCACTGTAAAAAGACGAACATCAACATAAATGCAAGCTTTGTAAATAAACACATGCAATCAATCAAGTGAAATTTGAGTTGTGCAGTCAGTATCAGTACCATTACAGGAATAAATAAAAAATTATAAATTGCAAAATTGTCAGATACTCGGTGAAAGACTCATAAAATTCAAAGATACCCTACATGTACAAATTATACAAATATAATCAATCAATCGTAATTAAAACCAACACCACAACAGAGGGGTGTGATTAACAATGGTTCAGTTTGGGGATTTGAGGAGAGAGTGATAGGGAGGGAAATACACATGCCAAAGACAAAAAATCAAACACAGAAAGAAGGATTATATAAAACAGTTTATAAATGTGAAATTTATGCAAGGTACCTGGAATATCAACCCAAACCAAGGCCAATTCACATCAAGTATAAGACCATCCACATGCTTAGTGAGGAAGGAAAACGAAGCTTACCTGAATTTCTTGTCGGTACTAATTAAGCCAAAGTAATAGAAGAAATTTTCATCACATACTTATACTCTCTTTTTATGCTACAACTAGAGTGGAAAATTCACATTTAGAACAAGCCTATAGTAATTCACTAACAGCATCAATTAATATTTTAAAGAGTAAACCATATTGCATTTGAGACAGGGTAATGCCAAAAGAATTTCATAAATTTAGTGTGACAGAAGTTTTCTGTATGTCGAAATGTTCAGAGGTGCAAACCATTAGATAATCCAGTACTAAATTGGAGCTAGTTAGCAACTATAATTTAAAGCATATCATGATCAGAAAAACAACATTAAAAAAAAAACGAGAAGATTGAAATAAAACCATATCGTTTAGTATTTTTTTTTTCTAAAAAACTTTTGGGTTTTCACAGCTTTTATCAATTTTTTTGTTATTATAAATCTGATATTATAAATCGAAATTTTGTACATTTCACTAGTTTGATGCAAGATGTTATGATAACTATGTGTGCATAACTGGGCAATGAAATGAAGTTTACTTACAAGCTTTCCGTCTTGAAGTGTTTGAGGCATAATAATCTTGAAAAAGTGTGTGGGAAGATCAGCAGGATCATCCACATTGTCTCTCCGCCATTGAGAAGTCATCGTACTGGTGTTCTCCAACTGTTTCTTCGCTGAGATTCTGAAATGAAGTTGAGAGACTGTGCAAGTACTAAAACAGAGTGTCCAAGATGGTGGTTCATATTCCACATAACTCGATTACTCATAAATCGAGTTACGTTCAGTGTAACTGTAACGAATCCATGTTGTGTGCACTGTAACTGACAGGAATCCATGATGTGGGTATTGGCTTGCACAGAAATCGACTCTTCACATATCGAGTTATTTGTAACAATACTCGATAACTACTTAGTCGAGTTATATGCACTGGGCTGCCACTCCGAGCCCAGATATTTGGACTGATCCCGATGCAGTCCAAGTGGAATCCAACTGTCCATAAGAATCTTCCACATAACTCGATTCTAGTATAATCGAGTTACGTGCAGCGTAACACAAACCTTTTAGTCCCTTCAAACCACTTCGGTCCATTCAGTCATGTTTGGTCCATTCAGTCATGTTTGGTCCATTTGATATGGGTCCAGTTGGACTGATCTATATGCAATCCAAGAGGAATCCAACTGTCCAGAAGAATCTTCCACGTAACCCAGCTATTGAATAATCGAGTTACGTGCAGCGGGGCTTGCAAGTAACTCGATTATCAGGAAATCAGGTTATTTAATTATTACTCGATTTTACAGTAATCGAGTTATGTACACTGGGCTTCCACAACCAGCCCATATATATTTGGACCGATCCATACGCAGTCCAAGTGGAATCCAACTGTCCAGAAGAATCTTCCACGTAACCCGGCTATTTAATAATCGAGTTACGTGCAGTGGGGCTTCCAAGTAACTCGATTATTGTAGAATCGGGTTATTTAGTTATTACTCGATTTTACAGTAATCGAGTTACGTGCGCTGGGCTTCCACTCTTCAGCCCATATATTTGGACTGGTCCATATGCAGTCCAAGTGGAATCCAACTGCCCAGAAGGATATTACACGTAACCCGGCTATTCAATAATCGAGTTACGTGCAAGTCACTGTTCACAACCACACTAATTTGCATCCACTTTCGTCATAATAAAGGTGGACCTGTACACAAACCACATTGATCAACAACTCATCCATATTGTTCCAACTACTTTCATAATCAAATCATCCATACAATTCCAACCACATCCATAACCAAATCACTTCATTAAACAATCACATGAAGTGAAAATCATCCATACAATCTACAATGGAAATAAGGAGCCATTATCTATCATAAAACCATTGAACCAAGTTGTTGACAATGTAAGTACAACCATTTACATATAAATGTTGTTTTGTCATATATAGTTTACAAGAAGAAATTTGAGTTGAACTAGTGCCACACCAACTGCCTCTTTGCCACAAATCCCATATCTGCACAAGTACAACAAAAAATACATCAATACCGCATGTTGTACTCATATTTGCAAACCATACTATCATCGTTACAATGTACACATTACTAGCAGGACTTGTAAGAATAACTTATGACTTGTAAGAATAATTGACAACACTAAATAAGAATAACTTATGAAATATCCCCCCTCCTTACTAGGACTTGTAATTGTTACCTGCTATGTACAACCACGGCTTGTTGATTCCACGTTCCGAGTCGGACATCTACGATGGTTATGACCCTCTTGGCGACACAACCCACACTTGGACTTTGGTCCGTTCTCAATCCACAACGAGGTTGGCAACTCCCTATCCTCGTCATCCATCTCATTGCGGATTCTTGTCGACTTAGGGCGCCCTTTCTCTCGAATCAACCGTGGGTTTGGCATCACTTTTCTCCTTTCTGCCGGCTCCGGCCATTCTAACCTATCTTTCAACGGTTGGAATATCGACTCGTAGCTCTGATATCGTTCGGACACGCGGTAGAAACGATCCATAAACTCCGTTGCATCATGGTTGTACTTGGCACAAACTGCTATCAAGTGTGAACATGGGATCTTGTTTGCTTCCCATTTCCCACACGTGCATGTCCTGTCCATGAGAGAAACCCTATGGGTGTGAGCTCCCCCACCAGTTCTCAGTAGTGAAGACTGTGTCTCCACTGTATATAAGCGATGTTGCGCACTCATCCTTCTAACCATATGGCGCTTCGCCTTCTCTTGATTTGCCTCGAACTTGTCGTAGGCATATTTGCACCACTCTTGCCCCTCTTCCAACTGCTCTAGGGTTTTGTTTCGGCGGTCATCAAAGTACGAGTTCACTTTGTAAAATGTGAACTTCACCATTGCAGTAATGGGCAAGCAACGTGCGCCCTTAAGCACCCCATTAAAGCACTCTGACAGGTTCGTTGTCATTGCCCCATATCGGTGCCCATGGTCATGTGCAAGTGTCCACTTTTCGAAACCTACATCGTTCAGATAGTCGTACGCATCTGGA
Source organism: Quercus aquifolioides (assembly GCA_019022515.1). Lineage (NCBI taxonomy): Eukaryota > Viridiplantae > Streptophyta > Magnoliopsida > Fagales > Fagaceae > Quercus > Quercus aquifolioides. The sequence goes on along the minus strand of CM032332.1, from coordinate 19,315,820 downwards.
TTGACATTCTTGATGCAATCCATGGTGTTTTCAAACTTCCTAACTTGGTTTGCAGTTGCTGCCTTCCATACCAAGTTCTTCAACACCACGCTATTGAAGTTAGTGTTAACATTGCTTACTAAATGGCGGATGCAATACCGGTGATGGGCTAACGGCGCTTGCAAATAGCCCCTGGTGGTGTCATCAAAGCATGATTGTATCCCACGGTGCCTATCGGAGATTATACACAAATTGGTCCGATCCGTAACTCTGCTCATTAGGCATGCCAAGAACCATCCCCATGTCTCCGTGCTCTCACTTTCAACAACGGCAAACGCAAGTGGAAAAACCTCATTGTTACCATCTGTTGCCATTGCTATCAACAACTTCCCTTTGTACTTGCCATACAGGTGCGTTGCATCTATGCTTATCACTGGCCTGCAATGCCTGAACCCTCTAATACACGGACCAAACGCCCAAAACGCAGAGTTGAATATACAAGTCCCCGGGACACGGGGGTCACAATTTAGCAAAGTTACAGTGTCCGGATCTGCATCATCCAATGCCGCTAGAAACCGTGGCAATTCCGCATACGACTCATCAAAATCCTCATAAATACGTGCAACTGCCTTCTGTTTGGCTTCCCAAACCTTGTACATAGTTACATCATGCCCGTGCTTCGCATGCAGCATACTACGCAAGTCCTTTATGGATCGGGTTATGTCCTCCCGTACATATTGCTCAAGTGCAATAGAAATGAACCTTGAATCCATCATCCGTTCATCGGTCACTACCTGGAGGGATGTGCAACTGTGGGGACCTGTACATTTACTGATTAGCCACAACCTGTGCTTTTTGCTGAAAATAGCCCGAATTGACCATGGACATGCGTCATGTGTGCACCGCACAACTAGCCTATTGGTGTCAGACTTGATGACCTTGTATTGCTTATTATGCTCCACAGAGTAAAGGGTCAGCACATACTGAATGGAGGCTTTATTATTGAATAGCATCCCCTTCGCCGGCTGGTCACCTTTGTGCCAACTTGTAAGCTCTTCTGGACCCAATGCAGGTGATGGGTCATTAATATTGTCCCATGTGTTTGATGTGAACCATCCCAGGATAGCTGTAATAGGGCAATCCTCCTCGTTGTCTTTGAGCTGTGTTCCATCTAAGACCTTCGCTTCGTCCATCGGTCCATCAGTATCAATGAACTCTTCGTACACATCTCGGCTGGCATCAATATCAATTCCCCTGTCCATATAGGCTTGGACATGTTCATATGCGTGAGTAGACCCTCCCACGTCATGTGTCTGGGTGGCACCCAACAGTTCGGTGTTCTCCAAATGGTCAACTGCACTGCATGGTTCAGTATTGTAGGGCAATGGCATGGCATCGGCAAAGGAAGGTTGCACGTGAAGATATCCTGAGCGTGGCTCTTCCACCCCACTGGCATGTTGCGAATTTGCACTATCATGGAACCCAATAGCCTCAATAGTTACATACAAGTCGGACGCTATGAACTGGGGGGTCCGCTTAATCACTGCCCACATCATGTCAACGTCGGCGTCGCCACACAACGGATTTGAGTTGTAAACAACCTGAGTATTCACAAGTAGCTGGGGGGCACGGTACATGATGGATATCTTATGTGACTCCTTGTCCAACCCTAGAGCTTCCATTATCTTCCGGTGCATTTTTCTAAAGTGTGTTTTGCATTTCAACTGAATGAACTTCTTCTTCACTGACTCGCCTCCATAGGACAGCCCATGCAAGTCATGGAAATACTGCTCCCCATCATAGTAAACATAGAAGCAATGACGACCCATGGCAGACCTGGATAAGGACATATAATTGTGGTTATCATGCAGAAGATAGGGGGGTTATGTTAACGCAACAGTAATTAATCTGTATGCACGTGAACGGACAATATAACTTTTACATACGCACTATAATCATAGCCTAAGTATTCAGTGCAATCATTGATTCGTTTGTACACAAACATTGATTCCAATACGGTCAGCAAAACTTGTTCACCTCGTAGGCTTTCTTTTTTCAGAACCCACACACTGAAGCCTTTTAGAACTAAAAGAGCCATACAATTTAAACCAATTATTGCACACATTACATCATTGTTGATACCTATCGATGAATGCATATATCATCATCATAGGGTGGCCATACAATGTTTGTTTAAATATATATTCCTAGGTATCTATACATACATTACTATATATATATGTGTGTGTGTGTGTATACAGTGTCACTATCACACACACACACACACACACACACATGTTACTGAACCAATTTTGATTTTGGTAATGTGGTATAGCTAATTTTTTGGGAAATTTGCATTATGAATTGATTGAGTATTGACAGGTTTTGCAATTTCAAACAAAATCCAACCAAAAATAAATGGTTTAATATGGCACACATTATATACAACAACAATACCTATATGTTTATATATAGATATATCTACACATACATATATATAGATATATATAGCAACATGTGTGTGTGTAAATCCATCCACATATATATATATATATATATATATATATATATATATATACACAGTGACACATACATGATTCTGAAGATAATTACATTGATACCAACACTAGAATCCAAGTGTAATCACAGTTTGTTCAAAAGTGAAGATATACCTTTTGAGGAGAGATGTGCCACAACAACGAAGAAGGGGACCACAATAATTTGTCACAGTTGGTGAGGATCCAATAGGGAGGAAGAAGATGCTCACTTGAAACTTGTTCAGCTCGTAGGCTTGCTTTTTTCAGAACCTACCCTGTAATGTGATATAAAGCAGACGTATTGCCAGACACGTGCATGGGTTCTGATCATGAGGGGGTCAATGTAACTCGATATCTGGATAATCGAGTTATATTAAAACTCGTCATATAAGTAATCGAGTTACTGTTATAGAATCTATTGATGGGATGGCAATCCAGTAACTCGATAATTGATGAAGCGAGTTAATTGTAACTCGATTACTAGAAAGTCGAGTTATTTGGTAACTCGTCCTCTTGATAATCGAGTTCTGTGGCTATTGTTTCTATAAGAACCCAGACTTGAACACCAGAATGGTATGCGTCCACCATTCTGGTGCAATAACTTCCCACAATTGCGTGTTTGTCGAGGAAGATGGGACGTACCTATGTTGTGTTTAATGGTCGTATTCCAGGCATATACGACAGTTGGCTAGCTGCGAGCAGACAAGTTCATAAGTTCCCAAACGCTAATCACAAATCATATAAAGATCGAAGGGAAGCAGAAGCTGCATACATGGAGTATTTGCATTGTAATGGTATGGACGGGCAGGGTGGTGCATCCGCATCGTGGGCAACTCCGAACATGTCAACCTCAACTCCATCGGGCACTTCTCCAAGCGAAGGAACCAACTACTGCAGTGGAGACATGACAAACACAATGTTAAGGTATCAGTTGGAAGTTGCCATTGAGGAGCGTGACCACGCAAGGAGGATTGCAACCTTGACTGCGAACGTGTTGAATGAAGTGGTGGCCCATGTTGCGGGGGATGATGAAGTTGATGCACCTACGAGAGAAGGTACGGATAAATGAACGTGAAAGTATGATTTATTGTTGTGGTATTCAGTCGGATATGTATATATGCAAAGTAACTAGTTTCGCTTGTTGCAAAAGGTCTAAGTAGAAGTATCATCGTTTTCTAGCTGCTTGACTGGGAAATGTGTATATAAAGGAAATAACCTTATATTTTGGTTTACGCACTACTTTGGCGTTTATTCGGTCCATTCTGTCTAGTTTGGTCTTATTTGGTCCAGTATGTTCTATTCACTCCATTTTATCCTATTCAGTCAGCTTTGGTCGTATGAGAATTATTCCGCCCATGCGCGGGAATTTTTTAGTTTCCCTATTTGTTACGTTATATCTTTAAATGTATTCCTTACAAAACAACTTATATTCTTCAAATGTTTTCTTAAAATTGTAACTTCACCGGAGAGAAGGAAGAAATAATAAGAAAAAAAAAATTATTATTAATTTGATTACTCAAATATATTATACAATGTGTAGCCACCAAGATCAAAATAAAAAGACAAACGATGCAATTCATTTCACATCTCTTGCAAATTTCAACTCCTGATTAATTCTAATAGTATGTCAATGAGTATTTCATCACTAATATGAACCATTTGTACAGCAGTAGCTGGAACATAACAGTGGTGGAACTTAAACTCCTGAACGACGATTTTTGTCCTTTACCCTAGCTATTTTTTAATACATGGTATGCGCAATGCTAGGAGCACAAACAATTGCATAGCTTTTGCCACAAACTCGTTACATGATGAGTTGTAGACCCATAACTCCTTCTTCACCACTCACAACTAGCCACGTATAATGAGTTGTAGTAAAAGTTATGTAATTATTTATGATCCTGGCATTATTCAGAATGTAGTCCTAGCATATAGTATAGGTGATGTGGAAAAAGCACGTGCATCAAAGCATTAACACGATTAAGATTTAACGAAAAAATTGAACAGAATATCATATTTATCACAAACCACCCCCCTCCCCCCAATTTTTTTTATTAATCTATGTAATGTAAAATAATTTGAATGGTATTTTGGGTTTTTCTACTAGTAGATGGATTTAATTTTATTTATCTATTTAAGATGGTATTTCGTACAAACATTTTTGATAAAAGTTAACATTAATGAAAAATTGATGTTAATTTTCCAAGTTATATTTCGGGTTCAATATAATGGTCTCACACTTGAGTATAGTTACATATAGTAATTTAATATTCCGAGCGTAATAAAACATTCCAAGAGGGAAATTTATATGGCCTTTGATTCTATACCCTTTTTTTTAGTAGCTCTAAAAGCTTTTTTTTTGTTTTTTTTTTGTTCCTTCCCTTAAAATTGTAATGAACTAAACAAAAGGGTCAACAAAAGCAAGTGTGCAAAATCACAAAGGAAAGAAAGCCGGTTCTTAACTCTTTTTTATTATTTTTTTATTCTTTTTTTATTATTTGTTCCTAACAGCCATGCTCTTGTTCTCACGGTAATTCTTGTTCAAATATTCTTGTTCTAATCAACGGTAACATTTTCAAATACTCCTATTCAACTGTCATTTTTTTTTAAATCCATATTTTCCATTTAACATTTAAAAAAAATAAAAATAAAAATAAAAATAAAAACGTAGAACCTGTCACCTTAAAAAAAAAAAAAAAGAACTCAAAACCTGATCCGTTCAAATAAAAAAAAAAAAAAAAAACTCAACCTGTTACGTTCAAAAAAAAAAAAAAAAAAAACACATATCCAATAACAAAAAAAAACCTGTCAAGACTCATATTAAAAGGCAAAAACCTATTTATATAACTGCAATCCAAAAGCCAACCTGAATGAACACATCCAATAACATCAACTCAAATTTACACACATAGTTGGCTTAAATGGTACTCCTTGATCACAGATGGTCAAATAACAAACATACTTGAATTAACACTGTTAGGACATATGTGTTTCACATACTAAGAACATATGTCTTACTTATTTATGTAAATTGGCTGATCCTTTGACAAAACGCACTTTACTTGTAATTGGGTAGATCTAGGTGTTTTTAATACTTTAAGAAACTATGTTTCAAGGTCAAGTGTTGAAGTCATCAAGTCTGTCCAAGAGAAAGCAAGTTGAAGTGCAGAATTTTTAAAGCTCGACACCTCTCGATAGCTACCTCGACACCTGCTATCTGTCGAGATTTAAAAAGTCAGAATTCCAAATCTGATTTTCTTGGGATCCGTGAATATGTTTTTGGGACTTCTTTTCTTCTAACCCTAAACATATAAAAGGATTATTTTAAGAGCCGTTTTGGGTGACACAAGTTGTATTATCATTGAGCAATCTCTGTTTATGCAAATTGTGATCAACAGACGAAGTTCTTGACCTAGTTCATCCTTCATCAAGAAGTTGCTGTGTCTTTGCACCATAGGGTTTTGTAACCAAGCATCTTCCTGCTATTCATCACGTGGATGAACTGAAGAACTTTGCAGCCAACCATTCTTCCTCAAGTTGGTGTTCTGAAGTCGCGTACTGGGATCCGCGCATTGGTTAGTCACGTACTTGGGAGCCGTGCATCAAAGGTGGAAATTGTCACTACAGATCAAGTCCAATTGGGTATTGGGGTAAGGGTTCAACTGTAGGTTGGTAAGGTACTTGGGATTCCTTTCTTGTAACCGCTTGATTTGATAATAGTGGAGTTTCGGGAGTGGTGACCTGAAAATCACCCGGTGGGGTTTTTGCCGTTAGGGTTTTCCCCATTCGTAAACAAATCACCGTGTTATTTGTTTTCCGCTGCATATTTAGTATTTGGTGATTTGTTTGTGCTTCCACGCAATTGCATGCTTAATTGATTAATTAACAACTTGGCTAATTAATTAATTAATTAGGGTTTATCACAAGGGGTCATTCAGATTGTGACCTAACAAGTGGTATCAGAGCAGGCACACTCTGATTAGGATTTAATCTTTGCTGTGTTGATCCATTGACCCCTGTTTGTCATGGATAGAGGACAATCCTTAATTATACCTCCTTTATTTGATGGCACTAACTATGCATACTGGAAAGTACGCATGAGAGCTTTCTTGCAGTCTTTAGATGAAAAAGTGTGGCAAGCTGTAGAGATTGGCTGGACTAAGCCAACAGAACAACCGGCCGAGTGGGATGATGCTAAGATCAAGGCGGCCAATTTCAACAGCAGAGCGCTGAATGCTCTTTTTAGCGCAGTCACCAATGAGGAGTTCAAGAAGATATCCTCAACTGAAACTGCTAAGGAGGCTTGGACCATTCTCCAGACAACCTATGAAGGCACAAAGGCTGTCAAAGACTCAAAGCTTCAAAGGCTGACAACAAGCTTTGAAGAAATAAAGATGGAGGAGGATGAGTCGTTTGATGAGTTCTATGCCAAGCTCAAGGACATAGTGAACTCAGCCTTCAATCTTGGGGAAACCATCCCTGAACCCAAGATTGTAAGGAAGGTGCTCAGATCTCTACCTGAGAGATTTCATGCCAAGATTACGGCGATTGAGGAATCAAAGGATATAGACAAGATTCCTTTGACTGAGCTGGTTGGAAACTTGCAGACCTATGAGATAGGTTTATCTAGGATTGGCAAGACCAATAAAGGCAAAAGCATGGCCTTGAAGGCGAAGAGCAGTGATACAGATGAATCTTCCGATGATGAAGATTCTAAGATGAAGTCCTACATTACTCGGCAGTTCAAAAAGTTCATGAAGAATGCCAATGGAAGGAGCTTTGACAAGGACCGCAGGCAGTTCAGTTCTTCTCAGTTCAAAAGCCAAGACAAAGGGAAGAAGGATGCTAGGGAGGCCGGTCAGTATACTGTTCCCGCAGGACCAAAGTGCTTTGGTTGTCATGGGTTCGGACACATGAAATATGAGTGTCCTACATATCTGAAGAGCATTGGGAAAAGCAAGGCCCTTGCTGCAACCCTAAGTGACACTGAGCCTGAAGATGATTCCGACACTGAGGATGACGGAATCTTAAATGCCTTCACTGCCACAGTCAATCCTACTGAAGGGATTGTTGAAGAAGTGGATGAAGAAGAATTGGTGGAGTCGAAATTTGAGAAGATGGATGATCAAGATGATATCCATTCAGCCTATGAGAAGCTTTACAAGCTATATGAAAAGCATGAGAAATTGTATAGGCTGGCCACCAAGAAGCTCAGTGAAGTGGAACTTGATCGTGAAGAGCTGTCCACAAAGTTTGATGAGGCGAATCAAACTATTGGAGCACTGAGATTTGAGAACAATTTTTTGGCTGAGAAGACCAAGAAGCTTGAAGTGGAGCTGTTTCAAGTCAGAGCTCAACTGGAGAGGACCTCAAGTGCAAAGCTTGATGAGATGCTTAGCAATCAAAAACCTGCTTCGGATCGAACTGGTTTGGGGTATGGTATTTCTCTCTCTAATACTGCTTCTACTAGCAATACTGTTTTTGTTCCTGCTGCTAATAACATTGAAATTGAAAACACTAATGTTAAAACTGAATTAGCTAGTAAGAACTTAGACAAAGGAAAATCTATCTTAGGAGCACCCCCTAAGCTAGACAAGAAAGATGCTAAGAACCCTAGGGCTAAGAATGCTAACTCTCAAAAGCCCAAACAAAAGAAGCAGCATCTTTGTCATTATTGTGGAGCTGCCGGTCACACTCGACCAAATTGCTATAAGTGGCTAGCCACTCAACAGAGCAATGGCATGATAGCATCTGGAAGCCAATCTCAGCTTCAATCCTCTCTTGCTCCTCTTGGAGATCTTCTGAAAGCCCTCATGTTCCTTTCGAACTTGAACGATCTAAATTCTTCCCCCTCACCACCTGTTCAAGGATTCAATCAAAGGAAAGGTTTTTCCAAAGCATGGAAGAAAAAGGACTCTAAGTGATTACATCACTTTCTTTTCCCTTCTTGTTTTTCTGTTAGTTGCATTGCTTGTGTGTTTTATTTTTCTGCTGAGTCAGTCTAGTTTTTGCTTTGCTTTGCTTAACATGTTTTTGTTTGTTTATTTTCAGTTTTTGTTCATTTTGTTTTTAATATAAAAATAAAAAAAAAATTGAAAAATCAGAAAAATACAAAAACAGTGTGTGTTATGTGTACTTTGGTATTTGTGTACCTTGGATGGCCATTGAAACAAAGTTTCTAAACTTTGTATCTTTTGTAGCTTAGATGAGCATCTCTATGCACAACTAAGCAAGTGAGCTTTGTGGCTCTTGTTTGTGATGAGTAAGATTAGGTTATCTCTTAAAACTTAACACTCATATCACTCTTTTTGACGGGTAGGACTAGAAAATCCTAAGAGAAAGGCATAAATAACCATCTCACCACTGTTACCCGCCAATCATAGTATGACACCTGTATGCTTCGGCATAGCAAAAGTGCAGTGTCAAAGACATTCGTATGCTTCGGCATAGCAAAATTGCGATGTCAAATGCTTAACATCTTGGGTATTTCTTTTCTCTCTTTTTATGCCCATGCATGATATGCTTAAAAGAAAAATATGCAAAGAAAATATAAAGCAAAAAGATTAAAGATGCTTTAAATATGATTGCAAGCGTGTTTTCTAGGAGATGTGGGAGTTGTAGGATGTACCTTGAAGGTGATAGTCCCCATCAAACAGTTATGATTGTGTGTGAGTTAAAAGTTATTTACTCATATCTCAGATCGTCATAACATGTATACACATATGCAATCTTGCGATGTTTTTCACACACAACACGCAATATTCTTTGCTACTTTTGATACATGTGCAGGTACAATGTGATTTGGCCATCACAAGTGTTTACATATGCTAGTGTATGCTCACTAAACTGTCATAACTTGTTTTTGAAATATAAAATTGGTTAGACTTGTTTAGTGTGTGTGTGTGTTTTGCATGATCTTTGTGCTTATTTCTTGTTGAGAGATGTTTTGAGAGGTTTATATGTTGAGTGGATCCTTGTTAGAGATGTGTGTTGGATTGCATTCATGTCTGTGTTTTTCCCTTCTTGAAAAACTGCTCTTTTTCTGTGTCTCGACACCTTCCTCGACACCTTCTCGATACCTGAGCATCTGTCGAGCCTCTCAAGCTTTTCTTATCGCAATCTCGACACTTCCCTCGACACTTGGTGGATCGATCGAGAAAGTCTCTGTCCTCTCGATAGATTCTCGACACCTGTTGGATCGATCGAGATTCGCATATCTGAAATTCTTCTTGCATCTCGATACCTCTCGATACCTGCATCTGTCGAAGGCTTATTCCTCGATACCTTTCTCGACAGATACCTCGATACCTCTCGACACCTCAGCTGTCGAGAATTACTGAGGTGCCTATTTAAGTGCAGATCGCGATTCTGAACTCATTTTCTCGATTTCTCTCGATCTCTCCGTGGCTGTTCATCTCCTTTTCACTCTCCTTTCACTCAAAACCTCCAACCCTCTTGGATCTTGCTCTTTTCTTGCTCAAATCACTTGGTAAGATCTCTTTTCTCTTCCATTTTCATGCATTTCATGTTTTGAAAACCTAGTTTTGGGATTTTTCATAAAAATTTGGGGTTTTTCAAAATTGCTGAGTTTTTATTGAAATTTTGGGTTGGGTTTGGACTTAAATGATTTCAAAATGTCATACATTGCATTTCATGTGCATTATAATGATATTTTCATACATTTAGATGTGAGTACTTTGTTTATATGCTGTTAGGAATGGATTGGGCTGAGCCCATGATGATATTTCTGTTTTGCATGTCACATGTTCATGCATTCCCATGCATACGTACTCTTTGTTCATATATCTGTCATATTTGAACTGATTTGGGAATTTTCTGTTTGTCTCCCTCTCTATCTCTTTCTCATTTGTTTACGTTAGTAGTGTCTATGGCACCCAAACGTAAATCTACTCCTGCTCGGAACCCTCTGCGTTCTAGAGCATCTTCATCTTCTGATTCTGCTCCTTTTAACATTCGGTTCCGTGATGGAGATGCCTCAAAGGCATTTACTGAGAACTTTTCTAGACGAGGTGTTCATTCGGAACGCCAAGTCATTCTGGCGGACTTCGCCGATACTGACCTTCCTTCTGTCATTCACAGTAGGGGATGGGGGTCACTGTGTGACATCCCGGTCACTTGCCCTCTCGTGTTGATACAGGAGTTCTACTCCAATATCCACGGGATTGATCTTTCAGTACCTCATTTTTCCACTCGCGTTCGAGGTATGCGCATTCCTGTCACACCGCAACTTGTTGCGGATGTGCTTAGGGTACCTAGGATAGAGTTTCCTGATTACCCCTCTTGTGAGCGTCTGAGGACTGTGTCCAAAGAAGAGCTCATCTCTGCCTTCTGTCAGCGTCCTGCTGATTGGGGTGAGCATCAGTTCACATCATGTAGGCCTTTTGCTAAAGGTCCTAGATTCATGAACATGGTGATGACTTTTGTTCTCCATCCTCTGTCTCACTATAACTCTATCACAGAGCCTTGTGCTCGATTTTTGCTCTCTCTTCTTGAGCATTTGACCATAGATTTCCCTTCTCACTTCATCCGGTCTATCATAGATGTTTATCTTGATTCGGCGTCCCGTGATAAGCTCATCTTTCCTTCTGCTATCACGCGGATTCTATGCCATTTTTCCGTTCCCTTTCCTGTGTCCGACCATTTCACACACATATCTGCCATAGATGCCGCTACCGTAAAACGTAGTGAGGCACAGTTTAGGTCGAGACAGCCTGGTGCCACTCCTCCCTCCCGATCAGCACCATCCAGATCAGCTCCATCTACATCTGCTCCTTCTTCCTCTTCGAGCGATGTATCCCTTGGTGATATCATGGCGCAACTGCAGCGCATGGACACTCGTCTTGATACACTCTCTGCTGAGTTGTATCAAGTGAATGTTCGTGTGGGTCGTATTGCACGACGGCAGGCGACCATGGGTGGTTTTGCTCCAGAGGCTACTCCTTCACCACCTACTCCAGTAGCTTCAGATTCTGAGGATGAGGATGATGATGAGGATGATGATGATGATGATGGAGATGCTAGCTCTGCCGATGAGATGTCTGCATGACACTCTACCCTTTGTCACTCGTGACAAAAAGGGGGAGTAGTTTTGGGTTATGAGAGTAGTCATCTTAGGGGGAGAGTTAGTATAGGACATTTTTGATAGGGGGAGTGTTGATACTTTTGAGGGATGTAGTAAGGTTTGATGTATCTTTTCTTTTCTTATCTTTTTAGATACATTGTTCTTGTATATGAGGTCTTGTGACCAGTTTTACATACATGGTACTTATTCTCTTATATATGTGGATGTATGTTTCTTTCACCTCTCTCTTCATGTGTTGTTTCTTTTCTATCTTTATACACATGTTCTTTTATTGTATGCAATCTATTTATTTCTGTTTCACACAAGATGCCTTGATGAATTTTGTTTAAAGTGTTTCAGAAATACAGGTTGTCAAAGTCTACTTGCCATAAACTCTCTTCTTGCAAAGTTTTTCAAGAGTTTGTGTTAGGATAGATTTTATTGTATGTAACAAGTGAGTATGAGTTGAGTGATTTATGACTTCTCTCATATGTTCATTTGTTTGTTGTGGTTTTGTCACGGATTGCCAAAGGGGGAGATTGTTAGGACATATGTGTTTCACATACTAAGAACATATGTCTTACTTATTTATGTAAATTGGCTAATCCTTTGACAAAACGCACTTTACTTGTAATTGGGTAGATCTAGGTGTTTTTAATACTTTAAGAAACTATGTTTCAAGGTCAAGTGTTGAAGTCATCAAGTCTGTCCAAGAGAAAGCAAGTTGAAGTGCAGAATTTTTAAAGCTCGACACCTCTCGATAGCTACCTCGACACCTGCTATCTGTCGAGATTTAAAAAGTCAGAATTCCAAATCTGATTTTCTTGGGATCCGTGAATATGTTTTTGGGACTTCTTTTCTTCTAACCCTAAACATATAAAAGGATTATTTTAAGAGCCGTTTTGGGTGACACAAGTTGTATTATCATTGAGCAATCTCTGTTTATGCAAATTGTGATCAACAGACGAAGTTCTTGACCTAGTTCATCCTTCATCAAGAAGTTGCTGTGTCTTTGCACCATAGGGTTTTGTAACCAAGCATCTTCCTGCTATTCATCACGTGGATGAACTGAAGAACTTTGCAGCCAACCATTCTTCCTCAAGTTGGTGTTCTGAAGTCGCGTACTGGGATCCGCGCATTGGTTAGTCACGTACTTGGGAGCCGTGCATCAAAGGTGGAAATTATCACTACAGATCAAGTCCAATTGGGTATTGGGGTAAGGGTTCAACTGTAGGTTGGTAAGGTACTTGGGATTCCTTTCTTGTAACCGCTTGATTTGATAATAGTGGAGTTTCGGGAGTGGTGACCTGAAAATCACCCGGTGGGGTTTTTGCCGTTAGGGTTTTCCCCATTCGTAAACAAATCACCGTGTTATTTGTTTTCCGCTGCATATTTAGTATTTGGTGATTTGTTTGTGCTTCCACGCAATTGCATGCTTAATTGATTAATTAACAACTTGGCTAATTAATTAATTAATTAGGGTTTATCACAAGGGGTCATTCAGATTGTGACCTAACAAACACAACACAAATGGTACTTCAATAACATCAACCTGTCAAATTTAGACAAACAGACATACTTGAAATAACATCAACCTGTCACACTAGACTGTGTTATAAACAGCACAAGAACTTCTTATACTTGTAGCACATTTAATCTTGGTGATAAGAATCAGTCCTGCTGCTAGTCAAGCAAATCCAGGAGAATAGCCCCTGTGGTTGGGGAGATCAATAAACAGAGCAATTCTTTCATTATGCAATCTGAAAATTTTCACACTAGACTGTGTTATATATAGTTTTTTCCAATGATTTGGATTCCTAAATAACTATTCATGACATATCAACAAAGGTTAGAAAATGGGTGATTAGATATTATGGGAAAACTTTTAGATCTAACCCAAAGGGACACATCAAAGCAAACTTGATGCCGGGAGGAATTATAAGTATCAGATATGAGCAGAAAACTACAGGGCTAGAAATGCCAGAAAAGTCAAGAAAACAATTGAGAAAAGCTTATAGGCTTAAAACATATGAGCAAAACTTCTAAACCCTTCCTATTTGAACCAATTCAATCCAAAGAAACATTCGGATTAATCAGTAACTCAATAGTTAAATGATTGGCAGTCCTTCCTTTACTTAATTTATCAGCCAAAAATGTACATCAGGACCAAGTTTCAAAACAAGCACAACAAACATAAAATCTATAGTGCTTTTAATATTATTGTTCACTCTCTAGACAATGCCAATGCATAAGGCACCTTCTATTATTCAACATAGAAAGCCAAATAAAAGCTGATATAACTTATCCTCCCAAATTGTCAATACAAAGGTTCACTACATAGAAGGGTAAGTTCCTTTACCTTCTATCGGAGGTAATTTCTAAAGTGTCAAGAGTTAAGACATAGAATGTGAGAAAGGAGAATCTTAAAATGCTTCTTCTATTATTCATGTACAAAATAGCTGAAGGTACCAGGAAGCACCACCATAGGTTATAAATCATGAAAAAAATTTAAATCAAAGCTTTGATTAGAACAAACTTCAGAGTCATATTTATGGGCTTTGTTATAATTTTAATTTTATGAATGTATTGACATAAATGAATTAATTGAGTTCATTAACGCGACATGAGTTAATATCAGACCACTGATTCTCTGAAACAATGCATGGCCAGTGCTCTACAAAGCAAGATAGAAGTTTCTTTTACAAATAGGAAAACTCAAGATCTAGAAGCAGTAGAAAGCATCTAAAGCTATCATAATGTGGGTAAATCAATTATTTGGCTGGACATCAATGCATGTTAAATATTTTGATTAACTAGTCCTAAACAGGATCAGAACCAAGATTTCGATTAGGGGCCTGACGTATGAACAAAAAATAAATTCATGAAAATTCAAAATAACATCAATTTAGTATAACAAACTATGAGCAAACGAAAAGACAAAAAATGATTGTTTCTTAATACATTTTAGTATATGTTACTAAGATTAATTATGGTTAGAATTGAAAAAAACAAAAAAAAAACAAATAACACAGCACACAGCACATATGACAATGCACACAGCACACAGCACATATAACACAGCACACAGCCTCTGTAGTCTATAGAAGAAGTAGATATGACAATGCAATTTTACATAGAGGTAAAAAAAAAAAAGCCTAACAGGTAATTGCTATTGATATTTGACAACCTTCTATATTATCAAAGAAACTTACAAAAATTAGCTGTTAAATTAATGCAGCTCATGTGAAATCCGGATATACCCGTGGACACATAGTGTCCACCAATTCACTTGGTGGCCTTACCACCTTATCATTGTTTTGACACAAAAAGAAAGCTAGAGATTTCCTTGGTGTTTTGCTGTTCACCACTGCCCTATGCAAGCAACTCTTGTATCTTCCATTTGAAAGTGCCTAAAAAAACACCAAACCCCATGAATTAATTAAGCTTCTACAAGTACAATTAATCCAAATTTCCAGATTTCAAATTCATGTTATATATGAACTACTGCAAAAATAATAGCTAGAATAACATACCATGAAGGTGTCTCCAATGTTAACAACAAAAGCATTGAAATTTGGGCTAATTGATCGCCATTGGTTGTCTAGAAACACTTGGAGTCCACCAACTTGGAGTGCAGCTCCAACCTATAACATGAACAGTTACACACAATAACATCAATCAAAAATTGCAGACCATGAACAGGATAAAAGTATAAAGCAAGAGAAAATCTCAACACTCCTTGCAGTTTGAAGAGTGACTACCTTATCATCAATTGTATCAAACTTTGTGAGCGAGATCCCATCTATCAACCTGGCACTAGGTGAAGATGAAAGGTCGGCTACTTTCTGCAGGCACAACAAGAAGCATAGTTCAGATAACTAACTTCTGATAAAATAATGATTGAACGGATAATGTTTTAAAAAGAGCCGGAAAACAATTTATGCAATCCTGGATAAAAAAATCAAACCTGATCGAACTTGGAAAGCTGATCAACTGCATCATTTCCAACCAGTGCCTCTCCAACAAACAAGACCAGATCTGGCTTGTGAAGGGAAATAAGCTTTGAGAGTGCTCTCATCAATGGTTCATTATCCTAAAAAGCATACGAATTGTATCATAGCAAAACAACAAAGAAAGAACATGTAAGAAATACTTATATAGCCCTGCCATACACATAATTAGAATTATACATGTAGCATAGAACACTGCAAAATCTTTCTGATAATACCAGCTAAGAGCATTCTCATCAGGTGTGCCAAATGCCAAATATTTGGCATTTGGCACACCAAACACCAAAAAACCCTTCTCAAGAGGTGTTCTCACAAGTACGGCATATAAACAAATCTAGCTTAACAACCCTTGAAACATAATAGAAAGACAAACAGCTAAGAAAGAAAAGACAAGGGGGAAATAATTTTTGGGTCAAATTTGGGACCCACTTTTCCAATCCCGCACATCCTTTTTTTCATTGCTGTTTATTTTATTACTTTTATTAGAACAAGTAAGAACAGAACCAAAAGCTATTCTTGTACCTCAAAACAGCATCTTCAACTTCAAGCAGTCCATCACAAAATAGAAGTACTAAACTAATATTATGCCTGGTTGGTCTTTCTCTTTCTTCTAAGTTTTTTTGCAGTCCATCACAAAATACAGTAAGCAGTCCAGAAACTAATATTGTACTTTACTAAGCAGTCCATCACAAAGTAAGCAGTCTACTAAGCAGTCCATCACAAAGTAAGCAGTCTACTAAGCAGTCAATCACAAAATACAAGTACTAAACTAATATTGTACTTTACTTTCCTCAAACCATTTATTCTTTTACTTTATTCGTAGAATTTTTGCACTCAGATAGTGCAATAGGATATTTTCCTGAAGCTGCAATATCCACAAATACTCTGCTGCCGGCTCAATGGCCTTTTCGTTTCCGCCCATATGCCCTCACAGGTCTCATCTTACCTATTTCATCAGACACAACAGCTTAATTAAATGAACATATTCAATAAAATGCACAATACAATTAGCTAAATACGATGGGCAATGTAGAGGAAGAAGATACCGTCACCGGTCCCGCAATCGGGCGCGTGCGCAGGAGGGCGTCGCGATCTCCGCAAACCCTCCACTGGCTGAATGTCCTCACCCGGTATCTGCTCAATCTGTACAGCCTCTTCGTGGGGGGTTGGAGGTGAAGGTCCTATGGTGGGCTCCGCATGCAGTAGAGGTGGGGTGGGCATGCCTGGTGTGGGTACAAATATGCATCCACCATCATGGGCAGATCCACTGAACACTGGGGGCGACATACGGGGGGAATGTCGAGGGGCCTCGTACTCCTGGATAGCACCACAAGACATAGTACAGGATGGCCCAGCAGCATCACCGGCGGTGTGGGATGGCCTGGCGCCATCGTCAGAGAATACCCAATCATCCCGAAGCCATGATTCTTCTGCGGCAGACTCATCCCCTTCCTCGTAGATGGGTTCCGGCTCAGTCGCACGTCCGGGACCAGCTCGACCACCTCCACGGCGTCGACCCCCTCGAGACCCACCACTTTGCCCGCTGCGACCCGGGACCTGTGTATGAATGTCGGCTGCTTCCGCGAGCGCATCCGCCAATTTAAGTCGGCCCAGCTCATCCACAACCTCTAGTGTAAACTTAAGGTCATTGTACATGTCGGACCCTCGGTTGCATCTCTGTAGAGACCGAAGCATGGTCCGAACCTGCAAAACAAGGGCGTCATAAAATGAGGAACGCAGGTATGATGCAAAACTATAATAGGGGGTCATGTGAAATTATTTTTTTATGAACTTATAAGTAATTTTGGTTACAACATAATGAAAGTTGAAGGGTTTTAAACGGTCCAAACTGAAATAACTTTAAACTTAAAATGTAATTAGCTTGCACAATTCATATGCTTTCTCAACAGTCAAGTAACTCCAAGTTCTTTCCAATGTCTTCCTCAAATCCCAAGCAAGGATGAATCCTTACAACTTTTTAATATAACGCAAGGCAAATATTACACAAATATCAAGTATCAATATATTGTTAGCAAGTATCAATTAAAAAATGACCATAAAATTTAGAGATAAGATAAGATTAAGGGTGCATTGGCCTGATTGCAAATCTAAGGAAAGAATGCATGCATGTGCATGGTGGTCTAATCAATGAGAGCGCATAAAATGGTGATGCTTTGAGTACTTCCTCATAATAACAACTTCACATTTATAATCGATGGGAACATAATCATAGTCTTATAAGCTGTAATCTCTCTCTCACTCTTCATAAAGAAAACGAACTTCAAATTATTTTAATGAATCTATTAATCTTTAAGTTTCCACAGTTTCAACATCGCAATATTCACATGAACCAATATTCTTTGGTAAGGAAAACAACCCATGTGGGAGCCAACATATAAGACTATGTAAACTCCTATGATAAGTATAGAATACAATGCACTTTTGGTTAACCAGACAGAGATGCTGACATAGCTTTGCACTCATCCAACTCAACAGGCCACATATCCATTCAATAAAGGAATTTCTCTAATCAAATCACTAATCAAAGTACTCTCTTTTAAATAGGACACAATCCTCTTCAACCACCTCAAACGGCCAAGGATGTTAAAGCATAAGCAACATGACCAAGGAAAATGTATAGGAAATAAAGGAAAAGTAAAAAAGGGGGTACTATCTTTATTTTCTAGGGAATCTAGGATTATGTTAGACCTTTATCTGATATATATATAACGATGCGAACTTATAGTTCAGAAGCAACTGCACAATATTATCAAGAACAATAGCAAGTATTTGCATGGGAACTTGGGAGTTTTGAATAATGGCTGACATGCAAATTGTACCAGCTTGCAAGAATGTGGAAGCACAATATGTGGAGATGATGGTGCCTCAGTATTCTTATGGGTGTGAGAAGAAAGTGAAGAAGACCTTATCTCATCTCAAAGGTATATTTAGAGCAGTGTAGTCAAAGGCGTTTGAGGCGCTCGCCTAGGCGCCCAGGCGAGGCGAGGCGCCAGAAAAGCGCCTCAAAGGCATTGAGGCGAGGCGCCTTTAG
This sequence comes from Quercus aquifolioides, assembly GCA_019022515.1. Taxonomy (NCBI): domain Eukaryota; kingdom Viridiplantae; phylum Streptophyta; class Magnoliopsida; order Fagales; family Fagaceae; genus Quercus; species Quercus aquifolioides. The sequence goes on along the minus strand of CM032332.1, from coordinate 19,297,160 downwards.
TGAGGCGCTCGCCTCTGGAGCCTAGGCGCTCGCCCAGAAATTTTTTGTTAGGCGAGAGGCGAGCGCCTGAGTGAAGTTTGCAATTTAAAGGCTGTAATGGCATGTTTTGTAAATTTAGAGAGGTGTATGGTTGGTTTTAAAACTTTTACCTCAGTGGGGATGAGCTGTCACCCACTATATCAAATAAAACAAAAGCATAAAACAAAAGATAAAACAAAAGAACCAAGAAGAAATTTCGGGAACACTCCTCTTCATCCACTTTCAGAGCAAGCAGTGGGTATTTTGTCTTCTTCTCGGCAGTCAACCAACATCAGGTAATATTTTCCTATTTTTTTAGTTTTTTTTTTTTACATTTTTTTTTTCTAAGTTCTCTCTCACTGCGACACTGCTTTGGTATTTTTTCCCCCTTTTCTCTTCTCTGTTGGACACTCTCCTCTCTGTTTTTTCTCTGTTTTTCCCCCCTTTTCTCTTCTCTGTTGGACTCTCTTTCTCCAGCAATGAACCTCTCTGTTTTTTCTCTGTTTTTTCCCCCTTACCCTTCTCCCTTGTACTCTATCTCCAGCAACTCTTCCTTCTCTATTTTTTCTCTGTTTTTTTTTTCCTTTACCCTTCTCTAGTCTGACTGTCTTACAGCAACTCTCCCCTATCTTTTTCTTTATTTTCTTTTCCTGTATTTTTCCCTTTTCTCGAACTCATTACTTCACTCAATTTTTAGAGCTTAAACCATAGTAAATGATACATAGCTAGCTTAATATAGAATACTAGATTCCAAACAAAATCAAGGGCAAGCTCAAAGGCCTCAACATCACAACCAAATATTGAAGAGGAAGATGCTGATTCTGATGAGACCGAGGAAGAGAATGTTGATGGTTATAAATCTAGTTCAAGTGGCTTGGAAAATGATGGAAACTTGAGTGAAGAGTCTGATGATGACCTTTAGATTAAAACTAACAACCACATTCAGGCTATTAAATAGGCTAATAGGCAGAATGTTCAATCTTCAAATGCTTTTGTTTTGTCATGGATAGTCATGAAGTTCAATCTTCAATGTTTTGTTAGGAGTTTTCTTCTTTCTAATATGAAGTTATGAACAATATTTTGGTTTAATATTTAGATTTAGTTGGTATTTGGATGGAGACTAATTTTTAAATGGTGATTTATGGTTAATATTCAAACTTAGTTGATATTTGATAATTATCTAGACTTAGTTGACTGTTGATATTTGGATGGAGACTCATTTTTTAGTTGGGATTCAAACCCACAAACTGGTTTTATAGACCAGGCTGACCAGCTCCTATCCATTAGGAATGGAGTCAGATTTGTTTATATAATATTCTTATACATCAAATTAATTAGATTGGAACCCTATATGTAAAATAACAATATTTAGAATTTGGCGCCTCGCTTCACTCGGGCTAGCGCCTTTTTGGCGCCTCGTCGCCTCGGGCGATACAAGGCCTTGGCGCCTTAAGGGCGCCTTTCGCCTTTGACTACCTTGATTTAGAGGATTCATTTCCTACACTTATATTTTCAGGACAATAAGATTAATTATATTTCATGTTGCTCATGTATTTCGTTTGGAATAGTATTCATGTGTCATGTAAATTTCTGTTTCTTTAATTAGAACATCTAATCTATTTTAATGGAAAAAATACACCATTTATTTGATACATGAGTCATCCCTCTTATATGGGGTGGTAGACCTCAGATGATATACCTCCTCCTTCCAACAAAGCTAGGTGATAGTTGTATTAATTAAGTATAGCATATACTATTTTATTGAAGTGTTGGTCAACCTACAGATAAGAAAGACTTGGACTTGGGTGGGACATGGGCTTGGGCCTGAGCATGTGCATGATTTCTATATGGGCTAAACCCAAGGCCATGAAAGATCAAAGTGCATTTAATTTTAGCCCCAAATCCATCCTCTCTCTGGGCTGGAGCAGCCCAATATTTTTTCCAAGAAATGTGTCGTCAATTTGAAAAGACGACAGGAGATGAAACCTTCATTAAATTATTAAAAAAGAACAGAAACTTTAAGAACAAATGACAACAAGACTTTAATAATTTAAACGAACATTACCCAACATTTCCAAAAAAAATAGAACATTTCAGTCTGTATAATTAGTTTTTATTAACTAGAAGTTTCCCCTAAAAATCAAGCAGTGAAATACTCAATTTTATATAACAATGTCAAACATAAAATGAAGGTGGCAATAAGTACACTAGGTCCAGAAGACGAAAAACTCATCATCCCTGGCAAAGGCCTCATATGAGCCCCATTGTCGTTGCCGATCAGGTATACATTCAAAATATAAGCAGCACATATAAAAATAACTAAAAGAGAATTATTTGAATGAACATGTGTTGTTAAACTTTTACCTGAGGGTAGAGTAAATTCTGATCTAGATACACACCAAATCAATAAGCCTAAGTCCTAACCCAGGTATGTACCATACCACTCCTATTAAACTACAATCTCAAATTTAAACAATCAAAGAATTACAAAAAAGAACACGACGGAATTTTGCCTAGAGTAGCTAACTAGTCATACAAACATCTCAGCATGGATAATTTAAGACATGGTTTGGGTGTTCAGGAGGTTAGGCCTTAAGGTGATGGTAATGCCTAATGCAATAGGTCACGGATTCTAGTTTGAGAATCGGCCTCTCAAACCCTGCAAAAATGGAAGCTTTGTGGATTGACATTTTTCTTCTTTTACTTATTAGAGTCACAAAGAGTTGCTATGCAACTTTTTGGTTATTTGGGAGAGCTCCTAGAGATGAAAATGGGAGAGATGGAGGAGTTGTTTGAAGATGGGATGCAATCTGTGAGGATGACATACTATCCTCCATGCCCACAACCAGAGATGGTTGTAGGTGTCACACCTCACTCAGACGCAGCTGGTATCACCATCCTCCACCAAGTTAATGGAGTCGAAGGTTTTCAAATAAAGAAAGACGGTGTTTGGAATTTGGATACTACACATTCACTAAGTTAGTGAAGAACTTAAATCATAGTATGTTTCTCACTTTAAAATATAATGAAAGATAAAACTCATTTTCAGTTAACGACAACAATTATTGTGAAGTTTTAATTACCAGGTAAACATGCTGAAGATATTTAATCAAACAATGGTTTCAACAAAGGTTCAGGAATTGTTGCCTCACCATGAGTTCCCAGTACGCAGACTCTACTGTTATGTACCTCCTTGTGCTGCCATTGTACCATTTCATGTACTCAGCAAGGTATGTCGTATCACCGTCCAGGAGAGGGGCAGCGCGAACAAGTTGCCCTCGGATGGCCCATTGCTGAATATGGGCATCATGTTCTGCCACCCAATCCTTCTCCCATTTACCCTGGAGGGATATCTTGTGAAGGTCGTTTGACGTATCCACGGCCATTGGAACCGGTTGCTTCATTCCAAATTGACGGAAGACCCGCTCGGGATGATGCCCCTCCACTATCCAAAAGTATATCAGTGGCACCTCGGCCCTCCAAATATGCTGGCCGGCAGAGCAATACGCAGGCAGGGAGCCCAGTGCAAACGTGTACGGCTCCCACACAATCTGCATAAATGAATCATTATTTTAGTGATTATGTGAAGATGGATGGTTGACATTTGTCATGGAACTTTAAAGAGTATTTATCAGCAAATTATTTGATTACTACTACACTGCAGTTTCAGATTTGAAATATCTAAACACAAGCAGGTTTATGACAACATGGACTTATTCCCCATAAAACGCACACTAGAAAAATGCATATAAATTAGACAAGTTGCATATCAATATAACACTCAATACAGGCTTTTCATAGCAACTAGACATATCAAAGATGAAGGTGTGCAAAACCAATCATTGCGGAGACCTCAAAAGTAGGAAATTGTAAATGTGATATACAAGATACAAAACACTAAAATCTAGTTTATTACCAAAAGGTTGAGAGAAAAAGCACAAAAGTTTAAAAATAAATAAATAAATACAATAACGAAATAGGTTAGAGCCAAACACACTAATATTTTACTTGGGTTTCATTGACATTCTAACCATACACTAACACACTAATATTTTCCCTAGTTTCATTGACACCATACATAACTAACTGAAATTTAGGGTGTTTAAGCTCAAACGTGAAAGGTTAAAATTTATTCTTTCCACTCAGTATTTTTTGTCAACTCCAACTATTTTTCAAGTACTTTGAGCACAAAAATATATATAAGGACTCATTCTTGTACTAATGGTAGTAGGACCAATAGTAATGGGAGTCGGTGCATTCACTAGTAAACTAAAAGCCTAATAAGGTAATAACTAATAAAAGACTTACTAGGACTCGTAAGAAAATAAAACCTAAGATACTTACGATCTCCTAGAAAATCCTTGACTCAACTAAATTACCAAAATATCCCTAATCCACAAGAATTGCAAAAACTACAATTTGTCAACATCAACGAAATTTACCATAACTTTTAAAATACAAATACAAACCCAAATTAAATTTCTTTTTTGACCCTTAGGCAAATATAACTGGGCCTTTAAACCACTCAATTTTCAATTCCATTGGACTTCATACTTGAACCCCAATTAAATCTTGAATAGACAAAATAAATTGCACTATTAAATCAAGGTAGTATTAAATCAATCTTATCTGGACCTCTATTAATTGCACTTGTTCTTTGTTTTTGTGTGCATAATGAATTAAAATTTGGTAAGCTGGATATGGGTTTCAGCTGATGGTACTTGATATCTGAGTCCAAGTCCTTTGGAACTTAACTCAGATAGCAACCAGATAGCGGTAAAAAAGAACCAATTAATTTTACCATATGTTCTGGCTTTTTATTTCAAGATTCAATTCCTAAAGAATTTGGAAGAAACTGAGAGTAATGAATGTCTTAAAACTACAAAAGTATATTAAAGTTTTCTGTCATCGAGGTTTATTTATTTATTGAGTAGCATTAGCAAACTCTATTTTATTGCAACATCTATGTAATTGAGATGTGAAAGTTGGGCACAATTCAATCATGCATCACAACCAAAATTGGAGGGTTGACTTGTTAATATGCAGTGTAATGGCAGGTGTGTCTCCTGCCCAACTAATTGAGAATGTACAACATAACTGGACCATGGTCGTAAAATTTGTTCATGCTCGAGTAAGTTTAGATATTTCGGTCCAGCACAACCAACCTAGCAAGGAACCAAAATTCTGAGATCAACTCAATCGAGGGAAACAAAAATAAAAACCTCAAATTGTGGCGAATTGAGGTCGTAAGTTAACCGAATACGAATACCTGCTCTGCCCGTACTGTAGCCAATGACGTCCGGTACGCAACAAGGACGTGTGTGGCATGCTGTGCGGTGCTCTTTGGCCCGCTCCACCTAGCAAACATGGGGTTTAGACAAATGGTCGTTATTGAACTTTCGTGTGATGAACTGTGAACAATGTCATTACTGAGAACAATGCTTTATATTTTTAATCCATATAAGCATTAGCAAAGTTTCGTTTCTTTGTTAGTTTGGCATATTTTTAATTATATCAAAGATAAAAATTATATATAATATACTATTACACTTAAATAATGAGAACTCGATGAACGTACCTAATGGCAAGGGGCCCTGAGTGCACTGGCGGTAAAGGTGGCCTCGCAATTGGGCATATTCGTGGGAACCTTGAATAGGCCCACAGCTGCACCAACACCAGTGCTCCTCCAATCTGCATCGCATCCTTCATGGATGCTCTACAAAGGTGCCTATAGAGCCAGGCCAACGCTGCACTACCCCAGCTATATTGTCTCGCATTGCTGATTGGGTTGAGGAGCTGCAGAGGCAGGAGTGAGACCCGGTCCGCCGACTTGTCCATGAACAACAGGGCCCCCAACCAAACAACTAGGTGGTAGCGGGCATGTTGCTGCACTACTTCATCACCGGTGTCCGCAGCTGGGGGAGCGGCAAACCGTGCATCAAGCCACTTGTATTTTATCCTCGCCCCAGTAAGGGTAGACTTGTTTGAGTTGGGTATCGAGGGCGGAGGTTCATGGCCCAACAACTCTTGGCACAACTGACTCCAGTTCATGTCTGTCCTCCCAGTGACAGGCAACCCATCCACTGGAATCCCCAACATCACCTCTATATCTTGCAAGGTGATGCCCATTTCTCCATGGGGTAAGTGGAACGTGTGCGTCTCCGGACGCCACCGCTCGACCAAGGCCGTGATCAAGGCGTGATCGATTTCCATATCGGGAACCTTGAACAAGCCAGTGAAGCCTGCTGCATCTATGTACTGCGTGATACGTGGGTCTAGCCCACCTTGCGGTAGTACACATTTGCGGCGTCGAACCTTTACGATGCCAGGCACCTGCTGCATCGATTTCCATTGTGTTAGGTAGTACACACGAAGTAATTATAAAACGGAGATGTATTAATAATACAAATACATACCTCGTTGGCGGCGCCACTCCAAAGCGGAGTTGACCGATGATCCGGCTGCCGGTGCAACTGGTTACGATCGTCGGGTCCAGGCTGCACTTTATCCAGTGCCTGCATATCTGACATGGCAGCAAATAGATTGTTAGCAATTATTCATGATTCACTCTATGACAAGATGTAATTACAATAGCAAATCATGCAGTCCGGCATAATCATATAGTAATCAAATTGTGGGTAAAAACTCATAAAAAAGAAAGATGACCATATAACGATCAAGTATTGCCATAAATGAAAGATGACCTCCTAGAATTTACAGTTCAGATTCCAATGTTCAAAACCCCTATCCCCCAACTATCAAATAAATGCATATTAATAGCTATCATAATTATCCAATTTCATATTTGGACAAAATTTAAAGGAGAGAAAAAGTAGTATTCAGTAAAACTCTCCTTTGGTCAGGGTTACCGACTAGTTAAAATAAAAATAAGAATCAAAGAAATTAAAAAAGAATCAAGAAACAAAACATTCAGATAGACAAGGATGACCTTTCATATTTTAGTGTTATAAACTACTTTAAAGACTTCCTTCACTGTCTTTTATTAAACTGCAACTATGGGGATGGTCTTATACATTCTATGACCAATATAATGAATTTTTAGTTCAAATCACAAAACTCAACCTTAAGCCATTCGCCTCTGTACCAAACTGCTGTCTCTCCCACTTTAAATCAATCAATTGAAGAGAAAAGAAGGGAAGAGATGGGGGGTTTGATTTAAGGCAACTCACACAAGTATCAATATATTGGTCACAAAACACAAACCCTTGATGACATATTCATGATACCAAGGTAAAGTAGATCATCTCAAGATAAAAAAATTGGAAATTACAAGCTATATATATGCACATCCTTCTTAAAAAACTGACTTATAAAAAACCAATTGCGCTATATATATGCACATCCTTCTTAAAAAACTGACTTATAAAAAACCAATTGCATTTGACAATAAAATGAAAAATGGTAATAATTTCAAACACAACCAATTGTTCACACACAGTGAGTCTTTGTGAATTATCTTTTTCAATATCTCATTTTATTACACTTCATTGTATGAACCATGGGCTAGTAGCACATAGTATATAATGAAGTTGTTCCCACATAGTATATAATGAAGTCAAATAAAAGGCCAGCACACATATAATAGAAATATAAGGCTTTTCTTTATCTCAGCACTGAGGCTAGTATCAGGTTTTAAGACTTCTAGATGTTGAACACATGCTTACCCAAAGTTTAAGTTCAAAGTTGAGGCAATAGCTAAGCCATTTTAGGCAGCCAGTTACCTATCCTATTGTGGACTCAGCTGAATTAACCATCGTAACATAATTAAAATATTCTGTTACCAAGTATCAATCTATTGGTCACATAACACAACTCTTGATGACAAATTTCATCTCAAGCTATATTGACATATCATCTCAATAGTTTATTTATTAACAAATCAGACCAACAGTTATTTAAACCCAAGATGCCAAGATCAATAAAAATTTGAGGCACTAGGATTCAGTGCATACATTATGCATTCAGCACAAAAGGAGCAGTCAAATTTGTACAGCTTCATCAAAATATGAAATCGTATAATGCATAGAGGTGAATTATATGAAAGCTATGACAACTGTTCAGAAAGGCTTAATTAAAAAACAAAAGGACAATAACAAGCAAAGATAACTTTTTTCGTAATAGGGATTGAATATACAATTATACACTTCCTCTTCTAACAATAGAGATAGAGGTGATGCATGATTTCAGACTGCTGTAACTTCACTCTAACACAAAACAAGAATTGTGACTTCTTTAATGAAACCTTAGAATTCTTATTTTATTTTCTTAGATAGTGTATTTCTAAATTTGGTTGGAAATTTATTAAGTTGAAATAAAAACTTTTAGATTGTATGCTACTAGTACTTTAATTGGTACAACAACAAGATTCTCAATATATATATATATATATATAGAATGTGTATAATTTATCTATTATAATTATTTTAACCTATGTGCCTACAAAATATAAATTACTCATTTTTTATCATATTACTTAAATGAATTCAAATTCCATATCAACCCAACATGACATAATTTTTTTAGAATATAACATAATTATTAAATGGATTATGTTTGTGTTAACTCAACGCAACTAATTTATTAATTAGGGGTGCGTTTGGATACCTTTTATTTTGCTAAAAACTGAAAACTAAAAATAATAAAACAGTTACTATTCACACGTGGGTTACTGTTCATTTGTCTTAATGCACTGTTCATGTCCCCTGAACAGTGCAAGAGGCGCTGGTCAAAAAAAAAAAAAAAAGCCAAAAATGCAGAAACGCAAGACGCATCAGCCCAATCCAAACGTGTACTAAGTATCTTATGTGGATTGTGTTGTGTCAATCATATTAATAAATGAGTCATGTTAAGGTTTGGAGGTTTTCATACTCAATTATTAAATGAATCAAGTTAGAGTTAACCTATTAAGTCGAATACATCTATCTCAACACAACACAAATACGAACTTACCATAGTTTTGGGAAAAAATAATCCATTATCACAGAAATATTAGTCTCTTTTCTTGTTTTCCTCATGGGCAATGAAATTAGCTTCTAAGTTCAAATTCATCCCCCTTAAAGTTTTAATTTCATAATTCGTCACATGGCCAAGATATTAGCCGTTTATTGACTAGGCTTAAAAGATTGAGAAATCACAATCGGGCCTAAATATGAGTAATGGTATTTAAGATCTCCCAGTTTCCCCAAGTTTCATGACCCAAAGAAAAAGATTTTCCTTCGTTTTCTTACTTTTTTCTTTTTGGCCCAATTGTAATTAAACGAAAACTCCTTTGCCAGAATATTTGGAGGCCAAACCAAATGACCCAAAGTTCTGTCCACATACTATGAGGGTTGCACATTCAACACTCAACATTGGTCATGTGTGATAAAGATAATTTGTTGCTCACTTGGCAGTGAGGTTGCAACTATTACAATTTTAACATTTTATGAGTCTATATTTACCAAAACAACAATTTATGTAAATTTCTCCCGGTAGTTATATAATTAATAAAAAAAACCTTTCTATTCCTAAATGGAATTCCAACTTTGAAAAAAATCACAAGTGTGAAAGAAAAAAAAAAAAACCATGATCAAATGAATGGCTTTTTATTTTTCAAATTGGCCTCAAATACTTATAAACATGCATAAATATGTGCATCATATATATAAATTTGTGTTTTCTCTCAAGTCAAATCTTGACTTCATCACTGGCTATAGGTAATACTAAGATAAAAGAAAATCCTAATATCCATTTACCTCGTGAATTTCTTAGAATGCCTCTTGAACTAGTGAGTCTAGGTGTTTCTTTATCACTTCCATTAGTGTTTTAAGTTAACAAAGGGGTGATTATTCTTTTTATTTTTTATTTTTTATGGTGGTAAATGAGGGGTGAGAATTCGTATATTTGGTGCCCATGCTATGCAACTGTGTATACCAGGTTTAGGGTAGTGCTACTTGTGTTACTCCAGTAATAAAATTCCAAAGCATTATTTAAACTGATTGATCTGGTTTTCTCTATTTGAATTTTTTTTGCTCAATGTAGTTATATACTATATAATATGGACTCATATATATATATATATATATATATGAGTGACATAAGTAATTAAGTCAAAAGTGCTTGTGTGTTAACCCTTTTTTTCAATGATTCAGTGGTTGGGGATTTGAATCTTGATTCTTCTAGTTACATATGTGTGTGTATTAAGGTTAATAAACACACATTTACAAGGTATCTGTTTTCAAGTCCATGTAAACTCAAAACAACTTCCAAGTCCAACTACCATTCTACTGCAGTCCACCACTACCAACTACTATTCTATCACATTCAATCACTGCTTGACACCAATCGACTGTGGTCAGCGACCTTGAGCACTAATTCTGGGTAATAAAACAAATTTTTTATAAAAACAAGAAAAATGAAAATAATATCTCAGCATTTGGTAAGACTACTCCACTTTCAATGCACGAGACATTTTAAAAATCTCATGAACTGATAGTGTGACAAATTGAACATAAAACCTCTAGATTTATATCACATCTTAGACCAATATTTGAACATGCCCATGGGACCAGCAAATACCCAAACTTATCAGTGTGCATTGAGAAACAGTGCTAAGGGATGTTGTCTTATAGGAATCAGAATGACAAAAAGTCTGGTTCAGCTCTTTTAACATCATGCCCTCACTTAGTAGGTTGGGTAATAAAAATTTTGGATCTTGAATGAGTCTGATGATTGTTTGCCTGTTTGGTGTTAAAACAGTGACTAGAACCTTATACAAATAAGGATAAAGTATAGGCACTCACACCTAGGTTCCCTAAGCAGTTAGATTTAGGAATGAGAATGGAATTTTTACAAGTTAATTTTCACACACTATGCAAAGTATTTAAACAAAACAATCACATTACATTTATAATGTCATCATTGCAGCATATAACACAACAAAATTCTCATCTTTATTATTAAAATTACTACTTTTGAGTAAGTTTCAAAGAATGCACTTTGCCAACAGACACGGACAAAAATCATCTTTCACCATTGTCATCCAAATATCTCTACTTGAAGCTAAAATTCATGAACCTAGAAATACAGAGATCACAGGAAACTGTAAATGAGCACGACCCATATAAACAGGAAACTGTAAATGAATCAGGAAGAGGTAGGTAGCCATTGATTGGAGTTATTTATATGGTCTCTACACCGGTGCACACACACAAGATTGATTGAAAGCCCAAAATACCCACACAAAATACCCACACACAACAAAAAATTGCTTCGTATGTGTGAAACAGAGATTTCCAGATGACTTTTTCTAAACCAACAAGATGCATGCAAGGCTAATTATGGTCAGTTGAGATACACAAAACAAGAGAAAGAGAAGAGCAACGTACCTGTAATCAATGGCGGCGGTGAGGGTTCGACGGAAGCACCACGGAGAGTGAGAGGGTGAGGGAAAGTGTAGAGGGAGAGTGAGACTAACGGAGAGGGAGACGTTGAGGCAGAGTACAGGAGAGAGTGATGGCAGAGCGAGGGAGAGTATACAGGAGAGAGTGAGTGAACAGTTTCTGAGACTTTGGGGTTTGAAATGGTAACAGGTTCACAAAACTCGATTTACAATTTACCGAGTTATGTGTGTGTCTGTTTTGTCTGCGTGGCACAAAGTTCACACCAAACTCGATCATTGGATAATCGAGTTTTTCAATATAACTCGATTTCCCGTTTGTCGAGTTACAAAACAGGGGCATTTCCCTAATTAATTTGGAAAAGGGGGCATAAAGCTGCTATTTTTGCCCAAACAGGGCATTTCCCAATTTTGTCCTATGAAAAGAGGAGCATCTTGTTGTGACTAGCACCACTACTCAGAAAGAGTAACCTGGTTATGGTCTCATACTTGTTGGGTTTTGTGGAGTCTAGTTGTGTTTGATCCAGATTATGACCCGACCTGAAATAATATTGTTATGGTTTTTAATGAGAGATTTTCTGAGACTTAGTTCAATAGTGGAGGCTTGGACCAATAGGCCCAAATCGTAGCGCTCATTTTGTAGCCCATTATGAATACTACGCGCAGAATATAAAACTGTTGTTTTTTATATTAGGGTTTTATGTTGTTTTTTAGAGAGAAAACTATACTGTCGTATCTTGTATTTTTCCTTGAGAATATTGAAATCTCTGCAACTCTGTGGACGTAGGAATATTGCCGAACCACATAAATACTGTCTTGTGTGATTATTTTTCTTTGGCATATATTTTTTTCTCTATTTTTGCATCTCATAGATTTGGGAATTTTGTTTAAATTCCCTACAATTGGTATCAGAGTATAGGATTAGGTTTGAGTGGGAGCAATGGCAGAAGAAACAGGAAAGGTATGATCTGGAATGGAAAAATTCGATGGCACAGACTTTGGATTCTGGAGGATGCAGATTGAGAACTACCTCTATAGGAAGAAGTTGCATCTGTTGCTTTTGGGGAAGAAACCTGATACTATGAAAGATGATGAATAGACTCTTCTTGGTAGACAGATATTGAGAGTTATCAAATTAACTTTGTCAATATCCGTTGCACACAATGTTGTTTTCTAGAGAGAAAACTGTACTACTGCATTTTGTATTTTTTCCTAAAAATAGTGAAATCCTTGCAACTCCGTAGACGTAAGCAAATTATCGAACTACATAAATACTATCTTGTGTGATTATTTTTTTTTAACGTATATTTTTTTTTCTATTTTTGTATCTCATAGATCTGAAAATTTCGTTTAAATTCCCTACAATACCTTTGTGTCGTACCAATACCACACTAAAGTATGCCAAGCCACGTCCCAAAAGAAGATTAATCTATTCATCCTTCGGCAGATAACTGAATATGTACAATTTTAGAGCGATTTGGGACACTGTTCGCTAGATTTTGGTCCCATATCATATATTATATATTGCATCGTCAGAGTTCTATTGGGAAGTGTTTGGGGCCCAAAAATTATTTTTATTTGCTTTATGTCCCTGCCTTTCAACTTAATTTACTTTCAGCGGTTCAAAGGCGGTCTCTCTCGCATACATTTGATACAAATCCTATGATGAAAATGTTGAGGCTGGAATTAGGGACAACTTTGCCATTTGCTGAGAAGCTAACCAGCCTCGTTTGAAAGGGATCTATTTCGTCCATTTCACAAATGAAAAGGCTGGAATTAGGGACAACTTTGCCATTTGCTGAGAAGCTAACCAGCCTCGTTTGAAAGGGATCTATTTCGTCCATTTCACAGTCTTTCATTTGTGAAATGAATGAAATAAAGAGAAATAAAATGGAGAGAAATATGTTCATAAAACATTAAACCTCTAAACATTTGAAATAAAGAATAAGTGGTTAACTGCATTTTACTCGCATGTGTTTTGGCCCGTTTTAAGAGTGCTTACTTGTGGTTTGCAAAATGTTACCTTATCAAAAATAAAAAGTGTCATTTTACTCACTTTCCGTTATCCTTCCATAACTCATCTTGTTCACTTCCATTAGAAAAACACTTCTAGGATATGAAACACAATTAAAAAAAAAAAAATTCTAAGCCATTCTTCATGAATTCCTTCTCTCACTATCTTAGAAATCAAATCTCGTGATCCAAAATTGTGTCTATTTTAACATAAGAACTTACCTTTATTTAATTTTACATACTCACTTTTCAAAATACTTTACTTCAAATTATCTACTTTATAGTACATTTCATTAAAATATAAAATTTTCTTGATTTTTTTAATTGTTTATCTTTTTTCATACATAAGAATTATCATTCACTCTTTTTTTCATTCTTAGGGTATGTAAAAAAAGAATAAAAATCAAATGCAAAATAAATGGTATCAGTATAAATTTATACGATCGCTATAGCAATCATGTATTTTTAAACAAATTTACAAAACTTGATTTGGGTGTATTTTAGACTGAATTGACCAAAATATCGTCATTTTTAAACAAATATACCAGCACTATGAGTGCTCTTAATCTGTAAAACACTAAAACTACTCTTCTAACCAAGCTTCCTTAGGCTAGGGTGGCTCATGTGTTTTGGGAAGCAAACAAATGTGCCGATGTTTTGGCAAAAAAGGGATGCTCTATGCAGGAAGATTTTGTCCTCCCCCCCTCCCCTCTCTTCTGTAGAATTTGATTCCTTACTTGCTTCAGATATGAATGGTTTGCATTATTGTAGGCTTGTAGCCGCTTCTTTGGCCAAAATCAAAAACCATTATTGAGCAGTGGTGCCATTTACAAAACTAGTGAAGGCAAATATTTTTTCACAGCAACTTTAATCTTCGTTTTCCCACATTTCATCCTTGCTTTCAGCTTTCTTGTCTGTCTTTCAGCTTTTTCTTTCATCCAACAAGAAGAAATGGTCCATGCAATCCTGTATGGCGTTGTGCAGTCAATCCTTAAACGGTTGGGATCCTTCACTATCCAACAGATTGGATCGTACACTATCGAACAGTATGAATCGATATCGGGTGTCAAAGCTGAGTTCGAAAAAATGAATCACACTGTTTCCACTATTCATGCTGTACTTCATGATGCAGAGGAGCAGCAGGTCGAGAACCACCAAGTCAAGGACTGGCTCTTGAAGCTCAGAGATGCAGTTTTTGATGCTGATGACTTGTTGAGCGAGTTCTCCACTCATCTATTGCGGCAAAGAGTGATGGACAGTGATAAAATGCCAAAGAAGGTAAGAATTTTCTTTTCAAGTTCAAACCAACTTGTTTTTGGTTTTAATATGGCTCGCAAAATAAAGGATATGAGAAAGAGGCTTGATGATATAGCAAATGATAGGAACAATTTCCAGTTGAAGTTGGTAGATCGTCCTTTAGAGACATGGGTTGTGACTAGGGGGAGGGACCAAACTCACTCATTTGTACGTGAAGAAGAAGTTATTGGGAGAGAGGATGATAAGAAGGCCATTATAGATCTGTTGTTAGATTTTGATATGGAAGAGAATGTTTCGTTCATATCCATAGTGGGAATGGGAGGGCTAGGGAAAACCACACTTGTTCAGTATGTATACAACGATGAGGAGGTTACGGCTTATTTTGAGTTAAAGATGTGGGTGTGTGTTTCTGACGTTTTTGACGAAAAAGCCATTGTTGAAAAGATAATTGCATCCGCAACTAAACAAAAACCTCAAAACCTTGAAATGGATCAATTGCAAAATGAGCTTCGCAAAAATCTTAACCAAAAGAAGTACTTACTTGTGATGGATGATGTGTGGAATGAGGACAAAGAAAGATGGTGTAGTTTGAGAACACTTTTGTTGGATGGTTCAAAGGGAAGTAAGGTACTGATAACGACACGGACCAAGTTAGTTGCAAATATTACCAGCACAGTCTCACCATATTTTTTAGAAGGCCTATCAAAGAGTCAATCTTGGTCATTATTTAAGCAAATGACATTGGGAAAAAAGCAAGAGATTGACAATCCTAACCTTGAAGCAATTGGAAGGGACATTGTAGAAAAATGTCATGGAGTGCCTCTTGCTATAAAGATAATAGGAAGAGTATTATACTCCAAAAAAACCGAAGCTGAATGGTTATATATTAAGAATAATGAACTCACAAATGTAACTCCGCTAAGAGATGGTATTATACCTGTTTTAAAATTGAGTTACAATCATCTCCCATCACATTTAAAGTGTTGTTTTGCATATTGTTCATTATTTCCCAAAAATTATTTGATTGATAAGTTTACATTGATACAATTATGGATAGCACAAGGATTTATCCAATCATCAGAAGAAAATCTACAATTAGAGGATGTTGCTAATGAGTATTTCATGGATCTACATTGGAGGTCTTTCTTCCAAGAAGCAGTAGAAGATCAAGGCAGGAATATGTACTTTAAAATGCATGATTTAATCCATGATCTTGCACAATCAATCTCAAGGATTGAGTGTACACGAGTTGATTCTAATGCAAAAAATGTCAATGAAAAAGTTCGTCATCTATCATTTCCATCTTACTGTTCTTCATTTTTTAAGGAGAATTTAACTTTGTTGGTTAAAGCAAACAAGATACGCACATTTATTTTGACAAGTAATCCTTATTTGACTAGTTTTGATGAGGCAAGTTATAAACAATCAGTATTTGATAGTATGTCTATTTGGCTACATTTTTCCATCATTGACGAAAGAATGGAAGAATCAACTCTTAAAACACTTATTTTGACTTTTAAATATTTGCGTGTATTCGACCTACATGGCTTACAAATGGTAACTGTGCCAAAATTTGTAGGTAAAATGATGCACTTGAGGTACCTTGACCTTTCCTATAATTCTATTGAACTTCTCCCTAGATCTATTACTAGACTAGTAAATTTGCAAACATTAAAGCTTATTCATTGTCAAAAGCTCAGGGAATTGCCAAAAGACATTCAAAAGTTGGTCAAGCTAAAGCACCTTCACATAAATGGTTGTAAGAATTTGACTAATGTGCCATGTGGATTAGGACAATTGACTTGTCTTCAAACATTAAGCTTCTTTGTTGTGCGTAAGGACCTTGTAGGCTCCTCCAAGCAGTACGGTGAATTAGATGAATTGAACAAGCTAAATGAATTGAGAGGAAGAATAGAGATTAAAAATTTGGCATGGGTGATAGATGCTACCTCGAAGAGTAAGGCTGCAAATTTGAAGGAGAAGCAGCATCTCAGTGAGTTGGAATTAGCATGGAATCCGGACGATGATGGCATAGAAGCTCATCATGATGATGAAAGTTTGTTAGATGGTCTCCAACCACACCAAAGTCTAAAACTTTTGAGAGTGGAGGGATACAGGGGTGTAAGATTTTCAAGTTGGCTTTCATCGCTAACAAATCTAGTTAAATTAGATGTAGAGAGTTGTAAGAAGTGCCAACATTTGCAACCTTTGTGTCAGCTCCCATCTCTCCAAGAACTACGTGTTCGGCATATGGATGATATGGAGTGCATATCAGACCAAGATATCACTTATGAGAACCTTGCTTCAATGGGATCATCAGGGACAACATTTTTCCCATCCCTAAATATACTCATTCTCGAGTATTGTCCTAATCTAAAGAAGTGGTGGAGGGATATCGTTGATAACGGTGATGTGGCTAAAGCATCAACATCAACATCATTAAGTCATCAATATCAGCAACAGATATCACTACCTTACTTTCCTCGTCTTTTAGACTTGCATATACGGGATTGCAATAAACTGTCTTGCATGCCGCTGTTTCCAAATCTTTATCAGCTTATTTTGAGAAATGCCAGCTGGAAGCCATCGCAACAGACAATGGCGATGACGATGAATACGGTAGAGGCTTCTTTATTACCATCCTCCTCCTCCTCCTCCTCTCCTCTCTCCGGATTGCACAGGTTGACTTTGGAAAACATCCAGGACATAGAGTCTCTGCCAGAGGAGTGGCCGCAAAATTTGATTTCTCTTGAGAGAATGGACATTTGGGAGTGTCCCAGGCTAACATCTCTATCTCGATTTTTGCAATATCTCCCCTCCCTTAAGAGTTTGACAATTGCACGCTGCGAGTTGGTTGATCAGCTCAGTGACGACCCAGAATGTCATCTCCCTACATCTACGTGCCTCCAGACTTTGGTTTTCACAGGAATTTCAAAACTGGAATCTCTCCCGGCGTATCTTCAACACGTTACCACTCTCCAAACGCTCGAGGTTTACGAATGTCCCAGTTTCTTGACTTTACCGGAATGGATCGGTAACCTCACATCACTTCGAATGATTTTAATAGAGGACAGCCCCAATCTGACATCACTACCCGAAGGAATGCGTCGCCTAACCTCTTTACAGATGCTGAGAATTCTCGATTGTCCCCAATTAGAGCAAAGATGCAAAGAGGAAAATGGCGAGGATTGGTATAAGATTGCTCACGTCCCATTCATTAGATTTTGATAATTTGCTTGGGAATTTTTGGTATGTAATTTAATGTCTTTTTTCATTTTTTTTTATCATCTTTTATCTTCTTCAATACTAATGTTTTGGGAAATTTATTTGCAATTCCATACACAGAAATTTTGGAAGCACAATATGAATTACTCATATCCTGAACAAATGTTGGGAGCAGATGTATCTGGTTCGTCATCAATTTTTTACGGTATAAGTTTAATTATTAGTCTCAATTCTTGTACAAACTCAAATTCGATTGTTATTCTGCTCTTCTTTCTTCTCCTTGAATGAGAAATGTTTGTAATTTCAATTTCTCTCATGTATCATGATTACACTTCTAGACTTCAGACTATATACATGCATAATCTGTGACTTTAGCAACTATATAAAGCATAAACAGATTAACAAGTCTTCAACTAACCCAACCTCTATCTTGGGGAAGTAGAGAATCATCAGAAGGCCTTCATCATATGTATATATGGAGTCTGCTGGTGGTCTGATCCAGTATAAACTTCAAACTAGTAATTCTCTACAGAAAAACTAAAACAAGCGGATGAGAGCTTAGAGCATCTACCTTCATTCATTACTCATAATTGGTTCTTGTTTAACACTTTTGGACTCTGCAGTTTTCAATAATTAAGTGCTAATTACCTTCTTTTTCCTTTTTATAAAAATGGTCATTCTAGATACAATTTCTTCACATATGATGATTTACTTAGCTGGTCTATTGATTTAAGTGCATAAACAGATTGCTATAAGGGATGCTGGCAGCATAGTTCCTACAATCCAAGGTTTTGATGCTCTTGTAATTCTCATAAGCACTGTGCCGAAGATGAAACCTGACTTTGATCCAAGCAAAGGTCGAAGCACTGGGTTCTATTTCAAAGACGGAGCATATCCTAAACAAGTCATTAGTACATTTGCTGATCTTTGGATGGCGATATGTTTTTGTTTTTTGTTATTCGTCCAACTGTTCATGGAATATTTTTGCTTCATAAGTTGATTGGATTGGACAGAAAAACCAAATAGACGCTGGTGGAGTATTGCTTTCCTCCTTTTCACTTAGTCATATTCTGTTTACTGCAGTTTCTTTCTTTTTTCTGAGTCATATGATTTATATGTCAGCCAAGGTTGCGAGAGTGAAGCAAATTGTGTTGGTTGGCTCTATTGGTGGAACAAACCCAAATCATCCCTTGAACAGCTTGAGTAACAGCAATATTTTTGGTTCGTGAATCATGATCTCTTTATATATTAACATCACATGAATTCTTTCTTGTTCCCTTTCCTTTCTTTGGTTATTTGTTCTTTGCTAATAGTATAATTAATAAAAACATAATGCTAGGCCAAATGCTTTATCTTTTTTACCATATTGTAGGTGTGGAAGATAAGGGCTGAGCAGGATTTGGCTAACTCTGGTATTTCATACAGAAATGCAGTTGCTAGCATCAAAGAGAGCTGCCATTGACAATGAAGTGGAGTTCAGGCTTAGCAAACAAGCTCTTGCTGCAGGATTTACTTGGTTGGTTGAAAATCACTTTTGACAACTTCAGCATGCTAATTTTTTACAGCTTCATGATATAGGTGAGTCGACAATCACTTGATGCATATCTTATCACCAAACATTTATCGAAATGCTTCATAGGTAGTTAGGGTTCTCTGACTATATCATAAGAAAGGGTAAGAGTTGTGCAGATTTGCATATCATTATTTAGTTTATAGAATTTTCCTTTTTTTTATTCTCTCTCTGTTAAGATTTGTATTTTCTATGCTTGTGATGTCTTAAAATGCAACCGCACTCATTTTTACTTTCTTGCCATGTATGTGAGTCTAGAAGTTGCATTAATTGTGAATTTATTTTAGATGCATATTATGCAATTCATCTATAAGAAATGGACAAATCTTTTTAATGAAGATGATTTAAGGGGATGGTTGGGAATTGATGACTACAACAAGCCTTTCATTTTTTTTAATTACAAATTAAAATAAGCGATATATATTCAAAAGAGCGGGTTATATGGTTTGATTTTGAAAGTCTCACATTTTTTCTTGGTTTACTGGAGTTGCCATGTTAAGAAAAAAAAATGAATTATTGTGTCTATATTTGGAAACTAAGGTTTTATAGCTTACAATCTTTGCTTGGTAATGTTCATACTTCATACAGGTATAAGAAAAAGAGTTGAATTATGGAGGGTATACTAACAAGGGCAAAATGGAGGTTGCATTGTCCTTTAGAATTAGGTGTCACACAATGGTATCTCCTTTTCTGTTGTCCCTAGTGTTCTAAACTTTGTTTCTTCTTGGTTAGGTGTAGCACTATAAATTAGCAGACCTTTTCCAATGATTTGGGGTACCAGGCATCAGGCATCTTAGCGCATTAATGATTGGGTATAAGGATTTCAAGGTCGAGATTAGGCTTAAGGAATATCTAGATATGGTTAAAAAAATCTGCAGAATAATGCAAACAAGATAGTGAGGAAAAAAAAAAAAAAAAAAAGACGAGAGACAAGATTGCCTCAGAATCAAAAGCTCTTTTTGGAGTTTCAACTAGATACTAATTACAAGAATCTTATAAAATTCTTAATTATCCATATCTTGCTTACATAAATGGCCATGCCATCTACTTTAGTATTTTTCCCCCCTATTTTTGTTGCTGATGTTTTGGACAATTTATTTGCAATTTGAATATACAGAAACAAGCATAAAGAAAACATTTGAAAGGGTGCTAGCAGGAAACAGGGGACAAATGCAAAAAATTGCTCCACATCCTAGAGTTTGGAAGGGAAGAACCTGTCCATCAAGTATGTGCTTAATTATTTATCCTATTCATCTAAGAAACTCTTTTGCTATTTTTTTTCTGATGAGCGACATTTCAGTTGATCTCCTATGCAATTGAGGCATAGGTAAAACCTAGTGTTATCTTTGTTTAACTTCTCATTTGTAGTAGTTGTAGTGCATCTTCCATCTGTTATCACTTATCACATATGATGATTTACTTAGCTGGTTTATTGATTTAAGTGCATAAACAGATTGCTATAAGGGATGCTGGGCAGCATAGTTCCTACAATCCAAGGTATTGATGCTCTTGTAATTCTCATAAGCACTGTGCTGAAGATGAAACCTGACTTTGATCCAAGCAAAGGTCAAAGCCCTAGGTTCTATTTCGAATATGGAGCATATCCTAAACAGGTCATTAATATATTTGCTGATCTTTGGATGGTGATAAGTTTTTGTTTTTTGTTATTCGTCCTACTGGTCATGGCATATTTTTGCTTCATAAGTTGATTGGATTGGACAGAAAAACCAAATATACGCTGGTGGAGTATTGCTTTCCTCCTTTTCACTTAGTCAAATTCTGTTTACTGCTTGGAGATGGTTGCAGCTAGACGGGCAGTACTCTTTGTGACAGAAATTGGCCTTCAACAATGCCACTTTGAAGGTGACTCAGAAATTGGAATAAAGGCGCTACAAAATGGTGACATGCTTTCCTCATCCTTTGGTCATTTAGTTAGAGACACTTTAATTCATGTAACCTCCCTTAGGTTTTTTTTTTTCTCATATATTGTTAGGCAAGGCAATACGGTTGCGCATGCTTTAGCCTAGAGAGCAAGGCTTTCTTTCCCTTTGATAGTTTGGATGTAGTATGTTCCATCTGATGTAGACTTGTTTGTTTCAGTAGATTGTTCAGTTTCTTAAATAATATCAATGGACTTGGTCCTGTTTCTCAACAAAAAAAATTCAGTTTACTGCAGTTTTTTTCTTTTTTCTAAGTCATATGATTTATATGTCAGCCAAGGTTGCGAGAGTGAAGCAAATTGTGTTGGTTGGCTCTATGGGTGGAACAAACCCAAATCATCCCTTGAACAGCTTGAGTAACAGCAATATTTTTGGTTCGTGAATCATGATCTCTTTATATATTAACATCACATGAATTCTTTCTTGTTCCCTTTCCTTTCTTTGGTTATTTGTTCTTTGCTAATAGTATAATTAATAAAAACATAATGCTAGGCCAAATGCTTTATCTTTTTTACCATATTGTAGGTGTGGAAGATAAGGGCTGAGCAGGATTTGGCTAACTCTGGTATTTCATACAGAAATGCAGTTGCTAGCATCAAAGAGAGCTGCCATTGACAATGAAGTGGAGTTCAGGCTTAGCAAACAAGCTCTTGCTGCAGGATTTACTTGGTTGGTTGAAAATCACTTTTGACAACTTCAGTATGCTAATTTTTTACAGCTTCATGATATAGGTGAGTCGACAATCACTTGATGCATATCTTATCACCAAACATTTATCGAAATGCTTCATAGGTAGTTAGGGTTCTCTGACTATATCATAAGAAAGGGTAAGAGCTGTGCAAATTTGCATATCATTATTTAGTTTATAGAATTTTCCTTTTTTATTCTCTCTCTGTTAAGATTTGTATTTTCTATGCTTGTGATGTCTTAAAATGCAACCACCCTCATTTTTACTTTCTTGCCATGTATGTGAGTCTAGAAGTTGCATTAATTGTGAATTTATTTTAGATGCATATTATGCAATTCATCTATAAGAAATGGACAAATCTTTTTAATGAAGATGATTTAAGGGGATGGTTGGGAATTGATGACTACAACAAGCCTTTCATTTTTTTTAATTACAAATTAAAATAAGCGATATATATTCAAAAGAGCGGGTTATATGGTTTGATTTTGAAAGTCTCACATTTTTTCTTGGTTTACTGGAGTTGCCATGTTAAGAAAAAAAAATGAATTATTGTGTCTATATTTGGAAACTAAGGTTTTATAGCTTACAATCTTTGCTTGGTAATGTTCATACTTCATACAGGTATAAGAAAAAGAGTTGAATTATGGAGGGTATACTAACAAGGGCAAAATGGAGGTTGCATTGTCCTTTAGAATTAGGTGTCACACAATGGTATCTCCTTTTCTGTTGTCCCTAGTGTTCTAAACTTTGTTTCTTCTTGGTTAGGTGTAGCACTATAAATTAGCAGACCTTTTCCAATGATTTGGGGTACCAGGCATCAGGCATCTTAGCGCATTAATGATTGGGTATAAGGATTTCAAGGTCGAGATTAGGCTTAAGGAATATCTAGATATGGTTAAAAAAATCTGCAGAATAATGCAAACAAGATAGTGAGGAAAAAAAAAAAAAAAAAAGAAGAGAGACAAGATTGCCTCAGAATCAAAAGCTCTTTTTGGAGTTTCAACTAGATACTAATTACAAGAATCTTATAAAATTCTTAATTATCCATATCTTGCTTATATAAATGGCCATGCCATCTACTTTAGTATTTTTCCCCCCTATTTTTGTTGCTGATGTTTTGGACAATTTATTTGCAATTTGAATATACAGAAACAAGCATAAAGAAAACATTTGAAAGGGTGCTAGCAGGAAACAGGGGACAAATGCAAAAAATTGCTCCACATCCTAGAGTTTGGAAGGGAAGAACCTGTCCATCAAGTATGTGCTTAATTATTTATCCTATTCATCTAAGAAACTCTTTTGCTATTTTTTTTCTGATGAGCGACATTTCAGTTGATCTCCTATGCAATTGAGGCATAGGTAAAACCTAGTGTTATCTTTGTTTAACTTCTCATTTGTAGTAGTTGTAGTGCATCTTCCATCTGTTATCACTTATCACATATGATGATTTACTTAGCTGGTTTATTGATTTAAGTGCATAAACAGATTGCTATAAGGGATGCTGGGCAGCATAGTTCCTACAATCCAAGGTATTGATGCTCTTGTAATTCTCATAAGCACTGTGCTGAAGATGAAACCTGACTTTGATCCAAGCAAAGGTCAAAGCCCTAGGTTCTATTTCGAATATGGAGCATATCCTAAACAGGTCATTAATATATTTGCTGATCTTTGGATGGTGATAAGTTTTTGTTTTTTGTTATTCGTCCTACTGGTCATGGCATATTTTTGCTTCATAAGTTGATTGGATTGGACAGAAAAACCAAATATACGCTGGTGGAGTATTGCTTTCCTCCTTTTCACTTAGTCAAATTCTGTTTACTGCTTGGAGATGGTTGCAGCTAGACGGGCAGTACTCTTTGTGACAGAAATTGGCCTTCAACAATGCCACTTTGAAGGTGACTCAGAAATTGGAATAAAGGCGCTACAAAATGGTGACATGCTTTCCTCATCCTTTGGTCATTTAGTTAGAGACACTTTAATTCATGTAACCTCCCTTAGGAGTTTTTCTTTCTCATCTATTGTTAGGCAAGGCAATACGGTTGCGCATGCTTTAGCCCAGAGAGCAAGGCTTTCTTTCCCTTTGATAGTTTGGATGTAGTATGTTCCATCTGATGTAGACTTGTTTGTTTCAGTAGATTGTTCAGTTTCTTAAATAATATCAGTGGACTTGGTCCTGTTTCTCAACAAAAAAAAATTCAGTTTGCTGCAGTTTTTTTCTATTTTCTAAGTCATATGATTTATATGTCAGCCAAGGTTGCGAGAGTGAAGCAAATTGTGTTGGTTGGCTCTATGGGTGGAACAAACCCAAATCATCCCTTGAACAGCTTGAGTAACAGCAATATTTTTGGTTCGTGAATCATGATCTCTTTATATATTAACATCACATGAATTCTTTCTTGTTCCCTTTCCTTTCTTTGGTTATTTGTTCTTTGCTAATAGTATAATTAATAAAAACATAATGCTAGGCCAAATGCTTTATCTCTTTTACCATATTGTAGGTGTGGAAGATAAGGGCTGAGCAGGATTTGGCTAACTCTGGTATTTCATACAGAAATGCAGTTGCTAGCATCAAAGAGAGCTGCCATTGACAATGAAGTGGAGTTCAGGCTTAGCAAACAAGCTCTTGCTGCAGGATTTACTTGGTTGGTTGAAAATCACTTTTGACAACTTCAGTATGCTAATTTTTTACAGCTTCATGATATAGGTGAGTTGACAATCACTTGATGCATATCTTATCACCAAACATTTATCGAAATGCTTCATAGGTAGTTAGGGTTCTCTGACTATATCATAAGAAAGGGTAAGAGCTGTGCAAATTTGCATATCATTATTTAGTTTATAAAATTTTCCTTTTTTATTCTCTCTCTGTTGAGATTTGTATTTTCTATGCTTGTGATGTCTTAAAATGCAACCGCCCTCATTTTTACTTTCTTGCCATGTATGTGAGTCTAGAAGTTGCATTAATTGTGAATTTATTTTAGATGCATATTATGCAATTCATCTATAAGAAATGGACAAATCTTTTTAATGAAGATGATTTAAGGGGATGGTTGGGAATTGATGATTACAGCAAGCCTTTCATTTTTTTTAATTACAAATTAAAATAAGTGATATATATTCAAAAGAGTGGGTTATATGGTTTGATTTTGAAAGTCTCAAATTTTTTCTTGGTTTACTGGAGTTGCCATGTTAAGAAAAGCAATGAATTATTGTGTCTATATTTGGAAACTAAGGGTTTATAGCTTAAATTTTTTTTTTGGTATTGTTCATACGGGTATAAGAAAATGAGTTGGAATTAAGGAGGGTATACTAACAAGGGCAAAATGGAGGTTGCATTGTCCTTTAGAATTAGGTGTCATACAATGGTATCTCCTTTTCTGTTGTCCCTAGTGTTCTAAACTTTGTTTCTTCTTGGTTAGGTGTAGCAATATAAATTAGCGGACCTTTTCCAATGATTTGGGGTATCAGGCATCTTAGCACATTAATGATTGGGTATTAGGATTTCAAGGCTGAGATTAGGCTTAAGGAATATCTAGATATGGTTAAATAATCTGAAGGAAAAAAAAAAAGAAAAAAAAAGAAGAAGAAGAAGAGAGAGACAAGAGACAAGATTGCCTCAGAATCAAAGCTCTTTTTGTAGTTTCAACTATATAATAATTACAAGAATCTTATAAAATTCTTAATTATCCATATCTTGCTTTTACATAAATGGCCATGCCATCTACTTTAGTTTTTTACCCCCCCTATTTTTGTTGTTGATGTTTTGGACAATTTATTTGCAATTTGAATATGCAGAAACAAGCACAAAGAAAACATTTGAAAGGGTGCCAGCAGGAAACAGGGGACAAATGCAAAAAATTGCTCACATCCTGGAGTTTGGAAGAGAAGAACTTGTCCATCAGGTATGTGCTTAATTATTTATCCTATTCATCTAAGAAACTCTTCTGTTATTATTTTCTGATGAGTGACATTTCAGTTGATCTCATATGCAATTGAGGCATAGGGAAACCTAGTGTTATCTTTGTTTAACTTCTCATTTGTAGTAGTTGTAGTGCATCTTCCATCTGTTATCACTTATCATATGCCAAAATATATTGTAGACTAATATTTTTGAAAGAGAAGTTGTGTTTGATATGGAAGAAGAGTGCATATATGGCACTTATATGTTAGGCTTACGGTCCTTCACTTTTGTCTCTATATTTGTTCAAACATGTACCTATGCTTAGGCCTGTTATGGCTCTCTACACTCTTGTCTGATGGTGAGCACTATGCGGTTTGTTTGGTTCATCTGATATGTACTCTTTTAGGTTAATTAAAAACCTTTGATCTCTCTCTCTCTCTCTCTCTCTCTCAGTGTGTGTGTGCATGCCTGTAGGAGACCGTCAAATTTATTTTATCAAGTAAGCATTATCGTTTGTTCATAATTTCAAGATCAACTTTCTTCTGATGCTCTAATGTACTCCAGTTTGTGATCAACTTGAGATTTAGTCTTTGGTTAATAATTTTAACTCTCATATAGTTATTTCCTATTATTGTAGGTAATTTTAACTGTATAGAAAAACTTACACTGAAATATGTTGGAGTTACTGCTGTGGATTTTGAGTTTAAAACAACATCCAAAGAAATATAACATGACTGGTGAACATTCTGTTCTTTATGAAGCTGCATAAATATGGGTGGATGCTATAAATGGCTGAGGGTTCCTTGCAATGTGTTCAACTGCAAGATATGCACATCATATTGCAAACGTGTAAGCATGAAATACATATGTTTAATCTATTGATGATCATGAAATGCATTCATTTCTTTCTTCTTAGTTGGCTTGATAATTAAGACATGAGTGATGTGTATTAGAGATCTCTCCATCTTGTTCCCCAGTGGGGAGATAGTAGCACTTCAATTGAGCTACATAATACATTCATTGTGTGATATAGATACAAACACATGTAAAAGTTGGAAAGTTTTCGTGTTTCCATTTGAATTCATAGTTACGTAGTGAATTTTCTTTGAGCAACTATTTTTTCCCTTCTCATTTGCCATTTTCTCTATTTGTAAATTCTTGAGTAGCAGTTGTAGATATTATATTTGTTACAAATTTTGTTGAGAGAGATTATCTGGAGGTCTGAGATGAGAGTGATTTCCATTTGCAGTGGTTCCAAAAGCCTTCCCAAATAGGTTTTATTATGGGTGGTGAACTTGAGAAACAAGAGGGTTTGGAACATCATTTCAATTTTGCTTGAAGACCTTTGATGATTTAATCAGTTTCAAAAATTCTATGGAAGAAGAGGGTTATGATGTTGGTGAGGCAAGCATGTGGCATAGGAGAATTGGATCAAAGATGGGATTTGAAGAGTGGACAGCCCTCATGACTGCAGCCATGTTTGGAAGAAAGGCTTGAAGTTGAAACCAGTCATGTCAATGTTAACAAGGCTTGGTTTAATTGGGCCATGACACTTACTTATGTTACTGCTTGGGGATTTGCTATTTTAGCTGAGGCTATGAAACTCTTGCCTGATGCTTCTACACTTCATTTTGTCATGTTGCAAAGTATTGACTATGTACGCCATTTTCATTTTATCCAGGCTGTTTCTTTGCTTTAAAGTAATTGAATTTAAGTAATATTGTGTAATAGAACATGTATATATTTGGACTAGATGTTGTATTCTATAGTCATGCATTTGGGGTCTGAATTGTACCATGAGTGTGGAAAATGGGAACCTCTATTTAATTTCCTTCTCTATTTCATTTCAGTTATAAGTTTGTACTGAAAAGAATAAATACATAAAATGTTACTTTTTCAATATTATACCCTATGGCCAATGCAACTTCAATGAGTCTATAACTTTTTAGCATGAGAGAATCTATATAATCTATAGAATTTATTGTTACTACGCTCTTATTGAGCCACATCAGCGTAGCGTTTGGTCCACTTCGGTCCATTTCGATATACTTCGATCCACTTCAGTGATGCTTTGGGATACGAGGTTTGTGTAGAAAGAGACACTACTTCATTGACAATTATGTCATATTCTCAATGTAATGTTGGTAAGTTCTTGATAAAATTACTTTTTCTTATATTATTGAAGTAATGTATTTTTTTTCTATTGTAAGTGATAAATTTACTTATATTTGCTTCCTTTTAGGTCATTCAAGACGTATAGAGGATAAATTATTTGTAAGGAGCACTAGAAACAAATTCCAACCACACTTTTGTTCGATCTATTTGGTCCAACTCGGTCCATTTTGACCACTTCGATCCATTTCTCTCTCTCTAAGTAGAAGAGAGTGCCTCTATAAATTATAAAGTCATAGCTATAAGATCAAAACATGATGATCAAAACTACTTCATGAGGGTGAGGGTAGCACTGCCAATATCGAAACCACAGAGGAGAGGGAGTTATTTGGCTAGGTCGGAGGGAGAAAGAGTATGGGTTACTTTTAAATATGAACGGCTCCCGTTGTTCTACCATTACTGTGGTTTTCTCGGTCACGACATCAGACATTGTGCAGGTTATTTTGTAGCTGAGAAGAAAGAAGGTTCGGTGCAAGTCCAGTATGGGGAGTGCTTGAAAGCAGCTGGTGGCCACCCTCAATCGCCACAACGAAAAACTACTCCAAGTGCTTCAAATGATGGTAATGTTGGTTAGGAGCAATATAAGAAGGATGGCGGCGGGTGAAGATCATAGTCAAAACGCTAGTGGAGAACATGTAAGTGAGAATGGAAATAACGTGAATCAAGGGATTTATCCGGATATTTAGCAAAATAATTCTGAAACGGCTGGCAACGAGGCTATCAGTGTGGAAAGTGGAGATATGGTTTATGCGGAAAAAGTGAGTCAGGTTTCAAATTTGAAGGGCTGTGATGACTCAGGCAATGTAAAAATTGATGAGATAAGTGACAGCGGGGCTGATGGGCTTAGTAGTAGGCCCAAACCAAAATGGACTTGTCTAGTGCGTATGGAAGTTGGGCCTGTTTCAAGTGAAAGAAATAATTATAAGGAGCACTTGGGAAAGACCATGCAATTCACAGAGGAGGATAAACACGATAACTGGGGTGCACCTGGTCTGAAGCAGCAAAAGGTGGATGGGCAGCAAACTATTTTTACTGAAAAATTGGTGAGGGTGGAGACACACCCTTGCCGGGAGCAATGAGACTTTTAAGCTGGAACTGCCAAGGGCTTGGTAACCCTTGGACAGTTCGATGTCTCCAAAAAATCGTGAGGGATCAAGCTCCCAATGTTTGTTTCTTAATGGAGACCAGACTAGACAAGGATGGATTTGAGGAATGGTGTGGGGATTTAGTTTTTTGAAATAAAATTATTGTAAAACAACCAAACACAGGGGGTGGATTGGCTTTACTTTGGAAGGAGGAGGTGCAATTGGAATTAATAAACTACACCATGCATCATGTGCTGGTTAAGGTGGTTGAGAAGGATGGTTTTGCATGGTTCTTAACGTGCTTTTATGGCTGGCCAGAAGCAGATCAAAGATTTAAATCATGGGCTTTACTAAATCATCTCAGGTCTTTTGTGAATGGTCCGTGGATGTGTATAGGTGACTTTAATGCTATCCTGAGCTCTTCAGAAAAACTAAGCAAACGACCGCCACAGGCAAGACTCATAGATGATTTTCGAGAAGCGTTGGAGTTAAATGAACTAGAAGATTGGGGTATCATGGTTATCAATTCACTTGGAACAACAAAAGGCCTGGAGAAGCTAATACAAGGGAGAGACTAGACCGAGCTGTGGCTACAGGAAATTGGAGAGAAAAATTCCTGTTGACCACGGTGACCCATCTATCATCTCATGCCTCTAATCATGCGACAATAATACTCCAAAAAAAGTCCCACAAGCAACAGGTTCGAACTAGAGGCTGGCGAGGTTTCAAATTTGAAGAATCATGGCTTCTTTGGGAAGATTGTGAGGAGTTAATTAAGGAAGCATGGGAACAGAGCTTGGAGAGCAGCTTGGCGTTAGAAGCAATAAGGCAAAAAATTAAAACCTGTGGAGATGAGTTGCAAGCTTGGGGGTCATCTAGAACACACCCCGTTGCTAAGGAGATTAAGCAACTCCAAACTCGGGTTGAAGTGTTACAAGCAAAAGAATGTACAGTGGAGAACAGGGCTGAATTTCTGGAGGTGAGCAAAAAATTAGACAACTTACTAAGGCAACAAGAAATCTATTGGGCTCAACGATCCCGGGTACCTTGGTTGAAACATGGTGACAAAAACACAAAGTTTTTCCACTCAAAGGCCTCACAAAGGCAACAGAGAAACTTTATACATGGGATTAGAGATGAGGAGAACAATTGGGCTGAAGCACAGGAGGACATAGCAAGGGTGGCAATCAATTACTTTGAGAATATGTTTAGTGCTGGTGAGTGTAGCCAAATTGAAGAATGCTTGCAGGCAGTCCCACTTAAGGTAACAGAGGAGATGAGACAATTATTGTCTAGGGAGGTCAGTGCTGAGGAAATAAGGACAGCTTTGTTCCAAATGGGACCAACTAAGGTGCCCGGGCCTGATGGTATAAATGCTCTCTTTTACCAAAAATTCTGGCATATTGTTGGTGATAATGTGATCTCTGCTGTATTAGATTTTTTACATTCTGGTAATATGGTGTCTGAAATAAATTATACAAATATTGTGCTTATTCCCAAAGTAAATTCACCTGAAAAAATGTCAGACTTCGACCAATCAGTTTATGCAATGTCATATATAAAATCATCTCAAAGGTGTTAGCCGACAGATTGAAGCAGGTTCTTCCTTAGATTATATCTCTTACACAGAGTGCATTTGTACCGGGCCGCCTTATCACTGGTAATGTGTTGGTGGCATATGAGACTTTGCATACAATGCATGGAAGAAAGAAAGGAAAGAAGGGATCTCTTGCTCTGAAACTGATATAAGCAAAGCTTATGACCGGGTGGAGTGGGACTTTCTACAAGGTATTATGACTAAATTGGGTTTTCCTGAGGTATGGATAAATTGGGTGATGACATGCATTACAACCCCAACTTTCTCTGTTCTCATTAATGGTAAACCTTTTGGACATATATCCCCATCTAGAGGGCTCCGTCAAGGAGATCCTCTTTCGCCTTATTTGTTTCTCTTGTGTGCAGAGGGCTTTACTGCTTTGTTAGCAAAGGCAGAGTTGTAGGAGCATATACATGGTGTATCTATTTGTAGGAGAGCACCAAGGATCTCCCACTTGCTCTTTGCAGATGATTCTCTACTTTTTTGCCAAGCTACCCAAAGGGAGGTTAATGAAGTAACTGATATCCTTCAGACATATGGAAGAGCTTCTGGCCAATGCATAAATATGGACAAATCATCAGTCTTGTTCAGTAGCAACACTCCAAATACACAAAAGGCTTGGGTTAAGGATACTCTAGGAGTGAAGGAGGTGGAGCACTTTGAGACTTATTTGGGTCTGCCTACAATGATAGGCCAATCCTTTGCTTATCTAAAGGACAGAGTTTGGAGGAAACTGAAACTGCAAGGTTGGAAGGGTAAGTTGCTATCTAGAGCCAAGAAGGAAATATTAATCAAGGTGGTGGCCCAATCGATTCCTACATACACAATGGGTGTATTCTTGTTACTAGTAAAATTATGTGATGAGCTAAACTCGATGTGTGCAAGGTTTTGGTGGGGACAAGCTGAAAACAAAAGGAAGATACATTGGAAGAGTTGGGGGAGGCTGTCTCAATCAAAAAGGAAGGGTGGTATGGGTTTTCATGATCTAAGGGCCTTCAATCTTGCCATGCTAGCAAAACAAGTTTGGCGTATGTTGCAAAATCTGGAGTCTCTCATTTACCAATGCTTTAAACATAGATATTTCCCTCGGTGCAATTTGTTGGAGGCAGGTGATTCCACAAATAGCTCATATGTATGGAAGAGCTTAATGGCTGCTATGCCTATTTTGAAACAAGGAAGTTGTTGGCGTGTCGGGAATGGAGCTTTAATTAGTGTCATGCATGACAAATGGATTATGAACCATCCTACATGCAAGGTTCTTCACCTCCCAAAAGTGCAGGAATGGGAATGGAGAGTCTCAGACTTGATAGACCCGAATCTGAGGTGTTGGGACAAAGAGCTGATTTGGAATAAGTTTCATGAAGAGGATGCTGAGGCAATTTGTAGAATTCCCTTGAGCCATCGGTGTGTAGCAGACCAACTCATATGGATTCATAACAGAAATGGGAAATACTAAAATCTGGATATCACGTGGCGAGACAAATTCTTAGAGCGGACGAATGGACTGAATGCTCATCGGGTTCAGCTGGGATGGATGTGTGGATGAAGTTGTGGAAACTGAATGTCCCATGCAAGATTAAAATTTTTGGGTGGAGGGCCTGTCAAAATATTCTGTCAACACGTGTGAACTTAGCCCAAAGAAAGATTATTGAGAATACTTGTTGTGAGCTGTGCAAAAGAGCTCCAGAGAATGGAATTCATGCGTTTTGGGAGTGTGGTGTAGCGCAAGGTATATGGGCTGGAAGCTTGGTCAAACTACAAAAGTGTACTCAAGGCCAAGGAGATGTTTTGCAACTCTTTACTGACTTACTAAAGAGGTTGTCCACAGAGGAGTTTGAATTATTCTTAGTTCTGGCATGGTTTATCTTGAACCAATGGAATTCGGTGATCCATGGGGGGAAGTTGAAAGATCCTCGGCAAGTTCTTAGAAGGGCAGAGGATTTTTTGGCAGAGTATCACCAAGCACAGGAACAGTTGTTGTTGATGCCGAATGCACAGCAGCAGATAACGGGTTGGCAGCCTCCTCAATCTGCTCAATACAAGTTGAACTTCGATGCGGCGATATACACAGACATGGGGCGTTCAGGTGTGGGAGCAATTATTCGAAATGAGAACGGAGAAGTCATGGCTGCTTTGTCTGCTATGAGACCTTTTGTTCAAGATAGTGAGGAAGCCGAGATAGTTGCTTGCCGAAAAGCTCTTGAATTCGCCATAGATGCAGGATTCTCGGATTTGGTAGTTGAAGGTGATAATGTAAATGTTATGAGAGCCATTGCATCGAATTGTATGGACAACTCCAGACTTGGCACAGTAATTGAAGACATCCATTGCCTTGTGAGTGGCCTGAGGTGGAGCTCAGTCAGCTGTGTAAAGCATAGTGCAAATACTACTGCCCATTGTTTAGCTCGTTTTGCTAGGAATGTATCTGACGAACTGATATGGATTGAGGATTGCCCACAACCTGCCAGGGAAGCCTTGTATAATGACTCCTTGATTTTCAGTTGAATGAAAGACTAGTCACTCTTCAAAAAAAAAAAAAAAAAAAAAAAAAAAAAGAAAGGGCTCCAAAAATTTGTTACCACAAAAGTGGAAAAATAATGAAAATACTAGAAGACAAGATTTAATATCAACAATACATTTAATATTATAGAGAAATGATATGTCCACAACATTTTTACAACAAATCATAAGTGGCAAGTTGTTACTGGTTGTTATTGTTGGGGCAAAAAAGTAATCTTAGTGTTAGGTTCAAATTTGAACCAGTAATAACTAACCATCTATGATTTGTTGTAAAAATATTGTAAAAATCTTGTGGACGTAGCATCTCTCAATATTATATAATGCACACAAAACTTTAATTCTTTTAAGGTTAAAATACAAAATACGTTCTTTGAGTTTGCTTAATTGTCATTTTAATTTTTTAAGTTTTTTTTTTGTCATTTTAGTTTTGTAGGTTCCCATTTGTTGTCACCGGTAATCCTCCTACTGTACATAACACCGGTTAACAATTAAAAAGAATTTTTATATCACAACATTACTAATTTTCTTTTAAATATCAAAAAAACAATTTCAAAAAACAGAATAGCAAACATGAACCAATATATCCCCAAATCTAGGCAACAGAAAATTCTTCACACATGGTAAACACCAAAAATACCCACCATAAATCCAAATAATGCACTCGGATCCAACTTAATAATCCCACTTCCAAGGTCCATACACAGCCAAGACATACGTCACTTTTGGAGCTTGTTTATGCCATTTTGATGTGAAAGTGAACGTTTTGTTTAGGTGAAAGGTTTACCATTAATCAGTTTACATTTGTGAGACTGTTAAGAGAAGTCGACTACAAGCTTTGTAATCCTTGCTCACATGAACCAGCAATAAACTCTCTCTCTCTCTCTCTCTCTCTCTCTCTACATACTCGAGAAAATTTGAGAAAAAAAAGAAAGAAAATGCAGCTATATTCATTCTAAATGAAAGAAATGAGACGATTTCTTAAAAATTATTTATATATTAAAAACTAAAAGTAAAATTTATAGTATAAATAAATTGGGAAAAGAGGTAAAAACCACGTGGTTTTTTAAGAATTTAAGGGCAAGTTGTCAATGGGATGGATTAGGGGTGTGCAACCAACCCGCCAACTTGTCAAAACCGACCCGACTCAACCCAACCCGTAGAGTTGGGTCGGTTTTTAAGGCTTAGTGGACTTGGTTGGGTTATAAATTTTTTTTGATAGCGGGTCAGGTTGGGTTCGGGTCATAAAATTCCAAACTCGCCAAATTCGACCCGACTCACCCATATATTTAATATATATTTAAAATATATTATATAATTAATAATTTTTTTTTAAATAACTAGCTCTTCCTATCCTATATAAAAGCCAATTAGTTCACACAAACTCTAGTAAATTATTATTGTTGTTTAGTTATTAGTGTTGTTTTCTTTTAAAGAGTTACATTGATACTAATCTTTGGGTTTTTTTAATATATATTTATATTTTTTTCTACTCAATTTAATAATAATAGTAATAAAAAAAATTGACTAACCCATGGGTTCAACCTGACCCAACCCGACCCATGTGGGTTGGGTTGGGTTGAATTTTTTTTTAACCCACCATGGTGGATTGGGTCAAAAAATCCCCTTAACCCGACCCAACCTGACCCATGCACACCCCTAGGATGGACAGCTGATCAACATTAACAACAAATAGATACTTTATGGACTAAAATGATAAAAATAAAATTTTAAAAAGAATCAAAATGACAATATACCAAATTTGAAAGGTGTAATTTGTTTTTATTTTTATTTTTATTTTTTTATATATCATTTTTTAATTACCTCCCTAAACTATACCCAAAATAACATTTTACACCATAACTTTTTAGAATGCAAGTTAGCATCCTAAGTTATAACTCGTGTTACACTTTACACTCCGTCATTAATTTTGCTGTTATTTTGGACAGAAAACTAAAATTTAGAGTGCAAAATGTAATTAAAAATATAGTTCATGATGGTAAAGTACTAAAGTGAAAATTTTCCTTTTTTTTAAAGATATTAAGAAGATAGGTAATTGAGTTTTTTCAGGTGATGTCATCCAAGAGAATGACAAAGTTGATTGTGGGGGACAAAGTGTAATAAGTATTATAGTTTAAGGTTTTAAACATGAATTTTGAAAGTTTGGAGTATAAAGTGTAATTTGGGATATAATTTATGGTAGTAAAATATAATGTTCTCTATAATTTAAGAAAACGAATTTAGAAAAACCAAAACAAAAGAAAAAAAAAATCGATGGATATAGTATGTTGCTCTTGCTTCCATGTGTACGCTCGAAACTGTTAAAACTTGAGTATGCACCTTTCTCCAAAAAAAAAAAAAACTTGAGTACACACTCTTGAGTCTTGAATCCGTGATAAAATGAGAATGGAGGGAAGTGAAGAAGGGTTAGACTCCTTAGGCATTACTTCTACAATGGAGGACGCGGAATTGGAATTGGAGAAGCAATGGGATGGACAAATGCATAGTTCTCAGAACCGGACCGGACCGGGAGGTCGGACCGTGAAAACCGTGAACCGTGATGAAAACCGGTTTTTTAAGCATAAAGAACCGGACATATGTGGCAATTCCGTGAACCCCTAAAACCGGGGTTGGACCGTACGAACCGGTCAAGAACCGTGAGGTCCAACCCCTTAGCAATTTTTTTTTAATTTTTTTTTTATTTTTATTTTTATAAAAACAA
Organism: Quercus aquifolioides; assembly: GCA_019022515.1. Taxonomy (NCBI): domain Eukaryota; kingdom Viridiplantae; phylum Streptophyta; class Magnoliopsida; order Fagales; family Fagaceae; genus Quercus; species Quercus aquifolioides. The sequence continues at coordinate 19,261,057 of CM032332.1, read as the reverse complement.
CTTAACGCAATTTTATTCTACTTAATTAAATTATCCATCTCTTACAAGGAATAAAAAAAATTATAATTAAAATCCTTCAAAGATATTCAACTTTACTTCAAAAATTAATCATAAATTTTAATGTTTTCATGATTATTATTTTATTTTATTAACTTTCTTATTTAATTATTAAATATATGCTTGAAAATCATTAAATTTCCCTCACATATATAGATATATTAGTCAATTTTGCTAGTTTTATAAATTTAATATCTATATTTAGGCTTTAATTAATTATTAAATTAATTATGACGTCATCACGGTTCGACCCCGGTTCGACCTCGGTTCAACCTCAAAAACCTTGAACCTCTCCCTTTTACGGTTCAATGAACGGTCCGGGTCTGAAAACCTTGGACAAATGATCAACATTGACATCAAATAGATACTTTATGAACTAAAATTATAAAAATAAAATTAAAAAAAGAATGAAAATGACCATTCACCAAATTTAAAAGGTATAATTGTGTTTTGAAACTTAAAGGACTCAACTGAATGAAAGTAAAGTTAGAGAACTTGAATGAATTTTAGCCAACTTAGAGGGTGTAATTTGCATTTTAGCTTTTTTTTTTTTTTTTTGTCTTTTATTTTTTGTTTTTTATTTTCTCATGAGATTATAAGTTTGAACTTTGAAGCTTGTAAACATGGTCTTTAGTTCATTATGGGTCAATTAATACCTAGTAATTTTTAACTTTTTTATTTATTTAAGGAAAGTAATTATTAGTTTTTTTTTTTTTTTTTTAAGGGAAGTAATTATTAAAGGTATAACATTATTTTTTTGATGAATAATTTTTATAATTTTCCTTTTTTTTAATAATTTGAGATACATTATTTATGTTTGTGGGGAGTGGAAAAGTCTTCATCTTGCTGAAGCCCAAATATCTGTTGGGCCCCATGGAGTGAAATGGGCCAAACCCACATATTCACAGGAAGTCCCAATAGCTTACAAGATTTGATGGAGTGGAGTGAGGTTGTCCCAACCATCTAGGAGGGAAGGGCAGGGAGTGAAGTTCTATCCAAGGAAATGTGTACATATGATCCATGTATGACCTATAGCTGGGATTTAGAACCTTGGGAAATCTTCCAGAACAAGTAGGAAGGGTTGAGATATTTACCTCCGAATTAATGAGGGGATTACCACATGACCTCTGCCACATTAAATGTGTATAAGACAACCTGAATAGTACAAACACCCAAAAAAAAGTCATGTTACATGATAAGGAGAGGGAAGAAACTGATAAAAGAGATGAAAATATCCCTGAAAATTCAATTGGAGACAGGATGACTGTAGGAATAAGGGCAAGGAATGTACCTATATAAGGGGGGAGAGAGGCAAATAGAAAAGGGGTTGGAAAATAGTGACAAAAGTGAAAGAAGGGAGAAAATCAATCTATTTGAGAGAGAGTGTAACACCATGGGAAAGAGAAATTTTCTTATTGTAATACATTAGCTTCGTCTAAAATATATGGTGTTGATGAAATTAATTGTTTGAGCTTCTCATTGTGGAGTGTTTATTCCCTATTACTCTTTTACAAATAGATTGTGTCAGTCAATTAAACACTACTCCTTGGATTCACGCGGGATCCTAGGTCAGTTAGTTTTTGACAACCACAATATTCATAATACATTATTATTATTTATGTTTCATGATAATTGCTATTTATGATACCAATTGATTTTTCCCTTAAAAAAAAATGCTAATTGACTTTTTTAATTAAAAAAAATACCTATTGAATTTAGGAATAAATTTAGACAAAAATAATATTTTAGTCCTTATATTTTGAGGTTATCGTAATTTTAATTCCTATATTTTAGTATCTTCAAAATTTTTTTTTTTGAAACCTAATATTTTCAATTTTCAATCAACTTGAATTTAATTTTTGTTAGTGAATTGACAAGGAATAACAACTTACTACAGATAGAAAATTAACTGTTAGCAAAATACAGGACTAAATTGTTAATAATGTGTTTGAGTTCGATGAGGGAGCATAATTGAATGTATTAAAAAACAATTGTGGCTACGGGTTACACTATATTACCAAAATGGTAATTTAAAAATAGGAAAGATAAAAAAGTGGATATCGGGCGGGCCGAAAGAAAAAGTGGATATCGATGGATATGGTACGTTGCTTCCACGAGTAAACTCGAAACAGTAAAAACTTGAGTACACACACTTTTGAGTGTGGACTCCGTGTCAGTGATAAAATGAGAATGGAGGGAAGTGAAGAAGATGGGTCAGACTCCTTAGGCATTACTTCTTCTGCCACAATGGAGGACTCGGAATTGGAACTGGAAGTGGAGAAGCAATGGAGGCTGTACGAGGCTTACAACGAGCTACACAGTCTGGCTCAAGAGTTCGAGACCCCATTCGAGGCCCCCGCGGTGTTGGTGGTGGGTCATCAGACGGACGGGAAGAGCGCACTGGTGGAAGCACTCATGGGTTTCCAGTTCAACCACGTCGGCGGCGGCACCAAGACCAGGCGCCCCATTACTCTCCACATGAAGTATAACCCTCTTTGCACCCTCCCTCTCTGCCGCCTTGTCTCTGATTCTGACTCCACGCTTGCTGATGAAAAGTCTCTTCAACAAATTCAGGTCACATTTCTTCTCTATCTCTCTTTTTATATTTTTATTTTTATTTTTTACCTTAATAAAGAATTGTATCAATGTGCCTCATGTTGTCTAAATTGGGAGTTAAATGAGATGGAAATTGGATGTAATTATGAAAATACCCTTATTGGTAGCAATGAAAAATCGCAATTTTGGTCTAGTTTAACTCTTAGTTTAGATGGTTTGGGGTAGAATGGTACAATTTTTTGAAACGAGGGTGTCAATTGTGCATTGCTTGGGGGAACATGGTGAAAGTTTATATATATTATTATGTAAAATTTGTTAGAATTCTCCAATTTGAATTGGTTATCAACGTGAGAGTGTGATTTTCCTTCTTGTTATTGTTCTGTAGGCCTACATTGAAGCTGAAAATATGAGGTTGGAACGCGACCCTTGTCAATTCTCAACTAAGGAAATAATCATTAAAGTGGAATATAAGCATTGTCCAAACCTTACCATTATAGACACTCCTGGACTAATTGCTCCTGCTCCAGGTCGAAAGAATCGAGCGCTACAGGTTTAACGCAATACACTCAACCACTGTTTTTCTTTTTAAATAACAAATTTGGATTGTAAGGGTAATTGTTTTTGCGTTCTGTTCTTGGCAGAGTCAAGCTCGTGCAGTGGAATCCCTTGTGCGAGCTAAAATGCAGCACAAAGAGTTCATTATATTATGTCTTGAAGATTGTTGTGACTGGAGCAATGCAACTACACGTAGGGTTGTTATGCAAGTACGCCCATTTCTCTTCTTCTTCTTCTTTTTTCAATTTTTAATTTACTTTACCCTATAATTGTGTACTTTACTTTGCGCTTAGTTTGATTAGGACAGTGTGAGAGAGTGCTCTAGGATAGCAGATCATCTTCATAGGAAAATATAGAAAGAAAGATTGAAGTTGGTACTAGAAAAGACCAGTTTCTAGGCTTAACAGCGCAAGTGAATTTTCATAAAATAGATGACACAATGTTGCCTAAAATGACTATTTAAGAGACTGTTTGTACTAATCAATAAGATCTCATCCTTCTTTAAACATTTAGTCACAGGAATCTTTAAAAGAGCATGGACCAAAGAGTAGCTAATATGAATAGTATGAAACTAAACATAACTATGACACATAGAGACTGGACCCATGCTAGTTAGTGAGAGGACCAAGCGAACTAGTGGGTTCACTTTGCTTTGGACTTGGATGCTCCTGCATCTTGCATCCTTCTTCTTCAAATGGTTTTATCACCAATCAATCTCCTTTTCCCATCTTAAACTAGTTCAGTTCACGTTGCATCTGCTCATCACAGCAGCCCAATGGACAATTTAATTGCAATTCTAATAACAAGTGCAGAATAGTCTCAGGGCTAGTATTATAGAATGACAACAGTCTTCTTTTGCCTGGAGTTATTGAGTTTGCAATTATTTTTTGGGGCAAGTCACAAAGAAAAACCTTGATATTATCCCTATTCCTAACTGAGTCTACTACCTTCAGGCAAAAGTTTTGCAATCCTGCAAACAATTACAAATTTGAATTTAGTTTTCAGTTACACATATAGAAAGTGTGTATATCGATAAACAAGTGTAAAAGCTTGAAAGTTTTAATGATATTTTACAGATTGATCCTGAGCTTTCAAGGACAGTAATTGTCTCGACCAAGCTTGATACGAAAATACCCCAATTCGCACGTTCTTCAGATGTGGAAGTCTTCCTTTCACCGCCTGCATGTACACTTGATGGCTTCATATTGGGTGATTCTCCCTTCTTCACATCTGTGCCTTCAGGAAGAGTTGGTTCTGAACATGATTCAGTTTACAGAACAAATGATGAGTTTAAACAGGTTTAGTCTACAACTACTCACCTTATCTAGCGACTCTAGTCTGTTGATGTTTGAATGGTAGTGTTAAGACTTCGGAAGTTTTTCCATGTTCCTATAGTCTGCCTGATGTTATCATCAAATTTCCTTTACTTTTGTAGTTGATTTTTGGTGGTTCTCTCACCTTAAGCTATTAAACCAGTTATGCTAGACATATACATTTTCAGTATTCTGTTTGGTCTTTATCTAAAAAGAAAAGAATTTTGTTGGTCTTTTTGAATCAAATTCATTCAAATTGCTTATACATGATAGTTATAATCATTGTTATGTCAGTGTTGGCTTCTTTATCTGCTTTGATGCTATTTAGTCAAGTATGCAGTCTGAATGAAGCGTTATTCAACAAATTCAAGATTTGCTATAAGAACAAGTTAATTAGGTTAATTTTTCCTGAAAACTTCAACAGTTTACTAACAGAAGGGGAGTGATGCTTCTAGTAGCATGATAACCCATATTCATTTGGAAAATGGCATGCTGCATAGTTCTAAAAACTGAACCGAACCAGCTTGTTTGACTGATTTAACTGTGTGCTGGTCCTGTTCACACTCAAAAACTGAAAAAGTCAACCATCTTTCAAAACTATTCAACTGGTCAAACCTCCACTAGAACCTGTTTTTTTCTTTTAATAATTATAATTTTTTTGACTTATCCCACTAGAAAAAAAGAAGTTAAGCTTATATGCATTGCTTCTTTTATCGAGGGAGTAAATGAGCTGCATAACAAACTTAACATTGAAAAGAATGTTATACCTATATAAAAGCTAGTCTAAACATTTAATGTTCAAAACTCGTGATGGAATGTGGTATTAATAGAGATAGCATTTTCTTTTATCTTCCTAATATGAAACTCTCAATGAGTTCTTACAAATCAACAAATCCCCCAATGAATTAGCGAATGAAATTAAGAAAATTGTATAAATTAACCACTCTTTCCCTTTGTTTTTGATTCTTTAGGTGTAAACGTTCCACATTGAAAATTTACATGTTAATTGACAAGAAATAATTTTTTACAAATTTCTCTCATAAGTTCAAAATGAAATGTATCTCTCAAAATATGTTGTGAGAGCTCACAAAATATTTTGAGACATTTTAAATGAAACAGAGTATCAACAAAAAGGGAAAAAGGGAGTATTAATTTATTTTATTTATAGTCTTAAAAATTATTAGTTTAGTTGAATTATTTATGACGTAACTGGTTCGACCACTGGTTAAACCCTAGTCGGGTATTTAAAGTAAAGGGTAAGATACAATATCGGGACTCACTTGTGATGCTTCATTCCTGTGCAACTATTACCAATAAATACATTGAAGATGGTTACGGGCAAAAAAAGACATTGTGAAGCTAGTGAGGAAAGCTGTGATCATTAAAGCTGTTTCAGAAAATACAATCCATGTAACCAACCCAATTAGTTGTTAAAAGATTTAGTAATCAACTGGGGTTGACATTTAGTTGAGTTGAGCACAGAATGCTTGTTGGTTGTTTTGTACATGTGAGGTGTCTATTGTTGTAATATTTGGATATGTGAATATGTTAAAGGTTATTTGTTTGTTTTATTTCTAATGTTGTTCCAAAACATGAGTGAATATTATAATGCAGGCAATATCCTTGAGAGAGGTGGAAGATGTTGCATCTTTGCAGGAGAAGTTGGGCCGGACACTGTCAAAGGCAGAAATAAGTAGAATAGGTGTAAGCAAACTCAGATTATTCTTGGAAGAATTGCTGTGGAAAAGGTACATATATTTCTTCCTTTTAAATTTTATTTTTTGCCCCTATTCTAGTCAAAGTACTCTTAGTTTTCCTGCAATATTCTGTGGCTAAATATTTGTTAAGATTATGCTTGCAAGGTATATGGATAGCGTTCCACTGATCATTCCACTTCTAGAAAAGGAGTACAACAACACAACAAGAAAGCTGAATGAAATTAATCGGGAACTCAGGTCTCAAGTTTAACTCATAAAACATTTTTTTTAGGGTAAATTTTAGTTAAATTACCCTGAGATTTAGGTTAATATCAATCAGGTCCAAGACATTTCAAAATTGACCAACTTGGTCCTTAAACCCAATTTGTTCCCTAAACACTGTTAGTGCTGTTAATTATTCTCACCCCTCTATTCTCTCTCCTCTCTCGTCCATCTCTCTTCTCTCTCTGTGTGTATACCAAACCCAGCCATAGAACATCGAGCTAAGTTGCTAAAACCTTCACTATCCCTACACCTTTCTTTTGCACCAACAGCAGGTTTTTTCAGTCATCAACAAAATCCAATCTTTATTAATATAACCCATCAAAAAGCTGTTGATTTCTTCAATATAACTATTTGGGTCTCCGCAAAACCTTCAATTGCTAACATGGATTCAATTTCTTTTTGCTAAAACCCTCCCAACAGCAGGTTTTGCAGTGATCCAAAATGATGCCCACAAAATCAAATCTTTATTAATATAACCCACAAAAGATTGTTGCTTACTCCAATATAACTATGTGGGTCTCTACAAAACCTTCAATTTTTAACTTTTCCTTGCTTCTTAATTCCACCAAAACCCATATCTCACTCTCATTTAGCTTACCTCAGCCTTCACAAACAACCCAAATTTATTGTGGTATCTGTGAAGTCCGAGAGCGAATTAATACCATTAAAAATACCTAGAAAATCACTAAAGCTATGAAGCTTATGGCTTCTGCAAAGGTTAGACGAGAGAGAGTAGAGAGAAGAGAGAAGAGAGAATCAGAGAGAGAGAGATCTAGAGAGGATTAGAGAGAGAAGCGCGGGATTAGAATAATTAACGGCACTAACGGTGTTTAGGGACTAAATTGGCTTTAAGGACCAAGTTGGTCAATTTTGAAATGTGCTGGACTTGGTTGGTATTAGCTCAAACCTTAGGGTAAGTTACTGAAATTTACCTTTTTTTTTTTTTAATAATTGTTTGTTTGAAGGCAATATTAGACAGATTTAAATTTTGCCTAAATGGAGCTTCCTCCTTCTATAATAACGGTATGGAAGGTGAGGTGGTGGGTTCAAGACTCACTAGGTTCATGTGTAACTTACCATTAATAATAATTGTAAATGAATCTTTTATTATAGTTTTCTTTCTTTCTATCTATTAATTAATTTTATTTTATCTTATTTTTATGTGCAGCACCCTGGATGAAGTAAAATTAAAGGAGAAAGGACGAGCATTTCATGATCTATTCTTGACCAAGGTCTCAATTAGGGCCCTATCAGTCTCTAGTAGTCATATTAATTATTAGTCCTGTCACGTGCCAATATCTAATTTTTGTAGGTGGCTTCATATTCCTGAACAAGGACAGAATCTGGCAATGGAAAGACAGTGCATGAATTATTCAGGAAATTCTTAGTTTGTGGTTGGATTTGTACTTGAAGAGTACTTTAAAGTCCACATAATATGAAAAATATTAATAAAGAGTTCCTCCATACAACACAATGTATATATTAAGCAAAAAAAAAAAATTACAATACTAAAAAAAATGAAAAACAGCACCACAAATGAAATGTGGAAAAAAAACAGTTTCAATACTATTGACATAATTTGCACCCACATGCACTAACATATCTATCTCTGATATTGGCATTGCTGATGTTACAATATTATTATCCCTATTCACAATTATCCATTTGAACTAACTACGCTTTATTACTCAGTTGTCGTTGCTATTGAAAGGGACAGTTGTTGCTCCTCCAGATAAATTTGGTAAATCATCTTGATGTTGCTTACCATGGACAACTCAAATCATATTATTGATATTATCATTACACTGTCATCATTGAAACTGAAATTACACTTTATTTTTGAATGTTTTGTCATTTTCTTCTCCTTCTGCTTTGTTCAATTCTGAACAATCAGTGTCTTTCTATTATAGGTGAAACACTACAAGACGAGAGAATTAATGGAGGGGCATTTGTTGCTTCTGATGGTGTTCATTTTCCTCACAAGCTAATACCTGTAAGGCATAGAATTGTCTGACATTAGACACTTTTATGAGCTGAAGCTTTTATATATTTCAGTGCCACATAACTCAACACATGTTACTTAGCTGAAAAGCTGTGTACCTTTCTCTTTTATAGCATATTTTACTTGTGTCATATTTTATTTTCTTGAATTCTTGTTTAGTCTGTTCTTTTTATGTTAATTTGGAGGAGCAAAATGGGCAAAAGGAGGGAAAAAATGATGTGGGGGAAAGTTATGAGGAAAGACATGATTATTAAAGATGTAACTAGGAAGATTGATCCTAACATGGTCGAGCATCATAAAAAAATTCATGTAGCTGACCCCAATTAGTTGGGATTAAGGCTATGTTGAGTGAGTTGAGTTGCTTTTATAAATTCTACCCTGTAGCTTGTCACGACCTGAGGATATACTAGCCACATTTGTGTGATTCCACAAAAAGACTAGTCTGATTTGGAGTTTCCCGTGATTGCTTATATAGCTTAAGTCGACCTAATATATACTTGTTGCGAAACTCAGTACATGCCTGCATGATGCTATCACATTCCCAGTCAGTGGTAACTTCCATTCCAAATCCCGAGTAGAGGAAATCTCCCTCCACTCAAATCCATGAGGCTCTTGTTTGCCACATATGTTATCCAAAAGGACTAATCACAATTGTAGCTTCTCATAATTACTTGTATAGTTTAGATTGACCAAATACATGTCCAATGTGAGATGGAGTACTGCATATGTAACGTTCTAATTTATAGAATTAAATGGGTCCCCTAATCTATGTATAAAGAGATTTTCTTCTCAAAAATACTAATATGTGGATAAGTATTTAGTGAACTATTATATATCGAATGATAAGATTTATTGTTCCACAAACATTTTAGATTTTAAAGAAAATTCATATAGAAGGGTTTCATTTGTGTGTAGAATGCGGGAATGCGTCTTTATGGGGGTGCACAGTATCACCGTGCCATGGCTGAATTTCGTTTTGTAGTTGGAGGCATTAGATGCCCCCCAATTACGCGGGAAGAAATTGTAAATGCTTGTGGTGTAGAAGATATTCATGATGGAACAAACTACTCAAGGTAATGATGGTTTTCTAATTTCATCATGTATGTGGGATATTTTTTTTATGTTATGATCCTAGTGTCCCACATGGATTAAGAATAAGCTTAACCATGTGTTTACAAGCTCTTGGGCACCCTCCCCTTGCAAGCCGGTTTTCAAGGGTGAGTTCTACCCATGGGTTCCAAACATTTTAGCTTTTATAAATATTTGTTTTAATTTTTCTACCTGTCCCTTTTCTTTCTTCCTTCTTTTTGTGAGAAATCAGGACTGCTTGTGTAATAGCTGTTGCAAAGGCTAGGGACACATTTGAACCTTTTCTTCATCAGGTGATCAGTATTGTTACCTTTCAATGTTTTTCTTTTTCTTGACTTTTGTGGTGTTGTGAGCTATGTCACATGCAGTGGAATAAAGCTGTTGGTGTCATTATGTTTTTGAAAGTATAATTCATCAACGAAATTTCAGTAGTAGATTAAGATATTTGAAAGAGAAGGTCCCAAGGGTGAGAGAGTAACATATCCCAAGGGGGTGCCTTGTGAGAGTGACACCTGTCTTTAGAAAAAGGGTGGGCTTGCTCTCTTCATAACAGCTATAGACTGCTATACCCCTTTTATGGATTTTTTGTTTCTTAATTGTCAATATTTACTGTATAGCATATCTCGTCTTATGGTGGATCTATGAAAATTTTCCTTAGCTATAGATGAGATCATGAATATTATTCAATTTTTTAATTTTGTATTTATAGATTTTGTGATTTATTGAAGAAGAGAAGATAAAACTGAAGAAAGTATGGGGATAGTATACCTCCTAGCGTTCCTGTTTGAGTGGGAAGTAAAATTACCTGGCTGAGTAATGTAATTAATTAAATTCAAAAACCAGACTTGAATTCTTTGTGGGATTTAGTGTTATAATGACTTAATATTTTTCAAGATATTGTTTTGATGATCATGATTATTCAGCAAGATGTACCAGATAAGATTAGATTTTTTCTTGTCATTGAATTAACGTCCAAAAGGGCATGTGGATGATTATTAAACCTTCAAATAATTTAGGATCTTCTTATTCGATGGCTTAATGTTAGTCAAAATTTTGTTACTGTTACTATTTTGAAGTAGGTTTTGAACCCTTAACATTAACCTACACTCCTTATGGAAGAAGGAAATCCATTTGAACTAGAACTTATTGGCATTTGTCAATCGTTAGTGAGTCAAAATTTTCTTGACCAATATCTCTTATTGTTTTGTTTTGATCCCCATCTACTACATCTATTCATGTTATTTGTGGATGAGATTGACTATATTCCTTGATAATTACCCTTTCAAATAAAGATTTGTGCATGCATTCATTGAATAGTTTGCATAATTTTTCTTCTTTCTCACAAATCAGAAGGTTTGGTTTTTGGCTCCCTTATTGTTGCTCTCTCAAAAGCTAATATTTCTCACTTTCTGTTGCAGTTGGGTGGTAGACTGCTGCACATTCTGAAGAGATTGCTTCCTATCTCTGTTTATCTTCTTCAAGTATGGGCTCTGTCTGTTTGTGGATTGATGGCTTTTGTCCCTTATGTTTATAGACCACATAAATATCATTTTTTAATTTGTCCAAAATTATAATATTATAATTTACTCATCATGTATTCGTTGGTTTCAACAGAAAGATGGTGAGTATTTAAGTGGCCATGAAGTGTTTCTCAGACGTGTTGCTACTGCCTTTAACAACTTTGCTGAATCCACTGAAAGAGCTTGCCATGAAAAGTAACTGGTTGCCTCTTTTACAATTATATTATTTTGATTAGTCTTGAATTTTTTTATATATATAACATGCCAATACATTATTCTCATAGTTATCACAAGCATTAGAAGGTAGCAATGGCCCTTGTCTTGATAAATGATATCTGCTTTAAAACATCAAATAGACGTCTGCATTTATAAAATCCTTTACAGCTAATGAACTTATAGACAACAGTGAAATTTTGAGCGTGAGAAAATTTTCTTTTTTATCCATTCTCCAAGTATTCACTACCAGGAATTAAAATTCGTGTCAATTTCTCTATTTCTTATTGTGCAAAAACTTATGTCTTTGGCAATATTAACGTAAAATGTAAGGCATTGCATCCATTTCTTGCAGTGTTTTCTAAAGTTTTTGTTTTTGGACATACACTGCAAAAATGTTGTTTTTTGCGTTGAAAATCATTATGGAGTGTTAGAGATCAGCATCATATATGTTGTGAAAAAACATACTGTCCACTCCTAAGACAACTCTTGGAACTCAGCCCATTTGGTTATCTCACAATTAGAGTGGTCCACCCACCCCATTTGGCCAACTCTAGAAAAATAACTACTGATGTTCGATTCGAAAGTATAATAGCTATATTCCTGCCCATTCTAAGGATTAGATTCCATCATGTGACATGTCATGATGAGGGATCTATCAATTGGGAAAAAAATGTGATCATTTTAACCCAAACTATATGGAGGTTTAGTGACAGTTTCTAAATAGCTAAGGAGGTAGCTTAAAATTACCCCTATCCACAAGGATGTAATTTGTATTTTGTACTCATGCATATTTTTAATTCTATTGATGGTGGTGTACATCGATTATAGCGATTGGGAAGAACCTGAAAGTTTTTTGTTTTATCAAAGAATATCCTAGGTTCTGTCTTTTCCACGTTTCCCATATGCTCAGGTGTTCATAAGATGTTTTAGGATATTGTGTGTGCATGATGCTAATTAAAAATCGTCTGTTGTGTTTGCCCCTGATATCTTCTCTCATTGTTCAAAATGTTTTGCTGCAGATGTATGGAGGATTTAATAAGCACCACCCGTTACGTCACTTGGTCCCTCCACAATAAGGTTAATATAGTTTATTTGCGAGGCGTTCAAATGCCCATGAAAATAGCCAATCCAACCCCTCTTGTGCTGTGCTGCATTTCAAATGGTTTTGCTTTCCTTTTGATATTATCCTATGCTAAGTATATAACCATTTCTAGGATTTTACATAAGCATGAGTAACTTTTTTTCTTTTTATCAATTTTCTTTTTAGTCACTTCAGTGATGTAGTAATTTTGTTTGCTTGTTTATTTTATACTATATATTTTGATTTTTTTTTTTTTTAAGTTTATATGTTTATGTATATGTATGTGTTTGTGTAATTTAAGGTTTTTGTATAGTGCACATGGAAAGGATATATTTGTGCCTTCAAATGCTAAAGAAAAGAGTATTGCGGTTGCGTGTCTGCACATGCCTTCATATGCTAAAGAAAGAGTATAACATCTCACACGTGTATATAATGTAGGCTTTTGTATAGTGCATATGGAGAGGATATAATTGTGCTTTTGATTGGTAAAGAAAACAGAATAAAACATGATTTATTTATTGCGATGTGACTCTCAATAGCTATATTAAAAGTTAAGAACATGTAAAATGTAGCTAGTTTCTGCAATTAATTTTCTCTACTAATCAAGTCACTGTTGATGTCAATTTTTAGAATCGGGCTGGGTTACGTCAATTTTTAGACTCATTTGGAGGAACAGAACAGTCCAACACAGGTGGTAATCCTTTGTTTGCTGGTCTCTCCCCTGATTCATCATTGGGATCCGTTGCCTATGAGAAGCAGGACTCTAAGCCAAGGGCAGATGTAAAGCTCAGTCATCTGGCCTTGGGTACTGACTCAAGCTCTTCTATCCAGACAACAGAAACAAAGTTGGCTGATCTTCTAGATAGTACACTTTGGAATCGGAGGCTTGCTCCATCATCCGAAAGGATTGTTTATGCTTTGGTACAACAGATATTTCATGGCATAAGAGAATATTTCTTGGCATCTGCAGAGTTAAAGGTTGGTTATATATATCCTGATTTCTGGTCATTGCTAGACTAATTCAATGGAAATAATAACAACTGAGTGATGAGGGAGACGGTGCTAATTGGATGATGGACATTTCAAGCCTGTTTCTGAATGCTAACATTTTATTTTATTTTGTCAGATTTGCTTGCTTTTATTTTCTGCATTTTATTACATGTCATGCTTCTGTCCTTATGTAGTTAGTTTTTTCCCCTACTATGCTGTTTACTAGCTAAAGTATTTGTTGATATATCACAACTTGCTGGTGAAACTAAATGTACAACACGGGAAAAGATATGACTTTTTAAAAAATATTTTGATGCATTCTTTTCTAGGCCTCATTTTTCTTTTCCCATTATTTCTTATTTGTGTATCTTTTGCAGTTCAACTGCTTCCTTTTAATGCCGGTTGTAGACAAGTTGCCTGCACTCCTCCGAGAGGACTTGGAATCTGCTTTTGAAGACGACTTGGATAATATTTTTGACATCACTAACTTACAACACTCATTAGGCCTGCAGAAGCGAGATACAGAGATTGAGCTGAAAAGGGTATTGCAATTATCTTTCCTTATCTTTTTCCTTGACTGTCAATCTTGGCATTTGCCCTTTTCCTCTCGTTTGTTTGACCAATGTGCTAGTGCTTTCTCAGATTAAGAGGCTTAAAGAGAAATTCAGACAAATACATGAGCAGATTAGTTCACACGAAGTCATGACAAAGCCATCTGCGGATTCAACGAAGTGACCCTGATCCAAAATACTGCTGAATACATCAGATGTGTGAGATGACATTATTCATTTGTTAGTTTACTGTTGACGCTTCTCCATTATATAATTCTGAAAGAAGAATGATCCGGTAGTCATTACAAGAATTTTTATAAGCTTACTATATATGAAATGTCTTTAGTTTGCTTCTTATTATGCTACGGGTTAATTCACCTTCAAAGTTAATGTCAATGCTGATTTAATTGTATTCCCTTTCATATGATTCGTAGATTATAGATTTCACTATTGGATAATAATATATCAGTAATATTTCACTTAGGAACTCAATTATGAGTGAAAATGAAGTTATACATAAGGGAGTAAATGGCTGCAGATTAGGTTGTTTTATTCTGTGATGACTAGTCATATTTGTAACTTTGATGACCCAAAAATTTTATGTGATTCTTTCACTTTTGATGCAACTTTAAACACTTTTTATTTTTTTTTCAAAATTTCCCCTAGTTTTATGAGTTCCAATCTATAGGGTAATGATCAGGCTGTATGCCTTGAAAATGCAAGAATAGTCCTACCAAGTTTTAGATTGTTGTTAATTTGGTTCCTGTGTTATAAATTTGAGCAATGTTGATGCAGACAGGATGGGTTGGTATGGAATGGAAAAAACTGGACAAAATCTAATGTAGAACAGGGTCTATTTTTTCATTTGTTACTTTTGATATTTTCATGTAGTTTTCGTAATTTTAGAATTTACATTTTATTTCCTTGATATAGGTGTTTTTAAGGGTTTCCTCAAAAGGAAATCTAGATTAAAATTCAAAAATGAAATCTAAAATAATTTTGGTTGTGCTTCCTCCAAAATGTCACCTTTACACTTTCAAAACTTTTCGTTTTGGTCCTCTCCTCTCTATCTCCGTTAGTGTTACTGTTAAGTGCACAAAACATTGTGGCTTAGTGTTTTCATGAAAAGAAATTAAATTTTAAAAAAAAGAAAGCTAAAAAGGAGAAAAGAGGATTAATAATATGCAATGCTATTGTCAATCGCCAAGATTTAAGCACATAAATTTCTTAATAATATGCTCCACATAATTTTTTTGATTAATAATATGGTTGTAGGAAATGAGGGAGTTGGTTAGCTTCACACGTCGACTGAAATCATGGATCAATGCAAATAGAAAGTAGGGTGGAAACTACTGATGAGTTCATCTTATGGTTGCTTAGGGCCCGTTTGGTACATGTGTTTAAACAACAGTTTTCAATTTTTTTGAAAATATGTGCGGGTAAAAAAGTATGTAGAAATACGTGTAATGTAGTATAAAAACTGAAAACATGTGTTTAAGCACATGTACCTAACGGACCCTCTAGTCATTTAAGAGTACGTAGAAACCCAGGGGCTGTTTGGTTTTTGGTGTTTCTATCACTCATCACTCAAACCCACGGAGAGAAGTTTGTTTGGATTTGTTTTCAAGTTTTGTTTTCATCACTCAATTCTCTGATTTTTGAGTGA
This sequence comes from Quercus aquifolioides, assembly GCA_019022515.1. Taxonomy (NCBI): domain Eukaryota; kingdom Viridiplantae; phylum Streptophyta; class Magnoliopsida; order Fagales; family Fagaceae; genus Quercus; species Quercus aquifolioides. The sequence continues at coordinate 19,245,479 of CM032332.1, read as the reverse complement.
TGAGTTATGGAAACTGAAAACACATTTTAGGTGTTTTCAAGTTATGGAAACAGAGTTATGATGACATTTTTGTAAATACACACACATTGAGGGACCCATGGTCAGACCTTTTGCTCTCTCCAACACAGTTGTCTTCTTTTTTTTCTTTTTTCTTTTTTGTCTTTCACGTTGGGTCTGGATCACCTTTCTCTATTCTCTTCTTCTTCTTTTTTTCTTTTTTTCTTTCCTTTTCATGTTGGTTTCTGGGTTTGGTTGCATTTTTTTTTTTTTTTTTTCACATTGGGTTTTTGGGTCCCAACGCCGCTACACCGATTAAGTCTAATATTGAACACTATGAGTTGAAAAATACAAAACCTGGCTTCATATCCAAAACCAACATCATACCTTCATCCGAAAATGCAACATGATCTTTATGCATTGAAACAAATTTTGACATTCAATTTAACATTAACACCATCCAATTCATATCAAGTCAGACCCATTTCAATTCAATCAACATCAACATCAATCAAAGAGGAAATTACAAGCACCAAACCCATACAAAGGAAACCCATATACCCATTGTAAGGACCAGATTTGAGTCTCTAACCCAAAAAGTGGATAGACTTAGGCCTAAAAAGCCCAAAACAATGAATTTGTAGAGAGTGGGTTAGAAAGACTAGGCTTTAATGAATCAGACAAGCACTAAAATGGATTCAGATCACGAAAGGATGAAAATAAATAAGTTTAAACTGAAGAAAATTGGACTCGGCAAAGTCCGAGGAGACTGATTCTTATATATGGTTCTTAAGTTTGATTACAAGTTTGGTTCCTGATTGCTACTGTGTTTCTCTCTTGATTTCTTGATCCCTTTCTCCCATTGCCTCTTCTTTCTTTTATACTCTCTTCTTCTTTCATCTTTGTCCTCCACATGCATGCCAGATGACTGGTGTTGATACTTGTCTCATCAGCACCTTCCAAAAGTCTTTGTGTAGTAGCTGTAAGGTTGATAACCACTGTTCAGGTATCACCTCCACATTAATGCGGCCAGAGAGTTAGCTGCAGTGCATTTAATGCGGTGATAACAGCTTTTTCTTTAGATATTTTAGGACTTCCCCTTGTCTTATGTTTCTGCAATGCCTATCTATACCAACAGAATTTGCTAGAACGTTCCCCTAAACTGCAGATCATCTCTTCTGACTTCGACCTTGATTAGCTGAGGAGGCGTTCATCCTTAGCCCACCCTCCTGGGTCATTATGACCAAAACTAACTTCTTCATTTACTAACATGGACTCCGGAGAGATGTTAAAAGAGGTACATGCAAGAGAATGCTGAGACCACTAAGGGAAACAGAAGATATATCGGTGCATGTTGCAAATGGGCTATTACTGGCCCACTATGAAAAGGGATACAACAAAATTTGTGAAAAAATGCTACAGTTGCTAAGTGCAAGCCAATTTGATCCACACCCACCCACAAAGCTTACATAGCATGGTCACTCCATGGTCCTTTCACACTTGGGGGCTCGATTTGGTAATACTAGTTAATCCACCTTCTCACGGGTACATATGGATCCTTGTGGCCACATAATATTTCACTAAATGGGCAAATGCCATACCACTCTGCAAAGCCACTGGAGGAGCTGTGGCAAACTTCATTAAAGAAAATATAATTGTCTGATTTGGAGTGCCTCACAGAATCATAAGTGACAATGGTACTTCATTTGTCAATAGAGAGGTGAGGAAGATGTTGGAGTTTTACCAGGCGAAGCACCATCAGTCATTGCCTTGTAACCCCCAAGGGAATGGGTAGGTGGAAGTAACGAACAAAACCTTCATCAAGATTATCAGCAAGATGAATCAGGAGTACACCGGAGGATGGGTAACGCACTGCCAGACGCCCTTTAGGCTTACCGAAGCTCACCCAAATCCGCCACAGGATTTTCTCCCTTCTCCTTAGTCTATGGGAGGAAAGTGATGAGCCCAACAGAAGTGATGATACCTTCTTTAAGGGTTATGCAGGCACGAAAGAAAGAAAAAGAGAAAGAAGTCTTTACGGTGGAAAGGTGCGAGGACTTGGAAGGATTGGACAAAAAAAAGGAGAAAGCCCAAGAGTGTAGTCGTAGATACAGGCAAATGATGACTGAAACTTATGGTAGGACAATTAAAGAAAGGATGTTTGCAGAAGGACAACTCATGTTGAAGACAGCATACCATGTCAGGCGAGGTATGGTAGGTTCATCTAAATTCTCGCCAAAATGGGAGGGACCCTTCATGGTAAGGGAAGAACATGCAAGTGGGTATTACCGTTTGGCCCAAATGGATGGAAAAGATTTAATGGATCCTATCAATGGCAAGTGGCTAAAACGTTATTATGCCTAGGAAATATTATGTAGTTATTCCTTCCCTTCATGTTTTTTTTTTCTTTCCTCCAAGTGACCACCCTTGCAAGGGATAATGTCACAAGAAAGCATTGTAGTACGTTTTCATTTGTAGTTCATGATTAAGAGAAAAAACAAAGAGTAATGAAGATTATGAAGTATTAGCAAAACATACTATACCATAAAACATAGTAGTAGTTGTAGCAGATATAGCATAATAGATTACAAACCCAAAATATATAAGTCATACCAGACTTATCGAATAAGTGCTAGAAAAATAAAGTGTACTGAGTAGAGAGAAAGGGGAAAAAAGTAAACATGGGGGAAGGAAATAAAGCTTCATAATGGGTAATAATAGTCCAATCAAAGGCCTAAAATAAGGGTCTGGTCCTCAAAGCGACTGGAACTAGTAACACCAAAAAGAAAGCACTCGCGACGTGCCTCTAAGTCTACCACCTCCTTCTTCAAACTCTCGATGCGAGCATCTATGGCGTCCACAGTAGGTTGAACCTTCTTCGTGAAGAAGGATCGAGAAATCTCTCGCAGGTGATCCAACAAAAACTCTACAGCAAATCTGACCCTAATCTTGAACCGCGGCCCTCCACTGCAAAATCCTCTCAGCAGACACGGTGTCGATGAAGTTATGCTTAATGTCATTCATCACACTCCCCAATAACTTGAGGAAGTGTTCCCTCGCAGAACGACCAAAGACAAATCCCTGCATGAAAAAAATGTATAAATTTTGACACTCATTTAAACTCTAAAAAAAGAAGGTATTAATTTTTTAAAAATAAAATAAAGAAATTATCTATACTCTATGCTAGTACCTGTTTAAGGGGCTTCTAAGTTGGCTTCCAAGCCGTTTAAGCCGTGTAATCTAAGTCTTGAATATCCTAAAATATTCCCTCCCAACTCTCTTACCAGTTTTCAATTAAGAGGGACAAATTCATAATATAAAATCTCACAATTTAAAACCTTCCACTAAACCCAGGTTCTCAGTAGTTTACAATTTTCTTGTCTTTTAATTATTTTGAAATTTAAATAGCCTGTTTTCCTCATCATCTCTTATCCTTTTTATTTTTTTCAAAACTCCTTTTTATTTTTTAATTTAAACATACACACTATTTTTTTTTCTTACTTCTACGTTTTCTTTATTTTGAACAGAAAAATCTCTAGGCATTCAGCAAACTTAAATTCACCACATATTAGTGCACGAAAAGAGATAAATGAATGAAAAATTATAATACTAAACCAAAAAAAAATAAGAAGAAGTCTCATGACTCTCATTGCACGAGACTAAACCCAATCTTTACCGGTCACACCAAATTGAACCGTCTCAAATTATTTAGTCTTTTGACTATAACTATACATAAAATATGCTGAAAAATCCATAGTCGAGCTCCATATTGTTGGGAGTATTATACAAAATAATAATGGAAGAACAAGGTTAACACAAAAGACAAATAGATAATAGATAATTTGGAGGCACAATATCATTTTCCTTAAACAATATTTGCCCCCCACACTATTGTTGCTAAAAGGTTATCGCAAATTTGTCCCCAGAATACAACCAAGATGTTGAGTTCTATAGATAGCAATTCTGGAGAATAGCCACAGGATTTCTTGGGTTTCTCTCTAACTTACTATTTTGTGGAGTTCCTTATTTCATCAAAAGGCACATATGGAGAGTTAAAATCATAAGCCTCTATTTATACTCATAGGGTTATATTTCATCAAAAGACATGCATGAAGAGTTAAAATGTTTCATAAAATTGTTCATAAGGCTTGAAACCTCTTCAACCTTTCTGAACAGTCACTAGAAAAATTATGTAGAAAATCCTGATTTTCGACTTTCGATCGGTCGAAGGTTCCTTTTGATCGGTCGAAGGTTCCTTTCGATCTATCGAGTGCTCTTTTCAATCGATCGAACAAGAATCGAACAGCGATCGAGACATCCATAGACTCCAGGATTTTTCTTTACCATTTTCGATCGATCGAAAATGCTTAATTTCGAATTTTCACTTCAACAACTTTATAAAACAATATTCTCCAAACTCAAACAATATTATTACAACCTATCCATGTATATACTTATATATACAACACATATTAGGACGCTATTCTCAGATGCGGAGCTTTGTTAGATATTATTGATTGACTTTCAAGGATTAATAATTTAGATGCAGAATTTTCCATGTGAAGAAGGAGCTCAAAGCCCCAGTAACTTGTTTCTTGAATGTTTTCCTTTTCGGCTACAGGCAGCTATTCGTGCTACGGAAGCTTGTAATTTGTGAAGTAAATTAGTTTCCTAGACTAAACTAGGGCATTGGGTAGATTACGAGGGACATTGAGAAATGACCCCAGATATTAAGAAATTCCCTATGCCTCTATAATCCACAACCAATTTCCACAAGCAGCTGGAATAACGTTATTATATATCATTATATTCTATCGAAGAACTACGTTTTTCTTTTTCTTTTTTTGGAGAACCAACTGTTATTAACTTATGAATTATGTTTATCATCTTACCCTTTCTTCTAAATATAAATAAAATCTTATGATTATCAATTTATCATATCAGAAAGACAGACATGAGTCACTTTAACCGGTATATAAATGCTTAAAAAAATGTCTCTTAATTATAAAATCTGATGGAGAACTTCCCTGTGGGGTCAGAGAATTTGGCAACCTCGGCCCACTTTATACCAGGCCCAAGGCCCATGCCGAGGATGAAGAAACGCTCGAGGACGAAGTGAGAAAGTCCAAATTGCCCAGGGACGCCGCCGAGGACAATCCTGTCCTCGGCCAGCCGAGACCATAGAAAGGAGAAGCAACAGGCTACCAAAGGCAACCTTCCAGAGCATTTGAAGAGAAAGAACAAGTACAACATGTCAGCCATGGAAGCATGGTGGGGAAGCAGTTCCAGGGAGAACTGTCACCTCCACATTAAATGCGAACAACTAACGTTCTGGCCGCATTAATGAGGAAATGACCCCTGAACAGTGCAGCCTTGGTTGCTGCAACCCACAGAAAGAATGGGAAGGCGGCTGATGGGACAAGCACTCAAGTGATGACCTGCTTAATCGACAAATGGAGGGCCAAGATCAACTGAAAAGGGGTATATAATGTAAGAGATCCTTCAGGCAAAGGGGACGGAAAATGAGAAGTATAGAACACTGTAGCAACCTGTATCATCACTAAAACATTTGTAATCAATCACTGAAGAAATAATAAGAACTTCCAGCTCCAGGAGGAGGGTCGAGGAACATCATTGCACATTTTAATCCACGTTCAAGCTATTCAATCCATATGCAACCATGCCTAGTCGTTGTAACCCTCACTAGGGCCTAGTTCTTGAACCTGCTCTCTACAAATTCATTGTATTGGGCTAGCTGGACTCGAGTCCACTCACTCAACAGTAGAAGTGCTCAAACCCAGTCCCTACATTCCCCAATGTCTTAAAAACCGAATTGTTCAAAAAATCGAAAAAGAGAGAGGTTGAATCTAGGTTTTGACAAACGTTGAACTATAATGATGTCGCAAAGTATTTAATAATTAAATAAAATACGAAAAAATGAACAAATCTATATATCTATATATCTATATATATATATATATAATAACAGATGAAGCAGAGAGAAACTCAAATTACAATTCCAATTAGAATTCTAATTTTGTGCCATTTGTCTCTGCCACCTGTCTTCAATTATTCCATAATCTGTGAGCTATGTGGGGACCGCATAATAATATTAATCTAGGTGTCATTATTTAACTCATAAATTTCTTATGGATTTACCTTGACAGAATCTGTAATTTTTAGTTTAAAGACTCTCTCTCTTCTTTCTCGGCTCTTTGCCGAACACCCTTTCCAAATAACAATAAATATCAAAAAATTTAGTTAGTTGTCACGTTGTAAAAGAATGTTGAAAAGTAGCATCTCAAGTGTCTAAAACTCGAGTTCCAAGATAAAACTCGAGTTTTTAAGTCTCGATTTGTAAGCGGATGGGTCTGATGTGGAAAAAAATCCATGTGGAACTCGAGTTTTAAACACTCGATTTCCATAAATTGCAGGAAAACGCCGCTATAGGGCTTTAAAACGTCACTATAGGGCTTAAAAACGCCACTAAAGGGCTCCCTGCACCTGGTATGGGGTGATCACACTTATAAAAAAAAATTTGCAGGAAAACACCGCTATAGGGCTTTAAAATGTCACTATAGGGCTTAAAAACGCCACTATAGGGCTCCCTGATATGGGGTGATCACACTTATAAAAACATTTTGCAAGAAAACACCGTTATAGGTCTTTAAAACGTCAATATAGGACTTAAAAACGCCACTATAAGGCTCCCTGAAATTTTGCATGGAACTCGAGTCTTAAAGACTCGAGATCTATGTGGCATTTTCAGTCCAAGTATCCAGCCAAACACTCGCAAAGCGAGTCTTTGGGACTTGAGTTTTAATATGGATCTCGAGTTTCTAAAACTCGAGATGCTATTTTTCTTAAAACTTTGAAATGTTGCCTAACTTACTACATAGTTGCCTCTCGCACGGCTAGTCTGCCCATTCCCCCGCTCTCTACCTCTTCCCCTTCTTATTTGCATGACTCTTCCTTTCTCCAATTCTTCATGTCCCGGTTCAGTTGCCTTTATCCCTAAAAAATCAAAGAGCCACAACTATTAAATGAAAGAAAGAGGTCTTTGTCCTTGGAACAAGACCCACACTCCCATTGGAGCCGTTCTCTTCCCCGGCAACAGTATTAACCCAGACCCAGAGCGATGAGTCCGTCCAAAAAGGTTGCTCTTTCTCTAACTCTTCGAATGTATCCATTTTAGTACGAGGAAATGGAGTATTATGGTTTCTTAACCTTCAATGCATCAGACATTTATGAATCATTTTAACTTTATTTAGTTTTACTGATCCGTTAATGTTGATAATTGCTTTAGTTTGAGTGTTGTTGGTTTTGAAATTCAATTTGGATTACAAGAGTCTATTAATTTGTTTCCACCTCATTATTTCTTTATGTAATTTCTTAGCCCACCAAGGAGCTTAAATATAATTGCAATCTCGTGATTTTTTTTTCTAAAGTTGGTACAATGAAGATTGAGGAAGTGGAGAGCACATACTCCTAATGAAATGTAAGTAAATTCTTTTTCCTTTCTTTTAGTGAAATTTTTGTTCTTGAATAATTTTAATATTATTTTTTCTATGATTAATGTTGCATGTTTGTTTTTTGTTTGATAACAAGATAGCATCTTTTTTTTTGTAATTTTTTTGGCTTGAGAACAAGTTAGTATCTTTATTTGATATCTGATTGCGGGTTTTTTTTCCCCATTTTTTGGGGTTTGCATGTGAAACGGTTTCTGGGTTTGTGAGGGGTTGTGAAATTGAAGGGTTTTTATTTATTTTTTCCCACAACAAAAGATATATAGTGGTACTTCATGTTGGTGCTTTTGCTCCTAAGATTGGCCTTTTGATATAATCGAAAGGCACTCTTTAGGAAGCTTGCTCTTCTAATAATTTTTCTGTTGTGTGACATATTCTTGCTAAGAAAATGGTCCTATTATATTCCTTTCATACTTGGGATGTATGCTATGTTACCAATATGTTAATGTTGCTGTTAAGAAGTTGGCTCAGTTTGCAATTCATCTCAGTTAAACATCTCTTAAAGGAAAGTAAGTGTTGTTGTCTCCAAGTTTCCAATTGTATGTCACACCAAAGTCCTTTTTTTCTTTTTCTTTTTTCTTTTTTTGGTTTTGTTTGCAAATGGGAATTGGGGGTTTCTTTTGGTGTTGGGATAATTTTAGAATTTAGAGATTTTAAAGATTGGTTAATTTAGGAAATTTTAGGGACTTCTTTTTTTTTTTTTTTTTTTGTTCATTCAGGATAATTTTCACAATTTAGGTCCATCACAGAGAGCTTTGACTGTCTTAATTAAATTCAAGGTTATATTAAGCTTTGTTTTTCAAAAATATTTCTAGATATCAATTGGAGTTGGGTGGAGAAGACAGTCCCATGGTGGAGGGTTCTTAGAAGCAAAAAAGACAATCCCTAGAGAGTCCTTGAATTCTACAGTGGTAATACTTTGTATACTTCCATAATTATTATTTTCGTTTCTCTCTCATTTGTCTCTTTATTTGTGTGTGCAATTTTCTTTGTTGTTGTTGTTGTTGTTTTTTTTTTTTTTTGATGTAAAATTTAGAGGTACCTAGTAATGAAGGCAAGTGTAAATGTGATAGAATTGGAAGCATTGATATAAATGACAAAGTAAATAATGTTTACCAGCATAATTTTGATCAATGTTCCTAACAAGTTTGCCTTTTCCAGTTTTTCTATAGAAAATACTGTTAGAACTTTAATAGCATTCTAAGATAGTATTAGTTATGTTTATACAAAATTAGAGTTCTAATTTGACCTCTTTTTATGGTTCAATTGTTTTATTGATTAAATTTTTGTTTTGTTTGACAGATTTTTGTTAGGTTTGTGCTTTTTTTGGTCAGCCCCTAAACTTTGAATTGATTTATGCTTTTGGGCAGATCTATATTTTGTTGAATCATTCTCAGAAAAAAAAAAAAAAAACGTTGATTACTGAGAGTACAGTTATTTATAATTTTTTTAAGTAAAATTATTGGATTTTTTATGTTAATGGAAGATCCGTGATGTGAATATCTCGACATTTTGTTGCATATGGATTTCTGGGTTTTGCTTTTCTTCTTTATTCTTGCTAGATCTGATATTAGTGAACTTAAGTTGAAATCCAGAGTTTATGCTCTGTTTTCTTTTTGTACGTTTTCTCAAGTGCCAAAAATACATTTATCTATTGTGATATTTAATGAAGCTGAATAGTCTTATTAGGCTCTGTCTCAATTTCAAGATTGAAAGTATTGGGTATTTTTTTTTTTTGCACCAATTTATTTGTTTAGATTCCAAACAGGGGATAATACATGTAATATTTGGTGCAGAGTTAATATGATTTTTGTGCCATGAAGATTTATTTTTTTTTTTTGTTTTTATTCAAATAGGCACCTAAGAAGGAAAAGGCTCCTCCTCCGTCCTCGAAGCCAGCCAAATCCGGGGGAGGAAAGCAGAAGAAGAAGGTTTGATAATGTCTTTGGATTCAGAATTTGATTTTTTTCAATTTTAAACTTTGTATAGTGGTTCAAATTATAGATTGTAGGAATAGGTAATGTGGGTTTGGCTTTGAATACTAATACTATTTGGTGATGTATGCAGAAATGGAGCAAGGGAAAGCAAAAGGAGAAGGTGAACAACATGGTTTTGTTTGATCAGGGAACCTATGACAAGCTCCTTGTGGAGGCTCCAAAGTACAAGCTTATCACACCTTCCATCTTGTCCGACAGATTGAGGGTATAGTCTGAACTTGACTCTTTCTGTATCAGTTTCTTCATATTTTATGTGGATACACCCTTAATGTTATGCGAATGAGAAATGCTTGTGTAGTTGGTCTTGAAAGAGAAGTTAGTTGGATCACAATAATTATCATTGACATTTTCCAATTGCAAATTATTACTTGGAGGATAAAAATCATTGCTTCTCAAGATGACCCACACTTTTACTGATTGAGCTATTAGGACATGTTTGATGGGAACCCGACGTGGGTATACTATATAGAGAACCCATATCACTTCCAAGTGTCTGCTTGCTCTGAGGAACCTTTGTGTAATTAATCTTGATTCTTGCTGTCAAAATTAGAAACTGTTATCAACTTCCTTTTAATGACTATTTTTGACTTTTTCCTGTAGTCTCTCTTTACACTATTCCCCTATTTTTACTATCCCTTATTGAATACTTATATACGAAATAGGACATAGAATTATTTTAGTGTTATTAAACTTCAATTTGGTTTTATTAGACATTCAGATTTCTTGCTGTTTACTTCAAATAAACCTGCCATGTTTTGTGTTTTCAATGATATTTTTATTCTCATGTGCTATTGTAGATTTATCACTGCTTTGTTTAGGATATTTGTGTCACATTTGGTTTGCTTTTGCTTAGAGTATTTAGGTTAATTGGTTTTGGGTATTTGCCAATGATGTTTTTAAAATAGAGAAAAAGAAACACAATCATGCCTTTCTTTTTCTTTTTCTTAAGAGATGAATGGTGACAGTCTGAAGTTTGGAAGACACTATATATTTTTTTCTACAGTGTTACCAATTGAGATAATCTTAATAGAAGCTTAAATTAGAGATATGCGCATGTTTTGATCCTAGCCACTTTGAGATGTACATATATATTCTTGATTACCTTCTTGATTTGTAGCTGATATTTGGTGTACTTTACTTTTTATTGCATTCATCTCTTAAGTTGTATTGTAACTATTGTAATTTGATATTGTGGAATGTTAAAACACCGTTTTGTTTTATAGTTCTTTCAATAAAAAGAAAACTAACTGCTTGAAATACATAGCAAAGGCTTGCAATGCAGGAGGAAAAAAAAAAAAAAAAACCTTATGACACAGATATAGACCACTGTCCATTCCCTCACTGGACTTAGACATTTTTATAGATTATGAAAATTACAAAAAGATTGGTTACAGTTTTGGGTCTTCACTGTAAATGGACAAAATTAAAAACAGTTATATGTAACTAATCTTAAAGATGTTGTTGGGATCAAATTAGTGTAATATTGAACATTGTGTTGATATTTAAGTTTTTGTTCTCAGCAATTTAGTTTTGGTGTTGTTTGTTTTGTAATGAATATGTGTTGTTCATTCTGTTATGCATGTTTGTTACCAGTGTTCTTAAAAAATTCTATTACGTATAACTAATTGGCAAATACAATTGTTAACAACATTCTATGTAATTTTTATCTATTTAGATCAGTACATCAATCTTTGGCATCCACATCCAATTGAGGGCTTCCCTAGTAGGTGTGTAAGTGATTCTGCTGATCACTGCTAAGTATATAAAAGATCTTATACTCTACTTATAAGTAGATTAAAGTTCTTTTGAGCTATCAGCGATGCTTACTCTTATTAACTAGTAACTCTATCAGTATCATATTCATTCCTTTAGACCATTTTAAACCTGGCAGATTTAAGGTGTTGTTAGTTTCATTAAGGTTTGTAATATGCCATTACTAAATTTAATTGTATTGTATAAACTACATGCCTATAATATAACTGACAAATACCTAATTGATCTATCAACAAATATGCCTAGAATATGCCTAAAATATAAATTGTATTGCATAAACAACAAATATAACTGACATATTTCTTGCAAAAAAGAATATTTCATAGCTAGCTACTAGAAGCTCTCTCAATGTTCAACTGGATTGGATGTTCACATATTTCAATGGAATCTATCATAATGTTGATGGTTAGACTATCATTTGAATTAAGCTTTTAATACAAAGTTAAATTAATTATTTACATTTTTTCTTTTTTTCTTTATTGTTTCTTTAGTGTTTGATAGATTGTGCTGGGAAACTTAATTTAGCCATATTCATGATTGGAGAAAATCGAAGGGAATGAAATAAGATGCTGTTACAGTAAGTATTATTAGTAAACAAAAAAAACAAAAACAAAATCCTTTTTATTTTCCTTGCAAAATGAATTGTTATGCTTTTTGATTCCTAATTCTCCATTATTGTTCCATAGGGTCATTGGTTATGGTCATACCCAAGTAGTTGTCACAGAAATCTTTCCAATAGGCTGTTTACCAATCTATCTTACAGCACAATACACTAACAATTCTTCTACACTTATGACAAAATTTGGCGAGTCTCTTTCTACCTCTAATAGAATGCATAAAAAATAGAACATGATATGAAGGAGATTTAGTAATGGATTTTGTAATTTTTCAAGGTACAAGATTTGATGATGCAAATGTGTAAAAACTTGCTGTGTGTTGGAGGTGAATATTTCAATGACTCCAATAGATTCCAATACACCAACCACATCTGGTAACACCATCATATTAAATAAAGAGTTAGAATCGAATTATCAATGGTATTATTTTCTTTGCTTTTTAGGAGTTTTATGCTAAGCTCATTGATTTAATTATGTTCAGGTTTTATTCCAAAAGTTTTGGTAGCCATAGTTGCCCCTTTTTCCAATCCTCAACTAAAAAAATTCCTTACTCATTTTATTGGTTAAACACATAATTTCTAAAGTTCTTAGTTGCTACTTGCTGGGCTTTTTGGTTTTCAAATTCTGTGGTGAATGTGAGAGCATGTTTGTTTCAGGTAGGGATTTCATCTGATGTAGCAGCAACTGTTGCAATAAAGATGGGAAAGGGTCTTAGTGATAGAAAAGTCATTGTTTTACTATAAGTCTTATTGCCTTCTTCAAATTAATATAGAATCTCTATATCATGTTATTATATTATGATAATCAGTTTAGGATATTTTAATTGAAGTTTCACTTCAAAATCCCTTTGAATATGCTTATGATGACTCCCTTTGTACTCCTACTAATGGTAACATTGATTTTCAGACGGTATATAGGGTTCAGCAGGAAGGGCATAAGATATAGCCAGAGATTTGAGTTTTGCATTTGCTAGAGACTTTGCTTTGAGTTTGCTGGCAAGAAAAAAGGAAGGGGTAGCCATGGTTCATGGGGTTTTGGATGGTTCACTGACTACATTGTTCAGTTCCAAAGCCAAAGGAGTTGATGGATTTAGCAATTTTTGGAGAAGATTAATATGAACTAATTGTATTTGATTGATGACAATATAGACTTCATTATTATTCCTGTTTCTTTTTCATCATGCGATTTAGTGGCTTGATAAAAGTACAAATTTAAAAAAATCATGAATCTAAATATTTATGAGGATTGAAAAAATTAACTTAGGGAAAACAGTTTGTTTCCCATTGCTTTAAGTTTTACATTTAGTTTGCTTTAAAAAGGTCCAATAGCATCACATAAATAATAAAATGCAATATATATTTTTATTGTTTTATCTAATTCTATCCTCCTTGTAATAAACCCAAAAGAGACAAAAAAGAAATTGACTAATAGTATTACTATAATTAACCATTCCCGTGCAGTAGCACGGGTTACAAACTAGTTTGTATAAATGAGCAATTTTGATCAGAAAAATATAGATAAATTAAATCATTTCAAATATATTTTCACAACTTTTATATAAGAAAAAAATTGAAAATTCTAAAGCATAAAAAAGATTTTAAAATTGTAATCAATCTTTTAAGTATATTACTATATTTAGTTAGAATGAGAATCACTAAATATCTTTCAAAAAATGTAGAATTAATTGTCCTGCTTTGTCACCTGCAAAAAGTAAGGAGCAATTGGCAACTTTACGATTTTTGCTTAAAAAACTGCATGAAACCAAGTGTTCAAGAATATAGTGCTAGGTGCTAACGTTCCACAATAATCATAGCCAGCTACGTTACACATTGTTGTTAATTAATAAATAAACAGAAACCAAATAAATTAAGGAATAAAAAAGAGAAAATTAATAAATTAAGGAAGAAATATGAACATGCCTCCTTGGATTCTTTTATAGCATCAGTCATGTTCGTGTAACTGCACCATATCCATAAGTTTAACATGAAAGCCATTATTAATCACGTGCTTATAAAATGTCAGCCATGTTAAACAAAGAAAGCTAAATTGTTATATAGTAAAAGAACAAAACTTAAGTACAGTATCTTAAGTGTTGTTCTTTATATTCCCCTCTTAAGATTTAGCTATGTGGCTACATAACTATAAAATACACTTCCACCACATGAAAAAAAATCTAAATAGCAAAATCTTAAAATGAGAACCTAAGAAACAACACCTAAGTATTGTACCTAAATCTTGCACATAACAAAAATACCATTTGGCCAGCTCTTGTTTTTTCATATCTAAAAGACTTTTGAATAATTTTTGGATACTTCCAGAGCACCATTCTTCGTGTTCCGAAAGTACTTAACAATTTTCCAAAGCTTCCCATTGAAAAACAAAAGTAAAGAGAAACTTCAAATTGTTTAGCAAATTAAGCACATACAGTACTGCACCAAATATACATAGTGTAACGTGCAAATGGGCTTGGAGTCTTGGACGGCCAATTTCATGTTAATGGTAGGCTAGGCCGAGTTCGAGTAGAAATGTTAGATCATGGTAATGTCCTAGCCTAGGCACTAACCTAGCTGGCCTGACTCATTACTCTTCGTAGCCCAATTTCTCCCCAAACAACTGATTCTTGACCCAAACCCTCTGGTTGCGTCAAACGAGAGAATATAATTTTTCACATGGATTGCTGTTAAAAAGTATTACAATTTCATACTTCAAAATTGTTGAAAATATCTTTCTCAAAAAAAAAAAAAAATTGTTGAAAATATTAATTTCTTTATGCCATCTATCAGCTATTAAAATAATGGTATACATAATAGAAAAAAGTTGGGCTCCAAATTTATTCTAGAACTATATTTTTTCAATTCATTATATGACTATTGAAAAAACTATTTATGTGTAATTTTAGTCACATGACTTGGTTTATTTAAATAACACACATGAAATTTTTTATAAATCATCACATAATAGATCAAAAAAGATAGTTTTAAACATGTTTAAAGTTAAACTTTATATGATATAATATATAGAGTGCTATGTAGTATGTAAAAAGTTAAAACGTTGAGATTATCAGTTTCAACTAGACAAAGTTGAAAAATTTTGACTTTTTTAATGTTACTTTTTAAGTTGGAGGAAGAAAGTCAAAAGTATACCAAATTTCATTTTATTTCAATGAGATAATAATAAAGTTATTTAACTTTTCGGAAACACAGGATGTGAGTTTAAGTGGGTGAAGTTTGTGTGTGTTGTGAGTATTGATTAATATCGTTGTAATCCATTTTGTTGATAGTGGATATTTTGGTTGGTGTTGCCCATGGACGCAGGCATGGAATTGGCCAAATTATGTTAAATATTATTGTCTCTTGTGGATATTTTATTTTCTTATCTGCGTGTTAGAGCTTCCGCTATTGCGCAACAATTGGTATCAAAGCCAAATTGGATCTTCGTAAAGTTCAAGAGAAGAATATGTCTAGTACACCTTTGACATTGTTAAAGGTAGATTTGCGCACAAGTTTGGCCTTAGATGTAGAATCAAGGATCAAATTGTTCAATAAAAGCTTGCTTGGATTCAGGTAGAATTCCTTTAATTAATTATATAAAACTTTTTTTTTTTAAGGTTTTATGCAAACTTTATGGGGAAATGATTGTTATTATTATATTATTTTATATAATTATATTGTTCATTATCAAATGGCCAAGTGTGAACAGCAATAGCAAAAAATATATATGTAATTAGTAAATTATATATATATATATATATATAATTTTAAGAAGAGATGATGTGTCATTATAGCAAGTTTGGACAAATTGCTACTTGCCATGCGGCGCTATTTGCCCATATCATTCTAAATAGTAACAATATGCTGCTAACTCCATAATTCAAATCATTTCTCCACTAGAACTCCAAACACTTTGTACATGGAGATGTGTCAATTAAACTATAAGGCTCTTGGCATCGATATAGATAGCTACTAGAACCTTCTTATTCCACCGCCAAGTTTCCTTCGTCGATTGCCCACATTTTTTAGATTTTTCAAGTATATATGTGTTTAGTCATTCATTTAATGGAATTGGTCATTTCATTCCACATTTTCTCAATATTTTATTTTATTTTTGGTCTAAATTCCACTTTTCTTCTTTGATTAATTCCTCTTTAAACATATTTTGTTTCTTCCCCTTCAAACCCTAACACTGATCATTATTGGGTTTCTTTGTCTATAATACCTTTTTTTATTACATCTTTAATATAAATATCTAGCACCACTAACCTCTTTTTTTTTTTTTTTTTTTTTTTGAAATAATATAGACAAGAGACATAGGGGATGGGGAAAAAGGGAGTGGGAAGACAAGACTTACAACACTAGCACTTATAAAAGGGTTTAACCTTTGTAAGTACTAGCGAGACTTATAAACCGAAAACTCACTCATTAACTGACCAATGTGGTACTTTAAACCACTTATCTTACTTACTAACCTTTGTAAGTAACTAATCTATGTTAAGTGGTCAAATTCTATCCTTGTTTGTCCTATTCTTTTTTTTTTTTGAACAGTTGTTTGTTTGTCCTATTTTTGAACCATGTTCGTTAATATTAACCAAAACTCCATCTTATCATGCCGACAAGGCAAAAAATAAATTATTAAGGAACACTGTATCCCCGATTCTACAAGAGTGAAGAGTCTGGCTGGTATATATCAATCAAAAGATTGGACATGCTCGCACACCTGAAATCGAAAGCCGCAAGACCATGTCTGTTCAATTGCTTTCGTCGTAAAAAGAGAAACGTGCTCTCATTTCTATTATTGAGTCTATAATAGATAAGCATCGCTTCCTCCCTGTCACTCATCAAGAATTAGCTTTTGATTAGCGGATAAAAATGATAACCTCTTTTCTGTGAAAGAAGTAGGCACGACAGAGATCAATTTCTTTGGTCAAATCACATAAATCAGACATCTCAAAAAGAAAAAGAAAAAATAATCCATAAAAATGAAAAAGATGAGACCCCCGCCACTCCGCAAGTAGAGCCAAGGAAATTAGAGATGACAAACTTTATGCAATCAACACCGTCCACTTACTTGTGAGTTTTAACTAGCTCAATTAATAAAGTTTCTGAAAGTTAAATTAGAGATCTAAAGTTTAATTTTCCACTTATACAAAAAACTTATTGATGTTTTGGCCTGATAATAAAAAGAACAATCATCAAATACAGACGCTATAAGTTAAAGCTCTATGAAAAAAAACTCCGCCCACTCGCTTTCAAAGTCTAATACGACCTCTATAAGGGTGCGTTTGTGTAGTGGCTACGTTTGCATTTGAGTAGGTTGCATTTTTTTTTGCTGGTCCCATGGCACTGTTCATGGACCAGCCAAGTGATAAAAATGCGTGAATAGTAATTTGCAGCAATAAAAAATATTTTGCTACAGTGTTTTTAGCAATAAGTTTTCAGTTTTCAGCAAAATAAGCAGTATCCAAACTCATACTAACATTGTGTTTGGTTGGGGTGAATTTAGGGAGGATGGAAAACATAGGGAGGAAAATAGAGTGGAAAACAATATTTTCCACTGTTTGGCAAAAGAAGGAAAATAGGGAGGAAGGAAAACCCGAGAGAAAATTTTCTCTCCCGGGCCCACAAATTTCATCCTCCCAAATCGGGAGGAAAAGCCTGGAGAGAAATGTGCTCTCACAGCACTTTTACCATAATGCCCTCTGGAATCAAGTAAAAAAAAAAAAAAAAAAAACAGAGAGAGAGCGCTGGAGAAAAAAAAAAGAGAAGAGCTGCGCCTGCTAGTGCTGCTTGCTGGAACATTCTTGAGGGAGAAAAAGAAAATAAAAAGAAGGGGGATAGAGATAAGGACAACGTGTGTGGAGGAGAAAAAGAAGAAGAAAAAAAAAACGTATGGATGAAATGAAGGCTGAGAAAGGAGAAATAATATAAAGAATAAAAAATCTTAATTGAGAAATGTTACTACAATGTTTTCACAATAAATTTTAAGTAACAGATTGTTATTAGTTAATATTGGTGAGTAAAAAAATAATTTCAGTGGTGGGTTCAAATTAGAATTAGTAACAACTTTCCACATAAATTTTGTTGTGAAAGTATTGCGAAAAATGTTGTGAACGTAACACTTCTCATTGAAAAATATAATTATTGGTAAATTTTATATTATTTAATGAGTACAAATAAATCTATTTCTTACCTATTATATAACAAGGATATAATAGTCAATTTATATAAACTACATTTTCTATCCTCTCACTTTTCTTTTCAACCAAACAAAAGAATTTTCCACCCTCCCACTTTTCCATCCCTCCAACCAAACACACACGAGGGAAAACTAAATATTTTCTATCCTCCCACTTTTCCATCCTCCCACTAATTTTCCATCCTCCTACTTTTCCACTCCTCCAACCAAACGGACCCTAAGTCTAACACCTAAGGAAGGATAAGTTTGAATTGCAAAACTATTTCTCTATTAGACAATACACACACAGTGGCTCTGATCATGATGCGTCAAATAAGAAAGGTCTTGTCCCTAAGATTCCATACTCTTGTAAAGGCAAGAGTATATGATATATCCGGTATTTGTATTTATCCTCTCATATTGGGGCTGGTCTCACATATGTAGGGTTCTATCCCTTTTATGAGAGGGCAGCTAAATATGCTTCGTTTTTCCTTGTAATGTTCGTTGCCTTTCACATTGCTATGAGAACTCTTTTCACAACTTTTTTTTTCCTCCTTTTACAACTAAGATAAGGGGGGGGGGGGGGGGGGGGGGTGGTTGTGTTAATGGTAGGCTCCTATCAAAATTAATAATAATTTCTAATTAAATAAGTTATGGAAATAATTATAAAAAAGATTGTGTCTTTTGCATTATTCAAAATATTGTAGTACTATTATTTAGTAATAGTGATTTGGATTTCTAAGATTAGATTTTTGCAATAATGTGCTAGTGCTTGTCATAAATACAATTGATAAACTACCCAACTTAAAATGAGAAGTTTTCGGACTTAATTTTTTAACAAATGTTGTAACGTTGTGATTTCAACTTAAGATCACCAACTATTTAGGGGTGAGCCAGATTTTCTTTTTCTTTTTTTTCCTTAAGGAGACTAATTAGTAAAGTTTTATAATATATATATATATATATATATATATTTATTTATTTATTTATTTTCTCTCTCTTTTTTATAAAAAATATAAGAGGGATGAGGGAATTTTTAAAAGTCAGGGGGCCATGGCCGCCCTCCCTCCACCCCTTCCACTAATGCCTACTATGTTATATCATTATAAATTATCAATAATTTCATAAATTTAAGTTAAGAATAAATGATGAGTTTATTCAAATGCATAATATCCTAACTATCATAATAATGTAGTTTCTATTGGAGATTAAATCATCGGTAAACAATGAAAAAAATAAGTAAAAGTTTGATAAACAAATAAGAAAATTTTAATGGCTTAGAGGTATGATGAAATCACTGTCCTTAGGCAATATTTTTTCCCACACAATATTTGTTAATGGGTTACTGCATATTTGTCCCATGATACAACAATTCCTATTGAGTTTTATACAGCAATTTGGGAAAGACCTACAGGATTTCTAGTGTTATTTGAAAAAAATTTATTTCATAAGAAAAAATAAATCTTATGTTAATAATCAGAGTTTAAACAATATAAGTCACAAATAAAGTATTACAACAGTTAGAAAACAGTTAGAAATAATGTTCCAAAGTTTACAAGCTTTTAAATATCAAATGGTGCAACTTTTGGCCAGTCAAATTTCTAACGAGAACGATAAAATTGTCAAACAGAAACTTTCGTTAGTTTCTTACTTTTTCTCTTCTAAAGAGATAATAGCACTTCCACTTCCAAAGTAGTATCAAACAATATTCGTGCACTAAGTGGGATCAAATTGCTACTACAACCTACTTGAATATATATAAATGTCCAACAATTACACTATCCATTTTTATGCAGTCAATTTGCAGTTAATGCATGCAAATTGATGGCACTTTTTGCATTAACCTGATCATATGAGTTTATGACAAACAATTAAGCATAAAATTCCAAGTCTATAAAAAAAAAAGGGAATACTCTTTAGCTGTAATGTAAATGTCTAAAGATTTATAATTCAGTGGCATTACCTAGTCTTCTTTATGAGGAGCAAAAAATTAAGCATAAATTCCAAATCTATCTAAAAGGGTGGGGAACCTCTGATAGAAATGTAAATGTCTAAAGATTTGTAATTCAATAGTATTGTATAGTCTCCTTTATGAGGAGAACTGGGTTTTAAATCATTTCTCTCCTATTTGTTGTAACAATTAAATTATTAAAAAACTGCAATTTAAATATTTGATAAAATCATTATCCGTTTTCTTCTTTTATAATCTCATGAAAAATTCAAGAGTTTTGTTATAAAACTAGAGACCTTAAAATTTAGTGAAATTTTCACTCTTTCATGTATGAGAAGGTATTTGATACATCAGGCATATATAACGCTACTCTCACATAAAGATGGGTCTCATACTTGTAGGATCTACGCCCACGTGAGAAGACGTTATATATACCCTATAGATAAAATAATTTTTCCTTGTATAGGGTGTCATTCATCACATCATTTGGAGGCGCACACAACATAGAGGAAAGAGGGAGTTTGTGACTTACTGATAAAACTTGTAGGGGAAAATGGGTAGCTAAGCATAAATATCCAACTATATAGTTAGCAGGCAATGTTTACAAACTATATTTTTTACTAGCATCTCGAGTCTAAGAGACTCGATTTTGGCTTATAAATCGAGTCTCAAAGACTCGATTTTCATGGTCTAATCACGTCTGATGTGACATCTTTTTCCATGTGGCGACCACTTGAAAATCGAGTCTTTAAGACTCGATTTATAAACCAAAAAAATTTAAAAAAATTTTAAGTCTCATGCGGCCTCACCTCACCAAATCAGATCAGATCAAAGAGAGAGAAAGACCAGATCAGATCAGAGAGAGAGAGAAAGAGCTCGCGTGGCCTGGGGCTCGCGCGGCCTGGGTCGCACCAGCTTGGGGCTCGCGCGGCCTGGGTCGCACCAGCTTGGGGCTCGCGCAGCCTGGGTCTGATTTTTTCTTCTTCGGCTTCTTTCCTTCTTCTTCGGCTTTTTTTTTTCCTTCTGGCTCTAATTTCTTTTTTGCTGGTGCTGCTATTCTGTTATATATGGGCTTATAAATCGAGTCTCAGATACTCGATTTCTATGTGGACGCCACGTGGAAAAAGTGCCGACTCAGACCCGATCAAAACATGAAAATCGACCCTCAAAGACTCAATTTATAGACCCTAAATCGAGTCTCTTAGACTCGAGATGCTAGTAAAAAATATAGTTTGTAAACATTGTCTGCTAACTATATAATTGGATATTTATGCTTAGTGACCCATTTTCGCCAAACTTGTAGACCATGTGTGAGAGAAAGTTGGTGTCAATTCAATCAGAGTGAAAATGTCATTGTTGACTCTATCATATGCCAAGGGAACAGTGTGTGGTCTACGATTGTAGTTGAGTTGAATTACAATTGAACTTTTCCAGTAGGCTATAATACTTGTTCAGAGTGAATATGTCATTGTTGACTCTATTATATGCCGAAGGGACAGTTTGTGGTCTACCATTGTAGTCAAATTAAAATTAAAATTTTCAGAATGTGTGACCAGTTGAGTTACAAGATTTACATTTTATATCTATTTTTGCATATTTTTCATGTAATCGTTTTTTTTTTCCCTTAGCACATATTCGTAGTTCCATAATGCAAATAGACAAGAAAACTAATGGAATTAGACGAATGGACAAATAGGGTTGATTTTAAAATTTAAATAAATAAAAACTCTTATTTAAAAGAACATCAAGAAGTAAAAAGCTCTAAAATTTAGGGGTGAACAGTAATATTTTGGCTTTTTTTGTTCTTGATAATTGCCAAAGATGTTGTTTTCTTTGGATGGAGATGGAGATGACGAGAGAGACCTCCATCAAAACATATACCAAACTTGCCAACCCTATTCTATATACTACCTACCACTTAGTTTCATAAAATGATTATCCCTTGTCAACTGATATAACGTACACGTTGATTCCATTTACAATATTTAAATCCCTCAAATAGGAGGGAGCGGCTTAATAACTTTATTATTATAAAATAGAAAAAAAAAAGTTAATCTCGCAAATAACATGATGATCAATATAGTTGAATATTTTCGGATAAATATAGGTAAGGGCAAGCAATATATATATAGTTACCAATAAGGATGAAGAGATGTGTCATTTTGATGCCATTGGTGGTAGGACATATCCGAAATCCGAATAGATTTGGAGCTACCACGAATATATAGGCGAAGATCTTCTTTCTCTGTGTGCTGCAAATAACCAGGAGTTTTCTTAGAAAACGGCATCTAGGAGTAAGATGGGTCTTTGTCCTTATTTCGACTTTACTGTCCTATCTCATTATTACCCCCACTATATTATGGCTGATTTGTACACACCATCTAAAATAAAATTTTTTTTTTTTTAATAATTAAAACCAAAATAATAGATAAACTGTTAAAAAAAAAAATTCTACTTATGCTTAGTGGAGAAATAAACATTAATAGTAGTACAAATTTTACACATTTCAATGTTCCTATATTATTTTATTCCTTTAAAAGAAAAACAATTAGGTGAATCAGACACAATTATATTTAAATTAAAATACTATGTTGTTCATCCCACTATTAGCAAAATTGAATTTGGTACATTAACTATTGATTGTGTCAATTTTATTTTTTAATTCTCAAAATCAAATCAAATTCATCATAGTATTTCACCGCTTTCCATTAAAATTCTTAGTGGGATTATTTGAGCTAGGAAATAGAAAACATGTCACATGCACACTGTTGGGCTACAATCTAGTCTCGTGTGAATTAAGAAAATTAATTAAGAATTTTAACCAATCTTAGAAGAAAAAAAATATTTTTACCAAAATTACCAAGTCAAGATATCTATTACACATAAGAAGATAAAGATTTACGTGAAAACATTTTGCATGATTGAGTCCTTGACAATATACTAGAATTCCTAGAAGAACAAGGCTGGAATCTCATTAGGTCTAGGTGCTTTCCAATCGAAAAGTCTTGATGTCTCTTAATTTTGAGAATTCAACTTGTCGCGTGATTGCCCTTGGGTGCAATAAGAGTTGGATTAAGTAGAATCAATCGTCGTCTAAATGACATTCCACCTTTGATAGATATGCTTCATTTTGGATGAAGTAGATTCAGTCGTCTTCTAAATGAAATTCCACCTCTAGTGGATATGCTTCATTTTGATTTTATCTAAAAAGAGTGGGCTCAAAAAATACATTATTTTCACTAGGGAGTAGGAGAATCACCCTAACTTGTAAATCACGTATTAGTTTTGATGATGCCAAAAATCTCACCAGTGAGTCACACGATGCTTGCACACTTGAAACGACACATGCACAGCAAAAAGAAGAAGACCTAGCAAAGAGTACCGGTGTGGTGCCGGCCAAATACCCTCCGAAGGTCAAGTTAGAACTTGTTTAAACTCTAGAGTGCTAGAGAGGGGTTAATTATGCGTACCTTGATTTATAAAGGTATTGGGGCTTTTATAGTAGTAGAGGGTGGACCTCACTTCCTTAGAGTAGAAGTCTTTTCCTTATAGGAGTCCTTATGAGCGTAGATTGCAGAATCCTTTCCTTGTAGGAGACTAACACTAAGCGTGGGATACAAGACATTTTCTTATATACTTATGCGTGGTGGCCAAGTCAAGGGTACATTGGAGCCGTCAGCTTTAGGGTCGTCAGCTTTGCCTACTCCCTCATTAGGGTCGTCAATTTCGACTACTCTCTTCAGCTTAGTCGGGGTCGTCAGCTTCGCCCACTCCCTCGTCGGGGTCGTCAGCTTCGCCTACTCCCTCGTCGGGGTCGTCAGCTTCGACTACTCCCTTTAGCTTAGTCGGGGTCGTCAGCTTTGCCTACGACCTCGTTAGGGTCGTCAGCTTCGCCTACTGCCTCGTCAGGGTTGTCAGCTTTGCCTACGACCTCTTTAGGGTCGTCAGCTTTGCCTACGACCTTGTTAGGGTCGTCAGCTTCACCTACTGCCTCGTCAGGGTCGTCAGCTTTGCCTACGACCTCTTTAGGGTCGTCAGCTTCGCCTGCACCCTTCAGCTTTATTAGCGTCGGCTACCCATCTTCAGCTTGTTCTTATCAGCTTCCTCTTATGCTTACTGTCTTCAGCTTACCGTCTTCAGCTTACTATCTTCAGCCTACTGCCTTCAGCTTAGAGATTGACGGCTTCATCTTGCGTGATGTCTTCAGTATGCATAATAGAGCTGACGGGTCTTTGGAGATCAATAACTTTTATTTTTCCAATTAAAAATTCCCATTATCAAGTTTCAATTGATAGCTTAAAAAATTATTAGCGATGTTGTAGAGGTATTTTCGAACAGAATCTAGTTTCGAAATTGAATTATACAATTCTTCCCACTACAAACAGAGTATATATAATTATGATAACTAATTTGTGAAACGTGTCTTGGAAAAGTCACCACGTCTCCTTATTCAGAGGATTCGACTTGCCGATTACCGTTTGGTGCAATAAGAGTTTGGATGAAGTAGAATTGGGCAAATTTGTGAATCTCCTTACCATAATCCAACCTAGCCTGTAGGAAAAAAAAATTTTGGCAACCCTACCAAGCAAGTTGGGTTGGGTTGACTCGATTTTGGTTCATCAGTGGGTTGTCTGCACACCCCTACTTGAACATATCAACTTCAATCTAATCATACAAATCCTTCCAGATAAGATAATTTGGACCCTTCAATTAAATCATGGTCCCATACTTCTCCTCTATCATTGATTCACACAAAAAATAAATAAATAAACACCCACTAAATCCTCTAGTACCAATTGGTAGGCCACAATTTAGCTTTATTTGAATTAAGAAAATTAGCTAATCTCCTAAAAATATTATCACTAAAATTACAAAACCAATATATCAATCACACTGACACACAAGAAAATAAAGATTTACATGGAAAACACTTTCTCCTTAAAGGGGAAATGCACGAAACAAACTCCCAATAAATCCATTATTATAAATCAATTATAATATTTTTGCAAGTTTATACCCAATTTAAGATTCACACCAAATACAATTATATCTTCTCTCTAAGAATTAAAATGAACTCACCTAAGATCTTCACTCACTCTAGATACAACAATTCTTTGTAGTTGCAGTACCCAAAACCTTTCCCTAAATAAAATTCCCAGTTTATATTCTTTATATATGTCTCACGGGTAAAGATAAAATTATTTGCTCTCACACACACAATGCACTTTATCTTTTTCTCTCTTTTCTTTTTCTTTTTTATTTCCTTGCTATTGCATACTCTAGTCTGATCTTATTATTATTATTATTTTGTTTTAATAGTATTTTTTTTTTAATAACAAAAAAGAAATGAATCAGAAGGCGTGTTCACTACCTCTGGCCCACTTAAATCCTACTCATGAATTAGAATGACGCATACACATGGCTTTATCTAAAAAACAAAAAGAAGCGTCTCGTATACTTCTATTTCTATTTGAAATAGAAGTCCTATTATGCCTGGCTCACTCTTGGAGATTTAAACTCTAGTCTTTGCCTCTTCCACGCTCCACAAACACTTACATTTGTAGAGTGACCATCACGTTTACGGTGTGCAATAATATTTATTTATTTTTGAATGCACGCAAAATAGGTTAACTTTTATTGGAGTTTTAATTCCTATGCTTATAGGAGTTGTTGGATTTGTCCTTATTCCGACAGCAACAAATGACATTTTAACTACTTCCGCCGCTGGTTATGGTTGATTTGATCTAATAGTAAAATCATTATCATCAGAAGTTCAGAAAAATACAAATCTTCGTTATCATAAAAAAAATCACACATGGTGATTCAAATCTAGCTATCTAACAGAAAATATAATACCAACACACCCCCCCCCCCCCCCCCCCCCGCGAAATTAAAGTACAAAAGAAAAATGAAAAGGAAATTAAGTACAACATTTGAAGAACGTAGAAGTACTTAAGTACAACATTTGAAGAACGTAGAAGTACTTAAGTACCAAATAGCAAATGAATATTGTACTAATAAATTTGCAATATATATATATATATATATATATATAGAAATACTATGTCCAGTTATCCACAATATTTTCACAACAAATCTTAAGTGGTAGGTTGTTACTTGTTGTTACTGTTAAGGCAAAAAAGTAATCTCAGCGATAGGTTCAAATTCAAATTAATAACAACTAATTACCTATGATTTGTTGTGAACATAACTCTTCTCTAGTACTAATAATGACAATGCGTGGAGGCAATTAAAATTTAAGATGTGGTTTTAAAGGCAGACTAGTTTTTAGCCAATGGCTACAACTAGTTGAAAAAAATACACAATTGAATCACATTTTTTTTCTTATATCTTTCATGCGTACAAAATTTTCAAAAGATCAAAAATAAAAATTTATATCATCAATTAAATATTTAAATCTCAAGTTATTATATTCTAAAATTATGCTTAAAAAATAAGTTTATAAATCAAATAGTAAATAAAATCAAATTGGCACGAAATTTGACATGCGTGTTACAGTGTTTAGATATAAAGAACTAGCAATCCAACGGTTAGATTTTTAAAATATATAGTCATATTATTTTTTTAAAATAGGAGTTGTAGCCATTTGTGGATTAGTTCTCTTAAAAAAAAAAGATTAGATCCCTACATACATAGTTGTAACTTAAAGAGTAAAAGTTAGTACAATTTCTTAGATATAATATATATAAGTTTCTTAATTAAATTCAAATATATAATTGGATTGAATTTTTTTATTTTCCTTAAAAGAAATAACATTGTTTTTGCTTCATTTAATCAATTTAACTATTTATTTGATTGAATTGTAGAACCAAATAAGGCTAATATACTTTACCTAAATTTTATTCAAACTTAAAAGGGCCTTCTTCTGAGTTGTCAGGATGATTGATGTCGGCCCGATCAAATATGCTTTGAAAGGCCTGTCTGAACCTTGTTATGTATTCAAGTTTTGTTCAATTTTCGAAACTTAAAGAGTAAAATATGTTGCACTTCGAGGTTCTCTAGTAGAATGAACGTATATCCTATAATATTTTCTCACTGTAATTTTTTTTTTCCGTTAACTAATTCAATTTATTTTAATGTATATAACAAGATAAAACCCTTACCTTCTCTACGTGCACTTGTTCTTCTATGTCCTGTCTAGCGATGACAGAACACTAAGATTGAATACTTATCGCATTTAAGTTTTTTTATTATTATTATAATATATTAAGTAGTCAGAGTGGGAAGATTTAAATATTGAATCTCTTCATTGAAAACACTAAAAAATATCAATCAAGTTACAAGACTTGGACTCTTGACATATCACGTTTAGTTTAGGTTTCATTCAATGAACTGAAGCTATGAACGTCGTTCAAATCTACTACACAGATCGGATGCACTTGATCACTTAACCGCACAGGTCCTTTTCAGTATAGAGAACATTAATAGGCCCCGAAAGATAGCTTCATTTGAAGATTATAGGTAGCGGTTGCTGTAATAATGATAATAATAATAATAAAAAGGAAACATAAAAATTTTGGTGGCTTCATATATCTGATAGTGCGATGGAGTCAGCATAGCAGCTGGTGTGGCATGAGAAAGGAACAGAGAGACAATTGAGAAGCATATCAAGATATATAGAGAAAGCAAAGTATCTCTTTGTTTCTCAACTCATTATTATGTTATTATGGAAATTAGTGTTTCTCATATATATGTTAGGAGAGAGATACATATATACACGTATATGTATGAACACAAAAGAAAAAGAAAAAAAGAAAAAAAGAATATAATACCAATATAGCTAGAACAACAATAAAATGAGCTTAGAAAAGTTCTAAGCAAAGTAGCCTAAGATCTAATAATTGATTAATTATTTAAAAATTGGGGGGCCTATGTTTTTAGGTCCACTGTAGTGTAGTGAGCAGGCAAATCCGTTGAACTTTCAATGCTAAGAAATGGTTGATTACATGATTGCTGTTTTTATGTGGGATGTTTGTTTGGATCTAAAATGTCTTACTCTTTTTTCTTTTTCTTAAAAAAAAAAAAAAAAAAAACTAGATAGATGTCATACTCAACATTGATTACAACTTCAGGAAAGATGAATATAAGAGGAAAAAAAGTAGAAAAGGTCCAAGGTATTTAAAAACAAAATAAAATAATTAAAAGCATTATTGGCATATAGGCACACTCCAAGAGGTGGGGGCCATGGAGTTCAATATAAATGGTCCACGACCAAACCCATATATACATGTGTGCCAGTGCCACGTGGATGACAGGAGTAGTCTGGATCAGGATGATATAAGCATGAAGTGTGATGATGATCCACATAATTATCTAATATATAATACAAATCAATTTATATAAATTAATTAGAAAAAAAAAAAAAAAAAAAAAAAACTCTATAATTAGCTTTAGCTTCGCTCCCTCTTATCCCAACGAATCCCGTTGCTTGTAAAGTATTTTAACACGTTCTCCGTTATTCCGTTACTCCGCCGCCTTGCACGCAATTCTTGAAAATAATGCTCATTAACCCCATTGGTCATTTCTGATCACACTCAACTTCTATCTCACGTCATCTCTCTCTCTCTCTCATGCTATATAAAGTGCTATAAGTATATCATCGATAGCCAAATCCAACCTTAACACTACCACCACTACTCCATTCTATTCTTATTAGTACAATTTACAAGTACAACTTCTTTTTTTTTCTTCTTCTTCTACTACTACTTGTTATAGATAATGGGAGATAACAATGTTAACCTACCCCCAGGTTTCAGATTTTGCCCTACGGATGAAGAGCTTGTAGTTCATTTCCTTCATCGTAAGGCCAGTCTCTTACCATGCCACCCCGACGTCATTCCCGATCTCGATCTTTATCCATATGATCCATGGGACCTTGATGGTACTATATTTTGTAAGCTGTATATATATATATATATATATATATTCTCTTCATATTCAACTTCTATTCTTTGTTCTCTCTAGGTTCTTGCATTTAATCACTTAAACAGAAACATATTGGTTAGCACCAAATGTTGAGTATAATTTTTCCAGTGCGTGATTTAGATTTTCCAATTAAATTCAATCATGCGATACTGTACTTAGTAAAAAAACAATATTGTTTGAGTGTGTACTAAGTTTTGCGCTTATGTTTAATTTGTCCATAAATTTTTGGAGTTTGTAGGAAAAGCTTTGGCTGAGAGAAACAAGTGGTACTTCTATAGCCGGAGGACACAAAATAGAGTTACATGTAATGGTTATTGGAAGGCAATGGGCAATGAGGAACCTGTAATGAATAGCTCTAGCAAGAGTGTTGGAATGAAGAAAATTTTGGTGTTTTACACCGGTGAAGCACCCTCTGGCATCAAAACCAATTGGATAATGCAAGAATATCGTCTCTCCGATTCAGCTGGTTCTACTAGTCGATCATCCAAGAGAAGAGGCCATCCAAAAATAGTTATGTAGCATTTTTTTTTTTAATGGAAGTATAGTAATGCTAATTCTGCCAACTACGTATAGCTCAAGTGACACTTTAACACTTCTTTATGTTTTTGACAGAAACTTTTAAAATTCAAATCTCCCCTTGCTCGAATTATTAAAAACAAATACTAATTCTATTATTTTTCAAAAATTTTGCAGGATTATAGTACATGGGTAATATGCCGAGTGTACGAGCGAGATGATGATGACGACGGGACAGAGCTGTCATGCTTGGACGAAGTTTTCTTATCATTGGATGATCTTGATGAGATTAGCCTGCCAATTTAAGATCCAGTCAAATTGTGATCCATTATAAAGCTTTGTCCAATCCAAATATATATATAGAACTCCATTATTGCTAACCTGTAAGATGGTGTAGAAATTACCACTATCACTTCTAGTGGCACTATGTCCACATGTCACTCAAAAAGACCAAAAACAAAAGGTGGCATTATGTTCTGATGAATCACAGCCACTCCCCCTGTATTTTAGTCTTCTTTATGTTTGACTACAAGATATTTATATATATATATATATATATATATATATAATGTATTAAATTCAAATCCTACGCTTTTCTTTTTCTAGTAATTGGTTTGATAATGGATTATTCAAATAACTTTCGACTTAAAACAATTATTATTTGACTCAAGCTTAACTAACCTACTTAACTCAATTTTTTATTGTGAAAAACCAAAATAATTGATCTCACTGAAGATTGCCTTCAAAATTTATTACAAAATTAATTAACTAAATTTAAATTTAAAGTTCAACCCGTTACTCATTGTTTTTTTGTTTTTTTTTTTAAAGAAAAAAACACACATACAAAGAAGAGGGAAATATGTTCTAACACAAAATAATTGATCTCACTGAAGATTGCCTTCAAAATTTATTACAAAATTAATTAACTAAATTTAAATTTAAAGTTCAACCCGTCACTCATTGTTTTTTTTTTTTTTTTAAAGAAAAAAACACACATACAAAGAAGAGGGAAATAGGTTCTAACACAAAAGCACACCACAAATTCCGCTCAAAAGCCATAATAACTTTTAAGAGAGTGTGGAACAACCTATTACTCATTGTTAGAATACTATATGAAGACTATAGGTTCCTGGAATCATGATTTTGTGTAATACTATCTGCCACCACGGTATTGTAATTTGTAATATACCATGATGATTTTAAGTTATAGTCATATTAGGCATATTGTGTACCCTTTAATGGGTACAGTACGCATATAAAGTTAATTTGTAAGGATGTAATTGTTTTGAATTTTGTGATGTGGTTATCTATCTATATTTATATCTAAAATTTAAAACGTAGTATTTATTGTTACTACGCTCCAGTTAAACCACATCATCATCCACACTTTTCTCTTCATTTTTTTTATTCCATCCCCTTCCTTTTGTAATTGACATTTTGCTCTTCTTTGAGTTCTTTCAACTTTCAACTTCCCATTTCACCACCGCACACCCTTGGTGCGATGGTCACTCCACAAGTATAAATGCTTGTGGGGTGTAGGGGGCAAGGGCCGGGATTCAAATTTTCAGGAGGGAGCTTCACACACATATACACTTAGATTGGGTTAGGGGTGTCAATTTGGGTTAGCGTGTCGGGTTCGTGTCGTGTCGAGATAGGGGTATTCGACTAAATGGCTCAACCCTAACCCGACCCATTTAATAATCGTGTCATGATCCTTCAACCCTAACCCGACCTATTAATAAAACGGGTTGACCTGACCCAACCCATTTGACACGTTTAATAAACGAGTCGTGTTGGGTTGACACGAATATAACACAACCCATTTCAACCTGCATAATATTAAATATAAAATCCATCTAAAAATAAATTTTTTTTTTATATTCCAAAAAGCAGTGCATACAATTCGAGTCTTTAACCCACATTCAAAATAATATAGTTCAACGAAAATATAACATTTATCTAGAAATAGGTTCTTTACACTTTAAAAGAAGTGCACACACTTCAACCAAAATTCAAAATAACAAAGTTTAACAAAAATAAAATAACATAATTCAACAAAAATATAATATCCTTGGAACTCGCCAAATGCTAAGTATCAATATTGAAAGAATTTGAGTAAACAGTAGACTAATCCTGACTATGACCACGATTATCACCCATAGATTCTTTGTTGATGTCCAAATTCATAACATCTTCCACAAGCTCATCCAATTTCATTTGTGCAAGTTCTATGCCCAAAAAACAAAAAATTAGTAGTTCTAGGGTCTGTAAAGTTTCAATTTCCAATTATATCATTTATAAAATTTTGAAATTACTCACTTTTCTTTTTAAATTTTAAAATATATGTTGGATATAAAAGGTATTTAACAAATCTAAAATAAAATAAATATTTATTTGTTATACGAGTTAAACGGGTTGTGTTAAGTGGGTCATTTCGGGTTGACACAAATAAATTGGCGTGTCAAACATGTCTATTGCGGGTTACGCGGGTTGACCCGCTTATGACACGTTTCTTATCGTGTCGCTTTCGGGTTGACCCGTTTATGACCCAAACCCATTAAGGCCCAACCCTAACCCGAAAAAACTCGTGTTGGGTTCGTGTCGTGTTCGCGGGTTGGGTCGAACATTGACACCCCATTGGGTTAGAGTAGAATTCTATCTTGTATAAAAAAATAAATAAATAAATAAATAAAAAAAATAAAAAAAAAAAAACTTCCCATTTCAATTTATAAAAAATAAAAATAAAAAATTCTATTTGCTTGAACTTTTCCAATTCTGTCTCTTCTCTCTCAATTAATGTTTCTCATTTACTCCACCAAAACGTTTTCTTATTTTTACCTTTCCATTAAAACAAATTTAGCATTAATTCAACAAATCTTTGAAATTTGTGTCTTGATTATTGGTGATTCTTCCTATTCCTAATCAAGAGGTTTTTCAAAACATTTAATTGTTGCCTATTAGAAATAAAACACCCACTAATTATTTTCCCTATATATATATCTGCAATTTTCTCTTCCTCCATAGATTAAGAGCCTACTAGCCTAACCTATGCCAATGCAAAATCCAATCCTTTCCATAAAGAAGCCCCCACTAAATTATCAAGTTTTAAGCCATGGATATTTGCCGTGGGGTTCTCAGCAAAACGTTGTCATCGTTAAAGAAGCGCTTGCACAATCTGTAAATGACAAGGCCATAGACAATCTCTACCCACTTGGTGTCATGAATCCTATTGGTCCCTTAAGATATTGTCTTTGCTTGAATATATGTTCTCCCCCTTGACATTTAGGGAGATGACAATCCACCCCAAACTTGAAGGGAAAAAATATTTTCCCCCTTTGACATCCGTTTGACCAAATTTTATTAAATTAATATTAAAAATATTGTGTACTAACTTGCTCTTTGCTTAAGGGAATGATTCCAAAAATTTTAAGAATTAAAATCCATTGTTTTAAATTTTTAATTAAAGTGTATTTTAAAATATTAAATATGACCTTTGCTCCCTTTTTTTTTTTTTTTTTTTTTTTTTTTCAGCGAGTTATGGAGATATTTGTTGTTGCAAGTGTTTTGGTGCTTGATAAATTTTTATTCTAAATTCATCAATTAGTTGTATTTTTACTAACCATGGTTAAACTTTTGTAAAGAGGTTCTTATAAAAATTTTAAATATTTCGTTACTAATATAAATAGAAGGGGGTGAGCGTTAATTTTTTTCAAATCTCAAAAGAGGGGAGTGTTTTATCCCTTCATGCTTGGGGTGGAATGTCTGGAATGTCATTCTCCCAAACCTCAAGGAAGGAGAATGTAATTATCCCAATGCAAAATATTTTTTTAAAATAACACATGCACTATTTAACAATTTAACCTATAAAATTTATATTATATTCTATTATAATTATGTAACATTTTCCCACGCATCGCATGAGTCTGCGACTAGTAGACTACTAAAGTCAAATCACATCAATTCATTGAGTTATTTCTTTATCATCCCATTTTCTGTTCTTTCTTCCTAATATTTTTATATTGGGTAAAATACAATTAATATTCTTGATATTTGGGCAAATGTCAATCAGATTCAAGACATTTCAAAATTGGCCAATTTGGTCCCTTAAATCAACTTAGTCCCTAAACTATTACTCATTTTCTCCTTTCTCATGGTAATTAGACACTAAATTAGTCAGTTTTAAAATGTCTTGAACTTTACTGGCATTAGACCAAACCTTGGGAATATAACTATATTTTATCTATCCTTTTTATATTCGAACAAGATATTAGAACCATATCTTTGTAGCCAAGATTCACCACTATTTTCTAAATTCTAACCACCATTGATAGCCACGCTATAGGGTTTACACAATTAGATCAAAGGTTTCATGAATCAAAAATCATGGAATTTCAACCATTCCTAGGCCTAACTACATGATTTATATCATGTCGTTAACTTGTTTGGTTTCATATCTTAATGCATATCTCTTCTTTATACTTAAATTTTTGCATAAAGTGATGGGGCCATTGAAACCTATAACTCAAAACTCAAAAACATCCAAATTGTGCTTTGAGTTTCCATGACTCAAACTCAAATTTTTGAGTTTTGAGTTATGAAAACTCAACTCAAAAATTAGTCCAAATAAATTGAGTTTCGGTAGGCCCTACATTTTTTGAGTTTTTGGTGGTGAAAACTAAGTTAGTATCCCTTGATAATGAGTTTTATAATTAATGAAGACACAATTACAAATATTTTTTTCTCCTATATTAAAGGAATTGCATTAAGTCACCACTTAATTTAATTTAAAACCAGAAAAACTAGGAATTATCTTGAAATTTAATTTAACCATAAAATAGTACATCAATTTCAAGAAAAATGTTTAAAAACTTTGGTGTTAAGAGTACAATCTAAAGAAAATTGAAATTGCATGGTTTCTATTTCTATTTTGTGAAAAAAAAAAATTGCATGGTTTATTTTTCTAGTTACTATCTTAATGAAATTAGAATTACAAAGACTAGTATTCTAACATTCATCCACAAATCTATTATCTATGTTCAGATGTTACGTTACAAAGTAGTAACGTAGGCAACCCACCCCACTTGATCTGGCCTCTTAGGAAATAATAACCGATAAAAATTATTATTCGCTTATTTGGTGCAATGTAATGTAAGATCAATGAAACGTCTCAACCAATTCCTTTGTAGCAAGAGTGACCATGCATACCGCCAATATAAAAAATAATAGTTGTGGGGCAAATGAGCTAACGATCATGCATCCATTACTATCTATCGCACTCTGTAATTTGGTGGTGATTGAACTAAACGGCAACTGTAAGTCTCAAGTCTGTATCAAACTCTGTCGATTATTATTATTATTATTTTTTAATAGAGTTTGATAACTCTTGGACTCTCTGAAAATCGGTTGGTAAGAACTTAGCACAATGGTTAATAAACTATTTTAGAAAATTTTTGACACAATTTTTATGAAATATATAAAAAGTCATCAGAAATATTAATTATTTTTTTTCTTTTTTCGTAAAATTTTTTAAAATAGTTACTAAACTATTGCCCTTAAATATCTATTAACATTTTCAATATATATTTATGCCAAAAAATACTAAAAAACTCGTGGATGAAACTCTTATTAATGTTGATCGCAAAAAGTGTAGAAAATGATGTCATGTGTCAGTAGGTTGACCTCTGTTCCATGGAAAATTGAGTAGTAATTTTCTATTCCCACTTTTCTCCAATGTTGAGGTTTTTCACGTGCAGGGATTATTAAGAGGAAAGGATAGAGGAGAGAGGAAGGGTTGCCGTGGAGCCCAGTGAGCACTGTAAGTGTAATGTAAGCTTGCTGCTGTTGCTGCTGCTGCTCTCCAATATTGATGATGAGCATTATAATTTTTATTCCTACTCTGCCTTTTTAGCTTTTTCTACTTTGGATGGGTATTTGGTACTTTCCTTGTGTCACAAAACTAAGGAGCCATTTCTTTTTCTTTTTTTATCTTTTCTAAATGGGTTTCTGCTTAGGGAAGCAATGAGTCACATATGATGCAAGCTTCCACATGCGTTAAAATGCCTACACGAGTAGGCTTTCTTTCTTTCTTTCTTTGAATTATTATTACCTCTTGGTAATAGACTATCTAGGATTCTAGGCAACAATTCAAGAATCAAGACTAGCCATTAGCGAACTTAACTTCATTTCTTTTTTCCCCTTATCAAACATATTGATCTGCTACGATTTGATATATTGATCATTTATTGACCCAAAAAATAACAACCATATTAGATTGGGGAAAAAATTGGAGTTGAAATGAAATAATAAGTAATTTTGCATCATGGTGTGTCATTTTATTAAGAATGCTATCTATTACACGCTTTAGTTTATATATAGCATACACAAGTCACAATTTCCTTGTAAATTGTGACTTCAAGTCACAATTTAAAAGAGTTGGCATGCATGACTCTAGGCTGAATTATAAGAACCATGTAGCCTTAATGTAGATGACAAACAGAGAGTTAGTGATCTGAATTGTGCTATTTGCATGGTAAATAGGATTGTGCTAATTTAAGTCAAAACCCTATAAAACAAATACTTCCATATGCTGGTGAAGAAAAGAAGAATAAATAACATAGACAATGTTTATTTTACACCCGTTGTAGCACACAATCGTCATGATTTCAGTGCAAAAAGTGTGCCTATGGTTGTGTGCAACAACCGGTTTGTACTAGTATTTACCCAAATAACAGAATATCAAGACTCAAGCTGGCATATGGGCAATGCATTGGAGTGATTGGGGACAAGATTGAACAAGTGAAAGTGAATCACTTCAGTGGAATCTATGGAGTACCAAATACCTTTTTTGTTAATGAGATAGCAATTAATATGCACTTACTTGACATCAACAAGCAAAACATCTTAAATGCTGAGTTCACAGCAGAAGAAGTGCACCATGCCCTCTTTCAAAAGACAAACTTTTAAAGGTCCAAATGGCTTTCTAGTGTTATTTTATCTTAAGTTCTAAAGCATCATGGGAAAATTCTTAAGCAATGCTACACTTTCAGATCCTCGCATTGATTTTCCATTGAATGAACTCAACTCTACTTTCATTATCTTTATAATTAAAAAGCACCTCGAGTGGCCTACTAATTTTGAGTAGTTCTAGGATCACAACTTTTTTTTCTACAATTTTAACATGGCAAACTATGAGTAATTGTCTATCATTTTCACATGAAGCCATCATTTTTTCTCTACCACTCATATTCTGCCACATCATAATTACGGCAAATTTGTGGTAAAAAAAAGTTTGTAGTCCTAGATTTTCTCATTTGGAGTTTAGACTTTAGACCCCATTAGTCTTTGTTACGTAACCTATGAAGTTGCTGCAAAAGTACTAGTGAATCGACTTAAGCCTAGTCTCAAGTTGATAATCACATCACTTCAAAGTGCTATATGGCAGTGAGGTTTTTTTCTTTTATCAAGGAAAAAAAAAAGGGGGGGGGGGGGGGGGGGGGGGAGAGAGAGAGAGAGAGAGATAGATAATGTGTGCCTTGAAATTGGACATGAGCAGGTCTATGATAGGTTTTGCTAAGATTTTATTATTGTTGTGCTGACTACACAATAGGTTTTAGTCCACACTGGATTCATTTGATCTCCCAATGCATCAGAGTTGTTTCGCACAATGTACTTACAAGCGGGGCTCCTATTAAAGCTAATGTGCATTGTACTGCTCTTCTCAAAGGGGGGTCTCAAGAACTAATTAAGAGAATTAAATTTGCTCAGGGTACCCTATCTGGCTGTCTCTTAGTCATCTCAAGTTTGTAGATGACAAATTGTTATTTTCTCATACAACACCTCAAGTATTCTAGAAGTTAAAAGAGAATTTGGATTGGTATTTGTTCACTTTCTAGCAATTTATCAATGTAGATAAGTTTGAACTCTGTAGTCCTAATGCATCTCCAGAGTTGAGAGGTAGGCTTTTTGCAGGCCCCCCCAAAATTTTTAAATTTTCCCTTAAGTATAGAAAAAAAGACATGGGCCCCTCCAAGAATTAAATCCGGCTCCCCCAAATTATTTTCAACAACTAGTCCAATACAGTTTCAAATAAAACAAAAATATTTGTCCACATTCAGCCCAGTTGGCCAGCCCAAAATCCTTAATCATACAAAATTCTTCTTCTCTAAACTAAAGACACTTCTAGCCCAACCCAACACCAAATTTGAAATCCCTAATCCTAATCAAACAAAAATCACCTCACGCTTCTGCCTAAATTCCTAGTCTTCATGTAGTCACGCCTCTGCGCTCTGCTTGATGGCTTCAATTCATGCTGCCTGAATTCCCAATCCTCACGTCATGCGATCACGCCTCTCCGACTCGCCGTGACGCTGTAGCTCCACTAGCCGCTAACCTCACCTAGCCTTCATCGCTCAACCTCAAGTCCTAAAGCCCTCACCTCAATTCCTCAAGGTATCTCATTCAGTCATTCTCATCTCAATTCTCTCTCTTTTTCTCTAGAACTGAGCTAAATACTAAATCGCATAATAGAAATATCAAGTATGTGTATATGATATCTTTTGCTAGTAAAGCAATTTATATTTATTTGACTTTATCTTTTTGTGTTTATTGTTATTGGATTCTTTATTCTTGACCCATTGAGAGCATATCCAGCAAATTCATCAAATTTTGTACTGCTTGGAGAATGAACAGTGACTTTTACCTTTATTTACCCACTTTTTCAAATACACTTTCCAACAGATTCTCTATCCCATTCTCTATCTCATTTAAATATTATGTCTTCATTCATTATTTATTCTTTTTTTAACAATTACACATCTTCCAACATTTTTTTATTCAACACCTAATTATTATAATAGAAAAAAAGCATTTGAAGAATGAACAATAGCCCATCAAACTTGATGAGCTACTGTTCATGAGCCAAAAAAAAATTTGGGTATAGAGAATCCATTGGAGTGGCTTTTTTTGGTCTCATTCTCTATTATAGAGAATATTTTGCCTTTACATAGACCATTGGAGATGCTCTGACTCTATGACTCAACCTTTTTGGCTTTTGTGTTGTTTGTCTCTTGAGTGGGTCCGAGTGGGGTGAGGGCTATGAGACTGTGTAAGAATGAATTTTATATGATAATTTATTACATCTCTCTTCTAAGTTAGTTTATATTTTTTGAATTGATATATATATATTGGATTGAAATTAGGTGCCAAATAATGAGCAAATGACAAACAATTAATGCATTTTTTAAGAAAAAATTGTATGTCATTCAAAACTTTGGTAATTTGTAGAAACAAATGTTGATACTTCAATGTCTGTTGAGCGTCCCTCCAAATGTTCAAGAATTCAATCTAAAGGGATAGACCATGATCCAGGATCACGTAAATAAATATATGAATTTTCTATCAACGAACAAGATGAAATTCGACCTACTTATCTCATAACAGGTCCATATCAACCTAGAAACATAGAGTATCCATACAAAGGACCAAAAAATTATTGTCGTAGTTTTCAATTTTTGTGGTTTGAATCACATGAAAATTGGTTGAATTATATTTTAGCATATCTCTACTACAAGCCGGCCCTCCAAGTAATTATTCCTGGCTACGCCCCTGGCTTTCCGGTATGCTAGGAGATAAACTAGCGGAAAACCCTGAAACTTATCTTGGGTTGGGGATGGATTTGACACAAAAGAAATCAAATCTTTTCTCCAAAGTCTCTACTTGAGTGGGGAAAAAAGAAGAAGAAGAAGAAAGTTACAAGGATGGAAAGCAAAACCATTAACCCAGGGGGTAGGCTTACACTGATTAAATCAGTTTCATAGGCTAGCTATATCTGTCCCCTATCCTGTTTCCTTATTCCGAAGAACATTTGTAACAAAATTGACTCCCTGGCATATAGGTTCTGATGGGATTAGGATGTCAATCTTAAAAAACTCCATTTGACTAGCTGGCTCCAGTGAGAAGTAATGCTTTCTGGGTTTGGAAGAGTACGCAGGAAGGAAATCTGTTCTTATCCAGGCTAGTGGTGTTTGGGAAGTGGTAACTCAATTCCTATAGACCATCCCTGCTGGCTTCAGCCCATTGAGAATATATGGAGTTAGATTCATGATTTTGCATGTGTTCTAAGTGACTTAACTGATGGGAAATAATTACAATGTGGGTGGAATAAGACTCTGATAGGAAACTTTACAATCCTAGACATGCCAATGAAATTTTGTCTTTACCCATCTCTTTCTTTGGAGCTCAGTTAAATTAGTTTGGCCTTCCTCCAAGACACGGGAGTATAATGTGAAAAAAGCATTCTGGATGCTATTTCATAGTTAAGATTCTGATCCTATTCTAAGTGATTCTTATCATTTGAACAATTGATGCTGGATGAAGCTGTTAAAATTAAAGTTTGAATGAAGATGATTATCTTGTTATGAAAAACCTTAAAAAGGATGATCTGCCTGCGAAAACTAAGTTAACCAAGCTAATGCTTAGACGAGGAAGAAACATTTATTCAACAAAGAAAAAGGAAGAAACATTGCATCACCTATTCTTGACATGTCCTCTTTCAACAGTGGTTTGGTTTGGTTCAAGCCAAAGCTTTAAGAACAAATTTATTGCACTCATCTGTCAAGGACTTGATTAAGAATTGGCTTTTTTTGGATACTGAAACGCAATCCTCTTACGTCATATGATATGGTCAATTGGATATTTAGAAATAAGGACATTTATGAAGGCTCCAATGTCACACTTGGAAGTTGTCCTGAACCATTATAACCGATTGGTGGTTTCATGAAGTAAGAATGGCGAGGATCAGCAGCCTCAATGTAATGCTCTTGACAGAATGGGAATATATTAGACTAGTCTTTTCTTTTTCTTTTTTCTTTATAAACTACATCAATTCATTTCATTAAACCAACAAAAGACCAGCAGCAAAACAATCAGCCCTACAAGCATGAGAGGTAACAGCCAGCTTATTACAAGAGAAGGAATTCCTAAGTCTAACAGCCAGCTTGCAGAAGCGCAGCATTGCA
Organism: Quercus aquifolioides; assembly: GCA_019022515.1. Classification (NCBI taxonomy): domain Eukaryota; kingdom Viridiplantae; phylum Streptophyta; class Magnoliopsida; order Fagales; family Fagaceae; genus Quercus; species Quercus aquifolioides. Next base: position 19,204,970 of record CM032332.1, on the reverse strand, counting down.
AATTCTACTAATACAACAGAAATTACAACTTTTTTTTTGATAATCAACAGAAATTACAACTAGAAATGCATTTACTAATCTCTAAGCTATTAGACTTGTGAGATAGTGGAGTAGCATATCATTTTGAAGTTACGTATAAGTGGAACACAAGAAAGTCACTTAAACATAGGAGCAATCTTTATTGCTGAAAATATGAAGGAGAGTTGATTGTGATGATTTGACCGTGTGCAAAAGAGAGCGGCCTAATGCACCATAGAGGAAGAGTGAATTGACTCAAGTTGGAAAAAAAAATGGTAGAAGACTTCAATTAACATTGGTAGTAGTAAAAAAAAAAAAAAGGACGTGAATAGAGCCTGATTAGTTTGTTAAAGATCCATAATTGACCTCAAACTTTTGGGACTAAGGTTTTGTATTCCAGACTTCCAACTGTTTAAATAAAAAGCTTGTAACTGTAGACACTGATTTTGGAAATCTCCAATTGGACTAAATCTTCTTAAACAAAGAAACAAGGAACACTTCTTAAGCAGAGAAACAAGGAACACTACGGCGCATTTTGTTTGGTGTCCAAACCCAATCTTCTTCTTAAGCAAATTCACAAGGAACACTTTTGCTGCATTTTGATTCGTAAGCTACACTTCCTATCTTTGGGATGATTGTAAATTGTTTGTAAAACCTATGAGATAATTTGAGATTTTTTCTGAAGGATAAAACTGCTTTCCAATAAAGTTGTAACATCAATTAAACGTTATTTGAAGATTGAAACCAGCACTTATTTATTGAGAAATATGGAAGTAAAAGTTATCCTGATGTAAGTTTTAACTCATCGGTAACATAACTTATCGTAAGTAGAACAAATTAAATAAATAAATAATAGTAATAATAATAATAATAATAATATGAAAAATCCTGTTTATTAAAGTATTCATTACTTTTGCTACAACAGCATAATTTTACCTTCAGGATTCACTACTTTTGCTACAACAGTATAATGGGCAGCTTTGACATGCTGCTTTTACAGTTTGTATTGCCCATCTAACAAGACTAAGAATGTGTTCACATGCTGAACAAACATATTGGAGTTTATACACAGACACAAGTGAAATAGCAACAATTCTTGAATGTTTTCCCTAACATTTATTGCAACAGTTGGAAACAGCATCAATAATTTGTAAAATCAATGCCAATTGATAAATAATTCCTCCTCCTGCAAATCATCTATCATAACAATTTTATGGTTGTTGCACAGAAAGGTAAGTGTAGCAAATCTCATGCTGGAATTTTAGTCTTGTACACTCAAGACTCATAAAAATCCCAAACCAATTTGTTGGCTAGCTCAATATTCTGAAGAACAAGAGTTTTTACTTGATGTATATTTGTATAACTTAGCCATAGCCCATAACTTGCCACAAACGCACAACAAAAAACCAGAATATATACATTTCATTGGGCAAAAAGTCTCTTTTCCAAACAATTACATACATCAGACTAAATTTACAGCTAATCATACAGACAAAATCCCCTAATCCCCTCAGTGTTTCACAAACAAACCAAAAAAAACACAAAACAAAATAAACAAGAACGGTAAAAAAGTTAACATACAAATAACATGATAATATTTAAGAGACATTGGTGATTGTATGATGCTAGCATATTAGTATATTACAAACCAAACAATCATACACTCTAAAATTATCAAATACCTGACTAAATTGATGTTCACCAAGTTGCTCCTTGATACGAAGATTTTGTCCAGAGGCAAATACAGTAACCACCACATGCCTGGCGTGAATAGAACCAGCAGCTATGTGCCTCACAAATATTCAGTAATTAGTAGGCTACTATCAACATGCCTTGCCACATTTAGTTTGGTGCAAAACTAGGACAAAACCATATAGATCAAAACTCCAGAGAATGATCCTACCGAAGACCATAAGCCAACTGAATAATCACATCATTATCGAAGCTTTCTTGAAAAGCAAATTACTGGCAGTAGCATGAGAACCAACCGGTTCATGAATAAACTGGTTATGACGTGTTCATGCTGGAGGATGCAGATAAAGCAATTCACAAGAATTCTAAGTCCAAAATCAATATTAAAAGGGTTAATCTCCTCCCTGACCTGAGTGTCTCCAGTTCATGGGTCACCATAATACTCAGCCACATGGCAGCATCAGGTAGCTCTTCCAATCTTTCACAACACTGCAAATGAGGTGAGTTGGTAAACTACCTTGTTCCATTTGAAAATACGCTTCAGGTCACAATTCACCGCACCTTAAAAACCAATCCCTTTAGTTTGAGTGATTGGTGATATAAGAAGCTAAAGAGTGTAGCACCAAGCCTCAGTGAATATTTTACAAACATCTTCAACAACTTTTTCTGAAATTTCCATAATCACAAAATCCATGTGACATGTATTTCTTTATGTACATAAGAACTGCAGTGAGTGGTGGGATCAGTGGTACCTGCTTACCAAAACATACATACAAACATCAAAGATTGTTCATAAGCTTTTATAACTGTATGCTGTTGTGAGGAGAAGCAGGTCCAAAGGAATTTTGAGGTCTAGTCACAAATGGATGATCCAATAGCTGAGTTGCTGTAGGCCGATCATTTGGGTTAACTTGTAGGCATTTGAGGATGAAATCTCGGGCATCTCTTGACAAGGAATCAGGAACTAGAGGAGGTTTACCCTTGCCAATCATAAACAATGCTTGCATCTGTCATGTCATGTAACAAAAATTTTATTACCAACACTTTCAAGATCCATTTTTAGATACAATTGAAATATGCAGTTGTTTTTAGTAATATTAACATAACTTTAAATTCAATCAGGATTTTAAGGACTACAAATGGAATTAACCCTCTGGTTGGGGGTGTCTTAACGAGGATGGAAAATTGGAGAAGAAAAAGAGGAGAGATTACCATTTTCTTCTGTTTGGTAAGGAAGAAAGAGGGCAGAAGAAAAATTAGATTTGGGGGAGTTTTTCTCTCCGGGCCCACAAATCTTTTTTCTCCAAAAGGGAGAGAAAAAATGGAGAGAAAACTTGAGGAAGGCAAAATGTCAAAATCGGCATCATTACCATTAAAATAATTTTAGAAACTAGCTTCTCATATAATAGGGTAGAATATTAATTCACACCAAAATATCATTTCTATCCTTCTCTTTTACCTCTACCAAACAAAGAAAATGATATATTCATTTTCTATCCTTCCACTCTTTCATTCCTTCAACCAAAACACAAATGAACGATTCTATTGTGAGTGAGTATTTTTATGATTCCAAGAGAGAGCCCTTGTTTTTTTTTTTTTTTTTTTTTTTTTTTTTTGCGACTCCATTAAAAAAAAAAAAAAATTCCCCCTTTTCAATTATCTATACATTTATAAGTTTCTTTGTCATGGGAACTATTCCAGTCTAAATATTGGTGCACAACCTCAACTGCTAATAAAATCGGAAGCCTCTAATGCTAGGTATTCTATTGCCCACTATAAAAAGATTAAGGATCTAAACAAGATGTTGCATTTTGGCATAGGAGTATCACCATACGTGATAACTATAGTACTTAGGCTCCATTCTGTTTCGACATAAAACATTTATTGACCATAATTCTTTCAGTTAGAAAAGAATTTTAGGGAAAATTACTTTGTTTTCTATTGTTTGATTCAGACCCTAATATAATTTTCTAATATTAAGTTGCACAAAAATCTCTACGTTAAACCCAATTAAAACCCACAAAAAGTCAATGGACAGTAGTAGCTGTGGTGGAGTTTGGATGGGAGAGGGTATTTCATGAGACTGTCTCATAAGATGATTTTCCTTGAGTGGGACAAAGATGGTTGTGGTAGCATGAGTGGAGGTTATGAATGAGAGGAACATGGTGGTGCCAGAGGTAGTGTCGTAGTTTTTTTTTTAATAACAAATCATGAGAGATTAATCTGTTATTACTTCGGAAATTTTGTACATTCAAAATTCATTTTATTGGGTCAAAATGTAAAGTCAAATTGAAGTAAAAGTTGTATGGTTTTGTAGGTCTAGTTATAAGTATTTTGGGGTTAAAATAGATTTTAACTTGGGTTTTATTTTCCAAGTTATGATTAGTTTTGTAACCAGGGAAAACCAAAATTTCCGCAATTCCTATAAGTTGAGGATAGTTTGGTAATTGAGTTTAATTATAGAATTATCTAGGAAAAGTATTATAGATTTATTTCCTTTGAGTCTAATTAATATCATAGATTTATTTCCTTCGAGTCTAATTATTTATTCCTTGTTAGTTTTTAGTTTACTAGTCAAATTAGGATTCCAAATGGTACTAGTACAAGGAAGAATCCTTATAAATTTGTGCTCATGTGCTCAAAGAATTGGAGTTGATGAATAAAAAATTTGAGTGTTCTAAGTACTGAGGTATGTTGGTCTTAATGTGTTCTTTCTCCGTTTCTCTTCTCTTTCAGATCTTCTTACTATTCACATCACTGTTCACACACGGTTTAAATTTCTGGTCACACACAATGTTCATGCTACCACTTGGAACTAGATTTTATCCTAGTTGCTTCTCCTCTTTTACAACAATATATCAAATATTTTCCTTTCCCTTTTTTGATATATAAATCTTTTTCCTTCCTTACCAAAACCCGAGTCATTCTTGAACCCTCAACTCTAAATCCATAAATTCTCCTAACTCTGAGCCTACCACAAGCAAATGTAAATAGATTCCCCAATCCATCCTACGTCAAAGGTGGTCGGTTGTGGTTGTGGTTGTGGTGCAATGGTAAAGTGGGCACAGGCAAGCCTAGAAAATAGTTTACACTTCTGTCATTTTGGATAAATTTTCCATCAACTATGAACACATTTTCCATTTACTAGCAATTTTCGGTCACACCAAATGTTGGAAAACACAGAAAACATTTTCCAAAAATTATATTACACCAAAATAAGTATAGCCTTAAAGTCACATACAATCCCAAAGCATGGCTAAAATTTTCACTAAAATGTTAACTTCATTAATCAATGGGAAAAGGTGTATGGCACAGTATTCTTCTTCCACTACCAAATTTTGAATTGATGTTTCATTAATATTGCATGAAATGACAATGCCACACAAATAACTGCCACTTTATCACAAAAATCAATAGGTTTGGAACGATGTTTTATGCAACATGCTGCTTTTGGGTAATAATCCATTCAAATAAGTTTTTTGCTTAAGCCCATGCGTCAATGATTACCAGATTATAAATAGGATTAAGATCTTGACAGTCCTGTTATTTTCTCTACTTTTCTTTTTAATGAAAGAAAAAGAAAAACAAGTGCAGAATTTTTTCATTTGAACTTCTTGGTAAACAGGAGGTTCATGATGAGATTTTAACTTGACTCCTATTGGTCAAGGTTAGCAGGTTTGGACTCAATTTGACCACTTACTGGCTTCCGTAAATAGATAGATAAGGAAGTCAACGAAAGAGAGGCCCAATTTATGAGCAGATGAAACAAGGAAACATGGGAAGAATAAAATAGTGTTCAACATGTATAAAAGGTTATACATACGCCTTCCAAGTGAGAGTATGGATGTTGACGCGTTAACATCTCCAGCACAGTACATCCAAGGCTCCATATATCAGCTGCAAGCCCGTAGAAACGGTTCTTTAAATTAACAACCTACAATTGCAAGGCTAATTAGTTAATGCAGACAATCAAATATAAACAAGAGTGGTTGGAGCATGCTAGGCCAAAGCATATAATTGTAACCTACCTACATAAAAGATTTAGGACTCATTAACAAATATAGATACGATAGCACTCCACATGGCTAGATGAGAGAGAGAAAGTTACCAGAAGTGGGACACTTGCAAATAAATAAAAAGAAAATTAAAAAAGGCTATCTGCATGGCTAGATGGGTAAGAAAGAGAGACCAAACTTGAGAGATGGATAAAGAAATAATAAAAACCAAATAAGAAGTTAAAATGAACTTCAGTATTTGATGTATGCCAAGTGACAGTTGTATGACACTGACACCAACTCAATTGAGTAAGGAGAAAAGACCAAACTTGAGAGATGGATAAAGAAGGCATAATTAATGGGAAAAAACAAATCGTTAGTTAAAATTAATTTGGGTATTTGATGTATGCTAACAAGTCACTGCGTTAGAACAGTCCACACCATCTCAAATGAACAGTTTATATGATAGTAAAGATACAAACAAGCATACTGTGTTCATTTCAAACAAGCATAAATGTGAAAGTACTGCAATGGAAGCATGAAAACATTGATGGCATCAGCAGCAAAATGCTAGAACCTGACACAGTCAAGTGTGTACCAACCTCAAATCATCAATTTAAAACAAATTCAACAATGAAATACACATTTGATCCTCAAACTTTTATTCATGTTTCTATTTTGTCTTTGTCCTTCCAATTGCAACAATGTTGCCCTCAAACTTTCAGTGCTGTCCCTCCATACAAATCCACTTGATTTTAAGCTAATGAGCATGACACAATCACCCCCACATGGTGCTGACCTAAAAGGATGGTCTAAGGCAACATTCTTGCAATTGGAAAGACAACAATGAAATACAAACACTAATGAAAGTTGGGAGGACCAAAAGTGTACTTTACCCTCACAGTAATAATGGTTTTAACTTATCTATTCCACCCAAGAAATGAATTACCTAATAATGGCTTTAAAGTCCTCTTTGAAGCAACTCTAGTACCTTTAAAAGACTATTGCAAGCATTCTAAATAAAAATTTAATAAATTCTAGTATTTAAGGTTTTTTTTAATATTTAATGCTCAGATTTATGTAAATAAACAGCTTAATCACTTCCCAAAAAAATCCTTAAATCTATTAACATTGATCAAACTGGATCAACACAACGGGTATTGAGTGAGTCATCCTCACAAGAGCAGTTTGGTTTACAGATAAGAAGGCCACTGTTTCATAAATATGCATAACAGAAATTTAGATTTCAATAGAAAGGAGGCAAACCTCAGGTGCCATCCAGAATGGAGTCCCTTTGCAAGACTTAATATCATTCAATTTGGTAACCTGAGAAAAAAGAAACAACCATAGCATTGCTTTAAGCGTTTTAGAATTAGTAGTTCTATGAAATGAAACACAGAGAGAGAGAGAGAGAGAGGAAAACGAAAAAGTAATTCTGCTGAACAGAGCTACCTTTGCTAACCCAAAATCTGCAAGTTTTACAGATCCACTTGCATCCACCAATATATTAGAACATTTGATGTCCCTTGAAAATTGGAATAGAAAAAAGACAAGTTTTAGCACAAAGCAAATCCATGTACTATTCTTGTTTTGCTAAGCAATCCATGTACTATTCAAACTGAGGAAAACAAGTTTTCATGCGATCCTTCCATGTTCTAATTCAAACATCAACATTAATGATGACAATATAGTTGCTTTTTCCAAAAACTCGAAATCTCTATAAGAGGCAATGCTGGACAAAGAGAAGCATTTGTGTAAGGTACGTATGTATACATATACACATATATACTTATACATAAATTAAGTAGTAAGATCTTTCGTATCACCTGTGGATCACTTTCTTATCATGAAGATACTTCAATCCATTCAAAATCTGTCTTGTGTAAGCAGAGACTTGAGAATCCCTCAAGCGATACTGTTGATAAAGACTGGCAAGTGACCCTTTTGTTACGAGCTCAAGGAAGATATAAATCCTACTTTCATCCTGGAATTATCATTTTATAAGCAAGAAATTAAAAGCTTAATACACTTGAAAAAAAATTTCTATTTGTATTACAGTGAGAAACAAAAGAAGTAAAGAAACAAAGACAACCCATATAAAATATATTTACTCTCTTTTTTTTATCAGTACATTTACTCATTATCCAAAGGAATTTTAATAATGACCATTGATCAACAAAGTAATAACAAGATAAAGTTGTGTAAACGGTCAATGAAAAGTGGTGATTTGCTTTTATTTGACATGAATAGTAATAAATCAAGGAAAAAATGCAGCCCCAAAACCCCACAGAAAAAACCTGAATAACACAGACAATATGAGCCAAATCTTATATATCGAAATATTTAATAGAAAAAACCAAAATTAAAAAACAAATCAAAACAAAGAAGAAGAAGTCCCAAAGATCCCCTCACTTGAACTTGTAGTCCAAAATTAGTAATAATAAATTTTTCATTGTGTAGTGAATTCACATAGGCAAAATAATTATATAGAATAATTAAGAGTTTTGTGACAGGAGGTTTATAATGAAGAAGCAAAGATTGGAGACCAAATTGTAAGGTTCAACTAAACCCTATATAAAGAATCAAAAGTGGAGACCTAATGTGGAAGAGATGCAATTGCCCCTCTTAAGGAAACGGATAAAGGGCAATCTTAAGAGAGATTTTGAGAGGAAGTGTTAGGTGCTCTAAAGGAGGAGGAAGATAAATCACTTGTCCAAATGGCCTCAAAATGGCTTTCTTTCAACATTGCTGGAGGGTCGTAGAGGGTGACACCAACGCTTTCTTCAAGGGGTTTCATGATAGTTGCAAGTTTTAATGGTATCCTAACACATCCTTTATTGCATTAATCCCTAAGAATGATAATGCTAAAAGTGTTAAGACTTTCAGCCTCTAAGTGACGCAGGACAACCAAACAATATGAACGGAAAATTAAACTATAGGAAAAAGAAGGGATAAAACCTAGGAGTCAGCACCAAGAATTAAACTAAAGAAAAACTTTATTCTCAATCTCCAAGCTGTCTTACAAAATTGAAAATTGTGCTTAAATAGAGAATAACAAAATGCATAAAGAAACCCAAATAACCTATTTATTAAATGAATGGGCTTGGTAGGTCTTCAAGCCCAATTATTAGCAGGCTCCATCAATAAGGCCACAAGTTGGGCCATCTTCTTTTTAGCTTCTCTGCCCATAATTATGTATAATCGGAGGCCTATATGGCTATATCTTGAGTCCACACCACTAAACTTGGTAAAAAGCATTTAAAGGCTTTTGGCAAAGTGTTTGCCAACTGGTCAAAAATGGTATATGGATAATATAATATCTGTATCTCAAAATGCCTCTATTGGTGAGAGAGAGAGAGATCTTGGATTTTTTTTTTTTTATAAGTAACAGAATTTTATTGAGGAAAAAGGAAACACCTATGAACACTAATGGTGTACACAAGGAGCAGTACAATCAATCTTTCAAATAACAGTGCTCACACATATCTAGTACGTTAGATTTAAAAGCTACACTCCAAACCAACAAAGTATGAAAAAAGAGAGATTTGATCTCAGGCATAGACAGTTCACATCCCTCAAAACATATTGCATTCCGTTCCCTCCAAAGACACCACAAGATGCAATGTGGCACCGCCCTCTAAAAAGCTATATTACGGAGTTTTCCAAAGGTACCTTGCCATGCTACAAGTAGATCAAGAACCCTTTATGGCATAACCCAACAAAGACCAAACAAACTCCACACCATTGTCCATAGCTCATAGACTATGGGACAATGAAGAAGGAGATGGTCCACTGACTCCCCAATCTACAATGATAATTCTTCTTTTTTATAAATTGTCGGAGGACAAAATCTTCCCTGAGGCAACAGTCCATGAGAAGAAAGCTATCTAGGAGGGACCTTCAATCGCCTCACCAACTTCCAAGGAAAAGACATGCCGATAGTTGAGCAAAGGGAAAGGTAGTACCCATGCACTTCAAAACCCTGGCTCTTGATTGGCTTCCAACAAAGGATATCAAGTTCTCACCTTTCATTGGCAACTAGTACTAAAGCTTTTGATCATGTTTGTTGGGATTTCCTTATATATATGCAGTAGCGTTGTGGGTTTTCAGAGAAACGGATAAAGTGAATTATGTTCTGTATATCCTTGGTGAGGTTTTCCATCTTGATCAATGGTAGCCCTAGAGATTTCTTTGGGAATTCTAGGGGGCTGCGCCAAGGAGACCCTCTTTCCCCATTGCTTTTTTCTATTATTATGGAGGCATTGAGTCGTCTGTTAGATGGAGTTACCCCTGCTGGGCAAATGTCTGGCTTTTCCATTGGCACCACGGCTAACACACCTCTAACAGTGTATCATTTGCTTTTTGCAGATGACACTTTAATGTTTTGTGATGTCGTTCCTAGCTAAATAGTCAAATTGAGTCATATCCTATCTTATTTTGAAGCAATGTCTAGGTTGAAGATTAATTTGAGTAAGTCAGAGTTGGTACCAGTTGGGGATGTGCCTAACATGGGGGAATTAGTGGCTTTGTTGGGATGTAGTCAGTCCAAGAGAGCAATCTTGGATTTAGTACTAGTTGCCAATGAGTTCTTTGATATAAAGGCTCAAAGCTGCCAGCAAGGTGTGATTTGTAAATTGGATTTTTTTTTTTTTTTTTGATAAGTAACAAAACTTTTATTGATCAAAAAAGGAAGCACCTGTGGACACCAAGGGTGTACTCAGGGAGCAGTGCAAATGATATTTCAAATTACAATGTTAAAGTATATCTAGAAAATTACAACAGAGAAAAAGATTAAAAGCAACACTCCAATGCAGCAAGGTATGGAAAAAGAGAGATTTAATCTCAAGAATAGACCGTTCACATCCCTCAAAGCATCTCACATCCGTTCCTGCCAAAGAGAACACATAATGCAATGCAGCACATCCCTCCAAAAAGATATATTTCGGCATCTACCAAAGGTACCTTGCCAAGATGTTAACAAATCAAGAACCCTATGTGGCGCAACCCAATGAAGACCAAACAAACTCCACACTATTGTCCATAACTTAGACACTACAGGACAATGAAGAAGAAGATGATCCACAGACTCTCCACTTCATTTACACATATAACACCATTCTACAACAATAACACCTCTCTGATATATAAATTATCAAAGGAAAAATCTTCCCTAAGGCAGCAGTCCACAAAAAGAAAGCTACTCTAGGAGGAACCTTTGATCACCACACCAACTTTTAGGGAAATGACGTGCCAATAGACAAGGAAAGGGAAAGGTAGTACCCACGCACCTCAAAACCCCGACTCTTGTCTAGCCTCCAACAAAGTTTATCAAGGCCCTCACCTTTCACAAAGGTGGAATAGATTTTTTTTTTTGATAAATAACGTAAGAATATTATTAATAATAAAAAAATTGCCAAACCGAGTACATTGGGAATGTACTATGGAGGCACAAATCAGAAAACAAAAGAACAACGGTCAAGAAAAAAAGAAAAAGAAGAACAAGAAAAATGAGAAAAAACCACACTCCATTCAAAGAGAGTGTGTAAGAAAAAAGACTTAATGTCCAGCAAAGGTCGTTCAGAACCCTCAAAGCTTCTAGCATTCCTTTCACGCCAAATGCACTAAATCAAGCAATGAGGCACTAATCTCCAAACGTCAATGTGACGATGTCGCGCAAACTTTCCTTGCCAAGCCTCAAACAACTCAAGAACAGTGCGAGGCATAACCCATTGAATACCAAACAAGCAGAAAACCAAGGACCACAACTCCCAAGCTATGGAGCAATGAAGAAGAAGATGATCCACTGACTCCCCACACCTCTTACACATATAACACCAGTCAAGCACTATCACTCTTCTTTTACGAAGGTTTTCTGTTGTTAAGATCTTTCCTAAGGAAGCAGACCAAGAAAAGAAAGCCACCCTTGGAGGAACCTTCGATTGCCAAATCATTCGCCATGGAAAGGAAACAAAAGTAGGAGGGTAGAATAAGCTATAATAACCTCTAACCTCAAAACCTCTATTCCTTGCAGGTTTCCAACAAACCTTGTCTGGACCAAACCCCCGCACTGTCGAAGAATAGACCAACTCCATAAACCGGTCAAAAGCTTCTTCTTCCCAATCTTGTGGTGGACGACGAAATTGCACATTCCAGTGAAACCTCCCAGCAGACCAACCCATAACTTCAGCCACCGAAGAATCCTTTGACCTACTAAGACAATACAGCTCCGGAAAGGCCTCTTGGAAAGTACACTCTCCACACCACACATGCTTCCAAAATTTCACTCTAGTACCATCCCCCACATCATAAACCAGAAATTTAGAGAAGTTCAACCAACCGCTTCTAATATATCTCCACAAGCTAACCCCATAAGGACTTGTTACCTTTTTCGTACACCAACCATCCCAAATGTTCCCATATTTTGCCTCTATAACCCTCCTCCATAAAGCCTCAGTCCCCATACCATACCTCCACAACCATTTACCTAGCAAAGCAGAATTAAAATTCTCCAACCGTCTTATACCCAACCCCCCAACCTGCAAAGGCCTACATACCTTGGCCCAATTAACTAAATGTATTTTAGGTTCACCACCAATCCCATTCCATAGAAAATCTCTCTGCAATTTCTCCATACGCTTTGCCACCTTACCGGGTAAAGGAAAAAGGGAAAGAAAGTATGTAGGTAAAGATGAGAGTGAGCTTTTAATGAGTGTCACCTTACCCCCTTTAGATAGATACATTCTCTTCCAACCTGCTAATCTCCTCTCCATTCTCTCTAGAATAGGATTCCAAACTGATAAATCCTTAAATTTTGCGCCTAATGGAAGGCCCAAGTATTTTAAGGGCAAAGAAGACTGCCCACACCTCAACAGACCCACCAAATCCTCCAAATTGTGCACCTCACCAACAGGTACTAGTTCAGATTTCCCCAAATTAATATGAAGCCCTGACACCTCCTCAAATCTAGCAAGAATCACCCTCAAATTAGCAATCTGAGAAGGTTCAGCATCACAAAAAATCAGAGTGTCATCTGCAAATAAAAGGTGAGACACCGTCACTGATGGACCAGCCGTACTACCCACAGAAAAGCCTGATAATTGCCCAACGGAGGCAGCCACATCCAACATACGACTTAATGCCTCCATCACAATATCAAACAATATAGGAGATAAAGGATCCCCTTGCCGAAGCCCCCTAGAACTTCCAAAGAAATCTGATGGGCTACCATTGATCAGACAAAGACTCCAACTCCTGATAAGTAAATTGGGTATCAATAAGGCATGTGATCAAGTCAACAAAGAGTGTTTCCTCAACTTATTGAATTGAATGGGGTCTGGTGATAGGTGGAGAGGTTGGATTCAATTTTGAATTACTACCGTACATTTTTCTGTATTAACTAATGGTAGCACTTAAGGATTTTCAAACACTCCAAAGGATTTAGACACGGCAAAGTGGAAGATATAAAAATAATTTTGGGCAACGGTGAAATTATTCCAGTGGGAGAAGTGGAATATATAAATGTTTTGACCAATATATTGTGTTGCAAAGATAGAACTATTCATGGGTGGTGTGTGGAAGAGCATAAGAGCAGGATGGGGATGGAACAGATTCATATCAGTTATGTGGTTGGGGGCAGTGCAAGGGTAAAATTATGGCATGACATTCAGTGTAGCAATTATGCATTGAAGGAGCTATATCCATATTTGTACTCAACTTCAGGGGACAGAGATGCTTCTGTTTACTCTTCTTTGGTGAAACTGTTTGGAGAAGGGCCTTCACAATAGAATATCATGTTTGTACATAATTATAAAGGACCAGGAATTGGAATCAATCAACTCTCTTTCGACACTATGTACTCCAACATCCGAGGTGGAGACCAAAGGTAAAAATCAGTTTGATGTCAAATCCTGCTATCAAGTCCTTTGAGGTTCTAACAATATGAGTTTTCCTTGTAAGAGTTCCATTTTTTTGGGGGGGGGACAGCAGCTTTAGGAAAAAATCCAAAACTGGATAATTTGACCAAACGTGCTATCATTTTGGAAGTTTGTTGTTGCCCATGCAGGTATAATAGTGAGACAGTGGACCATTTTCTAGTTCATTGCACAGTTGCTCGTGGATTATGGGCTTTTATTTCTACTATGCTTGGAGTGCAATGGGTGATGCCGAAGAGGGTGATTGGTGACCTATTTTGTTGGCGAAGTTTTTGTGGTAAGCATAGAAGAAATGCAGTAGTGAAGAAGTGTATTATAACTACACAATTAAAATTCTAATTCAACGATTGTACTTTCTAGGAACAAACAAGAAAACTCAAATCTTAAGTAAGATCCATACCTTTTCCGTGCCAAGATACTGAACTATATTCTCATGTTCAAATTGCTTTAAAAGTGAAATCTCCTACACAAAATAATTAGGGTATCAGGAAAAGGAATCTCATTATCCAAATAGCTTTGGCAAATTAAAGTATGGAATTGAATTGAGTTTGACTGTTTGATGTGGAAATCAAAATGAGGAATAATAAACAAGTGTGACTCTTTTTCACCTGCTCAAGGTAGGAAATGTTCTGCTTGCCCTGGCTTCCTTGATCCAGCAACGAAACCTCCTTTACAGCAAAAAAGTAGCCATCCCTGCAGAAAAAAAAATAAAGACATTAAAGACAAACAGACAGAGAGAGAGAGCAGGAGAAAAAATAAAGGCAAAAACACCTTTTTGGTCCCGATATCCTGGCCCTATTTTCAATTTGGTCCTCAAGTTTTCATAGCTTTCATTTTTTGGTCCTTACATTTTTAAACTTCTTATCATTTTGGACCATGCCGTCATCCCACTAATGGAAAACCCTACATGGCTAATGGACTAGCCTGCTAGTTTAAAAATAATGTTTTCTGTAAGTGAGATGATGGCAGGGACCAAACTGACAGCAAGTTTAAAAATATATGGGTCAAAATGAAAGGTATGAAAACTTGAGGACCAAAATGATTTTTTTGCCAAAAAATAAAAATGAAGAATAATGGTTGATTAGAAATACTCCAGCTGGATCTATTTTCAACCCCTCCATACCCCATCTTTTTAAAAATTTCCAATGTTGTCCATGCAACCTCAAAAAGTTGTAAGCAGTTTATTCTTTTCTGTTAGTAACAAGTTGTATCTAATAAAAAATAACATTAGAAACAGAGGAGAAGAAAATTAATTTGCAAAAGAATCAATGAAAAACAAGAAAAAAATGGCAAGCACCAACAATTTTGGATTATCTATTCAAGGAGATTTCTTAGATGGCAGGTCCTAATTTTCTTTTCAGGAAGTTGGCAAAATCATCTCAAGTAACTAATCATAATAAGATACATAGTAAGTTACATACACCCCTAGTGGGTGCTCGAACCCACAACCTCAACCTCGCTCTTACAAGGGAAGGAGGTGCTATTTCTAGAGCTCATTGACCATATGGGACGTAGCTACTTGGAAGCACCTAATATCCCATATCTTACAACAACAATAATCCAGCACTGATTACTTTTCTTTTCTTTTATAGGCAAAAAATAAATAAACCCTGTAATAAGTTTGTCTAAATTTCAGTTAAAACTATTTCTTGGATAGCATTATCTCAGTCATTTTCTTACTTTGATTCCACTTAGCAGATTCAAAGTTGGTCCCATGTTAGGGTCTTTCAAATAAAGACATAAGTCATCACAACTCCAATTATCCTCAATTCCTGTGATCACCATGATGAATCTTATACTAGTGACTTTATTATACCCACTAGCCTCCACACTTTTTAGCATTCAAATTTGGTCCCCCTCCAATATTTTCCGTATCAACAAGACAGTACTTGACACTGATAGTATGCTTAAAATTTGAAGCTATAACAATACTTTAAACAACACTATTTAAAATTGCCTAAATAAACATATACATACTCTCATGTTCAGAGTGTTCATTTCATTCAATAAAAGTCTTATTACCCATCAAAAAAAAAAAAAAATACATATAAACAACCTTAAACGTTGATCAACATATGTTTGGTTAAATATATAAACAATTTTCATTACCTCAAATTAATTTTATGCAGTGATTTTTTTCATCAAAATATAAAAATTGATATAAAGATAGCTTACTCAGTGTAGCCCTCATAGACGGTTCCGAAAGAGCCACTTCCAAGAAGCTCACCCTTTTGCCACGAACTAATACTCCGTCTCAATTTCCCTCTCGGCGAAAAACTGTACACCGGAATCACATTCGTTGTGCGAACAATCCCGATATCATTCTCAATCTCATTCTCATTTTCAGTCTCGTTCTCATTACGATTCGATGTTGATTCCGAAGGACCTTCGTTCTGCTTCTTCTCTTCTTCTTCCGAAGAAGCAGAAGCCGAAGAAGAAGAAGAGCTTGTCGCTTCAGCGTATCCTCCCAAACGCTTAGTGTTAGGAGCTACGACTTCGTCTTCAAGTGGAGCAAAGGACTTCAAAAGCTCCCAAGTTGAGGTGTAATCAACCGCCACCGACCGCCCCGCCACAGGCGGCGGAGCGAGGACCGGCGGCCGAGCACCTTTGATTCCTTGACTAGGTCCCGCAGTGACAGAATCCACCCTAACCCTAACTTCATCGAGCTTTTCCGGCTGAGCCGGTTTGAACCGCGAAGGAATAGGAGTAGGAGCAGAAGTAGAAGTAACGAGATTGTTGCGGAGGCGAGCGGCGAGGTCGGAGTTGGAGCGGTGGGCTTCCCAATCGGCGGTGGGGATGGAGAAGTCGTCGATCCCGGAAAGGCCCAAAGAGCGACAAATGAGGTCGAATTCGCCGTCTGTGCCTTTGATTCTGAAGCTCTTTTGGTTGTGAAAAAGAGGAAGGTCGAGAGAGCGACTTCGTTGGCCGCCTACAGACGACAAGTCGTCGTTGTCGTCGTCGGCGGCGGCGACGTGGAACGAGGAAGAAGGATGTAAAGAAGAAGAGGTGGTGGACGAAGCGTCGTATTTGACGTTCTTTAAGGCGTTCCGGCGATCGAGCTTCGGCCTCGAGTTTCGCTTTTGCTTTGCGTCCATTTCAATTGGTTTGCCTCTGTTTGCTAACTTGCTTGCAAGTTGCGAGTTGCTGCTTGCTACAACGAAGGAGAGAGAGAGAGAGAGAGGGAGAGAGATTTAAAAGCGTCGGCATGACTTGACTAAGACTGGTCTTTTTATGCGAGCGCTGAAGGCTCTACTACTATGTGGACGAATTCATACAACTTGTGCTAAGCTCTCTCTCTCTCTCTCTCATTTCAGATGGAAAATGTAGGACTTCGTCAATAATATCATTGCGCTCTCTTTCTCTCCAGCTCTTTGACAACCTTTTTGTTTTTGGCTTTTTCCACTACTCGTGAGTCGTGACTTGATTGATACTTGGTGCGAGTGTTAAAACACATACCTAAAGAGCTACAAAGAAATGTCTTTATCACACTAAAGGTAAGAATCTTTTTTTGGTTATCTGGCAAGAAAAAAAACACCCCTTGTCTGAGAAGACATATGGGCCTGCAGCCAAGCCCCCTAACCTCTCTGAATCAAAGGTTGTGTAACACTATGTAATGGTTGAGGGGAGGATTCAAAGTTAAATGTTGCGAAGGAAGAACAAGAAGAACAGGAGATGTTATCGACATTGAGAGAGAGAGAGAGAGAGAGAGAGGAGGTTCATTGGTGAGAGAAAAAAAAAGTAATAAATTAAAAGAAACAAAAGAAAAATAGAATCATAAATATAAGAGATGGCGCTAACCCCGCACGCAGCTCGAATTCTTTTCTCCCCAAACCTTCAAGTACTTTGTGCATGAAGAGGTGTCAATTTAACTACAAGCCCTTTGGCAGGTGGCTTTTTTTTTTTAAGTGATATTAAGGATGGTAAACAGTTTATTGCATAAGTTTTAGTATAAACTAATGTTCACCAATAACCAAAAAAAAAGACTCATTTATTGTCTTGTTTAAATGGTACCAATTATATTTAATAACCGTTTGGATTGTGTTTTGTGAGGGGCGTCTGTCTGTGTCTTCCCTTTTCTTTTCTTTTTTATGCACGCGGATTACACGGGGTCCCGTATACTATGCACTGTTCAGGCACTGTTTAGGAGACATTATGCACTATTCAATGGGTCCCGTATATTGTTCACGGGACCCACAACCACTTTCTTCCAAAAAAAAAAAAAGGTCACACGATATTATTCGCACATTTAAAAATTATTTTGTTATAGTATTTTTAGTTTTCAGTTTTCAGTAAAATAAGCGACATCCAAACGGACCCTTATTATCACATCTTTTGAAGTAAAATTTGTAGTAATTTTAACATTTTTTTTAATTGAACCATTTAATATGACTCACAAGCAATCCTTTTGGCATATCAACAAATCAAGGCTGACCTAGAGGCTGATTGGTTGGTGAGTTTAAACAACAGTTTTCAGTGTTTAAACACCGAAAACTGTTGTTCCCAAAAAAAACATGTTTGGTAGAATGGTTTTTTTAAGAAAAAAAGTTGCTTAAATATTGGTGTTTAAAATCCAATTTGAGATAGCTCCTCATAGTTGTTTTTAGCTTTTAAATAATGTACTCCAATTGCATATTCGTAAATAATTGCAAATCGATAGAGCCCATACGAATGTGACAACACCACATATCCCTCTCTCCCATGAGGTGGTATATGTTGTTTCCGTTACATTTATCCTCCCCCTCACATAGAAATGAACCCCACAAGGATCCACATATTGTGGCAACTGTAAATCACAAAGCATGCTAATGTGGGGTCAACCCCCATGTAAGAGGGAGGATACATGCAACGGAAACAGCATGTATTTTCTCCTCTCCCACACATCCTCTCTCCCACATCAGTCTCTCTTTCCTTAGTGTATTCAAATAAAAGATTATAAAATGGTACAACTTTGTCAGCTTTTTTTTTTTTATATAAAAAACACACATACCAAACACACAACTCACAATGAAACATGTTGTTTGAAATATGGTACCAAAATTTTTTTTACATTATGAATACTTTAAACATGTATTTTTACAACACTTTCTAGACCACAGTTTTCACATCATTTTGAACAACAATACTTGAAATCGACTACCAAATAGCCCCTAATGCCTAGGCTTAAGGTCCCCACTACAAAAATTCTCTACTCCTTCATAAAAGAGGCCTCACCTCTATTCTAAAAAGGCCAAAAATTCATTTACCACAAAAATTAAAAAATTAGATGGAACATGTGCCAAAATTGGAGCAAATTAAAGTTCAATTTAAAATCTAATTAAATTTGAACTATTTGATTTTTGCACCAAATAACTCACTTGGCACAAAATTTGACTCCAATTTAAAATCTAATTGGAATTTCTCTTAGCTTTGACTTTAAATATATACACACACACATATTATTACCACATCAATTTAAAAATATTGTGTAGTAACTTTAGCATTTTATGTTTCTCATATCTAATAAGGGCTCCAAAATACTAGACCAAGTGTGCGTTTAGGACAAGCTAGAAGTTTCAGCTTATTTGCAATTTCAACTTATTTTTGCTACTATTCATGGGTCCTACTATACTTTTTGGTATTATTCATGGGTCCTACTGTACTATTTAGCTAACTTTTACTTTTATCTACAGTACTTTCAGCAAAAAGTTTTCAATTTCAGCTAAATAAGATGTTTCTGAATAAACACTAAGAGAAACCTAACCTAATTGAAACCCTAAATTGTTTGGCAAAAAAAGAGTTGTTGTTAATGTGCTAGATCATCATTTTCTTTAATAGGTTAAGATTTTAATTTTTGTAAGTCAATATCCTACACCGTAAATTGTCAACATTTGTCACACACCAAACAATCTCTTTCTATCTATTAACACTAAAATAAAAAATAAAAACCTAAATTATAATTTTACTTAATTGTGCATTACATTGTATCTAAGATAAAGCACACATTTTTTTTAAAATAATAATAATAAATTTTCAGTTATGTTTGTTAAATTTTATGCTTGAACTATGATTTAATTCTCCATATAAAATTAACTTTTTATGGATATGAAATTAACCTTCGTTAGTTAATAGTAATTCATCAAATTGACTTTGATTTGGTTAGTGTTAAAAAATTTATTTAATTAATATTTAAATATAAAATGCTCCATTTAAATTTGTCGCTTTAGGCCTTAAATTATATTGGCCGGGCCTTTTGCAACAAATTATATTAGTGTGATGAGGAAAGGATAAAATTGAATCGAATTGATTAAATAAAAAACCTCAAGGCTAATTTCTATTTTCTTTTTGAGAATAATTATTTGTTAAGTTAGCAAAAGCATAGTTATACCTACATTTTTTGGGTAAAATTTAATAATTTGCATCAATTATAATTTGAGATTACTACATTTTCAAATCACAAAAATACCTAAGGGTATGATGAGTATAACTTGAATCAATGCACTTTTTCAATGCATTACTAAAATTAATATGTACCTTTAACCCATGCAAACTTAATATAAATCATTACCATTTTTTTTTTTGGGATAAGTTGCCAATTTTTACTTTGCATAGTTGTGTTAGACAAATTTCAATATTTCATTGATAAAATCTTGCATTCCATACAAATTCATTAATCAAAGCATTGCAAAATCCTATCATATCTCTCGACTTAGCTATGGAAAGAATCTCCTCATATATAACATTGATATTTTTCTGGAAAAAAAAAATCACTTGGAATATTAATTTAACAAAACAATTAATAAGGAACATATTACGTAGAAATTGTTTCTTAAGTAGAATATAAATATTAGTGAGGGTGTCCACGGGTCGGTCCGGGTCAAGTTTGTGCCCAACCCGCGTCCAACCTGACAGAATCGGGTGGTGAAAGTTCAGACTCGCCGCCGACCGGCGAAAGAGTCAAATCGGAGTAGTCGAATCAGCATCGTAAAACGGTCGGGCATGGTCAGGTCGTCCACAGTGGAAAAAACTATCAAAATCGATTTTTTTCAAGCGAGAAATCTCCAAATCTGGTGAAAATCTCACAGGATCTGGTGAGATCTCACTAGATCTGGTGAGATTTCCACCAGATCTGGCTGAGATCTCCCCAAATCTGGCCTAAATCTTGTTGCATCTCAAATAATTTGACAAAAAACTCGTCGGAAAAAGCTTGAATTGCCGGATTTTTTGTAAGTCGCCGGTCGGGTCAATTGAGGTGGGTTTTAGAGGAAAGAACCCGCCAACAGACCCGCCAGACTCGATTTTTGGGCTTCATAACCCGCCGCCGACCACCGGAGCTCACGAATCAATCGCGGGTGGGTCAGTTCCGATCGGGTTTGGTCGGTTTGAACGGGTCCGGGTCTGAGTGGACACCCTTAAATATTAGACATTGATAGATAGATATGGACATAAGTAGGGTCTTTGTTTTACATAGTTAATTTTTAATACATAAATGATAATCACTTCAAATCTTCCTTGAAGTCATGCAGTCAACCAATTTGACTTTTATGTAACCCAACAAAAATGTGAATAAGTAAACCTGAAAATAAGAGAAACAAAAAAGTTACATCTGTTTTGAACACAAAGAAATTGTTAAGATGCTCACAAATCACAATAACAAAGAAACGTGTGTTTGTTTTAATTTTAATTTTATTTTTATAAATGGATAAAGTAATTTGAAAACCATCAGGAGAGTGTTCCTATTTTGTAGGCAACGTTTTAATGGGAGTTAAAGATATATCTATTTATCAAAACAAAAACAAAAAAACGTGTATATATCTATTTAGTTTAATTTTTTTGTTGATAATTATTTAGTTTTTTTTGGATATTTAGTTTTTTTTATTTAAATTAATACTAATGTTTTTGGATAAACGTAAGGTTTTCTTTTTTTAATAATAAAGTAATATTAGAAACTTAGGTTTTTTTATAGGAAAAAAAACATCAGAAACATAGGTAATTTAACTAATTTTTCTATTAAAAAAAAAATAAACGTATAGTTGCTTTGAATAAATAAGTTAGTGAAAGAGTGTTCCTATTTTGTAGGCAATGTTTTAGTGCAAGTTAGATATGTATTTTTACTAGACTATCCTTTAGTTTTGTTTCTCCTTAAACCTAGGAGTGTAGTGGGAACAAAAAAAAATCCGGTCCAAATAGGGGAAACCATTTAAATAGTAGTATAGATACTAAGCAAAAAAAAAAAAAAAAATGACAACTCTTCATATTGACTTACCTCAGGGCTGTAAAATGTATATCCGGTGGGATCTTCAGCTTTTCTCATAAAATAAGAATACATTTGAAGAAGGTAGGAAAGATAGGAGGCTATTATGTAATTCTTATTCTCCTTCTTCTTCTTCTTCTTTAACCCGTCTAAAGTCATAATGTTAGTCAACCAATGCACCCCTTAGGCAAGTCCTTCAAATAAGAATATATATCATAAAGTTTATAAATGCGTATAAAACCAAAGTAATGGTAAGTGTTCACAGTGAGCCAAATTAACACCAATCAAATTTTTTTTTTTTTTGGTAGATCAAATTTTTTGATCAACAAACTGAAACTTGTAAACAAAAAAATCACCAAAACTCTCTATCTCAAATTCATTTTCTCTTGAACACAAACTTTTCGATTTTGTAATATGTAATACATGACACACATATGACATAACATAAAATAAAATGTATATACTTCAATTCAAAGCCAATAGCAAAAAAAAAAGAAGGTTTAAAAAAAAACACACACACACACTCACAAAATCTGTAAAAACCCACACCTCTAAACACTCACCTCACCAATTAACCTCATCGGCAGGAACTCAAATTCTACTCCTGTAGTTGTGCAATGATGAAATCCCAAGCCTCGTCTTTTACACAGTGGAAGTTTTCTCATACCAAAAGGCAGGGAAATGTCCCTGCTCATGTGTTGGCCCAACACGCTAAGGATGTTGAGGACTATGTAGCCTAGTTGGAGTAATGCCCTAGCATCTTAGAGCATGCGTGTGCTCTAGATAGACTTGTATTTGAACATTCTATTTGTTAATAAAAACCCAGTATTTCCTATCAAAAAAAAAAAAAAAAAAGAATCCTCCATAGCCCACAAAACACCGTCCACCTCTCTATTCAATTAAATGTTTGAAACCTTTTTTTTTTTTTAGAATGAATTAAATGTTTGAAACTTGAAAGGGTGGAGAGTTATATATTTTGATAACGGTTTAAGTTGGGATAGATTTTTAACTTCTTTCAATTTTTTTAGTAAGTAGTAATCCGAAATTCTTGTTAAAGATCTAAATGTGGTTTTTTTTTTTTTTTTTTTTTTTTTTTTTTTAAGAATTTGAATTTCAAAACATATACATGTGTTGCATATTTTTAACTTCCTTAAAGGTGTGTTTCTTTGGAAGTGAAATAGGGTGGATGGAAAACTTTGGAGAGAAAATGGGAAGGAAAACTTTTTTGAGTGTGTTTGGTTGAGTGGGGAGAAAGGAAAATAAATGGTATTTTCTTCTCGGGCCCACTAAAAAGTTTTCTCTCCAAAATGGAGAGAAAACTAAAAGGAAAAAATGAGGTTGCTTATTGGACAAAAATGCCCATGTCCAATTCCTTTCTTCTTTTTTTTACTTTTTTTTATTTTTTTATTTTTTGGTGCTAGATTGTTGCCTCCTTTTTTTCTTTTCTTTCGTTGCTTTTTTTGATTTCCTAGGTAGTGGGTGGGCACGTTGCCTCTTTTCTTTTTTCTTTTTCTTTTTTCTTTTCCTTCCTGGTCTTTTTTTTTTTTTTTTTTTTTAACTAGACATAATTTTTTTTGGATATGATTTTTATTTTTGAATAAATTGGGTGATTGCTTTTTTTTTTTTTGGGTTGTTTGTCAATTTTTTGTTTTAATTGGCCATCATTTTTTAACAAGGGTGTATAAGTAAATTTATACAAACTCAATTTTTCTATCCCTTTACTCTTCCACTCCCAACCAAACAAAAAGGAGAGATTAAAATCTTTTCTATCCTCTCATTTTTCTATCCTCTTACTATTTTATATCCTCCCACTTTTCCACCCCTACAATCAAACGAACCCTAAGTTTTTTTAGTAGTAGTTATCTGAAACTCTTGTTAGAGATTTTTTTTTTTTTAAGAAGACTTGTTAAAGATCTACGTGGTTTATATATATATAAGCCAACTGAGGCCATATGATTACATTGAATGCAGGAAAATATAATTTGGAAATTCCTAATACAAGATTACTAAGGGATTTTGTAAGAGGGAGTTATACTGAACCAAGCCTGCCTCAAAATGAAACTTGAGCTCCTTTTTATAGACTGGGAGAGGAGCTTAGGATCCTTTTTGAGAGCTTCCTGAAATTCTGAGGGGCCTGAAGATTCCTGAAAATTGAGGGGGGGGGGGGGTAAAACCTTTTTCCCTGAAAGAAGACGGGACTCTCGAAAGCGCGGCAACGACTGTTAATTTCTGTCATTTTGTGTCAGCTGGTACTGTTTTCGTCTTTTTGTGTTAGCTAGTACTGTTCATGAATAATAGTTTGTCTGCTGGCACTATTCTGAATAGTGACCGAATTTGGGGCTATCTGAGTAGTGATTGGTGCTACCAGAATAGTCTAGGGACTGTCCAAATTATGGCCCTTGTAGGGATCTTGAGAATCTTGAAAGGGGTCAAATGGATGGTGACTGGTAGATGCTTCAGAAGAGGCAAGAGAAGTCTTTTCTTTTTCTTCTAATTGAGAAGCCTAGAGGAGCAACTAGTCTGCAAGATCTTTTAATTCTTTGCTAGATTTTCCGGCGACTGCGACAGATACTAGGATGGACTGGGACCTTGTCTTCTAGGTAATGGCTCTGTGAACTAGAGGAGGGAAATCCTTATTTATTTGATTGATGACTGAATCAATCTTAAGACTATCCCACCATTTAACTGAAAACTCCCTAGTTAGCATGTTATTGCTGATTGCATAAGACCACATGCTAATCCAGTGGATTTTATACCTGATGGTCATATGCAGGATTGCTGGAAACTGGGAATTGTGATGATTAACTTGGATTCTTGAATTGAAATATTTGACGGCATCCTGGAGAGGTTCTAGGAAGATTTAAGGAATTGATCCAAACATTTCCCACCACTTAAGGAACCAAGTCGGTATTTGGTTGTTGAAATTTTTGTCAAACATTAAGAACCATGAATGATCAAAGTTCTGATTCTTATAAAATAAAATATTTTCAAAGGAGTCTATATAGTCATAATAACTATACTGGATTGTTGTTCCTTCAATTGTCCTAAGCATGGAGGGATGTTGTCCCCATTCCTTGCAATTGATGAATCTAGAGATGATAAACTTATGGTAGAGGATGACTGAGGGGTCCTTTTTTCGACTGAATGTTTTCTATTCCAGCAGGCTTTTCTTGGGTGAGGATGCTCTTGTAGAACTTGATGGATTTTTCTATGACCTTTGGAAGAAAATGCCAATTTGGTGGCAAATCTTCCATTGCTAAGGTTAACGGATCTTTTATATGGGTCATGTGTGGTTCAATATAAAAGATGTGTTGGATGTAAGGTTTCTTAATGTAAGGAGACTTATTTTTCCTGTTAGATGGCTGGGATGCTCTTTGGGACTGAATGGGGCCAAAGGGATCATCTACTGTGTAAGGGGTTGTTGCTCTTGGTGCTGGGGATACTAAGACAGAACTAAAGCTAGGTTGGGTTAGGAGTGGTCTTTAATAGTTTGGTCTTAGGATTGTAGAAACCACATAGCGGTTAGCTAAGGAAACTGGGGAAACTGGGACTATTTGGCCAGGGTTCTTTGCCTGACTAGTATTGTTAGAGGGTGACTGTTTAGGTAGCTTTAGGGGTTGAGGCTGCTATGCTGGCTTTTTTCTGGACATCTTGGGTTGGATTCTGCAAGAATTCACAGGTAAGGAAATTAGGAATCCTGTTTTGGTTTCCTTTTATGAATTCTATATCAAAATCGAAAACTAAAAGAATGACTTGCCATTGTGCAAAAATTTGTTTTAATGCAATGTTTTTAACATCTTTTTCTAAAACATGTTTTGCAGATTTGCAGTCAATTCTTATTAAGAACTTCTAGTTTAATAAATCACTTTGAAACTTTGAAATGCATAATACTATAGATAAAATTTCTTTTTTAATAGTACTGTAATTAATCTGTGTAGGAGTCCAAATTCCCGAATGGAAACAAACTATCTGTTCAGGAGATTCAGGACTAACCCACTGAAGGAGGATGCCACCATAACCAATGTTAGAGGCATCTGTCTGGACAATCTTGAAGGAATTTTCTGAGGGAATTCCTAAACAAGGGAGAGTTTTGACATATTTTTTGATTTCCTGGACGATTGAAGTATGAATTGGAGTCCAAGGTGGTGGATTGGTTTGAAGTCTATCAAAAAGGGGTTCATTTCTACCTAAGATTTTAATAGAAGTCTGAAATGTAATTGAGAGATCCTAGAAATCTCTGAAGTTGTGTTTTGTCTTGGATTTGATCTGGGAATTTATCTGCAAACTGGATGGCCCTGTCAATTGGTTTGATTAAACCATGATGAATATGAAAACCTAAGAATCTAACATGTGTTTGGAAAAGTTTGATTTTTGGGGCTGAAACCACATGCCCATTAAGCTTGACTGTATTAAGAAACGATCGCAAATGTTTCCATTGTTGCTCAAATAGATTATGAAAATATGAAGACATCATCTATGTAAACAATAGAGTGACTAGAGAATGGATTGAATATTTCATTCATGATGTTTTGGAATTCACTGGGTGCATTCTTGAGACCAAAAGACATTACATTCCACTCATAATGACCAAATGGTGTTGTAAAAGCAATCTTATATCTATCAGACTCTTTGATTTGTACTTGCCAAAATCCACTCTTCATGTCAAACTTATTGAAAACTACTGCCTTACTAAGCCTATTAACTAAGTCTCTTTTGTTGGGGATGGGGTACCTAATCCATCCTAGGACTTTGTTAAGGGGCTTGTAGTTGATGACTAAACTAGGAACACCTTTTTCTATCTTAGCATTTTTCTGTACATAAAAGGTTGGACATGACCAAGGCGATTTGGAATTCCTAATAATTCCTTTGCTAAGCAGGTCATCTATCTCTACTCTGCAAAATTCCATGAGTTCCTGGCTCATTTGGATAGGTCAAGCTTTGGTTGGGATATCTCTTTCATTGAAATCTTTGACATATGGGAGAGCTACTTCGTGTCTCTTTCAATGCCAAAAAGCTATGGGAAGATCAGAGCAGACTTCCTGTTTGAGTTTTTCCTCAAACTCTTTGATCTCGATTTGGATGATCTTACAAGTTAATTGTTCCTCAATTTTCTTGTGCCTTAAATCATCTTTAAGGTATTTAAGGTGTTGGGTTTTTTTATTGACCAGATTAAGTATTTTGGAGATGGAGACATCTTAGAGGTTACTAATTTCTCAGGGTTCCGGGCTTCTAAGAAACTTAAACTTGAATGGCTGTCCAAAAGGATGGGTAGTGATTCCTTCACTATTTGTGGTGAATGGGTATAACAGACACATGAAAGGATTACTCTGTCTGTCATATTTTTGACTAAGACAAAGGTTGTTTTGCATGTGTTGTCTTGGCATACATGGGCTTTTAGGATTTTGTATTTAATCTGCATCTTACTACCATTTGCTGAGGATAATCGTTCCCTAGTTTGTTGAAAATACTTAGAGGAAATGATTCCTTCTTGGATGTAGTTAAATCTGCACCTGAATCAATAAGGGCGATAACCTCAAATTCAAAATCTTTGCTAATGACAATCTTGACTTTAGAATGCCATTTTTGGAAATCAATTCTGCTGATTGTATCTAGGTATTTCTAGGCCGGTTCTTCTAAGACCATGTTTGGTGTAAGATTAGCTGACTCATCATAGATGTTTTCTACTTCATCATCTGAAGGGTTTTGGTATGAGGGGCCTGCCTCATTATTACCTTGATGAGAGGTATTGTCCTGATGCTCAATTCTCCAATTAAGGAAATTGTGGTCAATCCTAAGAATGGTTAAAGCTTGGTCAAGCTTCTTAACATCTTCTCTAAGGGTTCTAATCTCAGATTTGGTTTCTTTGATTTCATGTTGAAGGTCATTAACTATGATTTCTTTCTTAGCTTTGGTAAACCTATTGAATATTTTTTCTAGGTTAACTGGTGGTTCAAAGTGTTTTGATTTGGTTTCCTTTGTTTCTCTGACTAAAGTTTTCTGAAACTGGTTAAGGTATTAGGCCTTAACAATTGGGTCTTCTACTTTTTCTATTAAAGTGAGTAAGAGCTCTTCTTGTTGGCTAAGGATGTTGACAGATTTGTTTTTGCAACAACTGTCTTTACATCCTATCCTGATGTCTGAACTATTAGAAATGCTGGATGATTCTCTAGGAGATGATGACTGGTTAATCTGGAAAATCTCATGATCATTAGAACTACTAGAGAACTCACTGTCTGAGTGATTAAATTCTAGGAGCCTAAAAATCTCTTGTTTGCTGGTTTGATCACCTTGGAGGGTGTTGATTAAAGTTTTAGCTTTGGATTTACACTTACTCCTAAAATGACCTTTCTTGCCACACTTATAACATTCGCTATGCTTTTTATCGAATGTTTTTTGTGTTGGATTTTTTCTTTTACTATTGACCTTATGGTAATCTCTAGACTTCTTGCTCTTACTATAAAAATCATTTATGCTAAAGTTGCTGGGTTTCTTATGACTTTTATAATATTTAGAGGCTGTTCTTTTTCTAGGGTATTCCTTTTACCTGGATTTCCTCTTGGACGGGGCTATGGAGGGTAGGCCATACTAAGTACAAAATTTTCCTACTTCGTACTTAGCCTTTCTTTTATCCTTATTGGCTTGGTTTTGGATTTCATATCTATGCACATCTTCAGGCCTTCTCTGCGAATGACACTAGATATGTCTCCATAAGTCAGGTCATCATAATCTATGACACCTGAGGAGTTACTAAGAGTTCCCCTAATCTTATGAGCAAAAAGATTGGATAAGCCATTGGTGAACTTTTCTTTCCAAAAGGGAGAGTTACAATCACTTCTGTGTATGACTCTAGTGGTAAAGACAACTTCAAACCATTTATAGTTACTGAGGGTAGGACATCTAAGGTTACTTAACTAGTCATGTATTCTGGTTGTAATGTTGCTAAGAGTCCCTATGAAGTGCCTTGTAATGGTATAGATTAGGGTGTTTACTCCATCTGGGACACCTCTACCTATGGCTTCATCAAAGATTGGACGTCTGTCCTCATCTTTCTGGACTACACTCTTGATTTCTTCCTTCGATTCTTCTGTTAGGTAATGGTTCCACCATGACAGAAGTTTCCCTGTGAAGCCTAAGACCAAGAGTTCAACTACTTCAATATGGGGACGATTTTCATTGAGATAGTTATTGGCTACCATAGTCATGCGCTAAATTTTATTTATGATTTCTTGTTTTGATAACCCATCTATATTCCATACATAAAGTTTATCAAAAGATACTGAGAACTGGTTACTGATATTTTTTTCTTCAAACTGGAGGTCAGGGGGTGTTGGTCTGAGATACCAATTTTTGGTAAGACTGGTTGGGGTTACTCTACGATGGTGAAGTTTATTTACCTGTAATTCTTGGAACTGGTTTTCTAATTTTTTTTTATTTCCTCTTCAGATTCTAAAGAGGTTTGACTGCTGCTACCGCTGCGAGAAGCTGTATGGATGTCTAAGGTGTTTTTAACTTGGGGTCAATGCTAGTCGAAGAGGTAGTTGGTTCCTTTTTGACTAGTTCTTCTGACTTCTGGTTGACTATTTCTAATGTTGTCTTGTCTTTGGACCTGAGGCTGGTTTGTCAAGTTACTAGTAACTTGACTAAAGGTTTTTCTAAAGATGGGATGGGTTTAGCAAGGTTTCCTGACTGGGGAATGGCCTTGGCTTCTATCCTATTTTCTATCCTGTCTAGCTGTTTTCCTATGACATCAAAACCTTGGTGTTTGATGGTTATATTTTCTAGGGGAGGGTGACTAGACCTGACTACTTCCTTGTTTTCTTTGGTAGAGTTTGTTTTGGTAATGACACAAGACTTTCTATGCCACTCAAAATGGTTCTTAAAATATTCAAAGAAAGGGATATTTACTGATATCTCTTTCATGAACTCTTGCCATTTTGTGTATACTTCTATCTTCTGTTCCTTAGTATGATTTGCCTTATAGGCTTCTCTTTTGACTTTGTTAGCTTCTGAGTCAAAGTCATCTCCTAAAGACTTATGATCTAGGATGAAGTCCTTTTTCATAGCATTGAACTGGTGACCTACTGGGGTTTAGCCTGTTCAAAGTCTGACTGAGTTGGGGAGGATGGACTGTGATTTTCATCCTCTTCTGCAACTGATTCTTGTCTGGCTGTATAGCATGGTGTGCTAACTTGGGATCTAGTCCTAACTCCCTGGAGTTCTAGGTCCAGGTCTTTTCTAGGAGTTGGGGGTCTAGATGAGCTACACTGGGATGCAGGTTTGTCTCTGAGGAGAATAGGGGATTGCATCCTAGGTTGATGAAGATCTAAAGGAAATCTAAACCTAGACTAATCGAAACTTAGCCTGACAGTTCGATCGGTTAACTGTTGGACAATGTCTAAATCTGGGGTTTGGGTAGGGCGTTGAACCTGAAAAGAATAATTTTCATTTTGCAGGGTCCAATCTTGAGGGAATGTGACCTTTGTCTATTTAAGTGTCCTGGGTACTTTAATTTATGATCCGGGGGCTGTGGTTTGGATAAGAGTGGTTTCTCCTTTTGCGTTCTTGTTAAGGGCTTGGACATTTAGGTTTGTTCTGATGCACTTGTAGTAGACCCTATATATCAAAGCTAATTGTTTGGCTTCTAGTACCATGAGGGTTCTTGAAGTCTTGATGTTTAAAGTGAAAGCTTTCCTAATATGTGGGTCATGAAGGGAAACTGTAAAGTTAGGGAAACAATCAAAATGGATTGGTCCATTACTGAGACTGGTTTGGATGGTTTCCAAGAGACTATCATCAAACCTGATATGCCTTGTTTTTCTGAAAGCCGTAAGGATTGAACTATTCAAACCTTCTCCGATTAAGGGCTTTACTCCTACCTGGACAAGTCTTATGTGTAGGAAGTTGTGTCCTTCCTTCCGGTGGGCAATTAGGGTTGATGGTGAAAACAAGTAACATGTTTCATATTCTTTGTTTATCCCATAAACTTGTTCTATAGTCTTAACATAGTAGTCTGTCTTAAAAGCTTTTTGAAGAGACCATGAAGACTTATAGATCTAATTGGTGGGGACTTTAGGGATATTCCAATCTCCTAGGTTTAAATCTAAATCTAGTACTTCATAAGACTCAGAATTGAGAATTCTAGTGTTCTGGAATCTCAGGGATGGAGGATCTAGAACTGGTGGAGGAGTTTTTTCTAAACATCCTGTTCATATTTCTGGATCAAGAATTTATGTTAAACAATCAAAATCTAATCACTTTTATCTTCAAATTATTGTACCTAACCTTTGATCTATTACAGGGTATACATTCCATGACTAATTGCCATTCCTAACTTTAAGCCTCAAAACACCTATTTCCGGCTAAACGACCACTCGCTTAGGATTCCAGGACTTACAGGTCAAATTCGTACTTCCCTGAAACAAACAATGGGGCTAAACATAGAAGTTGGAAGAGATAGATGACTGGAAGGTAGCTAGTTAACATAAACTAATAATACAGAATTTTAAATAGGAGGAAAGAACAATTCTAGGAAAGAGGAAGTATAAGCAAAGACGAGAATGGAGAAAATATAGCAGATGTAGAAACAAATGAAGGGGAAGGGGAAGGGGAGAGTTATCATAAAATAGACGTAAGATAAAATATGGGGAATGAGAGACATTATGATATGATACTGAAAATAAGGCAGTATAACCTGCCAATGTATGCAAACTAAAAATAACTTAGTACTGAAAATTAATGCTGAAAATGTAACTTACAACTATTTTATATATATATATATATATATTATATAATTGTATAAAAACATGAATGTGGGTTGGGTTTGGACTTTGGACGTGGTTTTTTTTTTTTTTTTTAAATAAAATTTTGGACATGGTATTTAAAATTTTATGAATTTTTTTTTAACTTCAGTTTTTTTACCCGTATCCAAAAGTTTTGTTAAATATTTAAAAGTAGGTTTTTTTTTTTTTTGGGGTAAGTTTGAAAGTGAGGGGGGTTTTTTTTTTTTAGGGATTTTTTTTTTTTTGAGAATTTTTTAGGGAAAAGTTGATCGTGGGTTTGAATGTGGCATTTGAAATTTTTTGGACTTCTTTTGGATATGATTGATTTCTACTTTTTAGTATATTTTTTTCTTCAAAATTGAAACAAAGAGATTTAAGGGGAAAAAAACCAAACGTGAGATGAGATTAAGGGAAATCGGTTATTGAAATAAAAATGTTAAGGTTTTTTTAATGCAAAAAAAAAAAAAAAAAAAGTTAAGTCTTGATAAAGGAAGGAAAAAAAAAAAAAAAAACTAAAGAAAGAAAAATGAAAACATGGAGTAATGCTTGGAGTTAAACATGAGAGTTAAATATTGTCTATTTTGTAGGCAAAATTATAAGTGAGAGTTAAAGATATATTTTTACTATAGGTTCAGTTAATGTGTACCCTTAAGCTATCTATTTTTAAAAACATTTTTTCAAGAATTGAAAAAACTATCAGTACTTTTTCAATTCTTAAAAAAATATTTTCAAAAATAATTAATTATTAAAACATTAGTAAAATCCTTTTACTATATTATCTTCAAGCTTTATACCTACTTTTTTTTATACAAGGTTTATATCCACTTAAATTTAGATTACAGTGGTATTTTTTGAAAAAAATAAATTCGATTTAAATAAGTAGTTCCTTAGATAATAATATGGATAATTATTTCTGTATTTATTCGTTGGAAAATGGGAAAAGGACGAGAAGAGAAGAGGCAAAGACGCAATGCCACCTGGCAGATTCATGGGAGACAGAATAGATAACGTGTGGGAGTGGGACTGACTAGATAAGACAATCGAGTCCAGAGAGGTTTCAGATAATGTACCCACAAATAATCCAATTATGACAGATATGATTCCATTCAGTCCAGAAAAACCAAACAAACAAAAAAAAAAAAAAAAAGGAAAAAAACTTATGGTTTATCAATTTATTGTCAGGGGCTGGCCGTCGGCGTTGGGTATAGTAGTCTTTTTATTATAGTACTCTTTTTTATTGTCAGGGGCTGGCCGTCGGCGTTGGGTATAGTAGTCTGAAGAGAAAGTACCGTAACAAAATATCAGAATCTTTTTGTTCTCAGTTGTGGTGTATTCTTGTTTAATATTAATTTATCTTATTTCGACTTGTCAGGGATTGACACACCTTTATGGCTGTGATAAAGGTGGGGTTTGGATTCCACGCGTTTTCCTCCCTCCTTTTCTTTCTTCTTTCTTTTTTTTTTTTTTTTTTTTTTTTTTTGACTTTGGTAGACAAAAAACTGTTCATATACTGTTTATACAATAAAAAATATTAAAAATGGGTCTCACAGTACTATTTACATATTTAAAAATTATTTTGCTACAGTATTTTCAGTTTTCAGTTTTCAGTTTCAGCAATAATAAATTCAATCCAAACGGACCCAAAGTTACAAAATTTGTTGAGGACGAATCAGTAATACTAAGGTATTTTCGAATTACGGGGTATAGTATTTTATCTTTTCACATCTATAGTAGAGTATATTCATTAAATTTATTGTAGGATCTATCATAAATATAAAAAAAAAAGAAACACTTAAGAATTTATTGTGGGATCTATCATGGTAGAATGCATTTATTCATTCATTCGTGCTTTGAAAGTATTTAAGAATTTTTATATATAGCAACACTTGTGAGTCAGTTCATAATTGCTCAATTTGTTTAATCAATGCAACTTCTGTGAGTAATGATCTCGTAGAGATTAATGCTATTGGGCTATGGGAGGCAAAGCAATTATGTGGGAAGAACCAAAAAAAAATCTACGAAGTTACTATTTGAATGCCATTACAAACCCATTATTAACAGTAGGGTATCAATTTGTATTCGCATGTTGGGTTCGTGTCGTGTCAACTCATAAATATCTGACTATATGAAGATAATTTTCAATTGAAAAGACATGGGGGTGCCGAACTTTCCTAACAACACCAAAAGGGGACGACTCACCCCAATGGGGGGACGACCAACCCATAGGCTAACGGGTCAGGCTGCCCTTGATCTCGATGACGCGTCCCCCTAGGGTTGGCTTGCGTGGGGCCCACTCACACATCCTAACATGGGAACTTGTACATCACGACCAAAGGCCCTACCACGCAATCAGATCTTCCATATATGGAAAGGTGATCCCGAGTATCTTGGGACCCTTTTCTCTACAAGGAAATTCTCCCGTATCAAGGGATTCAGGGTGGTTCCCTACCACTATATAAACCGTAAACCTTACCCTTCTTGAGGTATGCGAATTCTCTCTAACTCTTGCATTCTTGAGTTCTTAGAAATTATTTTATCACAAACTTAATCTTCGGAGGATCTTTGGCAGGTATCTCACCAGTCCCCTTTGATTGATTCTCCTCTTTTGTTCTTCAGGTATGCCCATTGGCACGTGTGAGGACGATCAACTCACTAACGATTTTTGTGCATCATTATATAGCAAAACAACATGTTAAAATTAAGTATTGCTACATTATGAAACAAGCTAAGAACCTAGGACCTGTCCTTGAAGATGACTTTTTGGCAGCCTAACCATGGAGGAATGAAGTTTGTTTAGAATTAATACATCGTTTTTAAAATCAGGGTGAAAGTACTTCTCCCAACTCAAGTACACTCTTCAAAAATCAAATTCATTAATGAAAATATAAGCTGTATGTATCCATATCGCAGCCAGATCTCGCACATAGATTTTATCATCATCATTTCCGAGAATAGTTCTAAACAGAACTTTTATCATTGGGTACCAATCCGCATGCACTTGGATTCATCAAAGGCTTTTCATAAATTATGTGTTATGATGAGTTAACCGACCCCTCATCCTTAGAGAGATCATAGACGCTAACAAGATATGAGGCGTTTTGTGCAGAACATACATCAACACCATTTTAATCTCACAACTCGAAGCATTTGTCCCCTGTCGTTCAAGACTCATAAAACTATAAACTATATAACAAAAGTTTTCTAGTTAAACTCATTTAACCACCATTTTAATAAGCAAGACAACTGCACACAAGCACACAAATAAGCAGTTACGGCAAAGTGAAACAATATGTAAGCATAATGATGCGCAGGAACCATCCATGCCAATAATCCTTTCTACCCAAAAGTTTATAGTATTCAAGCGCATTTTTTCTGCAAGGAAAGAAGTTGAAGACATAACTCAAAATATAGTATGAAAAAAACACACATACACTCAACTTAAGGATAAAGCATGAAAGTGATGAGATCAAGGGAGTTAATACCGTACCAGAGGCTGTACCGGTTTGGTCAGTGGTACGATATATTTCGGATACCTGTCAATACCGGTATACCGTTTCGGGTTTATCGCTATTTTTTATATTTATAAATAAATAAATATATATATATATATATGTGTGTGTGTGTGTGTATTATAATAAATATAAAAGTTTACCATAAAACATTTCCTCAATTCAGAACTAATTATTCATAGTTTTAGACTTTAATATCAATTAAAAAAAAAATAAAAAACACAATATAAAAAATAGAAAGCTTAAAAGTTACTATTGCATACTAAAAAAACAAATAATACTAATAAGTTAATGCAAATAAATTACCATTCCGCCCTAACAAAAATTCAAAAATAACAAAACTTAAAAAAAATTTTAAAAAAAAACTTTTTTTTTGTATCGGCCGGTATGCCCGGTACCGGCTGGTATTGCCCGAAATTGGCCGGTATGGCCTGTATTTAAACCGGTACGAAACGTTGATGTTTCGATACCGGTCTACATACCGGTACGGTACATACCGGCCGGTACAGTTGGTACCGGTACGATATTGACTACCTTGGATGAGATCCCATAAATAAATAAAAATCATAAAAAGTCCCAACAGATGCTCTAAGTCTAATATTTCATATGACTACTTCATAATAGCACACACAGAGGATTGTATTTAACCATCATAGCTAGCCACCAAATCAGATCAAACAACCAATTGCAGAGATACACCAAAGCAAAGGCACTAGGAAAACCTTTTTAAGTTCTATTTGAGACATAAGTGGCACATACAAATATGATTGAGCAACCAAACAGAAGCTTAGGTAGATAAACATTCTAGTCCAAACCAATACCAAAAAAAAAATTAAATAAAAAATTTTCAATTTCCATAAGCAAATTACACAAGTACTGATATATTTAAACAATCAAAAGTAGTGCACTCGAAATTTTGCGTTTTTTGCTTCCATGTTTTCTAGTTACTCGCAGTTCTTATAAGTTTTATGGTTGCCTTCTTGTACTTTTCCTTTTTTTGGTGAATGGAGCATTATTACTTATCAAAGAAAATAAGAAAAGAATAAGTTTTTGGGTTGCTTACAAGTACTGATATGTTTTTTCCCTGTCAATTGACTTGTTGGTGGTTCTTTCAACGTATATGATTTTAATCAAGATGGAGAATGAAAAGCCAAATTGACTTGTTGGTGGCTCTTTAAACGTATATGATTTTAATCAAGATGGAGAATGAAAAGCCAGTCAAGAAATGATTTTTCCATCATATTATTCTAGAAAAAAGTGTAAGTATAATGAAGTGGGGTCAAAAGCAGAATTTTTTTTTCTAAATAACAATAAATATTAAAAAATTTAGTTAGTTGTCAAGTTGCAAAAGAATGTTGAAAACTAGCATTTCGAGTGTTTAAAACTCGAGTTCCAAGATAAAAATCGAGTTTTTAAGTCTCGATTTGTAAGCGGATAAGTATGATTTGGAAAAAAATCCACGTGGAAATCGAGTTTTAAAGACTTGAGTTCGGAAAACGCCGCTATAGGGCTTAAAAATGGAGTTTAAAAAAAATTTAGCAGAAAAACGCCGCTATAGGGCTTTAAAACGTCACTATAGGGCTTAAAAACGCCACTATAGGGCTCCTTGAACCCGGTATTGATTACTTATGAAATTTTTTTACAGGAAAACGCCGCTATAGGGCTTTAAAACGTCACTATAGGACTTAAAAACGCCACTATAGGGGCAATAAAACTAAAATTTTTTTTGCATGGAACTCAAGTTTCTAAAACTCGAGATCTATGTGGCATTTTCAGATCTAAAACTCTCGCAAAGCGAGTTTTTGGAACTCGAGTTTTAATATGGATCTCGAGTTTCTAAAACTCGAGATGTTATTTTTCATAATCTTTACAAACGTTGTTTAACTTACTATATTGTTAAGCTAATGTATGTTGGTCTGCAGATTTTCCCGTCAAAAGCAATATTACTTTTGAGACCCCAAGAGGAAAAGTAGTGTGAATGCAAAATAAAATGTATAGAAATCACGGCCCAAAAACATGGAGAGGGGGAAAATAGTGTGAACGCAAAACGTGGAGAGAGAAAAAGTAATGTGAACGCAAAATGAAATGCAAATTAGAGAATAAAAATAAGAAAAGTAGTGTGAACGCAAATTTTTTTTTAAAAATTACCTTTCAACTATCATATACAGCTAAAAATAGTTGTGCATTGTAGTTGTGGAGCCAAAAAATATTGCTTTGGCTCTACTATTGCACGGTACATTTTGAGTTTTAGTGGTGCTAAAAATAACTATATAACTATTTAGCACCACTATTACTAGTGCTCTTACAAGATAGATTAACAGGCTAAAGATTTGGAAAAGTTGAAATATTTAGTAAAATTCTCAACATGGACCTCATGGAGAGGCACATGACATCAAGGTGGGCATTTTCATTGAGAGAATATATTCTTCGCACTGCCTTGTCAAGTGCAATATATTCCACCACCTACTTAAGGATATTAGCATTTTAGCAGCCTTTTGAAGTCAGAGAAAGTATGGAAGAGTATTCTTCAATGATTGCTATCTATTGCACCTATGGAGTTTCTTATTTGAAGTGAAAACATTGCAAGGATAGCATAGCTGAAAAGTGAAAATATATGCTAGTGGTAATGAGAAAATCCTAGTATTGTTTTCTTGGACCACTTTATTTATATACTATTTGGATGAGGCTTGGCTTGCTTACAGGGTGGTCATATTGATACTGTTTTATATGTGGATAGATAGCAAAGTAACTATTCATGACACATTATCAAAATTCTAAACAATATGAAAAGTTAATGTGTCATGAACCCAAGATTGGGCAACAGCAGCATTCATTCTCATCTTCACACTTTGGTAATAACAGTCCACGTGGAGGGCCTGCAAAACATGGACGGAGCTACATGTTGACTTGGGGACAATCCCCCACCCCCCCCCCCCCCTTTTTTTTTAAATATTAGTATATTAATAAGTACAAATTTTAGCAATTTTTTTTAACAAAATTACACTTTACCCTCTTAATAATATCATCAATTCTTTTAAGAGTAATGTTATTGTAGGGTCAATTTTTGTAGCCCAAGCCCAAAATATTCGGATTATAAGCCAATGAACCCTGAAAATAAATTTGTAGAGAGTGGGTGAAAGAGTTGGGCTAATGATGAATCAAACAGTAATGAACTGTAGTGTTTGTGAGTAAATTAACATGCAATCATACTCGGACAGATGCAAATATGAACGTCCGAAGAGGAGATTTATTGAATGAACGTTGGTTACAATTCTTAGAGCTACAGTGAAGATGTTTTCTTCTTTCTTCTTTCTTTGTTCCGATCCCCTTTTATCAAAGGCCTCTCCTCCTTATATAGCACCCTCTCCCTTCATCTTCATCGTCCACTTGTTCATCATCTAAACACCCACTTGAGTGCATGTCCCATCATATATCTTCTTTAGCCTTGTGTGAGTGGCGGTAGCTGAGATTGTACTGTTCAGGGGTCTTCTCCACATTAATGCGGCCAGGAAAGTAGATGCAGTGCATTTAATGTGGTGGTTGAAATTTGTCTTTTAGATATTTCTCCGTTCCTATCATCCCCAGGCGCGCCTGAGGTTCATCTCTATCATTAGACTTGTTAGGAGGGTCACCTGAACTTCCCAGACGTACGTTTGACCACGCTTCTTCAGATCCGAGGACAATGGCCTCTTCAGACAATTGAATATCTCCTCGGACTATGCTCTATTCTCATCTCTAGGTACGTTTCTTTTACATGGGCCTCTTCTTAAGTACTTTCATCTCTTCGGACAAACAGCAGCCCTCAAATAGGGCCTTAAGCCCAACATATCAGGTTGGGCTTTTCACCCCCCACAGTTATAATTACAAACTTTTTTATAACATTTTTACAAACTATTAAGGTAGCGAATTCTTGTTGGTTTACATACTTGCATCACTTTTTACTTACCAATAATAATTTACCACATTTGCAATTTTTAAAATTTTTGTAGTTTTAGTATTTTTCACCTTTTAAAGACCATAAAAATTTAATAGATTAAATCTAAAACAAAATATATAAAGCCAAAAAAATTAGTCCAATAACAAAACTAAAAAAAAAGAAGTCCAATGAACCTGTTTTAGCCGAACAAACAACATGTCCCTTCAGTTTTAAACAAAAATTCATAGTAGTTAAACAGTAGAGTCAAAGCTGGAGTCGCCGCACACAGGAGCAGCAGAGTTGCACTCTAAGTCTTGGCTTCGTTCTGCTGCAAAATCTGATGTTACAAAGTTATCTGTGGGTAATCTCCATGTCCTTAGTCCGTCGCGAGAGTTGAATGGTCTCTCTTCAGCCGCTAAGGATAGCTTGAGTCCTACTAATGGAAGTAGACTAGCTAATAGTCCGCTTGGTGTCGCTCCATCAGATGCTGTGTCTGCATCCTTGAGGAAGTTAAGCAACAATTTAAGCGCTGCCACTGCTGATCGCAGGCCAACTGTTTTTCGGACAACTATGGAGAAGAAACCATCAACTCTAGTCCACAGCCGGAATGATTTCTTCAAAAGTCTTTCTAGGAAGAACTCTCCTACAAACTTCCCTTCTGCTGTTTCCGATCCTTGCAAAGCTTCCTTGTCCCATTTCAGAGAATGCTGATAAATTGGTCACAGAAACTGCCGCTACCGCGTCTATAACTCTTCAGAATACAGAGGATGCCATTTCATCAGATGAGCCAGTTACAGACTCGTTGCATTAAAGTAGGGGTGAGATGACCCGCAATGGCAGTGCCTATGATGTGTTTCAGAAATGTTTAAGCAATAGAGAGCAACATTCAAGCCCTGATGTGGCTCTTTATCCAGAGGAGGAAGAGGCTGCGTTTTCACGATCACTTGGATGGGAGGAAAATGCCGGAGAGGATGAAGGCCTTACAGAGGACGGCTCCTCTAGAGTTTTCTCTTACCTTGTTTTTTTTTTACCTCCTCCTATCATTTTTCTATGTTCTGTAAAGGCCAAATACACCGTTACTTCCGAAGTTCACACTTCGAACACTTCTAGTCCCTAATGCTTAAAATGATCAATTTCAGTCCCTAATGTTTAAAAAACGAGCACTTTTAGTTTTGGTCATTCTTCTATCGTGCTCTGTTCATTTTTTGTGTGTGCTTGGCTAATGGAGCAATGAGGTGGCCGATTTTTTTTTTACGTGACATCTGACTCTACATAAATTGAAAAGAACTACATAGTGGCATTTTCCCATCTCCTACACGAGTTGTGCTAAGACTATCAAAAATGGCATAATTTTATACTATAATTTGTCACTTGGCGAGTTGTGATTGGTGAAGGAGTGTCTATGAGTCATGTGAATATGGAGACACACCTTCACCAATTACAACTCGCCACGTGACGATTTGTGGCATAAAGTTGTGTCATTTTTTATGGTCCCAGCATTTTCCTCTCCTACCCAAACCTGTGAGTGCCCATTTGCCCAACCTGAACCCGTGAGGTCACTTCGTCGCTGTTAATTAGAATTATAACGAAGGTTTGTTGCAATAAGCCAGAGAAGAATTCTTCCTTTCTTCGGTCAAATTCTACCTCAGCACTGTCTTTGAGCATTTTAAGATTTTCTTCATTAATTTCATCAGGACATCTTGTCTTTTTAAGACCTAGTCACCCCTACGAGCACATAACTCCTTGCAAGCCTTGAAATTCAAGTCCCTTCTTGATTTCTCTACAAGCTGCTCATATATCAGTTTTTACTAATCCATAGAAACATCCGCCGAATCTTGGTACCGATGCTTCTCTAACTCATAAATGAGTAAGAACTTTGGATAATTCTGCTCTTGGCTGGCTAATATTTAAGACAACGTCTGATTATTTTGTTCCGTGGTATTGGAGCACCTTTTGGTATTAGATATTTTATATGTGAAGAACTTGAATGTATCAAACTGTAATTGAGCTAAACGATTTTATGAACTTATCTCCAGTTAATTTAGGAGATATTATTGAACCAATTTATTCATTTATTTTGTGTTGTATTTAGTAGAATTTCACGGACAGTAATAGTAAATTGATATTGTATATGTAATGCCCAATAGTGATTTTCAAAATTGTATATATAATAGCAGTGTAATGAATATCATTAAAATATATAATTGCACTTATCTCCATTTAATTTAGGAGAAACTTGGCGTAACTAATATTATTAAAATTGTAAGGAAAAATAATTTTAGTACCTTCAAATGTCTTGGTCAAACTAATATCCTATATATTTAATAACTTAAACTAACATCAATAATACCACGACAATTCATCATTCATGTGCATAAGCATGGGTTACATGCTAGTTGAATGTAAAAATTGAAGAGTCTAAATCCAATTAGATTCTAAATTGAATTTATATTGAAGTTCAATTTTTTCGCCATGTGTTTATCTAATTTTTTATTTTTTACGGCAAATGAATTATTGGATGCAAAAATTGAAGCAAATAGTCTAAATCTAATCAAATTCTAAATCATATATATATATATGAAACCATTACATATTTTAGAAATGTATCATTTAAAAAATGTGTAAACTAATATCACGTATAATTTAAACATCTTCTAAAAAAAATGTATTATTCGAACTATATAATTGTGATTGTTTTTAATTGTACCCGTGCATATGCACGGTGTTACACACTAATGACCCATAAAATCCCAACTCTGCTCTCAAAAAACAAAATGTCTAATCCATATCCCCTAAAAATTAGTCATAATTATCAAGGTAGTCGGCATGTTTTAAGTAAATTTATTTTTCAATACTCACAAAGTATTAGCTTTTGAATAAAGGTTTTTAATCTAATTGCTCAATTGAGAAATTGAATTAAAGAAAAAAAGGCGAAAACACCGTTTTAGTCCTTACATTTTGGTAACAGTTAATTTGGTCTCAACAGAAAGCTTCAAGGCCTTGGTGGGCCTCTCTTCTTCCTCATCAGTTTCATCAACAACAACGTTGATGACATTCGAAGCTGCCACTGTTGGTGGTCAAGAACAAGAAGCACCAAGACCTTAGAGTGGGTAACAGGTATATGCTAATGGATAAGTTTAAATTTCAATGTTGAGGTTTTGGCTTTGTGTAGTTGTGTAGAAGTAGATATGCTAGTTTCTCTCTCCCCACCCATTTGGGATTGATTACTTGATTGAAAATTTTTGGATTTGGGGTTATTTGGTTGTAGACTGTAGGTGGTTGATTTTGGATTGTGGAGTGTGGATTGCTCCATGGAGATGGGAAAGAGAAATTGGTACCATTGCAGGAAAGAGAAATTGTAGATAGTTAAGCCACGGTGGTGCGTATAGGCCAAGATTGAATAATGGAATTCATGATTTGTTGAGCTTGATTCAGGTTTGATATTTTTTGAGTTCATATTCAAGATCTGTGTGTTCCAGACTCTAGATCTAAATTCGTGATTTTTTTTTCTTTAAAATTAAATGAATTATTTTTTTATTATTTAGATGCTAATGTGTCATTGTTTAATGTTAATATAAATTTATTATTATTATTTTTGTTGCCACATAAGCTTCGAGTATGCCAACAATGCACATCATTTGCCACATAGGTATTTTCCATTAATGAATTAACGGTACAGATCAAATTGACTACAAGTTGAAAATAACAATGATTAAATTAACTGTTACCAAAATATAAAGCCCAAATTGACTATATTCCCAAAATGTAGGGATTAAAATAGTGTTTTCTCCTAAAAAAACAAAATAGCATAACAATATTTTGCATTATATTATCTTATAGTATGTCATCTATTGCATTTTTTTTTCTCTTTTCCCAAAATGTAGCCAGGTCATCCTCTCTTTTATTTCTTTCTTATGCTGCCCAACAAGGAGGAAAAGATAGGAGTGTCTTTTATAGTTTGATAATTTATGTCCTTTTCTTTTTTTAGACAACATAATCTATGTTGATTTTTTAATGGAGAGGTCTTTTGCCTTAAGTTTTATTGTTTACTCTGTCTGGATTGAGTTAGTGTTGGCTAATTTACATGACAAAATTTCATTTGTAATGACAAAGTTTCGATCTATTCATTTTTAATGTCGCCTGTATTTGTTTGGTATAACTAAGGATCAAGTCAGATAAAAGTTGTTCAATATGCAAGTCTAAAGAATTTTGATAGAGCCAATTTCATCTCGGTTGAGTGAAATCAGCAAGTTTGAGAATCAGTTGCACTAGAAAATTTTGCCTTATGTTTGCCTCTCTTTCAGTTGAGTGAACTTTTAGGTGAGATAACCAAATTTGTTTTTCATGGATCTTTTTGGCCATTCTTGAGAGGAAATTTCCACCCAAACACTAAGATCACATCCTAAGTGTATTGGAATGCTTTGTGAAACTATAAAGACAATAAAAATCTTCTAGTAGCCTTGAAGTAATCAAGAGATTGGTTTTACAGTGGGCAATTGATTTGTGGTGTTTGATTATTGTAAAGATGTGGGCTCAATCAACAGTTACATGTATTGGAATTCTTGTAACTTAGCTTGTATCACATTTTCTCTATAATGGATTTGATGACCTAGGTTAGGCTCTAGAGTATTTCTCCAGATTGGGTTTTCAATTCTTGATCAATTCCTCTGCTGCCACTGTTCAATCCCATTCTGCCATTGTAAAATTTTCTTGCAACTGCCACTGCGTCCACGTAACAAAAGGCTTCTTTGTACTTGTTGATCAAAGTTTAGGAAGTAAGTCAGATTTTACATAAGATATATGGTTGTTTGCCCCCTGGTGAACTTGGTTTCTATGATACTCTCAGGGGCAGAGCCGCGTACACAGTAGGGGGGGCCATCCCTACTGTGTAAAATTTAAGATTCCTATGCAATTTTGGAAGAGTTGGCCCCTCCAAGGCGCAATTGATTGACCCCCTCACCTGTCTGTCTGTATTCTTACAAATTTCTTTATTTCTTGAATCTTTTTAGTCTTTTTTTGATTTACTCTCCCGCCTATATGTCAGCTACAAGCCTACCACTTTTATTGCTAGCTTAGTATATATATATATATATAAATTATGCTGGTGATATTTTTACCCACAACCAATTTTAAGAGATAATTTATTATTAATAGTTAGGGTGGAAGAAAAAAAATAATTTAAACTATAAATTCAAATTATAATTAATAAAAACTACTTATCTATAAAAATATTACAGATGAATAATAATATTTGCATCATGCTGAGTTAGGGTCCGTTTGGATACAGCTGAAAACTGAAGAACACTGTAGTAAATAATTTTTAAATGTGTAAATAGTACCGTGGGACCCATTTTTAATGAAAAAATTGCTGAAAAGTAAAATTTGTGGGTCCATAAACAGTAAAATTTGTGCTGAAAAGTTAACTATTACGGCTACTATTCATTGAACAGTAGCTGCTACAGTGCTGCTACAATAAAATTTAGCTGAAAACGCGTGAAAAAAAAAAAAAAAAGGCTGAAAAAAACGCAGACGTCAAACGTGATTCAGAAACGTGCCAGCCAAACGAGCACTTACAGTCTAGAGTCTGGCTCAGCGAACATGTGGCAGCCAGGTCCTAGGCTTCCAAACAACCCTATAGCCTAATGGCCACACATAAATTTAAATTTTGAATGATTAAGAGCCTTAAATTTTAAAGCCGTTGAAATTTTTAGTAGAATAAAGTTTCTCTCTAAACTA
Organism: Quercus aquifolioides; assembly: GCA_019022515.1. NCBI lineage: Eukaryota > Viridiplantae > Streptophyta > Magnoliopsida > Fagales > Fagaceae > Quercus > Quercus aquifolioides. Next base: position 19,160,164 of record CM032332.1, on the reverse strand, counting down.
ATGGAGAGAAATTCTTCAAATTTATCATATATTTTTAAATTAAATGTGAAATTTAAAAATCTAACCGTTGGGTTGCATGTTCTTATTATATCCTTCATGCTTGTAAAATTTTAAGAAGATCAAAGATCAATTGCTATGTCATCAAATAAATGTTAAAATTTCAAGTTTTTGTAATCTAAAATTGTGTATAAAAAATAAGTTCATTGATCAAATAGTAAATAAAATCCGATTTCAACGAAATTTGATATGCATGTTAAGAACATAAGTAACATGAAATTCAACGGTTAAATTTTCAAAATTCACATAAAAAAAAAGAAATATATGATAAATTTGAAGGATTTCTCTCTAAACTAATTTGGAGAGAAACTTTATTCTTTTTAGTATCATTATTTAAATAGGGTGAAAATATGTATTCAATTAAAAAGTATTATTAAAATACGTGTTGTAATATTTAAATACTAAAAAATTGTTGTTTAACCACAACTGCCAAACATCCCCTAAATGATAAGGTGAAATCTAAATAATTTTCACCTCTTTTCATGTGCCCTGTTTGGAACAAATCTACCTTCCCCCTCTGCTAGCAAATGCATATTAAAAACAAACATATAATCATAAATAAATAAATAAATAAATAAATAAAAGGAAAATTAAAAATTCTGGTCCTTGAAAATGTCAAAAGCTTGTACGGAAAATTTTCAACAGCCAAATATGAAAATATTACAACACCATAGTTTGAACAGTCACAGAACATAGACATACAAATCAATCTTTTTTTTTTCTTTTTTCTTTTTTTTTGAGAAACTTACAAACCAGGCCCGTTACAAACTGTTGTTTAAACAACAGTTTTCAAGTGTTTAAATAATATTACATATATATTTATACTTTTTTTTCCCATATATATTTCTAAATAATATTACTAAAAATCTCTAAAGTGCACAGCTAAACATAAACATACGCCATAATCGTTCATTACAAATAATAATAATAAAAATAAACAAACGTCCTTAGCAAACATGAGAATCTCTCCTCCATCTCCTCGGTTCCTCCATAATCTTCTCCTTTAGTCTAGCTTCTCCAACCTATCCAATAAAAAAAGAACAGGAATTGATCAAAACCAAACATAGTGTTTATTATATGTTTTCAAATAACAATTTTTAATTTTAAAACAACATTACACATGTTTTCACGCATTTTTTCATCCGCGTATTTTCACACATGTTTTCTAACTACAACTTTCAATTATTAAGTTACCAAACACCTCCTAAAGTTTTAAGTTATTACATTATTTCTGGAAATAAATTTTAAAAATAGATCATTAATATTAAAAAAAAACAAAAGGAAAGGAAAAAGTTGGAATTCTAACCTCTAGAACATGGGCATAAATCCATTCGGACCCCTGGTTAGAGTCAATCAAGGCCATTATCAATCTGAAAATGGACTGCCTAAATACATTCAATGTATTCATAGCCATTTCCTACTACAACAAGTATGCTATTTTTATTTGTTCTTGCTATTTTTTTTTTCTATTATAATTATTATGTATGCTCTCTTTTATTTGTTCTTATGTTGATGCTGGGCATGGAAAGCTCTTATAAAAGCATCAACAATCTTTGAGCAAATACCAGGCCACCTAATATTTGTACAATGATCTACCTCCTTATGGAAGGTCTTATTTGAAAAATCAAATAAAAACAAATAAAAGGGAACAATCAAATAAAAGAGCATACCTGTTGTAGTAGGAAATGGCTATGAACACATCGAATGTATTTAGGTAGACCATTTTCAAATTGGTAATGGCCTTGATTGACTTCTTCGCTGAATCTAAAGGGATAAGAATAAATCTGTTTTAATACACGATCGAGAGGAATATATATCACCACCACAGATTAATACCGTAGTTCTCATCATTCAGGTTCAAACCTGAATGATGCGAACTACGGTATTAATCTGGTGGCGAAGGTTTAGTTCAGAATGAAAAAGTCGTGGACGTGAACATCTAAAAGCCTCAAAGTTTATACTCTCAGACATTAACAGCTCGTATGGGTGACCAGGGTAGAACCTCGTAATTAAAGTTGATGTCATCCTTCTCAGATGGACAATATCACACCTCATACCTTGTACCCTTTCATTGTTGTCATAAGTAGAACAAACAGAATGGTACAAGTTACCAATGAACATATAGGGATTCATAACTAATGTTAAAACCAACCACTTTTCTTCATAAATCCATAAAAAATGGGCCAATAAAAACCTGAAAGCCAAAGATCTGTCACCATGTTATGATTTAAAGTGTAGAAGAGAACCAAATTTTTGAATTAGATGGCGACAGCATCGTTGGCTTTCAGGTTTTCAAAGCCAACCATATCTAAAAATTCTTCAAAGTTCTGAGAAAAAATTATAGAAAAAAATATATATTAATAGCAGATAAAAACTTAGCTACATATATGAAACATGGAGCACCTGTTAAGTCTGCATATATAGGCCCTGTTTAAGTCTGCCTGATTTTACTAACATAGCCCTACTTTAATTGAAAATTTTAGAAAAGCAACACCACCTTAATGAGGCGCGTATGAGGGCATAGAAAACAACAAATATTGTATAATTTTACTTAAGTACCCTTTCAACCATTTTTACTATTTTTTTTTTAATCTCTACTCCATCCATTAGATGAAGGTATGGGATAAAATTAAAGGGCATTTTGGTTTTGTTGCAAAATAACTTCATCTCTCTTTTAAAGCTGACATTCTGAGACACGCATAACACTTACATCTAGCTTTTTTTCTACTCCCAAAAAAAATTAATATTTTAATATAATTTTATACCACAATAATGGGTGCTAAACAGCAGCACCTTAACTAGACCCATAAAACATTTACCATTTCATCGTAATTTTCTGGACAGGGCCACATGGGGATGCAAATTTATTATGATAGGATAGGACAGGGCCGAGCCATGTGGAGATGCATATTTATTATGATAGGATAGGGGCCATGCATTTGTTATGATAGGCATGATGTTCATGTATTCAGACTTCTTAATTAGATTTTAATGCAATCATGTTCTTGGTGAGAGTTAGGTGAGCACTTATGTCTTCCAAGTTGACAAACCTGTTGGATTCGAACAATACAGTCAATGGCTCTACCGAATTTCATGGAACCAAAACCAATGTCAAGATATCGTGGGACCTTGTCACCTTTGAGAACATTTTTATCATAATATTTTCAGAATTAACAAGGTGTCTGTTTTTTATATAAAAATAATAATAATAATAAACTATCATATTGAAACAAACCACAATTGAAAATATTTTTTTTTTTTAGAAACAAACACACACACAAAAGAGAAAGAAAGAGGTTCTAATACAAAAATACACTACAACTCCACTCAAAAGCCATGGTAACTTTTAAGAGAGAATGGGACAAGTTATAGTACACACAACATTCTCTCTAATTGAAAATAAATTTATTGTGAAAAGTTATAACATTTTTGGTATTGTCATAATATTTTTACAATTTTTGATGTATCAGTTGCATATAAATAAAATAAGGCGAAAAATACCTTTTAGTCCCTACATTTTCAAGCGATTCCTATTTTAGTCCCTACATTTTATTTTTACTGCCTTTAATCCCTATTCTAAAAACGCTTCCTGTTTTGGTTTCTGCTGTTACATCAGAAACGGAGAAAACTAACATGGCAAACGGCAAGAATAAATAATACTAAATTAATGTCCACGTGGCCTAAATTAATAATAAAAAATATTTTTTGGCATTTAAAAATGCCACATCAGCATCTAAATTTTTTTATAAAAAAATTATTAATTTTAACTAAATAAAAAAAATAAAAACTAAAAATCATATAAATTGAGATCTAAGTGTGTCTTAAATAAGAACAACAATACCACAAACCCAAATCCAAGAACACAAACCCAGAAATAAAAAAAAATAAAAAAAATACATACACAGTTGCTTAATTATTTTCTGGTGGTGCTTTCGTTTGCCACCATTGTCCAATCTTGAGAGCCGATTGGCGAAGATTTCTCCGATCAGTGTGACGTTGTCGGAGGTTGGAGACATAAGGAGGTTGAGATTCTCCATCCGCCGAATTTTCGTATAGGAAAGAACGCCGTTACGCAATGGAACCACCTGGATCTCCATCCTTTGCCGTAATTGGTCCACTTGTAGAGGACTCCGACCATCGTGGCCTTCGATCGGCCTACATTGCTGTCAGATCCGCGACCGTCACTGTAGCTAGCAAAGTCCTCGCTCTTAATAGCACCGCTGACAATGGCGGCTCTGGTGATTGAAATCCTAATACTACCTCCAGGACTCTTACGCGAAATACAACATAGCGGGTGCATTTCCTTCACTCGCATTTTTTTGCACCAAATCTCATTCAGTTTTTCCACTTATTCCATAAGCAAAAACCAAGAAGCATCAAAATGAGAGAGAGAGAGAGAGATTTGTTTACTTTAAAAAATGGTTTTTTTTTTTTAAATTTCTGGGTTTGTGTACTTGGATCCGGGTTTGTGTTCTTGTTATTCTTGTTTAAGACACACTTAGATCTCAATTCATATGATTTTTAGTTTTTAATTCATTTTTTAATTTTTTATTTAGTTAAAATTAATAAATTATTATTTTTTAATTTAGATGCTGATGTGGCATTTTTTAATGCCAAAAAACAATTTTTGTTATTAATTTAGGTCACGTGGACATTAATTTAGTTTTATTTATTCCTGTCATTTGCCACATCAACTTTCTCTGTTTCTGATGTAACAGTAGGGACCAAAACGGGAAGCGTTTTTCAGGATAGGGACTAAAAGCAGTAAAAATAAAATGTGGGGACTAAAATGGGAATCCCTTGAAAATGTAGAAACTAACACGTGCTTTTCGCTATAAAATAAAATAAAAATAAGATATATCATATAAGGACGTACCACAATTTAAAATAATGTATTGTTAAAATGTAACCTTTTATTGTTGATATATATGTGTGTGTAGTTTTGAAAAGAAAGAGACAACAAAAAAAAAGTGGGAAAAAAAAAACTGATTTAAAAAATCAATTTTTTTGTTTTGTATTCTCTAATTTCAAAATACGATGTGGCAACAAAAAAGGACAATCTCAAATTTCCCATTTAGTTTTTTATCTTTCCTTTTAAAGATTTTATATATAAAATTTGGTAATTATGTGTAAAAATATGTTTTAAAGAGAAAAATTATAATATTATGTATATATATGTGTGTGTTATAAGAGCGGGGAAAAATGTAAATTTTGAGATATTTCTCATTTAATTACATATTCAAACACTCATTTATTTAAGAGTATTTTTAAGAAGGCTAAATATTCTATAATTAAATGAATATAAATAAGCAATAACTTGAAAATGCTAAGAGCATCCCCAGCCGGCCTTGGAAATGCCAAATGCAAGAAATATTTGATATTTAGGCCCAAAATACACTCAGCAGCTGGAAGGCCAAAAGTGGGAAATGCCAAATTTTTTTGGCATAGTGCTACAATGCCATCTTACATGTAAGATGGCACTGTAGCACTATGCCAAAAATAATATTAATATTTTATTCAGTTTTTTTTTCTCACTCATCTCTCATCTATCTCTCCATCTTTCTCTGTCTCTCACACTCTCCTCTCTTTCTCCCTCTTCTCTATCACACTCTCATATACTCCATGGCTTACGCACCACATCGAAGCTCTCGTCAGAACTCCGAGCCGATCTCTCTATGACACGATGGATGTGTGGTGGGGATTGGTGGAGAGAGAGGCGGCTGGTTCGTACAATTGGGGTGGGTATGGATCGAAGCAGATTGGTGGGTTTCTCAGTGGAGATTGGTGGGTTGCCAATGTCGCTGATGATGGTTTCGCTCAAGATCCCTGATGATGGTTTCGCTCAAGATCCCTGATGATGGTTTCGCTCAAGATCCCTGATGATGGTTTCGCTCAAGATCGCCGATGTCGCTGATGATGGTTTCGCTTGGTGGATGTGGCAGTGATCTGGTGGGTTTTTTTTTTTTTCCCCTTAATTTGGGTTTTTGGTTCCAATGGGATTTTGGTGGGCATGGTGGCGTGGTAGGAATTGTGGTGGTGGTGTGGTGGTGTGGTGACGATTGGGTTGTTGAGAGAGGGACAGAGACTCGTCGATGATGGTTTCGCTCGGTGGATGTGGCAGTGATCTGGTGGGTTTTTTTTTTTTCCCCTTAATTTGGGTTTTTGGTTCCAATGGGATTTTGGTGGGCATGGTGGCGTGGTAGGAATTGTGGTGGTGGTGTGGTGATGATTGGGTTGTTGAGAGAGGGACAGAGACCCAGAGAGGCAGGGATAGGGACGAAGAGAGATGAGTGATAACTTTTAAATATTATTTTAGTGTGTAGGATTGTAAAATAGAAGTTCGGATGTTAGAAGTATTAGAAAATGGTATGGTATAAGTAGTAAAGTAGTTTTTTGGGATGGTAAAATAAGATGAGATGACATTTCTGAGTGTGGATGCTCTAATGCTCTTATATAGATAATAAAAGTTGAGGGGGGTTTTGAAAAACTACGTACTAATATATTGCTTTCTCTTTCTTTTTTCCTTATTCATGTAATTGCTCTTGCATCTTTGGGTACATGACAAGGACATATAGCAGAATTCCGAAACTGTTATTATTATTTTTTTTTTTTTTTGAGAAGCTTTTAAGTTTTAATTTGTAGTTATGTGAAACAGTGTAAATTTTAATTTGTGCCAGTGCACTCTACTGCTTATTCTCAAAAAATGTTGTGGCAGCATACTCTACCGCTTATTCTCAATATTCACCTGACCTTGTTTGTATGATGTTAGAGCATTCACATTGTTGAGTTATTTTTTTAGTAATTTGACATTAAAAAAATTATTTTATTTATTTTACCTATTTATTTTACAAAATATTTAGTATCAGTGGATTTATTTTACCTTTTAACACAATAAAATAATATAAATATCACAATAAAATAATATATTTACTACAATAAAATAAGATATCCACTGCAATTAAATAGTATATCCACTATAATAAACAACAATCGCAACCACCGCAACCACTACTGCTACTGAGGCCACCACCGCTGCCACTACGGCCACCGAAAATTCTCAAACTAACATTTACACCAATACATTAAAAACAAAAACATAAACTAACATTTGCTGAGCTTGATTCGGGTTTGATATTTTCTGGGTTAATATTCAAGATTTGTGTTCTAGACTCCATACCTAAATTCGTGATTTTTTTCTTTAAAATTAAATCAATTATTTTTTTATTATTCAGATGCTAATGTGTCATTGTTTAAAGTTAATATAAATTTATTATTATTATTTTTTGTTGCCCCATAAGCTCCAAGTGTGCCAACAATGCACATCATTTGCCACATAGGCATTTTCTGTTAGTGAGTTAACGGTAAGAACCAAATTAATTGCAAGTTGAAATAACAGGGATAAAATTAACTGTTACTAAAATGTAAGGACCAAATTGACTATGACCCCAAAATATAGGGACTAAAATTGTGTTTTCTCCTTTTAAAAAATAGCATAACAATATTTTGCATTCTATTATTGTATAGTATGTCATCTATTGCATTTTTTTTTCTCTCTTTTCCCAAAATGTAGCCGGGTCACCCTCTCTTTTATTTCTTTCTTATGCTGCTCAACAAGGAGGAAAAGATGGTAGTGTCTTTTATGGTTTGATAATTTATGTCCTTTTCTTTTTTTAGACAACATAATCTATTTTGATTTTTTAATGGAGAGGTCTTGTGCCTTAAGTTTTTGTAAGGACCAGATTTGAGTCCCTAGCCCAAAGGATTGATGAACTTAGGCCTAAAAAGCCTAATACAATGAATTTGAAGAAAGTGGGTTGGGAAACTGGATTTTAATGAGTTGGACAACAAGTAAAGTGGATTTAGATGACAAGAAAATGAAGATGGACTAGTTTAATCTAAGAAAATCGTCCTCCGCACAATCCGAGGAGATTAGTTCTTATATATTTCTCTCAAGTTTGATTACAAATTTGATTCTTGATTGTTACAGCGTTTTTCTCTTAATTTCTCGATCTCTTTCTCCCAGGGTACCTCTTATATTTTATACTATCTTCACCTTCCATCTCCACCTTCCACATGTAGATCAGATTGTTGGTGTTGATTTTCGTCCCATCAGCATCTTCCTGAAATCTTTGGATAATAGCTGTAAGGCTGAAAGTTACTGTTCATGTATCACTTCCTCATTAATGTGGCTAGAAAGTTAGCTGCAGAGCATTTAATGCAGTGGTAGTAGCTTTTCCTTTAGATATTTCATAACCTCCCTATATCCTGTTCCTTCTTGATACTTATCCTCATCAGTGGAATTGTCTGGAACGTTGCTCTTGATGTCAGACCGTTCCTTCTGACCTCGGCTTTGCTTAGCTGGGGAGGCATTCCTCCTCGGATCACTTCCTTGGAACATAACGCCTAAATCCTTGGATCACTTCCTTGGAACATAACGCCTAAATCTTTTCCTTTATTTATTAGTGCTAACCTCTATTACATGTTTATCCATCCTTGGACTTATGAGGTGTCCTCAAATTGGGCTCCTGACCTAATACATTCTACTGGGCCTAATATCCTTATAGTTTTATTGTTTACTCTGTCAGGATTGAGTTAGTGTTGGCTAATTTACATGACAAAATTTCATTTGTAATGACAAAGTTTTGATCCATTCATTTTTAATGTTGCTTGTATTTGTTTGGTATAATTAAGGATCAAGTCAGATAAAAGTTGTTCAATATGCAACTCTAAAGAATTTTGATAGAGCCAATTTCATCTCGGTTGAATGAAATCAGCAAGTTTGAAAATCAGTTGCACTAGAAAATTTTACCTTATGTTTGCCTCTCTTTCAGTTGAGTGAACTTTTAAGTGAGACAACTAAATTTGTTTTTCAGGGAACTTTTTGGCCATTCTTGAGAGGAAATTTTCACCCAAACACTAAGATCACATCCTAAGTGTATTGGAATGCTTTGTGAAACTATAAAGACAAAAAAAAAAAAGAAAAAAAAGAAAGAAAGAGGAAAATCTTCAAGTAGCCTTGAAGTAGTCAAGAGATTGGTTTCACAGTTGGCAATTGATTTGTGGTATTTGATTATTGTAAAGATGTGGGCTCAATCAACAGTTACATGTATTGGAATTCTTGTAACCTAGCTTATATCTTATTTTCTCTAGAATGGATTTGACGACCTAGGTTAGGCTCTAGAGTATTTCTTCCGATTGGGTTTTCACTTCGTGATCAATTCCTCCTGCAACTGCCACTGTTCAATCTCATTCTGCCATTGTAAAATTTTCTTGCAACTGCCACTGCGTCCGCGTAACAAAAGGCTTCTTTGTACTTGTTGATCAAAGTTGAGGAAGGAAGTAAGATTTACATAATACATGGTTGTTTCCCCTCAATCTGAACTTGGTTTCTTTGATACCCTCAGGGGCGGAGCCACGTAGGGCCCTCCCCAAAATGGGTAAAATTTAAGATTCCTATGCAGTTTTGGAAGAGTTGGCCCCTCAAGGCAATTTGATTGCCCCCTCACTAGTCTATATTCTTTCTATGTTCTTTATTACTTGCATCTTTTTAGTCTTTTTCGATTTACTCCCCCATATGTCAGCAACAAGCCTGCCTCTTTTATTGCTAGATATATATATATATATATATATATATTAGATGTTATATTTATAATATTTTTATAATAAATTTTAAGTGTAATTTTTTTTTATAATCTAAATGATAGTAATTTGTTATTAGTTATTATGAGTGAAAAAAAATTTAACTGAATTCAAATTATAATTAATAATAATTTATTATTCATGTTTTGTTGTAAAAATATTATAAAAAAATTGTAAACGTAAATTCAGAAGATAGGCGATAATATTTGCATCACACTGAGCTACAGTCTACAGAGGACGGCTCAGTGAACATGTGGCAACCGGGTCCTAGACTTCCAAACCACCCTATGGCCTAATGGCCACACATAAATTTTGAGGGGCGTGATTAACTGATTAAGGTGAAATCTAAATAACTTTTCATATCTCATTTCATTTGGCCTGTTTGGAACAAATCTACCTTCCCTCTCCGTTAGCAAATGCATATTAAAAACAAACATATAAAAAAATAGGAAAATTAAAAATTCTGGTCCGTGAAAATGCCAAAAGCTTGTACGAAAATATTACAATACCATAGTTTGATCAGACACAGGACATAGATATAGAGCCATAGTCATAGACTTACAAAACAATCTCAAAAGTGCAAAATTAAAAATAAACATACCCCATAATTGTTCATTACAAATAATAATAATAATAATAATAAACATAAACAAACGTTCACAGCAAACATGAGAATCTCTCCTCCATCTCCTCGGTTCCTCCATAATCTTCTCCTTTAGTCTAGGCTTCGCCAACCTATCCAATAAAAAAAAAGAAAAGGAATTGATCAAAACCAAACACTAAGGTTTTAAATTATTACTTTATTTCTAGAGATAAATTTTAAAAATAGATCATTAATATTAAAAAGAACAAAAGGAAAGAAAAGGTTGGAATTCTAACCTATAGAACATGGGTATAAATCCAATCGGACCCTTGGTTAGAGCCAATCAAGGCTATTATCAATCTGAAAATTATTTACCTAAATACATTTGATGTATTCATAGTCGGTGCAATATTCATAGTCATTTCCTACTACAATAGGTATGCTCTTTTTATTTATTCTTTTTTTTTTAAAATAATTATTATGTACGTCCCACATGTACGTCCACGAGGAGGTAGATCATCACACAAATACTAGTTGACCTGACATTTGCTCAAAGATTGTTGATGCTTTTAAAAGAGCTTTTCATGCCAAAACAGTATTATGCTGGACATGAAAAGCTTATAAAAAGTATCAACAATTTTCAAACAAATACCGGCCACCTTGTACGAAGCTACCTACTCATGTGACATCTCATTTGAAAAATCAAATAAAAACAAATAAAAGAGATCATACGTAATAATTATAATAGAAAAAAGAAGGCAAAACAAAAAGAAAGTAAAAACAAATAAAAAGAACGTACATGCAGCAGGAAATAGCTATAAATATATCGAATGTATTTAGGCAGACCGTTTTCAGATTGGTAATGGCCTTGATTGAATTCTTCGCTGAATTTAAAGGGATGAGAATAAATCTGTCCAAATATACGATCGAGAGGAATATATAACCACCACAGATTAATACCGTAGTCCTCATCATTCAGGTTCAGCTCGGAATGGAAAAGTCGTGGACGTGAAAATCTAAAAGCCTCAATCACATGTATTTTTTCTTATTTATGTTCATTTGTTTAACAAATAAACTAAAATCAAGCCATATATAATATTGACTATTAAACGAGCTAAACTCAAACATAATAATATATTTGTGAATACGATAAAAGATTTATAGTTTATTATAATTAATAATTACATTATGGTAAAATTCATTGATTTGTGAAGGGGAAAAAAAATGTAGTCAACGGTTTTACTATATATGAGAAAGGCTAAAGTGTAAAATACACCTCTAAAGTTTGGGGTCTTTTAATTTTGGTCCCTAAAGTAGGGCTATTTTAATAAGATGACTAAGATCATGCATTTTTCAAGATTGTAAGTAGGATCAGTAAAATATAACCGATCCTACATTCATGAAAGGTCCTACTAAAATCCCGAACTTACTTTGTGGAAAGAGAAATCAAAATAAGCTAAAATACAAGAAAGTTCATAAAATATACATAGGTCCAAAACTTCAGCCTATAGACAGTGAGAAAAAAAGAATCGAGAGACGTCGTGAGGAAAGAAGGGAAAGTTCCCCTAAACCAGATCTTCCATCCCTAGGCTTTGGAATCTTAAAAATTGTTGTTAGCTGATTGATATTTTGTGTCAAAGTTTCAAGTCTAAGGGAAAAACGTGATCTGCCTTTTATGGGCTGATGGTGAGTATTTATACTAAGTTTTGAATAGAATTGTCTCTCTTCATGTTTTGCTTTTAATATCTACTTTTTCCCAACATATATAACAAAAGTTTTTCATTTTTGTTTTGTAATATATATATAGATAATATTTTTTTTTCTTTTCAATTTCATGAATAATTGAATTTAGAATATCTAATTGACCACTTTAAAAATATTATAAAATTTGTTATGAAAAAACTGGTTTCATTATATTTTTGTTTTAAAAATAATAGGAGCCTAGCATTACCTTAAAAAAAAGGGGGGGGGGGGGGGAGGATAAAAAAAAATAATTTTTTTTAGCAAAGACAAAATATGAAGGGGGTGTTTAGTTTGTATTTTCAAACAACCCATTTTCAGTTTTTAAACAACATTATATATATTTCCACACAATTTTTTACTCACACATATTTCCTCAAATATTTTCAAACAACAATTTTTAGTTTTTTTAAACTTATTGACTTTAGATAAAGCTTTTCTTTTTTTAATTTTTTTTTAAAAAAACAGACTTTAGATAAAAAAAAATGGGGCATTTACATCTGCTTATAAAATAACTTCATCTTTCCTTTAAAGTTTACATTCTGACACACGCTTAACACTTACATCACTTACAACCAGCTTTTTCCTACTCCTAAAAAACATTAGTATTTTAATGTAATTTTATACCACATTAACGGGTGTTGTATAGCTATAGGTTAACAAGATCCATAAATACATTTACCATTTCATCGTAATTTTCTGGACAGGGCCACGTTGGGGATGCATATTTATTATGATAGGACAGGGGCCATGTATTTGTTATGATAGGCATGATGTTCATGTATTCAAACTTCTTAATTAGATTTTAACGCAATCCTATTCTTGGTGAGGGTTAGGTGAGCACTTGTGTCTTCCAAGTTGACAAACCTATTGGATTCCAACAATACAATCAATGGCTCTACCAAGTTTCATGGAACCGAAACCGATGTCAAGATATCGTGGGAACCTTGTCACGTTTGAGAACATTTTATAAAGTGGATGGTTAATAAGGAAATGAATTAAGAGAATGGAAATTGAACAGAATTGTTACAATAGAAAAGACAAATTTAGAAGGAGAGCCAATTGCATTTTCTACTTCTACTAACTATATAAAAAGTGTCGCTTGAACTTGTTTCCATTTTTTTTTCTTTAAATATTTATATGTGGTGATAGATAATTTTGGTTTTAGGAGTTGTTATACCAGCACAATAAATTGTCATAATATTTTTATAATTATTGAGTTATTAGTTTTTTATATATCAAAATAAAATATAATAAACTATTAAACCGAGACTAATCACAACTTAAAATAAAGCTCTTATGAAAATATTATGACATTTGGGTATTGTTACAATATTTTTAACAATTACTAAGGTATCAGTTGCATATAAATCAAAATAAAATAAAACAATAAATTACCACGTCAAGAAGTACCACAACTTTTTTTTTTGATGAGAAGACATACCACAACTTAAAATAAAAGGATTGTAAAAATGTGACATTTATTATTGTCATAATATTTTCACAGTGTAAATTTGAAAAATTATTGTGTACTCTTAGAGTACCATTAATGCGTATTCCCTTCTTTCACATAAATAGTGAGTCTCACTAATTAAATTCATGGTAAGACCCATCATTCATGTGAGAAAAGAGAATACGCATTTATGATACTCCTGGAGTACCTAATAATTATCCTGTAAATTTTTCCAAGCATTCGCATCTGTTGATACAATTTACCAAATTATTGTTGTAGATTGTAATTTTTTTTTTTTTTTATATTAAAGAAAAATCCAAACAAGTTTTGTTCTCTATAAATAGAGCGTTCAGTTCTATCAGAAGGACGAAAAGAAAACTTCCTTTTAGTAAAGAACTCTTATCTCTCTTTTAAAAATGTCTAACAACATAGCTTATGATATTCTAATTAATGTAAATGACCTAACTAATGATTTTACAGTGGGCGATACTAATCTTCCCATTAATCCAAGTGGATGATCCTAATATTAGAATGATATGTTATTTTTAAGATGAAGTGATAAATGTTTTATATCTAGCTAAGTTTTTATCTGCTATTAAATTTTTTTTTTCCTCAGAGATTTGAAGAGTTTCTGGATTTTGTGTTTCACAATTGTAGCAGAGAGCAAATTTTTGAAATGGATGGAAATTGAATTGTAGGTTTCCAAATTTATATTGGCTGACTTTTTATGGAGCTAGCAAGGAAGGTGCTTGGTTTTTACCTTAGGAATTAACAACCTCTTATATGGTTATCGATGACCTGTATAACTCAGTAAGATTCTCCCCACAACAGCGAAATGTGTCGCTAACATCTGTTCGTCTGGCTTATGGTGACGAGCAAAAAGAACATGGTATATGGTGTGATGTTATGCATTTGAGACGGATTGTCTCAAATTTTATCATGAAGTTCTACCCCGATACTCATACAACTTGTTAATGTCTGAGGGATTAAAATTATTTGTCTCTCATATCTTCACAGCTTTTACTCCCTATTCAACTTTTGCTTTTTATCACCCCATTTTTATGGGCTAGAGGAAAGAATTAGCTTTATAAATGAGATTAAGACTTTTAGACGTTCATATGACCAACCTTTCCAACATGACCTGATCTTGAGTGATGAGAACTATAATTGGAAAGCTTTGTCATATGAACATCTAAAAGTCTCAGTCTCATTTATAAAGCTAATTATTTCCTCTAGTCCATAAAAAATAGGGCGATAAAAAACAAAAGTTGAATAAGGAGTAAAAGCTGTGAAGATATGAGAGAAAAATAACTTTAATCCCTCAGATATTAACAAGTTGTATGAGTAATCAAGGTAGAACTTCATGATAAAATTTGAGACCATCCGTCTCAAATGCATAACGTCACACCATATACCATATTCTTTTTGCTCGTCACCATAAGCCAGATGAACAAATGTCAGCAATACATTTTGCTGTTGTGGGGAGAATCTTACTAAGTTATATAGGTCACTGACAACCGTATAAGAGGGTTGTTGATTCCTAAGGTAAAAACCAAGCACCTTCCTTGCCAACTCCATAAAAAGTTGGCCAATATAAATTTGGAAACCTACAATTCAATTTCCATCCATTTCAAAAATTTGCTCTCTGCTACAATTTTGAAACACAAAATCCAGAAAATCCTCAAATCTCTGAGAAAAAAATATAGAAAAAAAAATTTAATAGCAGATAAAAACTAAGCTAGATATAAAACATTTACCACTTCATCATAAAAACTTAAAAATAACATACCATTCCAATATTAGGATCGTCCACTTGGATTAATGGGAAATGAGCGATGGGAAGATTAGTATTGCCCACTGTAAAATCATTAGTTAGGTCATTTACATTAATTAGAATATTATAAACTATGTTATAAGGCATTTTTAAAAGAGAGATAAAAGTTCTTTACTAAAAGGAAGTTTTCTTTTCGTTCTTCTGATAGAAGTGAACGCCCGCCCTATTTATAGAGAACAAAACTTGTTTGGATTTTTCTTTATTATAAAAAGAAAAATACAATTTACAACAATAAATTAATCCCCATAATTTGGTAAGGGCATGCAGCAAATTTTATTCCGTGTCAGTGTACAATCTGAAAACTTTAATTTTGATCACCCTCGTATACCTTTTGCTGATGTTGTCGCATTTATAATGTTCTGCACAACCATGTGGGGATGCATTCAATGCTGGGGAGAGTTGAAGCGGCACTAAGCAGAAAGGTTGATGCTCCGTGGAGATAGCAAAAGGTGGTCCTGGAGGGTGACTCGTTAACAGGTGACTCAAGTAGACAGAACCTCAAGTTTTATAGAGTTACAAAACAAGGTTACAAATTAAACCTGATGACTCAATCTGACTCAAGAAGAAATGACCATAGATATTGAATTTAATAAATCACACCCAGAGTCCCCTCAAGTAATTATAAAGGAGGTGCTTCAAAATATGAATTTTCTGATAAACAATCAATATAAAGAAAAGAAGGGAGACAGAAGCAATGAAATATTTATTAAAGACTCAGCACACACGATGGCAAACAAAGTCACAAAAAGATGGGATTTTTAGCATAATGGAGACGGAACTACCTATACCCAAAGACAATATTGAGATCAGGGAAGAACAAAAAGACCATCCTTTATTATAAGTCTTTTTAACGATTCAGTGGCTGGTTTCTGAACCTAACAACAGATGCCACGGATTTCTTAAAGCGAGCGAAGAACGTCCTTGTAAACGATATTATGAGGAGAGTCCTCCCTTTTTTAATCCTACACACCAGTGCTGACCCTACAATAACCCATAATATCTACCCGAATCAAAGTCCCTCCAACAAACACATTTCATCACAGACAAAGTAAAACCCATCAGTCACACAATTTTTTACAAAACCCATCAGACCCAAATTCCATTAGACACAAATTTCATTATTTTACAGAACCCATCAATATTTAGAGAAATTGAAAAAAAACATTGAAACATAAACAAAAGCAAAACAGAACACCTGGGCAGAGGTCGGATTCTCAAACTGGTGTCGGCGCCGGGATCGGATGTGTGTGCTTGTTTCTGGCTGGGACTCCTTCTTCCTCTCGCTTTGTGTTGGTTTTGGAGTAGCTTGTGAAGAATGGACACAAGTGAGAGCTCTGAGCAATAAAAAGAAAAGGCAAAAGTTTGAAATAATAGCATGTTGGTAGGGTGGGTGAGAGGTGTTAATGGAGAAGCAGTAATGGAGAGGGGGTTGGAGTAAATGGAGATGGTGGATTCGGAGTAAATGGAGGTCAGAGGATCAAAGGAAATGGAGGAAACAGAGGCCAAAACTGAGATAAGAGCATTTGGCACAACAAAGGCTTCCAACGGCTGTAACTGTGATGTGACTATACACTGAACAGGGTCCCACATATTTGGGATTATTTACTAAACATGCCACAAAACTCATTTCTCAGAAAGTGAAAACTGCCTCTCACGAGTTCTCGGAATGCTTGGGGAGTGTTTCTAAACAACCATTTTCAATTTTTAAATAATATTTTACGTATTTTTACACTTTTACACTCACACCTATTTTAACAAAAAATTTTAAACAACAATTTTTAATTTTTAAACCCATGTCATTTCTTATTCCCTTATTCTCAAAACTCAAAATTTTGAGATATGAGATACGGAAACACAAAATGAAAAACTGAACCAAAGGCTAGTGGGTCCCACGGTTTTTGAGTTTTGAGTTATGTAACTGAAAATTGGCTAATCCAAACACCCTCTAAGATTTCAATTAAATTAAGATCAGCCACAAGCAATCAAACCTTCCAAAAGAGTAACAAATACACACACAGAGAACAGTATTAATCAGCAATAAATATCCACACATTTTCATAATTAGCCAATCAAATCAGATCAAACCTACAAAACCATACAGGAAACTCAACAGCCCTCTGTTTGGTTGCCGAGAAAACCAAGGTAAATAAACCCCCCCCCCCCCCCCCAAAAAAAAAAAAAATCTAGTTTGAATAAATCAAAACAAATCTGAGACTCAAAACTCCAATTCTTTTGTTACAAAAATCTTCAATTTTTCTCAATAAATTTAATGCAAAGAGAAATATCCAAAGTGTAGAATTTCTTACGTGATAAATTAAAAGGGCAAGGGACTCTGAAGCTAGAGAGAAAGAGAGAGAGAGACAGGAAAGTGAATATTATTAATTGAAGGAGGAGACTTGTAAAGTTGGATTTGTAATTTTATATAATGAAATTTCGTGGATACGACAACATAGGACCCTTGTTAAGCGCACGGAGGGGTTGTGTTGTGGTACGATGTGGTAACCGGGAAGGCAGTGTTGGAGTGAAATATGGAACCTTGATTTTTAGGTGGGGCCTTATTTTACTTGTGGGCTAAGTTCTGATGAACGGCTTAGTATTTTCCAATCAAAAAAATTAAAGGAATAATAAATAACTAGCCTTTTTTTTTTAATTAGTAGTCTTATTTTGTAGGAAAAAAGTTGTGTTTTTTATTTTATTATATATATATAATTTTTATTTTGAAAATCTATTTTATAAGTGAATAAATCAATTTGAAAATTAATAAAAGAGTAGCTCTATTTTTTAGGCAATATTTTAGTGGGAGTTAGAGTTGCATTTTTACCAGATTGTCCTTTAGTTTTGTCTCTACTTAAACATAGGGGTGTAAGGGCATTTTTGAACTGAAAAATGAGAAATCCAAACAGGAGAAGCCCCTTAAATAATAGTATTGCAGGAAAGAGAAATTGTATATGGTTAAGCCACGATGGTGCATATAGGCCAAGATTGAATAATGGAATTCATGATTTGTTGAGCTTGATTCGGGTTTGATGTTTTTTGAGTTCATATTCAAGATCTGTGTGTTCCAGACTCTAGATCTGAATTCGTGATTTTTTTTTTCTTTAAAATTAAATTAATTATTTTTTTACTATTCAAATGCTAATGTGTCATTGTTTAATGTTAATATAAATTTATTATTATTATTTTTGTTGCCACATAAGCTCCGAGTATGCCAACAATGCACATCATTTGCTACATAGGCATTTTCCATTAATGAATTAACAGTATAGATGAAATTGACTACAAGTTGAAAATAACAGGGATCAAATTGACTATTACCAAAATATAAAGACCAAATTGACTATGACCCCAAAATGTAGGGACTAAAATAGTATTTTCTCCTAAAAAACCAAAATAGATAACAATATTTTGCATTATATTATCTTATAGTATGTCATCTATTGCATTTTTTTTTCTCTTTTCCCAAAATGTAGCCAGGTCATCCTCTCTTTTATTTCTTTCTTATGCTGTCCAACAAAGAGGAAAAGATAGGAGTGTCTTTTATGGTTTGATAATTTATGTCCTTTTCTTTTTTTAGACAACATAATCTATGTTGATTTTTTAATGGAGAGGTCTTTTGCCTTAAGTTTTACTGTTTACTCTGTCAGGATTGAGTTTGTGTTGGCTAATTTACATGACAAAATTTCATTTATAATGACAAAGTTTCAATCTATTCATTTTTAATGTCGCTTGTATTTGTTTGGTATAACTAAGGATCAAGTTAGATAAAAGTTGTTCGATATGCAAGTCTAAAGAATTTTGATAAAGCCAATTTCATTTCGGTTGAGTGAAATCAACAAGTTTGAAAATCAGTTGCACTAGAAAATTTTGCCTTATGTTTGCCTCTCTTTCAGGTGAGTGAGCTTTTAGGTGAGACAACCAAATTTGTTTTTCATAGAATTTTTTGGCCATTCTTGAGAGGAAATTTCCACCCAAACACTAAGATCACATCCTATTGGAGTGCTTTGTGAAACTATAAAGACAATAAAAATCTTCTAGCAGCCTTGAAGTAATCAAGAGATTAGTTTTACTGTGGGCAATTGATTTGTGGTGTTTGATTATTGTGAAGATGTGGGCTCAATCAACAGTTACATGTGTTGGAATTCTTGTAACTTAGCCTATGTAAGCGTTTGGATTGAGATTAATGCTGCGGCGCGTTTTCATTTCACGTTTTGCAACTTTTTTTTTTTTTTTTTTTTTCTTTAGGCGTGTGAGGGTGTAATACGTTACTGTGTGGCTACTGTTCATATGAACAGTAGCCACACTTGTTGACTTTTGCCATAAACAGTGCACTTGTGCACTGTTTATGAACCCACAAATTTCATTTTTTATCAATTTTTTTATTAAAAATGGGTCCCACAATACTATTCACACATTTAAAAATTATTTTGCTACAGTGTTTTCAGTTTTCAGCAACAATAAGTTCAATCCAAACGGACCCTATATCACATTTTCTCTATAATGGATTTGACGACCTAGGTTAGGCTCTAGAGTATTTCTCCAGATTGGGTTTTCACTTCGTGAGCAATTCCTCCTGCAACTGCCACTGTTCAATCCCATTCTGCCATTGTAAAATGTTCTTGCAACTGCCACTGTGTCCACGTAACGAAAGGCTTCTTTGTACTTGTTGATCAAAGTTTAGGAAGTAAGTCAGATTTACCTACATAATATATGGCTGTTTGCCCTCTGGTGAACTTATTTTCTATGATACCCTCAGGGGCAGAGCCGCGTACACAGTAGGGGCCCTAGGGGGCCCATCCTTACTGTGTAAAATTTAAGATTCCTATGTAATTTTGGAAGAGTCGGCCCCTCCAAGGCAATTTTTTTTTTTTGAGAAATCCAAGGCAATTGATTGACCCCCCCACCTGTCTGTATTCTTTCAAATTTCTTTATTACTTGCAACTCTTTAGTCTTTTTAGATTTACTCTCCCGCCTATATGTCAGCTACAAGCCTACCACTTTTATTGCTAGCTTAGTATATATATTAAAAAAAAAAATTATGATCGTGATATTTTCAATCTCAACAAATTTTAAGAGATAATTTATTATTAATCGTTAGGGGCGGAAGAAAAAATAATTTAAACTATAAATTTAAATTATAATTAATAAAAATTACTTATCTATATTTTGTTGTAAAAATATTACAAATGAATCATAATCTTTTTTTTTTTTTGAGACATATAGCGTCCGCTCCTGATAATAGCTCTTTATCATCAGACCAAGACACCAATCAATTTTTGGTGTAGGCGGGGATTGAACCACAGATCTCTTATACAACCATCAGAGACTTTACCAGTTGAGCTAACTAGAACCCACCACATAAATTTAAATTTTGAATGATTAACAACTGTTGAAATTTCTAGTATCATTATTTAAGTAGGGTGAAAATATGTATTGAATTAAAAAGTATTATCAAAATATGTTTGAAAAATTGTTGTTTAAACACAACTACCAAACATCCCCTAAATGATAAGGTGAAATCTAAATAATTTTCATCTCTTTTTCATGTGCCCTGTTTGGAACAAATCTACCTTCCCCTTCCACTAGCAAATGCATATTAAAAACAAACATATAATTATAAAAAAAAAATAGGAAAATTAAAAATTCTGGTCGTGAAAATGTCAAAAGCTTGTACGAAAATATTTCAACAGCCAAATATGAAAATATTACAACACCATAGTTTGAACAGTCACATAACATAGACATAGACTTACAAATCAATCTCTTTTTTTCTTTTTCTTTTTTTTGAGAAACTTACAAACCAGGCCCATTACAAACCGTTATTTAAACAATAGTTTTCAAGTGTTTAAATAATATTACGTTGATATTTGTACTTTTTTACTCACACATATTTCTAAATAATATTACTAAAAATCTCTAAAGTGCACAATTAAACATAAACATACGCCATAATTGTTCATTACAAATAATAATAATAATAAACAAACGTCCACAGCAAACATGAGAATCTCTTCTCCATCTCCTCGGTTCCTCCATAATCTTCTCCTTTAGTCTAGCTTCTCCAACCTATCCAATAAAAAAAGAAAAGGAATTGATCAAAACCAAACACGGTGTTTAGTACATGTTTTCAAACTACAATTTTCAGTTTTAAAACAGTACTTTTTGATCCACGTATTTTCAAATATGTTTTCTAACTACAACTTTCAGTTATTAAGTTACCAAACAACCCCCTAAAGTTTTAAATTATTACATTATTTCTGGAGATAAATTTTAAAAATAGATCATTAATATTAAAAAAACAAAAGGAAAGGAAAAAGTTGGAATTCTAACCTCTAGAACATGGGCATAAATCCATTCGGACCCTTGGTTAGAGTCAATCAAGGCCATTATCAATCTGAAAACGGACTGCCTAAATGCATTCAATGTATTCATAGCCATTTCCTACTACAACAAGTATGCTCTTTTTATTTGTTCTTGCTTTTTTTTTTTTTTTTCTATTATAATTATTATGTATGCTCTCTTTTATTTGTTCTTATGTTGATGCTGGGCATGGAAAGCTCTTATAAAAGCATCAACAATTTTTGAGCAAATACCAAGCCACCTAATATTTGTACAATGATCTACCTCCTTATGGGAGGTCTTATTTGAAAAATCAAATAAAAACAAATAAAAGAGCATACCTATTGTAGTAGGAAATGGCTATGACCACATCGAATGTATTTAGGTCGACCATTTTCAAATTGGTAATGGCCTTGATTGACTTCTTCGTTGAATCTAAAGGGATGAGAATAAATCTGTCTAAATACATGATCGGGAGGAATATATATCGCCACCACAGATTAATACTGTAGTTCTCATCATTCAGGTTCAGTTCAGAATGAAAAAGTCGTGGACGTGAACATCTAAAAGCCTCAATCACAGTAATGAACTTGATTCTCTCCTCTGTCCCAATAAAATATGGGATTTTAAGGGGCCAGAGGAAAAAATTAAGTTTATACATGTGATTAACTTGAATCTCTCAAACATTAACAACTCGTATGGATGACCGGGGTAGAACCTCGTAATTAAATTTGATACCATCCTTCTCAGATGGACAATATCACACCTCATACCTTGTACTCTTTCATTGTTGTCATAAGTAGAACAAACAGAATGGTACAAGTTACCGATAAACATATAGGGATTCATCACTAATGTTAAAACCAACCACTTTTCTTCATAAATCCATAAAAAATGGGCCAATGAAAACCTGAAAGTCAACGATCTGTCACCATGTTATGGTTTAAAGTTGTAGAAGAGAACCAAATTTTTGAATTGGATGGCGACAGCATCGTTGTCTTTCAGGTTTTCAAAGCCAACCATATCTAAAAATTCTTCAAAGTTTTGAGAAAAAATTATAGAAAAAAAAAATATATTAATAGCAGATAAAAACTTAGCTAGATATATGAAACATGGAGCACCCGTTAAGTTTGCATATATAGGCCCTGTTTAAGTCTGCCTGATTTTACTAAAATAGCCCTACTTTAATTGAGAAATCAAGAAAAGCAACACCACTTTAATGAGGCGCGCCAGAGGCATAGAAAACAACAAATATTGTCTACTTTTATTTAAGTACCCTTTCAACCATTTTACTATTTTTTTTATCTCTACTCCATCCGTTAGATGAAGGTATGGGATAAAATTAAAGGGCATTTTGGTCTTGTTGCAAAATAACTTCATCTCTCTTTCAAAGCTGACATTCTGAGACACGCATAACACTTACATCTAGCTATTTTTCTACTCCCAAAAAATATTAGTATTTTAATATAATTTTATACCACAATAATGGGTGCTGAATAGCAGCACCTTAACTAGACCCCTAAAACATTTACCATTTCATCGTGATTTTCTGGACAGGGCCACATGGGGATGCAAATTTATTATGATAGGATAGGACAGGACCAAGCCATGTGGAGATGCATATTTATTATGATAGGTATGATGTTCATGTTTTTAGACTTCTTAATTAGATTTTAATGCAATCCTATTCTTGGTGAGGGTTAGGTGAGCACTTGTGTCTTCCAAGTTGACAAACCTGTTGGATTCCAACAATATAGTCAATGGCTCTACCGAGTTTCATGGAACCGAAACCAATGTCAAGACATCATGGGAACCTTGTCACCTTTGAGAACATTTTTATTGTAATATTTTCAGAATTAACGAGGTGTCTGTTTTTTATATAAAAAAAATAATAATAATAAACTATCATATTGAAACTAACCATAATTGAAAATATTTTTTTTAGAAACAAACACACACAACAGAGAAAGACACACACAACAGAGAAAGAAAGATGTTCTAATACAAAGATACACTAGAACTCCACTCAAAAGTCATAGTAACTTTTAAGAGAGAGTGAGACAAATTATACTACATATAACACTCTCTCTAATTGAAAATAAATTTATTGTCAAAAGTTATAACATTTTTGGTATTGTCATAATATTTTTACAATTTTTGATGTATCAGTTGCATTTAAATAAAATAAGGCGAAAAGTACCTTTTAGTCCCTACATTTTCAAGCGATTCCTATTTTAGTCCCTACATTTTATTTTTACCGCTTTTAATCCCTATTCTGAAAAACGCTTCCCTTTTTAGTCTCTGCCGTTACATCAGAAACTGAGAAAGCTGACGTAGCAAACGGCAGGAATAAATAATACTAAATTAATGTCCACGTGGTCTAAATTAATAATAAAAAATATTTTGTGGCATTTAAAAATTCCACATCAGCATCTAAATTTTAAAAAAATTATTAATTTTAACTAAATAAAAAAAATGAAAACTAAAAATCATATAAATTGAGATCTAAGTGTGTCTTGAACAAAAACAACAAGAACACAAACCCAGATCCAAGAACACAAACCCAGAAAAAAAAAATACATACACAGTTGCTTAATTATTTTCTGGTGGTGCTTTCCTCTGCCATTACTGTCCAATCTCAAGAGCCGATTGGCGGAGATTTCTCCGATTAGCGTGACATCGTCGGAGGTTGGAGACATAAGGAGGTTGAGATTCTCCATTTGCTGAATTTTCGTATAGGAAAGAATGCCGTTACACGATGGAACCACCTGGATCTCCATCCTTTGCCGTAATTGGTCCACTTGTAGAGGACTCCAGCCACTGTGGCCTTCGATCGGCCTACATTGCTGTCAGATCTGCCGATCGTCACTGTAGCCGGCAAACTCCTCTGTCTCAATAGCGCCGCCGACAATGGCGACTCCGGTGATTGATCCCTAATATGCCTCCAGGACTATTCTGGGAAATACAACACAACACTCGCATTTTTTTGCACCAAATCTCATTCAGTTTTTCCACTTATTCCAGAAGCGAAAACCAAGAAGCATCAAAATGAGAGAGAGAGAGAGAGAGAGAGAGAGGGAGAGAGAGAGAGATTTGTTTACTTAAAAAAATGGTTTTATTTTATTTTATTTTAATTTCTGGGTTTGTGTTCTTGGATCCGGGTTTGTGTTCTTATTCAAGACACACTTAGATCTCAACTCATATGATTTTTAGTTTTTAATTTTTTTTTAATTTTTTTTATTTAGTTAAAATTAATAATTTCTTTTTTAATTTAGATACTGACGTGGCATTTTTTAATGCCAAAAAACAATTTTTATTATTAATTTAGGTCCCGTGGACATTAATTTAGTTTTATTTATTTTTGTCATTTGCCATGTCAACTTTCTCCGTTTCTGATGTAACGGCAAGGACCAAAACGGGAAGCGTTTTTCAAGATAGGGACTAAAAGCGGTAAAAATAAAATGTAAGGACTAAAATGAGAATCGCCTAAAAATGTAGAAACTAAAAGGTGCTTTTCACCATAAAATAAAATAAAAATAAGATATATCATATAAGGACGTACCACAATTTAAAATAATGTATCGTTAAAATGTAACCTTTTATTGTTGATATATATGTGTGTGTAGTTTTGAAAAGAAAGAGACAACAAAAAAAAGTGGGAAAAAAAAACTGATTTAAAAAATTAATTTTTTTTGTTTTGTATTCTCTAATTTCAAAATACGATGTGGCAACAAAAAAGGACAATCTCAAATTTCCCATTTAGTTTTTTATCTTTCCTTTTAAAGATTTTACATATAAAAATTTGGTAATTATGTGTAAAAATATGTTTTAAAGAGAAAAATTATAATATTATGTATATATATGTGTGTGTGTTATAAGAGTGGGAAAAAATGTAAATTTTGAGATCGTTATCATTTAATTACATATTCAAACACTCATTTATTTAAGAGTATTTTTAAGAAGGCTAAATATTCTATAATTAAATGAATATAAATAAGCAATAACTTGAAAATGCTAATGCTCTTGTATAGATAATAAAAGCTGGGGGGGGGGGGGAACTATGTACTAATCTATTGCTTTCTCTTTCTTTTTTCCTTATTCATGTAATTGCTCTTGCATCTTTTGGTACGTGACAAGGACATATAGCAGAATTCCGAAACTGTTAAGTTTTTTTTTTTTTTTTGAGAAGCTGCTAAGTTTTAATTTGTAGTTATGTGAAACAGTGTAAATTTTAATTTGTGCCAGTGTACTCTACCGCTTATTCTCAAAAAATGTTGTGGCAGTGTACTCTACCGCTTATTCTCAATATTCACCTGACCTTGTTCGTATGATGTTAGGGCATTCACATTGGTGAGTTATTTTTTTAGTAATTTGACATTAAAAAAATTATTTTATTTATTTTACCTATTTATTTTTCAAAATATTTAGTATCAGTGGATTTATTTTAGATTTCAACACAATAAAATAATATAAATATCACAATAAAATGATATATCTACTACAATAAAATAATATATCCACTGTAATTAAATAATATATTCACTATAATAAACAACAATCGCAACCACCACAACTGCTACTGCTACCAATGCCACCACCACCGCCGCTGCGGCCACCGAAAATTCTCAAACTAACATTTACACCAATACATTAAAAACAGAAACATAAACTAACATTTGCTGAGCTTGATTCGGGTTTGATATTTTCTGGGTTAATATTCAAGATTTGTGTTTGCCTCTCTTTCAGTTGAGTGAACTTTTAAGTGAGACAACCAAATTTGTTTTTCAGGGAACTTTTTGGCCATTCTTGAGAGGAAATTTCCACCCAAACACTAAGATCACATCCTAAGGCTCTGCTTGGGAGAAGGGAATGGAATGGAATTGAAAGGAATAAAAAGAATCATTTTAAAATATTCTTCCCTTCCCTTATTTTGGAGTTTTAATGAAAAGAATGGAAAGTTCATTCCCTTGTTTGAGAGTTTAAGTGGAAGGGAACGGAATGGGTAGGAAGGAACACTTATTTCTCTCTATTCCCTTAAAACCTCAAATTTTCATTCCCCTCGAAATTAGAAGGAATGGGAGGGAATGAAATTAGATTTAATAATCTTTTTACTAAAACTCCCAAAATACCCTTGTATATTCAACTCTTTATTTTAAAATAGGAGTCTAATAGTAATATTGTCATAAAATAATTCCATTTCATTCCCTCCATGCTGCTCCCAAACAAGATTACTTACATTTCATTCATTTTCATTCCTTTTCATTCCTTTATTTTAAAACATCCAATCAAAGTTACTTAATTCCATTACATTCCATTCTTTTCCATTCATTTCCCTTACTTAAATACATTCCATTCCATTCATTTCCTTTCCTTTCCCTTATGATCATTTCATTCCATTCCCTTATGAACTCCCAAGCGGAGCCTAAGTGTATTGGAATGCTTTGTGAAACTATAAAGACAAAAAAAAAAAAAAAATCTTCAAGTAGCCTTGAAGTAGTCAAGAGATTGGTTTTACAGTTGGCAATTGATTTGTGGTATTTGATTATTGTAAAGATGTGGGCTCATTCAACAGTTACATGTATTGGAATTCTTGTAACTTAGCTTATATCTTATTTTCTCTAGAATGGATTTGACGACCTAGGTTAGGCTCTAGAGTATTTCTTCTGATTGGGTTTTCACTTCGTGATCAATTCCTCCTGCAACTGCCACTGTTCAATCTCATTCTGAAATTGTAAAATTTTTCTTGCAACTGCCACTGCGTCCGCGTAACAAAAGGCTTCTTTGTACTTGTTGATCAAAGTTGAGGAAGGAAGTAAGAGCATTAGCATCAGCAAATTTTAATTCTACTCTATTTTACCATTCCAAAAAACCACTTTATCATTATACCATACCATTTTACAATACCTCCAGCATCCCAAAACTCTATTTTTATTAAAAATTATTTTTTAATCTTTCTTTATTATTTCTTTTAACTGTCAATTTTTTTCAAACTTTGGCATGATTCCAAGTTTCCAACGGCCAAACCCACGCCAATCGCCGATCCACCTTAACCGCCACCAACCCACAAAAACCAAAACCAGAACCGCCGAACCAAGCCCATACCCACCGGCCAAACCCACAGCCAAAACCCACGCCGATCGCCGATCCACCTTAACCGCCACCAACCCACAAAAACCACAACCACCGAACCAAGCCCATACCCACCGGCCAAACCCATGGCCAAAACCCACGCTGATCGCCGATCCACCTTAACCGCCACCAACCCATAAAAACCACAACCACCGAACCAAGGAAGGATGAAACCCAGCCACCCACACCACCAAAAATGAAACTCAGCCACCGAAAATGAAACCCACACCACGGAAGATGAAACCCAGCCACCAATCCATGAGTCCCACGCCACATCTCCATGGCCCACCATGGAGGCTTGATTCAAGGAAGATAGAGAGGAAAAAAAGAAGAAAAAAAGATGATCATGGTGGATGATCTGTGGAGCTCCGTTGGTGCTTACCCATAGGTTGATGATCACGGTGGAGCTCCGTTGATTGTAGAGAAGAGGGAGAAAGAGAGGAAAGTGAGTGAGAGACAGAAAGATAGAGAGAGATGGGAGACTGTGTGATGAGAGAGAAAAGCAGAATAAAATATTAGTTTTTTTTAGAATTGTGCTACAGTGCAATTCTATCTTTAGAATTGCACTATAGCACTATTGCAAATTTTTTTGCAATAGTTGGTATTTACAATTCCGAATGTGGGAGGTTTTTGAGGGAAAAATGCTAAATGAAGCTTAGATATGGCATTGGCAATTCCGGATGCTGATGCTCTAAGATTTACATAATACATGGTTGTTTCCCCTCAATCTGAACTTGGTTTCTTTGATACCCTCAGGGGCGGAGCCACGTACACAGTAGGGGGCCCCTCACCAAAATGGGTAAAATTTAAGATTCCTATGCAGTTTTGGAAGAGTTGGCCCCTCCAAGGCAATTGATTGGCCCCTCACCTGTCTATATTCTTTCTATGTTCTTTATTACTTGCATCTTTTTAGTCTTTTTCAATTTACTCCCCCTATATGTCAGCAACAAGCCTGCCTCTTTTATTGCTAGATATATATATTAAATGTTATATTTATAATATTTTTACAATAATTTTTAAATAATTTTTTTTTTTATAATTTAAGTGTTAGTAGTTTGTTATTAGTTTTGTTTTTTTAGAATCAATTTGTTATTGGTTATTATGAGTGAAAAAAAAAATTAACTGAATTTAAATTATAATCAATAATAATTTACTATTCATGTTTTGTTGTAAGAATATTGTAAAAAAGTTGTAAACGTGAATTCAGAAGATAGCCATAATATTTGCATCACGCTAAGCTACAGTCTACAGAGGATGGCTCAGTGAACATGTGGCAACCGGGTCCTAGACTTCCAAACCACCCTATGGCCCAATGGCCACACATAAATTTTGAGGCGCGTGATTAACTGAGGATGGTGAAATCTAAATAACTTTTCATATCTCATTTCATTTGGCCTATTTGGAATAAATCTACCTTCCCTCTCCGCTAGCGAATGCATATTAAAAACAAACATATAAAAAAAATAGGAAAATTAAAAATTTTGGTCCGTGAAAATGCCAAAAGCTTGTACGAAAATATTACAACACCATAGTTTGAACAGACACAGGACATAGACATAGAGTCATAGTCATAGACTTACAAAACAATCTCTAAAGTGCAAAATTAAAAATAAACATACCCCATAATTGTTCATTACAAATAATAATAATAATAATAATAAACATAAACAAACGTTCACAGCAAACATGAGAATCTCTCCTCCATCTCCTCGGTTCCTCCATAATCTTCTCCTTTAGTCTAGGCTTCTCCAACCTATCCAAAAAAAAAAGAAAAGGAATTGATTAAAACCAAACACTAAAGTTTTAAATTATTACTTTATTTCTAGAGATAAATTTTAAAAATAGATCATTAATATTAAAAAGAACAAAAGGAAAGAAAACTTTGGAATTCTAACCTATAGAACATGGGTATAAATCTAATCGGACCCTTGGTTAGAGTCAATCAAGGCTATTCTCAATCTGAAAATTATTTACCTAAATACATTTGATGTATTCATAGTCGGTGCAATATTCATAGTCATTTCCTACTACAATAGGTATGCTCTTTTTATTTATTCTTTTTTTTTTTTTTTTTATAATTATTATGTACGTCCCACATGTATGTCCATGAGGAGGTAGATCATCATACAAATACTAGTTGACCTGACATTTGCTCAAAGATTGTTGATACTTTTAAAAGAGCTTTTCATGCCAAAACAGTATTATGCTGGACATGAAAAGCTTATAAAAAGCATCAACAATTTTCAAACAAATACCGGCCACCTTGTACGAAGCTACCTACTCATGTGACATCTCATTTGAAAAATCAAATAAAATCAAATAAAAGAGATCATACGTAATAATTATAATAGAAAAAAGAAGGCAAAACAAAAAGAAAGTAAAAACAAATAAAAAGAACGTACATGCAGTAGGAAATAGCTATAAATATATCAAATGTATTTAGGCAGACCGTTTTCAGATTGGTAATGGCCTTGATTGAATTCTTCGCTGAATCTAAAGGGATGAGAATAAATCTGTCTAAATACACGATCGAGAGGAATATATAGCCACCACAGATTAATACCGTAGTCCTCATCATTCAAGTTCAGTTTGGAATGGAAAAGTCGTGGACATGAACATCTAAAAGCCTCAAACACATGTATTTTTTCTTTTTTATATTCATTTGTTTAACAAATAAACTAAAATCAAGCCATATTTAAGCTTGACTATGAAACGAGCTAAACTCAGACATAATAATATATCTGTGAATACGATAAAAGATTTATAGTTTATTATAATTAATAATTATATTCATGGTAAAATTCATTGATTTGTGAAGGGGTAAAAAAATGTAGTCAATAGTTTTACTATATATGAGAAAGGCCAAAGTGTAAAATACACCCCTAAAGTTTGGGGTCTTTTATTCTGGTCCCTAAAGTAGGGCTATTTTAATGAGATGACTAAGATCATGCATTTTTCAAGATTGTAAGTAGGATCAGTAAAATATAACCAATCCTACATTCATGAAATGTCCTACTAAAATCCCAAACTTACTTTGTGGAAAGAGAAATCAAAATAAACTAAAATACAAGAAAGTTCATAAAATATACATAGGTCCAAAACTTCGACCTACAGACCGTGAGAAAAGAAAATCGAGAGACGTCGTGAGGAAAGGAGGGAAAGTTCCCCTGAACCAGATCTTCCATCCCTAGGCTTTGGAATCGTAAAAATTATTGTTAGCTGATTGATATTTTGTGTCAAAGTTTCAAGTCTAAGGGAAAAATGTGATCTCCCTTTTATGGGCTGATGGTGAGTATTTATACTAAGTTTTGGAAGATGATTGTGACCGGTTTTTTGGTTGAGAGGAGAAAAGCTTTTAAGGATGTGGGGTTAAGATTTGTCCCCCTTGAGCCCCTAGCCTTGCTCGTGTTTGAGGGAATAGTCAAGTATCGAGAAGTTTTGCATGCCTATGTTCATAAAATGGAAAAAAGAAAAGAAAAATACTACTTGAATTTGTTATACTAATTTGAATGTGAATTGAATATTTGCTTTGTCTAGGGGTGAGCCTCCTAACTTTTTAAATTTCTCCCCTTTATTTTTATAAATTGAATAGAATTGTCTCTCTTCATGTTTTGCTTTTAATATCTACTTTTTCCCAACATATATAACAAAAGTTTTTCATTTTTGTTTTGTAATATATATATATATATAATTTTTTTTTTCTTTTCAATTTCATGAATAATTGAATTTAGAATATCTAATTGACCACTTTAAAAATATTATAAAATTTGTTATGGAAAAACTGGTTTCATTATATTTTTGTTTTAAAAATAATAGGAGCCTAGCATTACCTTAAAAAAAAAGGGGGGGGGGGGGGAAGAAGGACAATTTTTTTTTTTTTTTTAGCAAAGACAAAATATGAAGGGGGTGTTTAGTTTGTATTTTCAAACAACAATTTTCAGTTTTTTTTAAACTTATTGACTTTAGATAAAACTTTACTTTTTTAAATTAAAAAAAAAAAAAAAAAAACAGACTTTAGATAAAAAAAATTATGGGGCATTTTGATCTGCTTATAAAATAACTTCATCTTTCCTTTAAAGTTGACATTCTGACACACGCTTAACACTTACATCACTTACAACCAGCTTTTTCCTACTCCCAAAAAACATTAGTATTTTAATGTAATTTTATACCACATTAACGGGTGCTGCACAGCTGCAGATTTTCTTTGGCAACATAAATTTTTATTTTTTTTTTTTTTTGAGGAGAAAACATACTTTATTTTTCTCTATTACACTCATTTCATTTTGCCCAAGAATTATAAATGTGTAAACTAGATAATTTATTCCAAGATAAACTACTGTGGCCAGGAGTAATGCTAGTAGTATAAAAGGTTCGAATCCTTTTGATATTTTATGGTTCACAGTTTGGTGGGTTGTGAAGATGATTAGGGCTTCCAAGTATTTCACGTGTGGTCGATTCCTTCTAATACTAGGAAGTAGTCAGCACACGACCATATAGTTGAGTTAGCCCTTGGAAGTAGTCAGCACACAACCATATAGTTGAGAAAAGCACCTTCTGCTCCTTTCTATCTTTTTTATTATTATTATTATTTTGTTATTATATGTTAACAGCTTGACCGGTAATTGGTGTCTCATTAAAATTATATTAACGGTTAGATCAAAACAAAGTTAACTACATGGTTAAGATGTAAGTGGGTACCACATCCACTAAAAATATGAAGGATATTGTAGAATGACCCAATATATATATATATATATATATATATATATATATGTATATATTTTGACTTGTTTCTTTCTTCCTCAATTATTAAAATTATTTAATGTTTCCACAATCTTTGGTTTTCCTCTTTATATAACAAATACAATTAACTCTCCTTCCAAATTTGTCTTTTCCACTCTAACAATTCTGTTCAATTTCTATTTTCTTAATTCATTTCCTTATTAACTATCTACTTTATAAAATGTTCTCAAACGTGACAAGGTTCCCATGATATCTTGACATCAGTTTCGGGTCCATGAAACTTGGTAGAGCCATTAATTGTATTGTTGGAATCCAACAAGTTTGTCAACTTGGAAGACACAAGTGATCACCTAGTCCTCACCGAGAACAGGATTGTGTTAAAATCTAATTAAGAATTCTGAATACAAAAATACCATGCCTATCATAGTAAATGCATCTCCACATGTCCCTGTCCTGTCATAACAAATGCATCCCTTAGCCCTACAGGTGATATATGGTGACCCTATCCTATTATGACAAATCCTATCATAACAACTGCATCCCCTGGCCCTGTCCCATCATAACAAATCCTATCATAAGTCATAACCAATGCATCCCTTGGCCCTGTACTATCATAACAAATGCATCCCCTATTCCTGTCCTATCTTAACAAATGCAACCCATGCCTGTGTAGAAAATTATAAATGCGACGACATCAACAAAAGGTGTACGAGGGTGATCAAAATTAAAGTTTTCAGATTGTACACTGACACGAAATAAAATTTGCTACATGCCCTTACCAAATTATGGGGGATTAATTTATTGTTGTAGATTGTAATTTTTTTTTTTTGAAGAAAAATCCAAACACGTTTTGTTCACTATAAATAGGGAGATCAGTTCTTCTTTTTTCTTTTTCTTTTTTTCTTTTTTCTTTTTTTGTTAAAAGGAAATATCATTAACAACTAGCTAGCCAGAACGGCCAATGTAGCAGTAGTGGCAGTAGTGAGTCTCCCATAATACAAACCATACATATCAAAATTTACAAAAGAGTTTACATCATCAGATGGAGGATTATCAAATACAACAAAATCATCAGCTTGTGACACACCCCTAGCGTTCAGTTCTATCAGAAGAACGAAAAGAAAACTTTTTTTTTTGTTTTTTTGTTTTTATAAGAATGCTGAGATTTTATTAAATACGTGAAAATGACAATACATCTTGAATAAGAGCTTGCTCAATGAAGCAAGGGTCCTATTCAATCCAACTAATACAATCAGCCACGCTTGTGTGCTTAGCTAGAAGGTGTGCAGGTACGTTTCCTTGCCTACATACATGAGAAAAGGCTACGCTTCTGAACTCCCTATGCAGGCCCAGTACACCTATGACAATAGGTTCCACAGCAACAGGTGGTGAAGTTGTCCCACATAAAGCGTTTATTAATATTAACGACTAACGAGTCACCCTCCAGGACCACCTTTTGCTATCTCCATAGCACCTAAAGGAGCATCAACCTTCCTGCTTAGTGCCGCTTCAACTCTCCCTAGCATTGAATGCATCCCCACATGGTTGTGCAGAACATTATAAATGTGACGACATCAACAAAAGGTATACGAGGGTGATCAAAATTAAAGTTTTCAGATTGTATACTGACACGGAATAAAATTTGCTGCATGCACTTACCAAATTATGGGGATTAACTTATTGTTGTAGATTGTAATTTTTTTTTTTTTTAAAAGAAAAATCCAAACACGTTTTGTTCTCTATAAATAGGGCGTTTAGTTCTATCAGAAGAACGAAAAGAAAACTTCCTTTTAGTAAAAAACTCTTATCTCTCTTTTAAAAATGCCTAACAACATAGCTTATGATATTCTAATTAATGTAAATGACCTAACTAATGATTTTACAGTGGGCGATACTAATCTTCCCATTGCTCATTTCCCATTAATCCAAGTGGACGATCCTAATATTGGAATGGTATGTTATTTTTAAGTTTTTATGATGAAGTGGTAAATGTTTTATATCTAGCTAAGTTTTTATCTGCTATTAATTTTTTTTTCTATATTTTTTTATCAGAGATTTGAAGAGTTTTTGGATTTTGTTTCAAAATTGTTGCAGAGAGCAAATTTTTGAAATGGATGGAAATCGAATTGTAGGTTTTCAAATTTATATTGGCCGACTTTTTATGGAACTGGCAAGAAAGGTGCTTGGTTTTTACCTTAGGAATCAACAACCCTCTTATACGGTTATCGGTGACCTGTATAACTCAGTAAGATTCTCCCCACAACAGAGAAATGTGTCGCTGACATCTGTTCGTCTAGCTTATGGTGACAAGCAAAAAGAACATGGTATATGGTGTCACTACAACAAAAAACGTTTATTGCAACGAAAAAAGCCATTGCAATAGTATTAGAGTCATTGCAATAGTTGATACAAGATATTGCAATAAAATTTGAGGTAATAGGTTTATACAACAAAATTTTTTGTTGTAATAAACTCCAAATATTTTAATAATAACTTTGAGGCAATGATATATATACTGTTGCAATAAACAATTTACTATTTCGAATATCTTGTAAGTATATTCATGAAACTTATTGTAATATATTGCAAATAATTGAATAAAATAAGTTGAATTAAATTACTGCAATGATATCTTTATTGTAAAAGATAATTAATTCATTTTGTCACTGCGGTTGACTATGAAATAATTGATATCAAATTATTGCAACGAAATATTCGTTGCAATTAGGTGTTTGTCATTGCAATAGATTGTAAAAGAATTAATATCAAATTATTGCAATGGTAACTTCGTTGCAATAAGTTATTAGTTCGAAATTTTCGTTGCAATAGATTGTAAAAACAATTTGTATTAATTTATTGCAATGATTCTTTCATTTTAAGTTATTGCAACAATTTTTCCTAATATATTATAACTTCTATTGCAACTGAAAATTATAAGTTATTGCAACTTATTATTGTTGATGCAATAGTTTTACACTTTTAAGTTACTATTGCAACCATTTTAATTTGTAGATGCGATATTTTATCTAAAACTACTATATACATATTTTGTTATATTAACACTTGATGTAATAGACATTTTTTGATGTAGTGTGTGACGTTATGCATTTGAGACCATCCGTCTCAAATGCATAATGTCACACCATATACCATGTTCTTTTTGCTCGTCACCATAAGCCAGACGAACAGATGTCAGCAACACATTTCGCTGTTGTGGGGAGAATCTTACTGAGTTATATAGGTCACCGATAACCGTATAAGAGGGTTGTTGATTCCTAAGGTAAAAACCAAGCACCTTCCTTGCCAGCTCCATAAAAAGTCGGCCAATATAAATTTGGAAACCTACAATTCGATTTCCATCCATTTCAAAAATTTGCTCTCTGCTACAATTTTGAAACATAAAATTCAGAAACTCTTCAAATCTCTAAGAAAAAAAATATAGAAAAAAAAATTAATAGCAGATAAAAACTTAGCTATATATAAAACATTTACCACTTCATCATAAAAACTTAAAAATAACATACCATTCCAATATTAGGATCGTCCACTTGGATTAATGAGAAATGAGAGATGGGAAGATTAGTATCGCCCGCTGTAAAATCATTAGTTAGGTTATTTACATTAATTAGAATATCATAAGCTATATTGTTAAGCATTTTTAAAAGAGAGATAAGAGTTCTTTACTAAAAGGAAGTTTTCTTTTCGTTCTTCTGATAGAACTGAACGTCCTATTTATAGAGAACAAAACGTGTTTGGAGTTTTCTTTAAAAAAAAAATTACAATCTACAACAATAAATTAAACCCCATAATTTGGTAAGGGCATGCAGCAAAGTCAGTGTACAATCTGAATACTTTAATTTTGATCACCCTCGTATACCTTTTGCTGATGTCGTTGCATTTATAATGTTCTGCACAACCATGTGGGGATGCATTCAATGCTGGGGAGAGTTGATGCGGCACTAAGCAGAAAGGTTGATGCTCCTTTAGGTGCTGTGGAGATAGCAAAAGGTGGTCCTGGAGGGTGAATCGTTAACAGTGACAGAGTTATTCTTGGACGTGGGGGGCAGTAGCTCCCCTCAAATTTTTTATTTTTATTTTTTAAATTAGCATGTATATAATATATTATTTTTAGCAATTTGTTTCAATAAAATTGCACTTTGCCCCTCAACAATATTATTAATATTTTTAAAAGCTAAAAAGAAAAATAGCGCAGTAGCAAAAATTAAGCCGAAACAACACCCAAAACAAACACAAGCAAAAAAAATAATAATAATAATCAAAGCCGACTAAAACACCCAATGGCAAGGCACACGTAATAAAAGGGAAAAAGAAGGGAATTTCTAAGCCACTCAAAAAAAAAAAAAAAAAAAAAAATTAAACCTAACTTAAGGCAGAATGCAGACTGAGGGGTTGGGCAGTGGCAAGCACCGAAGCAAAGGCAGACAAGCACAGTAGCACACCACGCCTGACGCCACCAGCCACCACCAGTCCACCGCAGACCTCCCTGCCTCTGTCAGAACAAGCCTGGTAATTTTTATATCCAATCTCTTTTATTTTTTTGGATGAGAACATTGTATCCTCCCTCAGAGCATCTCCAACAGTCACTATAAAGCATCTTTGGACCACCAAATGCTACTGTTCACACTCCAACAGCTTATCTAAACACACAGATTCTCCAATTATTTTTTTTTGGAGTTGCTACAGTAATTCTCTTAATTTAGAGAACACTGTAGCAACTCCAAACCATTATTTTATCTTAAAAAAATACCCGGTTGAATAAAAAAATATTCTTTCTCTTTCCTCCTCTCTTCCTTGTTCATCTGTCTCTCTCTCAAACGGTAACACAATCAAAACACAAACACAATAACAGATCAAAACACAATAACAGATCAAGAACAGGGAAAAAAACAAATTTAATTAGAACAAAAAATATAAAATCAAAACAAAAACAACAGATCAAGAGCATGAAAGCCTATCTAAGCTCCATTGTAACAACAAAGTGAATCAGAACAAGATAAAAAAAAAAAAAAAAAAAAAAGGATAGACGAAGGCCATGTCGGCTGTGTGTGTGTGTGTGTGAAGTGAGCTGAAGAGGAAAGAAAATAGAAGTAGAAATAGAAAAAGTAAAAAAAGAGAGAGCTAGAGAGAGAGAGAGAGAGAGAGAGAGCTGAAGAAATGATCCGGAATGAACTAGAAGAAAAAGAAAAAGAAGGTAGATAGAGGAAAGGAGTGGGATACGTGGGTGGTGGAGAAAAAACCAAGAGAAAAAGAAAAAAGAAAAAAAGAAGAAGAAGAAACGTGTCCAGATGGTGTGAAGGGAAAAATAATATAAAAAATAAGAAATTGCAATTAAGAAATGCTACCATAATATTTTCACAATAAATTTTAAATAACGGATTGTTATTAGATAATATTGGCGAGAAAAAAATAATTTGAGTAGTGGGTTCAAATTAGAACTAGTAACAACTTTCCACATAAATTTTAGATAATATGTTGGAAAGTGTATTTGAAAAAGTGGGTAGGTAAAAGTTAAATGTTACTATTTATTTTCTAAACAGTACAAAAATTTGGAAAAGCTACTGGAGATGCTCTTAGTCCCTCTCATATCTGAATCTCTAATTGTTTGATTAAATTGTGAAGAGAACTTGAAGAGAGGCAGAGACTAAAGAGAAGGAGTGAAAGAAAGAACCAGAGACAAATGGTCCGTTTGGATACAGCTGAAAGCTGAAAACTGAAAACTGAAAACACTGTAGCAAAATAATTTTTAAATGTGTGAATAGTACCGTGGGATCCATTTTTAATGAAGAAGTTGCTGAAAAGTGAAATTTGTGGGTCCGTAAACAATGCATGGATGCACTGTTCATTGACAAAAAGTCAACAAGTGCTACTACTGTTCAATGAACAGTAGCCGCATAGTGCCGCTTTACTCCCTCAAATGCCTGAAAAAAAAAAAAAAAAAAAAGAAGTCTGAAACGTGAAGTACAAAACGCAAACGTGACTTTCACCACTATCCAAACGCTCACAAAGGGGTAAACTTGCACTGTGACTCTAGACTCATCTTTCTCTATTTAATCAATGACAATTATATTTTTTAGGATTCATATCCCGTGCAATAGCTCTATTTTCAGCCGTAGATTTAATCTAATGGCTTAAGCCTTTGACATCTCACCAATCCACACTGGCAATCCGTGTGCTCCCTTTTCTTTTCATTTTAGCTTCACTTTTCAATAAAACACTCTTTCCTCTCTCTTTCTCTCCCACTTCAACCGGTGTCTCTCACACCTCTCTCCCTCCACTTTCACTCTTCCATTCAGATTTTCAACCATTGTCGTTAGGGTGTTGACAACAAGCTTGCCCAGATTTGCTGGTCTCCGCCACAAATGCCCACATTGGATTTCTTGCCGTCGCTTTTGAGTCGCCAACCGTGCCATACACGTCAATTTTTGCCGTTAAGTTCACCAGCTCACCGTAAACTATAAACAAGTAACTTCCTCTCATTTCTTATTTCGCTTTGCTTCCTTTCATGATTCTTGTTGATTTATTGTGGAACGTTTTGAGATTTTGATAATGGGTACAAAACCCAGTGAAGTGTGGGTGTGGGTGTGTTGATGGCTGAGGACCGGCGGGTGATCGGTGGCCTTACTTCCTTTATCTTCGCTAGATTTGTGAGTTTGGACTGGTGGATGCTGACAGTGGTGGGTGTTTGGCGTTATTTGGGTCATGGTATTATTTTTGTGTCTTGCTCTGTCATGGGTTTAAAGGGAAGGAAAAAAAGGTGTTGTCTTGCTAATGAGTAGTTGGCTGTTCTGAAATTAGACTATGGATAGTCCCTTTAAAGATTTTTAGTGGACGACCTAAAATCTTAATTATGTGAAACAAAGATGTAGTTTAAGGAGGTAGTTTCAGCGTCTCAATGCTTGACATATTTGGGTTTGTGGTTCGAAGATCTGAGCTTATTCTTAATAGCTCTAGTATAGGAGTTATTATCTATCATGATTTCTTAAGTTCAGCTGTGAGGCTTGTTCTCTTAAGGAATTATTGCTATTATAATGCCTATGTTGTGGTAGAACATGAAGTTTTAGTAGGTTGGATTGGAAGATAATTTTTATACTACTATTTTCATCTTATTAAATTATGTTGCTTATTTATGGCATAATGATATATGCCTTTGCTTGCTCTAGTTTACTTGAAAGACTTGAAACAGAGGTGTCAATAAGTTCATAGCATGCTTTTGTTTCTTCCATGGCATTTTGTTTCTTCCATTCTTTTGAAGTCAATAGATTGGATTTTCTTGTGGTTATTTGTGTTTATGATACTTTTCCTTTAGCAGGGCCCCATTCCACAACTAAGGTCATGTTTCCCATACGATTTTCTCTTTGAAGTTCTCTTTTTTACAATATTTCTTAAATTTTTGACAGTTGATGAACATGGGAGTGTAATATATTTAACCATGGGCATGCTATTTGCATTTCAGTTTTAGGCCTTATGATCAGTGGTAGTGAGCTTGGACATTATGATGAGGAAGCAATTAATGATAAGAGGATTGGAGTTGATTCCGCTAATGTTGTTGAGTCAAAACATGGTGTTGTTGCTATTGATGATGACCTATTCTAAAATTGGCGCATTTTTGGAGGGCATGTTGGGATGGCTTCATGATTGTCCAGTCCTTAACTTCACATACCCAAGCTTTTGACAAGGGAAAAGCTGAACCATTATTTGCTTCACAGGATCACAATTGTCTCTTTCAGCTAAAGTTTTTGATTTAAAATTTAATAGATTCCTGCCTATAAAATTACATTGGCATGTGCAACATAATCAGATTACTCTCTTCTACTAAGTGTTAACAATTTTTCTTTTGGTTTTTGTACAAAATGTGACACTGCCTTTTGAGTAAGAGTAAATCTTAGCCCATAGTTGTGTACATTGCAATAAAACTCTTGTTATTTAGTCTTGTAATAAAAATGTACATTTCAATAGAATTTTGTTCATTCTTGGAGCAAACTCTTTTCTTTTTTACGTCTCCTTTTCTGCATCACATTGTTATTGTAATACAATATCAAAATTGCTAAACTCGAAGCTTTACAATTAATTAAGGAAAAAAAAATCAAATGATAAATCAAAGTACGACTTTAGTGAAAGAATTTTTTATTATGTTAAGAATATATCAATATTTAACTTGTAGCTAATCAAAACATACATATATAAAAACCAAGTTGGAGTAGGTTCATAAATCATAAGCAAACTACAAAATTGTAAGTGCTACAAACTGTAGATAAAGCATTCTAAAAAATTGCTATAAGGGGTTCATAAAGCTATTAAAAAATTTTCCAATATGCTTTGCAAACTATCCAAGATACTTCAAAGTCTTGTATTATCCTTTAATGTAGTAGAATCCTGAAAAAAAAAGTCATAATCTTAGAAAAAGCAATAAATAAGAGCATATGATAAAGTTTAAGCTTTAGAAAGTACTTGACTCAATTATGGAAACACTCAAGTGAGTTTCATACTCATTATCAAAATATTATAATCTCCACAACTCCATCAGTAACCAAATTAATTTTTTATTTTATTTTTAAAACTCAATTAGCAACAAAGCGTTTACAAAATTTTATGATAACCCTAATGATTTGTAATCTAAGACCAATATTATTCCTGTGTTATGCATGATGCAATGTAATTTTTATAATACTATGTCCATGATAAGTATAATTTCCAGTAAAAACACAGGTACCAACACAACTTCATACATTGGCTTGGAAATTATACGAGTTAATAATTTTAAAAATTATAATAGCACAACCTGAATTTCAGATGGATTTTTGTTTGTGTGCAACAAATGGCACTTTTATGTCAACAATTTGTGCCATTGACATTCAGGGTCTCAATAATTCAAGCTACTTGCTCCAATTTTAAGTTGCAGGACTAAAGAATTCATGTATTCCTCTTCGCAACAAGCAGAGTTCTCCCAATCCAACCTACTAAAACTTCATGTTCTACCACAACATAGGCATTATAATAGCAATAATTCCTTAAGAGAATAAGCCTCACAGCTGAACTTAAAAAATCATGATAGATAATAACTCCTATACTAGAACTATTAAGAATGAGCTCAGACCTTCGAACCATAAACCCAAATATGTCAAACATTGAGACGCTGAAACTACCTCCTTAAACTACATCTTTGTTTCACATAATTAAGATTTTAGGTCGTCCACTAAAAATCTTTAAAGGGACTATCCATAGTCTAATTTCAGAACAGCCAACTACTCATTAGCAAGACAACACCTTTTTTTCCTTCCCTTTAAACCCATGACAGAGCAAGACACAAAAATAATACCATGACCCTAATAACGCCAAACACCCACCACTGTCAGCATCCACCAGTCCAAACTCACAAATCTAGCGAAGATAAAGGAAGTAAGGCCACCGATCACCCGCTGGTCCTCAGCCATCAACACACCCACACCCACACTTCACTGGGTTTTGTACCCGTTATCAAAATCTCAAAACGTTCCACAATAAATCAACAAGAATTATGAAAGGAAGCAAAACGAAATAAGAAATGAGAGGAAGTTACTTGTCTATAGTATACGGTGAGCATTGGTGGACTTAACGGCAAAAACTGACGTGGATGGCACGGTCGGCGACTCAAAAGCGACGGCAAGAAATCCAATGTGGGCATTTGTGGTGGAGACCAGCGAATTTGGGCAAGTTTGTTGTCAACACCCTAACGATAATGGTTGAAAATCTAAAATGGAAGAGTGAAAGTGGAGAGAGAGAGGTGAGAGAGACATCGGTTGAAGTGGGAGAGAGAGAGAGAGAGGAGAGTGTTTTACTGAAAAGTGAAGCTAAAATGAAAAGGAAGGGGAGCACACGGATTGCCAGCGTGGATTGGTGAGGTGTCAAAGGCTAAAGCCATTAAATTAAATCTATAGCTGAGAATAAAGCTAGGTATTGCACAGGATATGAATCCAAATACATTTACCATTTCATCGTAATTTTCTGGACAGGGCCACATGGGGATGCATATTTATTATGATAGGACAGGGGCCATGTATTTGTTATGATAGGCATGATGTTCATGTATTCAGACTTCTTAATTAGATTTTAACGCAATCCTATTCTTGGTGAGTGTTAGGTGAGCATTTGTGTCTTCCAAGTTGACAAACCTGTTGGATTCCAACAATACAGTCAATGGCTCTACCAAGTTTCATGGAACCGAAACCGATGTCAAGATATCGTGGGAACATTTTATAAAGTGGATGGTTAATAAGGAAATGAATTAAGAGTATGGAAATTGAACAGAATTGTTACAGTAGAAAAGACAAATTTAGAAGGAGAGCCAATTGTATTTTCTACTTCTACTAACTATATAAAAAGTGTCGTTTGAGCTTGTTTCCATTTTTATTTTTTTTTTAAATATTTATATGTGGTGATAGATTATTTTGGTTTTAGGAGTTGTTATACCTGCACAATAAATTGTCATAATATTTTTATAATTATTGAGTTATCAGTTTTTTATATATCAAAATAAAATATAATAAACTATCAAACCGAGACTAATCACAACTTAAAATAAAGCTCTTGTGAAAATATTATGACATTTGGGTGTTGTTACAATATATTTTACAATTACTAAGGTGTCAGTTGCATATAAATCAAAATAAAATAAAATAAAACAATAAATTACCATGTCAAGAAGTACCACAACTTTTTTTTTTTTTTTTTTTTTGATGAGAAGACATACCACAACTTAAAATAAAGGGATTGTAAAAATGTGACATTTATTATTGTCATAATATTTTCACAGTGTAAATTTGGGAAATTATTGTGTACTCTCGGAGTACCATAAATGCGTACTTCTTCCTCTCACATGAATGGTGGGTTCCACTAATTAAATTCATGGTGGGACCCACCATTCATGTGAGAGGAGTGAATACGCATTTATGATACTCCTGAAGTACTTAATAATTATCCTGTAATTTTTTCAAAGCATTCGCATCTGTTGATACAAAATGGCATAAGTGCCAATTTTTGCCCAACTAACTCAAGAAGTCACCCACTTCAATTTCTGCATTTATTGTGCAAAATGCATTTTAGCTATGGTTCTTGTACAAATATGCACAAGCACTATTGTTGTGCATTCAGTTTTTATTATTTCTTTGTAGTTCTTGACAACGAAGGAAAATAGTAGTTGGTGATTTTGTTATTATCATAATATTTTGCAATTGTTGAGGACTATTAGTAGCTTATAGATTAAAATAAATTAATAAAATATTATATCAGGATCCACCATAACTAAAAATAAAGTTATTATGAAAATGTGACATTTTGTTATTGTCACAATATTT
Organism: Quercus aquifolioides; assembly: GCA_019022515.1. Lineage (NCBI taxonomy): Eukaryota > Viridiplantae > Streptophyta > Magnoliopsida > Fagales > Fagaceae > Quercus > Quercus aquifolioides. The sequence continues at coordinate 19,116,296 of CM032332.1, read as the reverse complement.
TCACAACTGCTGAGGTGTAAGTTTTTTATAGGTTAAAATAAAATAAAATAAAAAATTATTAAATTGGAACCCACCACAACTATAAATAAATGTATTGTGAAAATGTTGCGACATTTTATTATTATCACATATTTTCAAAACTATTGAGGTGTAAGTTTTTACTTTTTATATGTCAAAAATAAAATAATACACTATCAAACTGAGATTGACCACAACTAAAATTAAAGTTATTTTTGAAAATATTAACGTTTGGTTATGTCCCTATACGTTTTTGGTTTAGACAATTTTGGTAAGCATGTTTTACTTAGTTTTCTTTGGCGGGCTTTTTGTTTCATTTTAATAAGCACCAACACAATTTTACTCCAAAAAACCACTTTCCCCTTTTATGTTTGGGTTAGTTCACAATTTTCCTCATAAACTTTAAAATCGAGCAATTTCTTTATTTATATTTTGGAAACAAGCGAATACCCTCTATGGTTACTCTTTCAATTAAACCCTAATGAAATGTTATGATTTCCAGTGTGCAATGTCTAAACAACCCCCACTAATATCTCAAAATTTTCCTTCACATTTTTTAGTTTTATATGATAGTCTGAACTACCCCTACTATATAGGGTGTTCTATTTGTTACTTAGAGAACACTGATTTAGTAGGTTTTAATTTTCTAAATTTATAATTTTATGTAATTCGACGACACATATGGCTTTTGTTATCTTGTTCTTTTTTAAATTAAAAAAAAAATTCCTTGCTTAAAAATGTGTTTATTAAAAACTAAATAAGCTAAACACTGTAGTTACATGCATAAAATGTAAGTTAATAAAGAAGAAAGTATGAATAAAGATCTCTGTTGTGGATAGTTGTAGATATTTTATGAAGAGTTTTAATTTTCTCCTTAATATCATTCATTACGAAAATTCAAATATTATGATAATGTCTTAGCAAAACACAGTTGCTTATTGTTAGAATATGATATTTGTTATCATTCTTATAATTTTTTAGTCAAATAGCTTTTAAGAAACTATCATATTAATATAGATATTCATATGTTAAATAGTTACGCTAAATTTGTATGTAATCAAAATTCTTATACAAATGATATTAGCATTGCATGACATGCATTTTTTAGTGCATGGTTTTATACTTCTTCAAATAGAAACTCTATCTTAAAAATAGTCAATCTGTAAAGCTACAGGGACATGGCTACTGTAAGTTTGGTTTATTCAATTTTCATTGTTTTATTGGTTTTTGTTTTTTGGGGACATAGCTACAGTAAGTTTGGTTCATTCTATTTTCACTGTTTCACTGGCTTCTTTTTTTTCTTTTTTTTTTTCCCTGTTTTTTCTGGTGTAATATCACCAATTGAACAAGCTTTTTATATTATATATTTTTTTAATGTACATATGAGCTGTTGCCCTAAAAAAAAAATTAATACAACAAATTGCCACAATATTTTCATAATTATTGAGGTGTTAATTTCTTATAGGCCAAAATAAAAAAATAAAATATCATACTGAAACCAACCACAACTAAAAATAAAGGTATTATGAAGAAAAAAAAAATGTGGCATCCACAACATTTTTCACAATACTTTCAAAACAAATCACGAGTGGTAAATTACTTATTGTGGTAGTGTATTGTGGTAACTGTGTTGCTTATTCTCAAAAAATGTTGTGGCAGTCAGGGGCGGAGCTTGAAAATTTGGTTTGGGGGGGCCGGTGTTAAACTATCTCGTAGTGAGTCACAATTTAGGAAAAACTCAAAATGCTACATATATGTTTTTGTGCATTGGTTTAATCAATGTAATTCTTATTAGCACTTAAAAAAACTAAATGACCAATTAAGTATCTTAAGTTCATTTTCCCTTCTAAGTTTCTCTTAGTCCTTTTAACAACCATAAGTTCAAACCATTCAAGAAATTAAATATAAATATAACAATTACATCTACAAGAAAATATAAAATTTTTAGAATTAAAAATAACAAAATCCTTATAAGCCAATATGAAATTAGATATAAAAATACAAGATGACTTTGGTATTTTGAATAAGCTTATCAATTGGTTTACTAAAAAAAAAGAGGAGAAGAATACTCTAGTACTTCTCAAGATCTTAAAGTCATTTTTGCTAGTTTCAAATAAGCTCAGCACTCTTTTTTGAGACAAAATTGTAAATTTTATGCAAAGAAAAGAAAGAATACAAAGCTAAAAGAATGGCCACAGCAAAATAGAGCAGGAAAAACAGCAACAGGTATATTCAGTAACAGAGAGCAACATTTACTAGCAAGTGGCAACAAATGTGGACAACAATCTCAGCTTACAACATAGAGCAATATAATAACAATAAAGAGCAATATCAGCTCACACTAGATCAGAAAAATATATTGAAGCTTGGGAATTGAAAAAGTAAAACTTCTAATCAAGCCATTAGTCTGACATGTGAAGGAGTTTCAACAGTAAAGACAAATAATAAATGAGGGAAAATATTAAAATATGAAAAGTAAGTTTGGAAGAAACACTAAACGTGGACAAATGGAGGGGCCAAATAATTTTTCATGTGAGGGCCAGGTCTTAGAAAAATGGTTCAAGTATGCAATTTTACCTATTCTAATTTTATTTTTTTTAATAAACTATGTAGCTCTACCCCTGGTGGCAGTGTCTAATGGAGTTGCATTAATGTTGTGAATATACATGCCAAGATTTTCTTCTTTTTTTGAAAGGAAGATTTTCTTTCAATACAGCTGTATCTTTGTGGTGAATCAATATTAACCTGATCTTTTCTATGCTGTTAGTGGATTTAGATCCTCTAAATTTTCTAGGGTACTCTACCAAATAGATTTCCTTAAATCTTAACCATTCTTTAATGATTTAATGATCAAGATTCTGCCATGTTAGCATTCCACTAACAATAATCTTAATTGTTTTGTTTGCAACATTATTTTATTATTTTAAGAATATTGTTAGTGGAATGCTAACATGGCAGAATCTTGACCATTAAATCATTAAAGAGCGGTTAAGATTTAAAGAACGGTTAATATTTAAAGAAATCTACTGGTAGAGTACTCTAGGAAATCTAGAGGATCTGAATCCGCTGTTAGTAGGTACAATTAACCTTAAACCTCATAGCCATGGTTTACCGACAAATTGGTGGCTAAGCTATATAATGCTAATTACAACCTGTAGCAAATTATTATGAAAGCTTTTATAAAATTATTATAAAAAAATTAAAAAAAACCATGAAAGTTGCAGGAAACATTATCAGTCTATCACAATATTGGAATACAACTATAAACTAGAATCTAAAAAATATGTAACTTTAAGTTCATAAAGTATCATAAACAATAGAGCAATTGCTTCAAATTGAACAATTTTGATGTCGCATTACCCATTGTATAACAGGCTAGTGAAGTGAGTGATATTTTTAATGCCAAATCAATTCACTAGCCTTATTCTTTATGTATGACTTTAATGTTATGGTGTTTTCATTGCTACGACAGTATTTTTATTATAATTATTTTTTAATTTTCAAGATGAATGAGCACCTTATTCCTTTGAATCCATCAAAATTGGATAATGTGTAGGAGCTTATTCACTTACAACACAAATTAGCTTTAATCCCCAGAACTCATATTCAATACAATCCAATATGGCTAAGGTCCTAATTAAGGATATTACCAGTCACGACAAACTGCCCTGTTAAAAGCCAGGCAACATATACCATTGACAAACTTTTTCCTATTTATTTGGATAAAGGAGAAATTTTATTATCAAAACAAACAAAATTTACAATGAAATTCAAATTCCAAACATCAAAACAAAATCAACCCAAAATCATTTGCAAATACTAACCTACTAAGTACTAACTTCCGCCAATACCACCAACCTTCTAATGAACCAAAAACATTACAATTCCAAATTAAAACAAATATTCCAAACCACACAAGTATATCACAATATCACATTAGAACCAATGTTCAAAGCTCACAGCAAACCCACAACCGAATAAAACAATTTGCAATCTTCGATTCAAAACTTTGACATCAATCTTTGCAATTAGATGGTAGCTGATTCCAGGACATTCGCACAAGTAATTGGGGTACTTGTATTTGGCTTCCTTGAAGATTTGGAGTGTTGTTAATAGGTTTTTCTGGTTCCGTAAAATTTGAGAAAGGTGTGTCAGTGTCAAAAGTCTTAGCCATCTCAGAGTCATGGTGTTTTAACATCTGCTACATCTACTCAATCTTACTTCCAACATCTGCTACATCATTGAAACAATTAATCCTCAAATATAAGAAAGTAATTTAGCACAGAACAGCAAATTTATTAATCTGCATGAACACAATATATAAAGAAGCCAAAACTCAAAAGAATATCCCGGGCATGTATTGTGCGTAGGCTTATGATTGCATTCTTTGTATAAATAAATAATAAGAATTCCTTGCATGAGTTCACTTATATTGAAATACTATCTTAGGCCAACTCTTGCTTTGGCAAAATATCAAACCATTAACATGCAGAGCCTTTGTATCTTTATATATCGGCAGTGTTGGAGAACACTTAAGCCCATAAGCCTCTTGGAGCCTAGGCACATTTAAGCACACTTGAATTTGACATATTTGCAGGCATTCAGGTAATCTTAGTAGAGTCACAGTAGTTTTTTGTTCTGTTATATGTTATAGAAACTCACATGCCACTTCTTTTAGTTCCTCTGGCTTAGGTGTCAATTTTTTAAAACCAGACCAAACAACCAGTCTAGAAAGGTTATTTAAACTGGGATGACATCATAACTAAGTTAATAATTAATTAAATTAAAAGTAAATAGAATAAATTTGTATTACTTGCAATGATAACATAAAATATTTAAAGAAATGTAAATCATTTTTAAACAAACTTTCACAACTATTATAAGAAAGAGAGTCAACAACAAATCTTAAAGAAGCAAACTAATATTAGACAAGTGTAATTAATCCTTCAAGTACAAAGCATAATTGCATGAACAGAGGGAAGTGAGAGCTGCCGTTATAAGATATAATCTCTAAGATTTTTTAATAGTTGAAACAAAGGTTAAGGCTGAGAAGGCTTCACGTATTAAAGATTGCATTGTTCCTAATTGGGGGTTCATTAACAATTATGGTTGCCATGAGCTTGGAGGATCTGATTTTGTTAGAATTGTGATGCTATTGAGGAAAAAGTTTTCCATAGCTGTCATCAAGTAATTCATTGTGAAATCACTATGGTTAAGGGGCAGTCTGTTTCTGCTTCTTTATACTATAAGATAACTATGGTCTGATTTATTTAACCTCAAATGTCTAGCAGGTAAGAATCCTTGGGGAATGTTAGGAATCCAAATATAATGTACAGGAATTTACCTGTGCTGCAATGTATAATAGTATAGCTGGTGTATTGGTTAGTTAGTTAGTTAAGCTGATGTCAGTTATGATGTCAGCTAGATTCAGTTAGGTAGTTGATGTACTTAGGCAGGAAAATGTAAGGGATTGCATATAAGATGCTAAGGAATGTATGAGAAAGGCTATCCAGAAAATTAACCAAGTTTGTTCTTTCTATTCCTCTCTAATTCTTTCTACTACTTAGGAGATGGTTACCCTCAAAGTAACTCCCATTTTTCTTCTTTTTCCATTCTTCTTTTCATCCATTTCTTAATTACCAAGAACCTAACAATTGGTATCAGAGCCAACTTTCCTGCAACCATGGCTTGGTGGTGATTTTAAACTGTGTAAGGGGTGTGGAGGAGAGATTTGGAATTAGAAATTTTCTCTGTTTCAGGATGTGTTTTGTCAATGATTTCAGGAGCTAGAAGTGTTAGATCATACTTACATTAATGCACTATACACTAGGTCTAATAAGAGGGAGGAAGATCAATTCTAGACAGGAAGTTAGACAGTCTTTGTTAATTGTTATTGATTTGACTGTTCCTCATACTGGGTTGGATTCATTTTGTCAGGTGTTTCAGATCCTACTGCTGCTTATATGTCTTTCCATAATGTCATCAGTTATGGCCTGGCCCAAGCCATTCAAGTTCTTTCATTTCTGGACGGATCATCCTAAATTTATGAAGATAACTAGAGCTCTTTGGAGCAAAGAAATTGGTGGTGTTCCCATGTTTAGATTGTGCAGGAAGATGAAGTTGCTTAAGGTTGAGCTGAAGAAGTTGCACCGGGAATTTTTCAGTGGTCTTCCACTTAAAGTCCAAAAAGCTGGAGAGGATCTAGAGGATGTACAAAGAGGACTTCTTCTCCTCCCAGGTCAGCAGGTACTATTACAGAAAGATAAGGAGAAGCTTCATTGTTTAATTGCTTAAAGTAATCCTGGGCCCAAAACAGCTTACTTCCATGGAATTCTGAAAGTTAGGAATGCAAAATAATCAAATTAGGTGTTTATATGACAAACAAGGCAGGAGAGTGGAGAATCCTCATGGTACAAGAGTTGGCTATTAGTTTCTACCTGAAATTCCTTGGTTGTCCTGCCAGGACAGATGAAAGAAAATTGGAAAGCCTTTCACAGCTCATACCGAATGGTATTCCTGAGGATAAAAATTAAGTGCTTCAAACAGATGTTACTACTGATGAAATCAAGTGGTCTCTGTTTTCAATGAAACAGGACAAAGCCCTTGGTCCAGATGGCTATTCCGCTCATTTTTTAGGTGGGCGATCATTAGAGAGGATATTCTTGCTGCTGTCAACTCCTTTTCCTCAGGTAAACTTAAGTGAGGTTAATTCCATGCTATATTCATGGTCCCTAAGGTCCCAAATCCTTCAAGGATGGGGAAGTTTACGCATTGTACAAAATATTAGCTAACACATTAAAGTTGAGCTTATTAGATGTCGTTAGTCCTGTTCAGACAACCTTTATTCCAGGTCATAGCATGGCAGAGACATTCTTTTGCAGGCTCAAGAATTGGTGAACGGCTATCATAAAGAAGAGGGACCAGGTAAATTTTCTATTAATTCTGAGGTGCTTGTGTGCCTGTGGTGTTCCTGAAAGATTTGTGCAATGTGTTGGATGTTTGCATCACTTCACCTAAGTTCTCTATTGTCTTTAATGGTATTCTTGTGGGGTATTGAGCAAGGGTGATCCTTTGTCCCCTTTTTTGTTTGTTACTGCTATGGAGGCTTTTACAAAGCTCATGATGTCTTGGGCTACTAATGCAGAAGGTATCAAGTTTCATCCTAGAGTGAAAAGCTCCAATTAACCATTTATGTTTTGGTGATGGTCTTTACTAGTGCTCACCTAGGCTCTGTTAGCATCATAGAAAATGCGTTAGATGAATTCAAAATTCTTTCATGTCTTCAAACAAACACCAGCAAGAGTGAAGGTACAATGGCCCAGATATTATCTTTCTTGAAGATTGTTGAAGGCCAACTGCCACTTAGATATTTAGGCTTGCATTTGATATCTAGAAAACTGTCTAATAGTGACTGCACTCCTTTAAATTCCTGGTGTGACAGAAAACTTTCTTTTGCAGGGGGGTTACAACTCATACGATCCGTGCTCTATGGTATTCAAGTTTACTGGACTAATATCATCATTATTCCAGTTAAGGTGATCAAAGAGATAGAGAGGTGCTTCAACAGATTTTTGTCGACGGGTGCTGATTCTATGGTCTCTAGAGGCAGGCATAGCTGCACGGGATGTGGTTTGCTTTTCTAAATCAAAAGGAGGATTGGGGCTTAAAAATCTCTAGGACTGGAATAAGGCTGATGTTACTAAGCATGTATGGAATCTCTTTATACAGGCAGGTTCCTTGTGGGTTGCAAGGGTACACACCTATCTCTTAAATGGCAAAAGCTTTTGGTATGTCCACATACCCAATTTGCTCATAGGATTGGAGGAAGATACTAAAGCTTAGAGAGATGGTTAAACCTTTGTTTAGCCATTCTATTGGTAATGGAGTAAGAACTGTACTTTGGCATGGTAACTGGCATCCTAAAGGTGCTTCATTTTGAGAGTTTGATTTCAGATTGGTATATGAAGCAGTGAGTAGTTATGATGCTAAATTCTCGAGTTTTCTTCAAGATGATAACTTGATCTGTCCCCCAGCTAGATCAGATCAGGTGGTAGTTTTTCAAGCTGGTCTTTCACAAGTTCGAATAGCAGGTGTTGATTCTGCTCACTGGATTCTCTCTAAATCTAGTATGTTCTCATATTCTTCTGCTTGGAATAAGATTTGAGTTAAACATGAGATAGTAAATGGGGATAAACTGATTTGGCAACCTCTTTGTATTCCTAAACACTCTTTTATCAGTTGGCTATCGCTTCTTAAACGGGGATATGGGGGTGATATCAAGTGCTTGTTCTATAGAAACTTTATAGAGAGTCGCGATCATTATTGTTCGAGTGTTCTTCTTTCACTCATAGAATTCGGAGCAATCTTATGCATTGTGTCAGTTTCACCAATTAGCATGCTCTATTCTCAAGTGGGTATTGATAAGTTGAAGTGTGCTATCTACCATATATGGATTCAGCGAATTGCAAGGTCATTCAATGGGAAGATTTTTTTTTTTTTGGTCAGAGAGCATTGCTACTGTGTATTTTGTTGTATAGAGCTTATAAACAAACAAATGTTTTCCAAGTTTCACACTGTAAACAAAGCAAAATAAAAAGAGGAAATCATAAAAGCACTGCCCATTTCATAAAGCAGAACATTCACATACAAAATGACAGTTACTTAATCACAAATAAATTCAGCAAAGAAAGAACAGAATGAATGAATCATAATTTCCAAAATCCAAAGTTACCAAAAAAAAAAAAAAAGTGAGCATAACTTACAGAGACTGTGAAGGAGTGAAGTGAGGCAGAGAGAGAAACATGGTTGTGAAGAATGGGTCACGCCATTATTAGAATTATTGAGCTTTGATACGGCTACACGTGTGGGTCCCACCGCCGGCTACAGAGATACTACGACACCGTCGGCAACAAAGAGACGATTCACCTCCTCACCGGTTCTTTATTCTCCCCTTCCCCAAAATATGCTACTGTTTGAATTTAATTTAATTTAATATTTTATTCTGCCTAATTAAATTTCTGGGTTTTTTTTTAATTTTATTTTTTATTAACGTTTTTTTTTTTAATTAAGAAAAAAAAAAAAAGGTGAGTTAACGCACAACATTGGACGGATAGTTAAAGGAAGACTGAATTGAAGATGATTGAAATTAGAGTACTGAAATGTCTAAATACAAATTTAAAAGATTAAAATGAAAAGTTATGGAACTTAGATAACGAGTTTTGTATTTTAACCTTAAATAAACTTACAAGAAGTTCTAGTCAGATAATACACAAGCAATGCTTTCATTGCATATTGATGTCACTTATATATTCAGTAGGCTTTGTTGATATATTAAAAGCCAAAGCTCATAAAAAATTCAATTAAATTTTAATTGGATTCCCAATTTTGTATCATATGTCTCATTTAATTTTTAATTTTTGTGCCAAGTGAATTATTGAGTGTAAAATTAAAGAGTCCAAATTTAATTATATTCTAAATTGAACTTAAATTAGAATCCAATTTTACGCCACATGTCCATTTAATTTTTTAATTTTTGTGGCAAGTGAATTATTGGGTGCAAAAAAGAAGAAGAGAAACTATTACGTATTTTAAAAATGTATGGTTTAAAAAAATGTGTAAGCTAATATTAAGTAGAATTTGAACATTTTCTAAAAAAAATGTATAATTTAATTTGTGTAATTATGATTGTCTTTAAATTATATACGTGCATATACACGAGTTACACACAGTTTTTTTTTATATATATATATATATATATATATATTAACAGTCAAAATTGAGAAAAAATCCAATTAGATTTCAAATTGAAATTCAATTAGAGTCTAATTTTGCGTCATATGTTTCATCTAATCTAAACTTTTAAATTTTTGTGCCAAGTGAATTAATTTAGTGTAAAAATTGGATTTCAATTAGAGTCTAATTTTGTGCCATGTGCCCCATTTAATCTAAATTTTTAAAACTTTTGTAGTAAATTAATTTAGTGTAGAAAACGAGGAGTCCAATATAAATAAACCTAGGTAATATATATATATATATATATAGGGCAAAACTTAGGTACAGTACTTAGGTGATGTTCCTTAGGTTCCACACTTAAAATTCTGTCATGTGAATTTTTTTTTATGGAATGGAAGTGTATTTTTTAGTTAAGTAGTCACATGACAAAATGGTAAGAGGGGAACTTAAGGAACAACACCTAAGGTACTGTACCTAATATATATATATATATATATATATAGACACACACACTAGCTTCTAAGCAAGCGCATTGTACGTGCTCAAAAGTTCTTCTATTTTTTTATGGGTAAAAATTAATAATTTGCATCTATTATAATTTGGATATATATATATATATATATATTTCAAACAAATAAAAATGATAAATTTTAGAGATAAACAGTAATTGTAATTTTATTTTTTGTTTTGAACATGTGTTTGAAAGTGGTGTAATGATATATAGAAAAGATTGGATAGGAAAAATAAGATGAACCTGAGAGAAAAAAGGGTAAATTTTAAGAGTTCTTTTAGTTTTTTATTTTTTATTTTTTAAATTGGAGGTGCTTTAGTTTTATTCGAATGAAAAAAAGAATACAAAATGCTAAATTTTAGGAAATAAAAAGATGAACCTGAAGAAAAAAAAAATCCTAAATTTTAGGAGTTCTCTTTTTGAATTCAAAATGAAATTTCTTATTTGACATTTTTGAACCACATAATAGTTCAGTTTAAAGAGGAGAATCCTTTTATAGATAGTAAGAGTGTCAAATAGGTGGGTTGGGTCATAAATGGGTTGGGTGTGTAATTATCCATTTATCCATTTATGACCAATTTATATATAAATTAATTACACATTATCCACATAACCTATTTAATTAGTAACCTATCCATTTAACCCAATATGATCAAAATACTTCTAAAACTACTTGAATACCCTCTTGACATCCAGAATTACCAAAATACCCTTAAATACCCAAAATGACCCAAATACCCCTACACTTCCAAAATTACCAAAAATACCCCTGAACATCCAAAAATATGCTAAAAACCCACTAATAACCAAAACACCCCCCAAAATTTCTATAATGAGCTTAGAAAACAAGCTGAGGATAGTTTAGAAAATTGTAAAGTATGTGTTTTTAATTTTAGAAACTGTATATTTATTTTGGGAGGTCCTAAAAAGGGAAACAAGAGATTTAAATTAGTACAGAGGGAGTAATATGCAAGGGTTGGTCATGCATATCTAGCTAACGTATTTGTTGAATATTGTTTTAAATGCAATATCTAAATTGGGCTCTTTTTGTTGTTGTTGTAGGGACAATTGAACTCTATAGCTCCTATCCACGATGTCCATTACTTAGCTCAACAAACGTTGCATGGGATGGTATGACATTCTACCATGTTTTGCTTAGAGTTGAGTTCAGTATAGGGGTTTTTTTTAATAATATTTCTGCAATGAAGTTAAATAATGATAATCTATCTATTGTGTGCTTGTAGGGGCAGCTACATTTCAGACCACAAACTATTCCAAGTTGTTTTGAATTTTGATGTTCAGGATAGTTTGCAAGATATGGTTTTTAACAATATTGTAACTTGGGATTTTCTTTTCTTTCTTCCATGGACTCCTTACATTGGTGATTTTACTCTTCTTCCAGGACCCGTCTAACATGGGACCCTCACAACTGCCTGGCATTGCATCGAAACATATTCATCAGAAACATCTCTCTCGTAAGTTGCTAGATTAGTAGCTGTGATCTACTGGCTGTCTAACACAGGTCGGTTATATATTAATTACTATTCTAATTTCTTAAAATTTTAGGGCCTGTTTGGTGAGTGAGTTCAAACTCGCATTTTCACATTTCAAACACACTTACACATATTTCCACACACTTTTTCATCCACACGTATTTTAAAAAATTACAAACAACAATTCTCAAACTACTCTACCAAACACCCTCGTAATTTGTCAAAAATTTAAAGATTACCATATGTATTTCACAGGTGGAGACGAATTATCATAGAGAACTACAACTTTATTGTGCTAAAAGTCAAAACTTTTTTATACCTAGGGATGGAGCTATATGTACTAACAAAAAGAATTTTAATTTTGGCTCTTAAATTTATATACTTAGCCCCTCTCCCCAAAAAATCTACAAATTAACCCAAGAAATCCAACAAATAGATAATAAGCAAAATCTATATAAAAAAAAATGCACATATTCAGATAATAAGAAAAATCTTTAGACAAATCATAAATCCGATCTAAGCAAAAATAATAACAACAAATTAATTACAAATTCTAGCAAAAAAAAAAAAAAAAATCACAAAAACCCAATAACCTTGCCCCTCTCAAATGACTCCACCCTCATAGCCATAGAGACAACTCCTATGCCACATATTGATTGCTTCATTTACACATTAGTTAGAGTTTGAAAATATTAAGACGTGCCAATTGACTTGTAAACCTTTTGATTATAAAATCCTATTATTAAATTTTTTTCAAATGAAAAAATACAAATAATAATTAATAAATTAATGCTAATAATGCAAATTTATCAACCTCTAGTATTGATATTCCAATTTTTTAAAATCTAAGAACAAAGAACTTTAACTCCCTTAGGTTTGAATCCTGATTCCGTCTTTGTGTTATACCCCAAGTGAAATCCCATTCAAACCTATCATAAACTTTTTTATAAATCCAACTTTATTGCTAGTAAATTGAATAAGCATGAACAAACAAAAACATTGTAATTCAAAATGGTAGAAAAGGGTGTGGCTCCAAACATAGTGACTTTGACTACCCTGATTGACATATATTGCAAGTAGAACCAAAGCAGTAAGATTCCCAAGACAACTAAAGATTGCCCTATTCCAGATCGAGCATATTGAATTTTTTTATCCGGGTACTACCATTATCCTTCGGCCTCTGTTTTTGTCCTAGACCTTCAATCTCGACGACGAGTACGTGAAATTCTCACTTTCAAATTTCGTTTAATTACTAGGGTTTATTTTTGTAATTTTGAACATTTAAGATGAGCAATATGGTCATTTTTGGTGGTAAATGGAAAATCGTAGATTTGTTGTAGATTTTTTGCGTTAGTGTGCGTGTGGGTGTGGCGTTTGTGTTTTGCATTTGGTGAGTTTTGCGTTTTCTGTTTTTTTTTTTTTTTTTTTTGGGTTTTCAAGAGTTTCAGGTGTAGTGCGGCTACTGTTCAATAAACAGTGGCCGCATTATTTGACTTTCAGCCAATGAACAATGCACTGAGTACTGTTCACGGCATTGATGCAGAAGATTGACCTTTTTTTTTTTTTTTTTTTTTTTTTTTTTTAATTAGCCTAATTTATATATATATTAAAATTGATTTTTTGAAGGGTTCCTTCATATTTGCATTTTTTTTTTTTTTTTGGATAGGAAACTGGAAATATCATAAAATAAAATAAGATGATACATCATTTGAAAGAGTTTATTTTAAAAAAATAAGGGCTCTCTTCAATCTAAATAATATTTTGCTTAATACTCTGAACATGTTTTTCTAACAAATGAGCAAAATAATTGTCATTCTTACGCATATGAGACACCTCAAAACTACAAAAAGAATGAGAAAAATAAATAATTCCATGCACTACAAAGGCCATCAATGATGGAGAAGACGTTCTCCCTGCAATAGCATTAGAAACCACAAGAGAATCAACCTCAATATCTCTTGCAAACAAAATGCCTTCTTCAAAAGATTTAGCTTCAGCTTCCATTGGCCCCAAAGGCAGATTTAACTTCTTGCTAAGAGCACCAACCACCAACCACCAACCCCATCTCATCCCTTATCACAACACCCACCCCACATGCAGTGCCGGCTCAACATGCTAAGCAACTAAGGCGATTGCCTAAGGCCCCTCAGCAAAAAAATGCCCCAAATTTCAACCAATCAAAAATTTTTAAGTCTCAAAATGTTAGATGATAAAATAATGTCAATAATGACCCAAATAAAACCAATAAAAACCAAAATTTGCTAACTCAGTTGTTGTGAAAAATGTTGTATATCGTAACATTATTTCTACCCAATAGGATCTATTTCTCGCAAGTATTAATTAAGCCCAAAATTTTAACCAATAAATAAAAAATAATTTTTTTATCAAAGAAAAAACTAGAACAAATAAATTTTTCGTTAGATGTGTAACCTTTCACCTTCTCCATGGGTGTTTTTCAATGTAGAATTCATTAACTCCCACACAGATAAGCTAAAAAAACACACACTCTCTCTCTCTCAACCAAACAACTAATCTCTCTCAACAAAACAAATAAAATTTAAAGACAAAAATTACATACATATTCAATCTCAGACCTCAATTTTTCTTGTACGAATTGCTGGAAATTTTGCCCCACTCTCTATTCAAAGCATAAAAAAGAAATTGTTTTGAAGCTGTAGCTACTGCGCTTCAGACCTTCTTCTCCTCATTTGAGTCTGATCCTCAGGTTTGTTACTTCTCTAGATTGTTTCTTTCCTGAACTTTCTCATAATTCGAGCTATCTTGTTTTACTTTCTCTTTATTTTATTCTTGGTAATTACTTTAAATTCTGACACAGCACATAGGTAAACTCATTTTCATGGGACGTGGAGTAGCATAGGACCATAAATTTATTTTATTTTATTATTTTTAGTAATCATGGAACTACGTCTGTACTTATCTCTTAGGGTTTTAATTTTTTAAATAAATTTCACCTTCAAATTTTTTTTTTTTGGTTGAGAATTTCGTTGATTCGTTATAAAAAAAAATTTACTTGTATACTCTTATATGGGTCCACATTAACACTTGTTGTTATTTTGTTAACAAATAAAACTATTTTTGTGAGGAAAAAAAAAATCTGCGATTAAAAAATTTTAATATTTAATTTTTTTTTAAAAAAGGCCCCACTCAAAATTGTTGTCTTAGGCCCCAAAACACATTAAGCTGGCCCTGCCCACATGTCCTTTGAGAAGAAAAAATAGCAGCACCCACATTAACTTTGTACAAAGGGGCAGTAGGTGGAACCCATGCAAGAGAACAAGTCTCATTAACAAGAGAGTCTTTTCAGTGGCAAACCGAAATTCAGCAATATACCGCCCCACCCATTGAATTAGCATAGGACCCGATAAAACTTTCTTGCTATTTCTTCTCTCATTACTCCGAGTCCACATAGCCCAAGCAATTACAATAGCAAGAGAGAGTATCATCATTGCATTGTTGGCTGTCCCAAAGGAACCAAAGTAAGTCCATGAAGGACTGGAACTGCATTATGTGTTGAGTTTGAAAGATAGAAGATAACTCCCCGTACTTTAGCAACAAAACTATAGCTCAAGCACAGATGACCCAAAGATTCCATTTCCTCATCACATTGCTCGCACCTATCATCCACCAAAACACCTCTCTTCTTAAGATTAGAAAGACAAGGGAGGATATCTTTACAAAGCCCTCCAAGCAAAATGCTTAACCATAGGAAGTTGTAAGCTCCATATCTTCGTCATTTTTTTTTTTACTGCCCCATCATTAGAGCTACAGCCTCTCTCAACTTGTTGCCGCTAGTCCATAGCCAATTTATATGCACTCCTTACTAAGAACTTAACAATAGTGTAGCATTC
Source organism: Quercus aquifolioides (assembly GCA_019022515.1). Classification (NCBI taxonomy): domain Eukaryota; kingdom Viridiplantae; phylum Streptophyta; class Magnoliopsida; order Fagales; family Fagaceae; genus Quercus; species Quercus aquifolioides. The sequence goes on along the minus strand of CM032332.1, from coordinate 19,100,673 downwards.
CAAATCACAGAATCCTCCGAAAGAGCTGAACTAATAGGGATACCCAGAATAGTTTTAGCCTCATGTGAAAAAAAACAGACTTGACCACCTGAACCTTCGAGTCCCCACGATCACAATTAATCAGCTCACATACACGTGCATGTTCCTCTAGTAAATTTAAAGGAGAAGTGACCTTAAAGGTCGATGGGGTAGGAACTAGGAAGCCATTTATCAGTCCAAATCTTAATCTTCTGACCATTTCCTACCCTCCATCATATTTGATATTTACATGTTGAATTGCCTTTAAATGTGTTATTTATAGTTGAATTACCAACCAATTTGATATCTATTGAAATTATTTTTCAAAAAAATTGAAGAGGAGAAAATAAGCTGACGGATCCAAGCAATGTTGATGGACGGGCCCATCAGGTGCAGGACTCGGTGAGGACGGATTTGCTGGCCACATGTCAGACAGAATCCCTATATGGGAATACTTGCGGCACACCCCATAGATTTTAGGGGTAATTAGAGTCCTAGCGCAATTAGGGTTCTAGAAGCTGCGTGCATTGATGGAGATCTTCTTTATAAGGAATATGACTTGTCCATCACGTTTTGGACTCCTCAAGAGGATTTCTACAAGGAAAGACTTCGACTCCAAGTAAAAGAGGTCAACTTTCCACTACTATATAAGCCCCAATACCCTCACAAATCGAGGTACGTATAATTAACCCCTCTCTAGCACTCTAGAGTGGAAAAGAGTTCTAACTTGACCTTCGGAGGGTACTTGGCCGGCACCACACCGGTGCTCTCTGCTTAGGTCTTTCCCCTTTCTTGTGTTGTGCAGGTTGCGTTCTGAGCGTGCGAGTACGTGTGGCTCACTGGTGATTTTTTCGACTTCATCAATTGGCGCCGTCTGTGGGAACACTACCTAAAGATGGGTACACTACCTGACAAAAAAGACGAGGCCAGGAAGTTGAAAGTCTAAGCCTCGCGATTTGTTCTGATCAATGATATCTTATACAAAAGAGGGTTCTCACGTCTGTACCTAAGGTGCCTGGGTCAAGAGGAAGCAGACTACGTAATGAGAGAAGTGCATGAGGGTATCTGTGGAAACCATTCAGGGGCACGGTTCTTAGTGCACAAATTGATCAGAGCAGGGTACTATTGGCCAACGATGCAAAAGGACGCACAAGCTTACGTCAAGACTTGCGACAAATGTCAGAGGTTCAGTAACCTGATCAGGCAACCAACTGAGGAGCTGACGCCTATGACGGCCCCTTAGCCATTCGCCCAATAGGGGCTAGACATCATGGGCCCATTCCCGACAGCAGCAAGGCAGCTAAAATTTCTGGTAGTTGGCATCGACTACTTCACTAAATGGGTGGAGGCAGAGGCCCTGGCCACTATCACGGAGAAGAACATCCGGAGTTTTGTATGGAGAAATGTTATATGCAGGTACGGGATACCCAGAGTGCTCGTCTCCGACAACGAAAAGCAATTCGACAATGGTGCGTTCAGGGATTTCTGTTCAGAGTTGGGGATCAGGAATCACTATTCGTCGCCCGCACACCCACAGGCCAATGGGCAAGTAGAAGTCACGAACCGGTCCTTGCTCAAGATCATCAAGACCCGGCTCGAGGGGGCTAAGGGCATCTGGCCTGACGAACTACCGAGCGTCTTATGGGCATATCGTACTACGGCAAGAACACCCACTGGAGAAACACCATTCAAACTAGCATACGGAAGTGAGGCCGTCATTCCAGCAGAGGTCGGGCTTATGAGCTATCGGGTGGAGAACTACAACGAGGATCAGAACGAAGAGGCCTTACGGCTCCAGATGGATCTGGTGGACGAGGTCCGGGCTACAACAAAGCAAAGGTTGGCTAGGTACCAGAACCTCATGGCAAAATACTACAACTCCAATGTCAAACACAGAGACTTTCAGATCGGAGATCTTGTGCTACGGAAGGTGATGGGAGCTGCCAGAGATCCGTCACAAGGAAAGCTCAGCCCTAACTGGGAAGGACCATACAGGATCTCATCATGGCAGAGGAAAGGGACCTACCACCTCGAAACCCTAGATGGACGGAAGCTGCAACACCCATGGAACACGGAGCACCTGCAGAGATACTATCAGTAGAGACGACATAAGCAGCACCGTCGCTCCCTAATTTCTAGTTTATTATTGAGTTTTATTAGCTTTTACTACGAACAATTTTTTATTATTATTCAGTTTTGATACTGCTAGTTTTTACTTCGAACAATTCTTTCTGCAAGTGTCTTTTTAAGCCCAAGGGGGCAGGTACTCTTTTACATGGTTACTTTTCAATAAGAGAAATATTCAGACACGACTATGTTTTTCCTACTTAATTTGCCTAGTCCAATATTGGACGGAGTAATACTAAGTCCACAAAGTGGATGGACCATCTCATGGGGATGGATTTAAAAGGTCCAATAATGGACGGATACAAAGAAGTCCACAAGATGGACGGATCGTCCCAAGAGGATAAAACATTCAGTCCAGAAACGGACGATCAAAATCTAAGTCCACAAAAGTGGACGGGTCATCCAAAAGGGTGAAATCCCAGTCCCAAAGGGGACGGATCAATCTAAGTACAATATTGGACGGAGTAAAACTAAGTCCACAAAGTGGACGGACCATCTCAAGGGGATGGATTTAAAAAGTCCAACAATGGATGGATATAAAGAAGTCCACAACATGGACGGATCGTCCCAAGAGGATGAAACATTCAGTCCAGAAACGGACGAGTAAAAACTAAGTCCACAAAGTGGATAGACCATCTCAAGGGGATAAATTTAAAAAGTCCAACAATGGACGAATATAAAGAAGTCCACAACATGGACGAATCGTCCTAAGAGGATGAAACATTCAGTCCAAAAACGAACGAGTAAAAACAAAGTCCACAAAGTGGACGGACCATCTCAAGGAGATGGATTCAAAGTCCAATAATGGACGGATATAAAGAAGTCCACAAGATGGACGGATCATCCCAAGCGGGATAAAATCCCAAGTCCCAACGAGGACGGATCAACCTGAGCCCACCAAGATGGACGGATCATGCCTGGAATATGTAAATTCTAATGTACCAAAGAGGACGGATAAATCTAAGTCCACAAAGTTGACGGATCATTCCAAGCAAGTTAAAATCCTAAGTCCCAACAAGGACGGACCAACCCACAAAGATGGACGGATCATGCCTGGAACATGTAAATTCTAAAGTTCCAAGGTGGGCGGATCAATCTACATTACAAACGTGGACGGATTAAATCTCAGTCCATAAGACTGACGGATCATCCCAAGAGGGTAGTAATTCGAACTCCGAAAGTGGATGGATATAAGTTAAAATCCATAAACATAGCAAATATAAACAAGCATTCAGCAAGGTCGACGGATTTAAAAAAAAAAACATATATTCAAGATAAAGGAATAATAAAAGCCTTGTAAGGGAAAAATCTACATAAATTCCAAAAATATGACGAAGGAATCATACAACTATTCTCCAAATGTTTCAAAAATATGACGGAGAGGTCATACAACTGTTCTCCAAATGTTTTAGCATAAAAAAGAGAATAAAGGGGGGAAAATAATCTCAGTCCGCAGGTGGGTCCGCCTTTTTCTCATCCTGACGGACCTGAACATCTGTAGATTTGCTTTCAGCTACGGTCCGATCAACGGGGGCATCAGGAACTGGTACTTCATCACCAAAGATCTCGTCAGTGTCTTCCGATTGGGCAGGTTGAACGGAGGTTTGCTCGGGGACGTTGATTGTGACGGTGGACACATCAAGATTTGAATACAGTGCCTTCACCTGACGGATTGCATCATCAAATCCGTCATTGTACAAAACACCTAGCTCCAAGATAAGAGCGTCGGAGTCACGGTACTCTCTTATCGCCACCTCCTTAGCCTGACGGATCTCTTTCTCCTTGTCTTCCAAAGCTTTCTTCATTCCCTCTGCCAGCTTCTGATACTCATCCCTAGCATCTTCTGCCAATTTGAGCTTCTTCTCTTGTGTAACCTTCCAAGTTTTAAGCTCTATAAGCTCTTCCTCCGTCAACTTTGCCTTGTCACGGACGCAATCCAGAGCAGTCTCATGACCGAGGCACCGTCCCATTAGACCCTTCATCATCACCATGGCATAAAAACAAAAAAGAAATATATGTTAATTATTTCCAAACAAACAGACATGGACGGATGATAAAGTGACGAACCACATACCTGTGCAATGCTGAAGAGGCCCGTCTCTGCCATAGCCTCCGTCGAGTGATTGCCGAGGTCTTTGTAATCCTCGGCTGTCATAATGGATGAGAGCCTTTCCAGAGAATATTTGGAGTCCTCGCAAATCAGGATGGGTGGCTTCTTTTGGCTTCCAGACGGCCTCGTCATTAGGCCTTTGCCGGCCCCATACTTTGAAGGGGTAACTGTCTTAGCAGAACCAGCCATTAACCCCAAGACGGGATCCAATGGAACTTTGGGTTTCTTCGATGCACGGTCCCCTTTGGACGGCTGTTTTCTTTTGGCAGAGGGGATATTTGAGACCGTCCCCTTGGGCTCCGCGCCCGTCTCCTTGTTTTTAGCAGCCTGCAATCTGATCGCTGCTCTTCTCTTGGAATCGTCCATTTCTGAAAACGTGAACGGGTAAACAAATAAAGAAAAGAATCTATAAACAAATCCAGACAAAGTAAGGATGACGGACTTACATTGTCGAATTCTTTTTTCGTATTTGACGGCTGCTGGGGTTGGCTCAGGATCGTCACAATACCAGTGGACGATGTTGAGGGATACTAACTTTGCCCACGTTCGCTCCTCTTTGCTGGACTTGGCGAATTTTTTTTCGAGAAAGTGAAATTCTTCAAGGTCGATCTGGGGACGCCGTCGTACTAAAAAAAAAAAAAAGAAGAAGAGAATACGGTCAAAGTGTATTGACAGAGTCTTTAAATCAACTGGACGGTCATAAAGTCGACAAAATAATACTCAACGGATATACCAGACGGATGTAGTATGCCCCATGTTGTGTCAACTGGCATATACTTCGTCTCCCCAGGGCGACACATCCATCCGTCGCCCTCAAGGAAGAAATAACGGCTCTTCCAGTCTCTGTTTGAGTCAGGGGTTTCGTATATGACTTTCAGCAACGGACTCCTGGGTATGAAATTGTACATCCCCTTTGACTTGTCTATCTCATCAGGATGGTAGCAATGAAGGAATTCCCTCACCGTCAGCCTTCTAGCACCGTCTGACATGGCGCCGTACAGGACCTCCATAGCAATGAAGACCCTCCAGGCGTTGGGGGCTAATTGGTTGACGGACACACCCAGATATTTGAGAAGCTCACGATGGAGGGTGCTTAGCGGAAACCTAAGACCTGCCTTTAACATTTGTTCATAAACTCCAACCCTGTCTACCCCTTGGTAATAGCACTTCTCAGACTGATATGGTAGACGGATTGGAATGTAATCTGGAATCTGATAATTGGCCCTAAATGTGCGAAAGTGATTCTCCTTAATTTTGGACAAAAACTCGTTCACCGTCCATTCTGGTAGCATAATGAACTCCCTGAGTCCATCGGCGCCTACGACGGGCCTATTCGATTGATCTTCGTCGTCATCAGGACCCTTTTCTTGGTCAGCTATCTTCGAATCCTCATTTGTTGAGGACGAGGAAGATGCGGACGGACTCCTCTCCTCGCTCAAATAGTCTTGGTCCTTGTGACCTGACGGATACACCTCCTCATAGTCCGCCCCGTCACGGACGACTGACTGGTTACTCGACGCACTAGACATTGCTTACAGGTAACGACAAAACCTAAGACTCTGACGGGTGTTGGAACAGGTGACGAGTAAAGGAAAGGTCCAGTGTAGGGAAAAAGTAATGGCTTAACTAAAGAATGAAATACAGACGGATAGAGATTACTTACCAAGTTAAATAGTAGACGGATGAAGGCTCGTACAGTCGTGGCAGTAACTGGACGATCTACTCTCTGACAGATATGACGGTCTACTCTCTGACAGATATGATGGTCTCTCTCTGACAAGTAGTTTCCTTGTAAAATGGAAAAATGAGAAGGGAAGGATGTGATATTTATAAGCGGAAGTGCACGGAAGACGAAGCGACGCTTCGATCCGATACAACAGCCTATAGCAGCGCGACACGTGTTATGGGTAATAAATACGTTCCTGACAGCCTGTCCGGATAACATGTATAACTCATAATGTCTATCCGTCATCCTTTTTTTACCGTCATCCAAAATTTTAAACCGTCATCAAAATTTTTGAGTCGTCACCCCACGGATCCGTTTGCTTGATTGTGACGGACCCATGGTGTGAGGGGGCAATTGAAGAGGAGAAAATAAGCTGACGGATCCAAGGAAGGTTGATGGACGGGCCCATCAGGTGCAAGACTCGGTGAGGACGGATTTGCTGGCCACGTGTCAGACAGAATCCCTATATGGGAATACTTGCGGCACACCCCATAGATTCTAGGGGTAATTAGAGTCCTAGCGCAATTAGGGTTCTAGAAGCTGCGTGCATTGATGGAGATCTTCTTTATAAGGAATATGACTTGTCCATCACGTTTTGGACTCCTCAAGAGGATTTCTACAAGGAAAGACTTCGACTCCAAGTAAAAGAGGTCAACTTTCGACTACTATATAAGCCCCAATACCCTCACAAATCGAGGTACGCATAATTAACTCCTCTCTAGCACTCTAGAGTTGAAAAGAGTTCTAACTTGACCTTCGGAGGGTATTTGGCCGGCACCACACCGGTGCTCTCTGCTTAGGTCTTTCCCCTTTCTTGTGTTGTGCAGGTTGCGTTCTAAGCGTGCGAGTACGTGTGGCTCACTGGTGATTTTTTTGACCTCATCAAAAATGTATTTCAAAGTTATTTTCTAAATAATACAAAAAGAAAAACATCGAGCTCATTGATGATACATCGTGCTAAAGGTGAATTGTTGTTTCTCAAATTCACCACCCATAATAAAACCTATTTGGGAAGGCTTTTGGAACCACTGCACATGGAAATCACTCTCATCTCAGACCTCCAGATAATCACTCTCAACAAAATTTGTAACAAATATAATATCTATAGCTGCTATTCAAGAATTTACAAACAGAGAAAATGGCAAATGAGAAGGGAAAAAATAGTCGCTCATAGAAAATTCACAACGTAACTATGAATTCAAATGGAAACATGAAAACTTTCCAACTTTTACATGTGTTTGTATCTATATCACACAATGAATGCATTCTGTAGCTCAATTGAAGTGCTACTATCTCCCCACTGCAGAACAAGATGGAGAGATCTCTAATAAACATCACTCACGTCTTAATTATCAAGCCAACCAAGAAGAAAGAAATGAATGCATTCCATGATCATCAATAGATTAAACATATGTATTTCATGCTTACATGTTTGCAATATGATGTGCATATCTTGCAGTTGAATGCATTGCAAGGAACCCCCCAGCCATTTATAGCATCCACCCATATTTATACAGTTTCATAAAGAACAGAATGTTCACCGGTCATGTTATATATTTTTGGATGTCATTTTAAACTCAAAATCCACAGTAGTAACTCCAATATATTTCAGTCTAAGTTCTATACAGTTAAAATTACCTACAGTAATAGGAAATAACTATATGAGAGTTAAAATTATTAACCAAAGACTAAATCTCAAGTTGATAAAAAACTGGAGTACATTAGAGCATCAGTAGAAAGTTGATCTTGAAATTATGAACAAACGATAGTGATTACTTGATAAAATAAATTTGATGGTCTCCTACAGGCATGCAGACACACACTAAGAGAGAGAGAGAGAGAGAGAGAGATCAAAGGTTTTTAGTTAACCTAAAAGAGTACATATCAGATGAACCAAAAAAACCACACAGTGCTCACCATCAGACAAGAGTGTGGAGAGCCATAACAGGCCTAAGCATAGGTACATGTTCGAACAAATATAGAGACAAAAGTGAAGGACCGTAAGCCCAACATATAAGTGCCATATATGCACTCTTGTTCCATATCAAACACAACCTCTCTTTCAAAAACATTAGTCTACAATATATATTGGCATATGATAAGTGATAACAGATGGAAGATGCACTACAACTACTACAAAAGAGAAGTTAAACAAAGATAACACTAGGTTTTACCTATGCCTCAATTGCATATAAGATCAATTTAAATGTCACTCATTAGAAAATAATAGCAAAAGAGTCTTAGATGAATAGGATAAATAATTAAGCACATACCTGATGGACAGGTTCTTCCCTTTCAAACTCCAGGACGTGAGCAATTTTTTGCATTTGCCCCCTGTATCCTGCTGGCACCCTTTCAAATGTTTTCTTTGTGCTTGTTTCAGCATATTCAAATTGCAAATAAATTGTCCAAAACATCAACAACAAAAATAGGGGGAAAAAAACTAAAGTAGATGGTATGACCATTTATGTAAGCAAGATATGGATAATTAAGAATTTTATAAGATTCTTGTAATTAGTATCTAGTTGAAGCTCCAAAAAGAGCTTTTGATTATGAGGCAATCTTGTCTCTTGTCTCTTTTTTTTTTTTCCTCACTATATTGTTTGCATTATTCTGCATATTTTTTAACCATATCTAGATATTCCTTAAGCCTAATCTCAACCTTGAAATCCTTATACCCAATCATTAATGCGCTAAGATGCTTGATACCCCAAATCATTGGAAAATGTCTGCTAATTTATAGTGCTACACCTAACCAAGAAGAAACAAAGTTTAAGAACACTAGGGACAAGAGAAAAGGAGATACCATTGTATGACACCTAATTCTAAAGGACGATGCAACCTCGATTTTGCCCTTGTTAGTATACCCTCCATAATTCAACTCTTTTTCTTATACCCGTATGAACAATACCAAGCAAAGATTGTAAGCTATAAAACCTTAGTTTCCAAATATAGACACAATAATTCATTGTTTTTCTTAACATGGCAACTCCAGTAAACCAAGAAAAAATTTGAGACTTTCAAAATCAAACCATATAACCCACTCTTTTGAATATATATCGCTTATTTTAATTTGTAATAAAAAAAAAATGAAAGGCTTGCTGTAATAATCAATTCCCAACCATCCCCTTAAACCATCTTCATTAAAAAGATTTGCCCATTTCTTATAGATGAATTGCATAATATGCATCTAAAATAAATTCCCAATTAATACAACTTCTAGACTCACATACATGGCAAGAAAGTAAAAATGAGTGCGGTTGCATTTTAAGACATCACAAGCTTAGAAAATACAAATCTTAACAGAGAGAGAATAAAAAAAGGAAAATTCTATAAACTAAATAATGATATGCAAATCTGCACAGCTCTTACCCTTTCTTATGATATAGTCAGAGAACCCTAACTGCCTATGAAGCATTTCGATAAATGTTTGGTGATAAGATATGCTTTAAGTGATTGTCAACTCACCTATATCATGAAGCCGTAAAAAATTAGCATACTGAAGGTGTCAAAAGTGATTGTCAACCAACCAAGTAAATCCTGCAGCAAGAGCTTGTTTGCTAAGCCTGAACTCCACTTTATTGTCAATGGCAGCTCTCTTTGATGCTAGCAACTGCATTTCTGTATGAAATAATTCCATGCACTACAGAGGCAATCGATGGTGGAGAAGACATTCTCCCTACAATAGCATTAGAAACCACAAGAGAATCACTCTCAAGAATAATTTCATGAATCCCAATATCTCTCACAAACAAAACGCCTTCTTCAAAAGCTTTAGCTTCAGCTTCCATTGTCCCTAAAGGCAGATTTAAGTTCTTGCTAAGAGCACCAACCACCAACCCCATCTCATCCCTTATCACAACACCCACCCCACGTCTGTTGAGAAGAAAAAATAGCAGCATCCACGTTAACTTTGTACAAAGGGGTAGTAGGTGGAACTCATGCAAGAGAACAAGTCTCATTAACAAGAGGAGTCTTTTAAGTGGCAGACCGAAATTCAGCAATATACTGCCCCACCCATTAAATTAGCATAGGACCTGATAAAACTTTCTTGCCGTTTCCTTTCTCATTCCTCCGAGTCCACATAGCCCAAGCAATTACAATAGCAAGGTAAAGAGTATCATCATTGCATTGTTGGCTGTCCCAAAGGAACCAGAGTAAGTCCATGAAGGACTGGAACTGCATTATGCGTTGAGTTTGAAAGATAGAAGATAACTCCCCGTACTTTAGCAGCAAAATTATAGTTCAAGCACAGATGACCCGAAGATTCCACTTCCTCATCACATTACTCACGCCTATCATCCACCAAAACACCTCTCTTCTTAAGATTAGAAAGACAAGGGAGGATATCTTTACAAAGCCCTCCAAGCAAAATGCTTAACCTTATTAGGAGCTTGTAAGCTACATATCTTCGTCAATTTTTTTATTTTATTTTATTTTTTTTACTACTGCTCCATCATTAGAGCTATTGCCTCTCTCAACTTGTTGCCGCAAGTCCATAGCCAATTTATATGCACTCCTTACTAAGAACTTAACATTAGGTGTAGCATTCCAAATCACAGAATCCTCCGAAAGTGCTGAACTAATAGGGATACCCAGAATAGTTTCAGCCTCGAGTGAAAAAAATACAGACTTGGGTCCGTTTGAATATAACTTATTTTGCTGAAACTGAAAACTGAAAACAATGTGAAATTTGTGGGACCCGTGAATAGTGCACGGTGCACTGTTCATGAAAGAATAGTCAAAAGTTGTGACTACTGTTCATGAATAGTGACCATAATAGTGTTATTTGCTCCTGAAATGCGTGCCAAAAAAAGAAAAAGAAAAGAAAAGTAAAATGCACAAATGCGCAAACATGAACGGAGAAACGTGTATCCAAACGGAATTATTTGAAGGAGAAGTGATTTTAAAGGTCGATGGGGGTAGGAACTAGAAAGCCATTTATCAGTCCAAATCTTTATCTTCTGACCATTTCCTACCCTCCATCATATTTGATATTTTTAAATGTGTTATTTATAGTTGAATTACCAACCAATTTGATATCTATTGAAATTATAAAAAAAAAAAAGTATTTTAAAGTTATTTTCTAAACAATACAAAAACAAAAACGTCGAACTCATTGATGATACATCTTAAACAATGATCTTATAATTTTTTTTTTTTTGATAAGAATGATCTTATAATTGATTGCAATAGGAGAATGTTTTTTTTTTTTTTTTTTACTGAAAAAAAATGGTGCACTGCGATAATGTCATTATCACTGCTAGTTTGCCCGTTTGGATTCAACGTTTTCCTGCGGCACGTTTTGTCCCTGCGTTTTCTCCTTTTTTTTTTTTTTTTTTTGGGTCAGCGAGTGAACAGTAAAGGCACATGAATTCATTGTGCAGGAGACAAAAAACACTGTTCACGCACTGTTTATAGCACTGTTCACGCACTAAAAAATATTAAAAATGGATCCCACGGTACTATTTACACATTTAAAAATTATTTTGCTACAGTGTTTTCAGTTTTCAGTTTCAGCAACAATAAATTCAATCCAAACGGACCCAGTATGTCTTTTTTCTTGGGACAAAGCCAGCTTGGCAAGAAAGAATTAATTAAATCTGCTAAAAAAATATTTTAATAATAATAATAATAATATAATAATAACAATACCAATAATAATAGTAAGGGTAAATTTCATGAACCACCTTTAAAGTTTGTGATAATAATACCAACTAAGTGTAAAATTTTTTAAAATCTATCCATTTCATTCTAAAAAGACAATTTTGTCCCTGAACTTTAAAAAAAAAAAAAAAAACGCCGTTACTTTTTTTTTTATTTCCTCTTCTCTGGGTTTCTCCATCTCAGAACTCTCTCTCTCCACAACGCCAAGGCCGTGAAGGACCTCCGATCCCGCATGGACACCGACGTGTCCCTCGCTCTCAAGAAGGCCAAGCTGATCAAAGTCAAGCTCGAGGCGCTGTGGACCCGGTTTGTCCTCGGACCGGACCAGGACCTCCGTGGTGAACGGGCTGAGGAAGAAGCTGAAGGATTCGATGGAGAGCTTCAATAATCTCCGGCAACAGATCTCGTCGGAGTATCGGGAGACCGTACCCCGGTACTTCACCGTCACCAGCGAAAATCCCGACGACAAAACCGTTGACCTTCTTATTTCCACAGGTCAGCTATTGTTTCTGACACTTTTCGAATTTTCTGTTGAGATTTTTAGGAGATTTCATTTGGAATTTTTAAAGGGATTTATGTGTGTTGTTTGGCTTGGATTTTTGCTTTTTATTTTATTTTATTTGGGTTTCTATTGGTTTTGAAAGAGATTTTTATTGGCAGTGTTGTTGATGCCGGTGACTAAGTCATGGGCTTCGCCGTGGCTAAGGTTCCATTAGAGAGAGAGTTCTGAGATGGAGAACTCAGAGAAGCGAGGGGGAGAGAGGAAATAAAAAAAGTAACGGCGTTTTGTTTTTAGGATGAAATTGTCTTCAGGGACAAAATTGTCTTTTTAGGATGAAATTGGTAGGTTGGCGGTTCGTGGAATTTACCCTAATAATAACTATTGTTAAGCGGCGTAACGAGTCTATTTATTTTTCCTGAATCTATTTAAGCGGCATGTATAGTTTCCTCCCTCAAGCCAAAAACCCTAATCAGGAATAGAAACAACAGAAAGCTAGTTATGAATCAAGAACGAGTGATCCTCTTCTGCGGGTATAGCCTTGATGAACCTTTCGTCTACTCAAAAGATGATGATTATGGCAAGACTAGGATGTCATGGTTTACTATGTTGGCTCCAGAGATCCGTGATGGACCATCATCTTCGGCTATTTTGTCTACTGCTTCATCATCTTCTCCTTTGAGAAAGCGAAAGAGAAATACTCCTCCTACTCTTTCTCCGTTTGCGGCCATGAACCTTCCGAGGTCAACTTTCTTCACGGCAGTGGGCACTTCTATCTTCATTTTTCACGACGGAGTCAACAAAATACTTACGTTCAAGAACTCCGGCGACGGCGATTGGAAGCTCGCTCCGCCGATGAATCATCCTAGAAAATCCCCTCACATCATTGTCCTGGATGGTAAGTTATATGTTATAGGTGGTTTAATACATCCTATAGGTGTTTTAAAATATCCATTACCTGCCTTCATAGAGGTTTTTGACCCTGATATTGGAACTTGGGAATCGTTGCCTAATCCTCCATTTATGAGCCCAAATCCACTCTATCAACCGAGGGAGATGGTGACCGCCCTTCTTAAAAACAGCTACATTCTTGTTACCTCCTACACTGATTCTCTTTTTTACATCTACCAAATCTTTAGCCGCATTTGGTCTCCTGCTCCACCTGTGCCCAACCTACCTAAAGTGAATTTTCATTCGGCACCCCCTAAGATTAAATCTGTTAGTGTTGATGACATGTTGTATAGGATTTCCTTTGACCACGTTTATTGTCCCACCAAGCATTTGGTTATTCAGGCTTTTAAATTATCTCTAAATCAGTGGTTTGAGGGCTGCCTGAATGTTGGAAGTGAAATTTTTAGGGAATATAATGAATTTCTAGAGGATGAAAATCCTTGCTGCGGTCTTATCCATTTATGTGATCAGAAATTCTGCCTACTTCTTCAATCTTCCTACACAGAGGATGGCAACGGCAATGGCAATTTTGATAGGAGGAGAAGCGCCTATTTCAAACGTCATTCTGCATCTTCTTCTTACTTGTATTCTGTGGTTCTTGAAGTTTCACCTATATTAGACAAGCCCATGGATCTCGCGGGTTTCATGGGGTTGAATATTGTTGTTCTGTCCACCGAAAAATATCGCTTGGTTCGTCCATTAGTAATTCAAGATGCAATGTTGGTGTAAGTGTTTCTAAATGTCTTTGTAATATATATTTTTTTTAAATGTATAGCTTGTTCTAACGTGTATGCCTCGACTTGCAGGGATATTACATTTCATCCATCAAATATGCTGGCCTTGAGGTGCAATGAGTCATTGCTAAAAGAATTTGGGATGGCCCGACCCTCTAAGGCGGAGTGTGACGAACTCCTACGGCAGCATGCTAAACAAATTACGAATTTGGGATGGCCCAACTCTCTAAGCAGTAAGGATTGTGGCATGTGCTCCTAGGCTCTGATTATTTGTTTTCTACATGTGAGAGTTGTAGAGTGTAGAGCTCATAATGTTCGAATACACCTACTAAAGCAGAAATCTCTCTCTCCCTCTCAACAAAGTAAAACTATTTATGTTTTCTTTTTCAAAATCTCATTTTTTTAACACATTGCTGAAAGTTTTGTTAAGCATAACAATGTGGTTTTTTTCAAGCTTTCTTTGCACTGTTGCGCCTTCTTTGCACTATTGTTGCTTACCTCAATTGTATTTCTTAAATATGCATTGTACATGTTGTAGTCTGCCTTGTGTACATATTAATGCTTTGAAAGTCATCCAATAGGAAGCCTTCTGTCCAAGCTGGTTGAGATAAAATAATGGTCATGGACAAACATTTTGTAACTAAAGAAGTATGATGACTCATCAATGAGCAAAAAATCTTATGCACTAGGCTTGCATTGGCCTTTGCACAGATACTGGAAGATATGCATGATCAGGTCTCATGCTGTATGTTTCTCATCAAGGGCATTGTTATCTATGAATGTTGATTGTGGGTAAGCATTAAGGACTGAAGAAGTTGCTATTTACTTGATCTTTGTTTAATTGGTCTCAGGACTTGGGTTTTAGTGATCTCGCTCTATTTGTAGATTTCATAGATTCTGTCTTTATGATTGTAGATTTCATACATCCTCTATTTTTTTTTTATTATAATGCTCATTCACGTGTAGTTCTTTAGGCTACCTTAAATATAAATTTTGTGTACATGAGTTAATTATATTTTGATAAAAATCTTTGGATTGTTATGTTATCCAATAACAGAAGGTTATGTTGAGAATCTATTTAAGCTTAATTGTCAGATGTGTTTGAGTTGTAAAATTTTGTTCGTCAGTTGTTTTCTGTTTTTAGGTTTTTCTATATTTTGGTCATAATCATTCTAAGTGATGGAAATTATAGACCACGTGGAAGGAGAAGAAAAAAGGATGGAGGGACATGTGATTGATGAGGTGCTTTGATCAGTTTACAATATCTGGTTTTATTGATCTGTAACTGAGGAGTGTGAGAAATTGGTTGTGGGGCCCTCAGTCTTGCAGACAATCCAACTGCTGCCGGCTGTTGGTTATGAGACTAGTAGCAAAAGGCTCCAATGGATGATAAATATTTTGGGTGGAGGAGTGTGCATCCGTTTGTGACAAGAAATTTTATGCTCTACAGCTGTAGCCAGACACCTCTGTTTCTATCCATCTGTGTTGCCATGGGAGGGGGTGGGGGGGTTATACTATCAAACGAAACATGCATTCCGATGAGAAGGCTTTCAGACTAGCAAGTTATTGATGTATGGTAGGAAAATGAGGGATAGAATTATAGCTGAAAGCATAATTGAATGGTTAAAGTTAACATTTCTTGAGAAAATTTTGGAGAATTTGGGATGGTGATGATGAATGCTAAGAAGGAAAATTGGAAGGACTAGAAAGGTTTGAGCGTTTGTTGTAAATAAAAAAGGGATGGCTTATGCTCTAGTCAACAAATTTATTGCTAGATCCATATGAGCTTTAGTTCAAAACCCACAAGAATGGGGATAGGGTGAGGTCATCATTTCAAAACCCACTGGATGCTTGTATAACTTACCCATAAAAAAGTTTGTTGCAAGATGTGAGTGAATTGCAAAATGGGATTTACTTGGGGTGGTCGAATCACATAAAAAAAGGGGGTTAGTTTTGAGTCTTTTAGGTAAATATTGCAAAAATTAAACATATTTGCGTTATAGGTACTGTTTGAAGTTATTTGTGGAAATGAGGAGAGAGACTGAATTTCGGCAACACCGTTGCCGAAATTCAACAAAAAGTAGGAGAGAGAATCACAAAAAGGAGGAAAGAGAAAATTTGTTGTCAGGAGTTGAATTTCGGCAACTGTGTTGCCGAAATTCATCTGCCCAACTTTACTGTGCTGCCCGGATGTGTGAGAAGTGCAATAATGCCCAGACAAAAAAAAAAAGTAATTGTATTGCCGAAAATGGCAGAAAAAATTAAATGAATGCGGAAGAATTAAAGAAAAATATAAGTGTTATGCACACAATATTTTTACAATATTTTCACAATAAATCACAAGTAACTAGTTATTATTAGTTCAAATTTAAATTTGACATTGACATTACTATTTTAATTTAACAATAACAGCAAGTAACAACCTGATACTTAGCATTTGTTGTAAAAATATTGTAAAAATTGTGTGCACTTATTATTTCTAAAAAAAAAAAAAAAGTGTAATGGATTTGTGAAAAATTTTGTGGCAATTGTGGCAATCCCATTGCCGAAATAGTGGGGAAAAACTTTTCCCCACTATTTCGGCAATGGTATTGCCACAATTAGGGAAAAACTTTTTTTTTTTTTTTTCCAATTGTGGCAATGCTTTTTTTTTTAATTATGGCAATGGCATGGAAAATTTTTTCCCACGATTTCGGCAATGGAATTGCCACAATTGGGAAAAAAATAATATTTTATTTTATTTTTTTCCCAATTGTGGCAATGGTATTGCCGAAATTGTGTGAAAAAATTTTTTCCCGCCATTTCGGCAATACCATTGCCACAATTAGAAATTCTTCCCCACAATTTCGACAATGAAAAAAAATAAAATAAAAACTTTTTTTTTCCAATTGTGGCAATGGTATTGCCAAAATTGTTTTTTTTTTTTTCAAATGGTATTGACATTGCCACAATTAGTAAAAAAAAAAAAAAATTCGAAAATGTTTTCCCCCCAATTTCGGCAATGCCATTGCCGAAATTGGGGGGAAAACATTTTCGGATTTTTTTTTTTTTTTTTACTAATTGTGGCAATGTCAATACCATTTGAAAAAAAAAAAAAACAATTTTGGCAATACCATTGCCACAATTAGAAAAAAAAGTTTTTATTTTATTTTTTTTCATTGTCGAAATTGTGGGGAAGAATTTCTAATTGTGGGGAAGAATGGCGGGAAAAAATTTTTTCACACAATTTCGGTAATACCATTGCCACAATTGGGAAAAAAATAAAATAAAATATTATTTTTTTCCCAATTGTGGCAATGCCATTGCCGAAATCGTGGGAAAAAATTTTCCATGCCATTGCCATAATTGAAAAAAAAAAAGCATTGCCACAATTGGAAAAAAAAAAAAAAAGTTTTTCCCTAATTGTGGCAATACCATTGCCGAAATAGTGGGGAAAAGTTTTTCCCCACTATTTCGGCAATGGGATTGTCACAATTGCCACAAAATTTTTCACAAATCCAGTACACTTTTTTTTTTTTTAGAAATAATAAGTGCACACAATTTTTACAATATTTTTACAACAAATGCTAAGTATCATGTTGTTACTTGCTGTTATTGTTAAATTAAAATAGTAATGTCAATGTCAAATTTAAATTTGAACTAATAATAACTAGTTACTTGTGATTTATTGTGAAAATATTGTAAAAATATTGTGTGCATAACACATTATATTTTTCTTTAATTCTTCCGCATTCATTTAATTTTTTCTACCATTTTCGGCAATACAATTACTTTTTTTTTTTTGTCTGGGCATTATTGCACTTCTCACAGCACAGTAAAGTTGGGCAGATGAATTTCGGCAACACAGTTGCCGAAATTCAACTCCTGACAACAAGTTTTCTCTTTCCTCCTTTTTGTGATTCTCTCTCCTACTTTTTGTTGAATTTCGGCAACGGTGTTGCCGAAATTCAGTCTCTCTCCTCATTTCCCCAAATAACTTCAAATAGTACCTATAACGCAAATATGTTTTAATTTTTGCAATATTTACCCAAATGACTCGCTTTTCTGTGTTGTGTGAAGGAACAAAACATAATATAATTGTTGCTTTGATGGTGGTGGGACCCAAAATTGTGGTATTGCTTTATAATTTGGGTCCTAAGGGTTATTAGTAAAATTCTTATAATTTTGGTGCCACATATAGTAGCTTCATTTATATTCAAACACAACATGATTTGAAACATTTTTTTTTCCCAGAAATGTACTTGTTTTCTGGTTTCTCGCAATTACTGATATATTCAAACAATCAAAAGTAGTGCACTCAAAATTTTGCTTTTTTGCTTCCATGTTTTCTAGATACTCGCAATACTTATAAGTTTTATGGTTGCCTTCTTATACTTTCCCTTTTTTAGTGAATGGAGCATTATTACTTATCAAAAAGAAAAGAAAAGAAGAAGTTTTTTGGGTTGCTTGCAAGTACTGATATATTTTTTTCCTTGTCAACTGACTTGTTGGTGGTTCTTTCAATGTATATGATTTTAATAAAGATGGAGAATGAAGTGCCAGTCAAGATCATATTGTTTTAGAAGAAGTATCATATACTATATATAATAGCAGAAGCTGAGAGAAAGTTGATTCCTACAATTAAGGAGGTATTGACAAATAGGATTAAAAAGCGATACATTACATTGTTTGGTAACGCTACAACACCGTTTAGAAACAATAAATTATAATTTTTCACAACATTAAAACACCGTTTAGAGCCTCTTGGTATAAAGGGAAATTAACTGCTTAAGACAAAAAAAAGAAAGATTGCTACACGGAGAAAAAAATGAGAAAGACCGAGAGAAAAGAGAGACAAAGAAATAGAGAGGCAGAGAACGGAGAAGGAGAGAGAGATCGAGAGATCAAAAACTGCACGCTCTAAAAACTGAAACCCAAAACACACAATCATTCATTCTTTCCATTTGTTGACACAAACGGCCAAAAGAAAAGATTTTCCCTTGATAGGCCAAAAACGAATTGACCCCTTGTGATAAATTAACCAATTAATTTAGACAAGTGAATTAATTAAGTTAATTAACATACAAACACGTGGTAACACAAACAAATTACCAAATAACTAAATATGCAGTGAAAATTAAATGACACGGTGATTTGTTTACGAATAGGGAAAACCTGATGGCAAAAATCCCACCGGGTGATTTTCAGGTCACCACTCCCGAAACTCCACTATTATCACAACAAGCAGTTACAAGTAAATGAATCCCAAGTACCTTACCAACCTACAGTTGAACCCTTACCCCAATACCCAATTGGACTTGTAAGTATAATGAAGGAGGGTAAAAAATAATATTAATTTTGAGAGAGCATTAGCATTAGAAAATTTCAATGATACTCTATTTTACAATTCTAAAAAGCCACTTTATCATTATACCATACTATTTTACAATACCTTCACATCCCAAACTTCTACTTCTCTCTTTTACTCATTAAAATAATATATCTACATAATAAAATAATATATCTCAAAATTATATCTTTTCTCTCACATCTCTTTCCTCTCTCTACGTAATAAAATATTATTATTTTTTTACAATACTTGCTACAGTGCAATTCTATGTTTAGAATTGCATTGTAGCAGTATTGCAAAAAAATTTTGCAATACTGCTCTTTAGCATTCCCCAATGCTGATGGTTTTGGGGCTTAAAATTCCAAACTTTCCTTAGATTTGGCATTAGCATTCCCCAATGCTAATGCTCTTGCGAGATAGCATCAATAGTCTAAAGATTTGGAAAAGTTTTTTTTTTGTTGTTGTTGTGAAGATTTGGAAAAGTTGAAATACGGAGTATTTAGTATAATTCTCAAAATGGACCTCAGGTACACCCGCCTCATGGTGAGGGACATAACATCATGGTGGGCATTTTCATTGAGAGATTATATTCTTCATACTGCCTTGTCAAGTGTAGTGTATTCCACCACCTACTTAAGGATATTAGCAAATAACATGCTCTTTACATTTAAGGTCTATTTAGATACCACTTATTGCTGAAAACTGATAACTGAAAACACTGTAACAAAATAATTTTTAAATGTGTAAATAGTGCCGTGAAACTCAGTTTTAAAGTTGTTTTTGTTAAAAAAAAATACTTGCAGGTCCCGTGAACAGTACACAGATCCACTAAAAAAAAGCACCCACTAAGAAATGCGCAAAACACGCTTTTCAAACTCACACTTAAGTAGCCTTTTGAAATCATAAAAAAGTATGGAAGAGTTAAGCTGATATGGGTTGGCCCTTTTTAATGATTGCTATATATAAAAAATACTAAAAATTAGGTCGGATATCTTAATTAATTGCCACATAAACTACAACTTTTACTATTATTATAATCTTACAACTAAAAAACTTCTTAAAATTTTTCTCAAAAAAAAAAAAAAAAAAAAGCTTAAAAGAAAAATGTTTATCAATAAGAAATATTAGATAAAGGATATAACTTAATTATCTTTAATACACATTTTTAAGATAATTTTTTTTTTTTTTATTCTTATCAACTTGTATTTAAAATTTGATTATTCTTATTTGCTTTTGATCTTCTAAAAAAAAAAAAAAAAAAGAAGAAGAAGAAGAAGATATTTGCTTCTGAAGTTGATATGTTTTGAGAAATGGCCTCTTCCAATTCAATCCTCCAATTTCTTCTTACTTTTAGTTGGATGTATGACACATAGCATTTATTTTATTTGAAAATTCCACCCGTCTTACATCTAAATAAAAATTGGAGAAAACTAGAAGATTCGATCATAGGATATCTAATCCCATATGCGATGGGGTGAAAACTACATGGAAGAGTCTAATTGAGAGGACGTGGGATAAGAACAATAACACCTGAAGTTATCAAGATGAGTTCCTTTGATAAAGAGACCTAGTTGCATACTTTTGCGAAAGTAATGCAAACAATATCATACCATATCAGTCATAAAACTAGTAATAGTTGTGATATCCCAGATTTGATTGGATATTGATTGAGTGTGTGTAGTGAGATGTGAGTCCCACATTGGGCATATATTAGGTTGATTTAGGCTTTATTAACAATCACAAGGAGTCTCAATTGTGACTAAATTATTTCTTTAGGAGTATATATCATAGAATCTGAAGAGGAACATCTTTTATCTACACCATTAAACCACTATTATGTGTTGCATGCCCAACTAAGCTATTATCTACATAATTTCCTTATTTACAAGTATGTGAACAAGAAATCATATCAAAAGGAATCTATGAAAGATTTTGCAAATTCGAGAAATTGAGGTAAGGAGCAAAAATAGAAATGCAACCATATTTGTAGGGATAAAATTAGAGATTTAGTATGTTATTTTGGCACCTAAAATTCAGTTCAAGTTCTATATTTATCTTGATTCTTAAAATAAAAAAAAAAAAAAAAAAAAAAAAAAAAAAAAAAAAAAACCAAATTAGGGCAAATGAGGATATTTAAAATTTGAAGGGGAAAATATAATTTTTTCTATAGAAAATTCTTGGAATGAAAATATAACATTCACTAGGGGTCTGTTTGGATATTGTTTATTGCTGAAAACTGAAAACTAAAAACACTGTAACAAAATAATTTTTAAATGTGTGAATTGTACCGTAGGACCCAGTTTTAAAGTTGTTTTTGCTGAAAAAAGTACTTGCGGGTCTGCTTTCATTTTCAGTGCAATCCAAATGTGCACTAGGTGTTTAAGATATATTTATAACTAAATTATTATCTCATCTTTTGTATCAAGTATAATGAACAAGCTACTTGTCACTAAAATGAAGAAAAATAAATTGGATACATGACGTGAGATTAAATAACAATTATAAACGAATGTGGTTTCAATTTGGAGATGCACTTAGTCTGCCATTTGAATTATGGGTTATGATCATCTAGACTTGTTAGGGTAACTCCATCATATAATTCTTACATTTTATCATTTATTTTGAATTGAGTGCATTATCTTTTACCATGTCATCAATAATTTAAATAAATACTAAAAATTGTGATAGTCATTTCAAAATGAATTGATAAGATTTTAAGAATTCTCGGTAGAATTATCTTAAGAATTTTAGAGAATCTTATGTCATACAAGATGGGTCCTACGGTCACTATAAGTAGATCTAGTAGCATAAGCAAATCCATATCTATAATTTAGACATTTTTAATTTTTACCACAAATTGGTTTACACTAAAATTTCGATTTTTTTTTGGGAGGGGGGGGGGGGGGGGGGGGGGGGGGGGGGGGGTTGTTGGGTGGGTTATGACTTTATCTATCTATTGAAAAGTTATCGTGACGGTTTAGATAGTGAGTTTTGTTGCGTTGCGTTTTCAGTTTTTTTTTTTTTTTTTTTTTTTTCCACGCGTTTAGGGACAAAAGTTACTGTTCATGAGACAAAAAACACTGTTTATGCACTGTTCATGGACCTACAGCCACTTTATTCAGAAAAAATATTAAAAATGGGTCCCACGGTATTATTCACACATTTAAAAATTATTTTGTTATAGTGTTTTTAGCAACAATCAGTTTTCAGCAACAATAAGTTGTATCCAAACGGGCTCATCTTATTCATTCTCCCCCTTATAATTTGTAACTCTCTAATATGATATGGATTTCATATAATTGTGGGATTCACACGTAATGCATGAGAGAATTATTATTAATTTAGTATTTATAAGCAATTAAATGTATCTAAATTTAGTTTAACATGACACCCAAAAATAAATAAATAAAAGGAGTTAAAGCATATGTTTAGGCCTAATATGATCACGCTGACATTTTTGTTATAATTGATTGTGTTGGTAGCAAAGGTGGCAAAACCAACCCAATTACATTTGCCCACCCAAACCCATTCACTTAAATGAGACCCAAATCCTCCCAACTATTAATTGGGTTAAATGGGTATTAACCCAATTAGACTCAATTATGATCCAAATATTAATTCTACAAATCACCCAACTCTAAAATACACTTAAACCACTAAAATTATCAAAATACCCCCTAAACCTAAAAAATGACCAAAATAACACCTAAACCTAAAAATGATCAAAATACCCATAAAACCTAAAAAAGATCAAAATATCCCTTAAACCTAAAAAATGACAAGAATACCCCAAAAACCTTAAGAGTCCGTTTGGTATACGTGTTTAAACACATGTTTTAGTTTTTAATAAACATTACATGTATTTTCACACACTTTTTACCCACATGTATTTTCAAAAAATACAAAAAACATTATTAGAACAACATTACCAAACGGGCTCTAAATTGACCAAAATATTCCTAAACCTAAAAAATGATCAAAATACCCCCGAAACCTAAAAATTACCCAAAATACCTCCAAAACTTAAAAAATGACCAAATACCCCCCCAAAACCTAAAAATGACCAAAATACCCCCAAAACATATAAAATAATCGAAATACCCCTGAAACCCAAAAAATGACCAAAATACTCCCAAAACCTAAAAATTTCCAAAATACCCCCAAAACCCAAAAAAATGACCAAAATACCCCCGAAAATTAAAAATGACCAAAATACTCCAAAAACCCAAAAAATGACCAAAATACCCTAGAAACCCAAAAATGACCAAAATACCCTTGAAATTCAAAAAATGACCAAAATACTTTCGAAACGTAAAAAATAGCCAAAATAACCTCAAAGCTTAAAAATTAACCAAAACAACCTTGAAACCTAAAAATGACCAAAATACCCCCAAAACCAAAAAAATGACCAAAATACCCCCGAAACCTAAAAATTACCAAAATACCCCTAAAACCCAAAAAATGACCAAAATAACCCCGAAACCTAAAAATAACCAAATATTCCCTAAAACTAAAAAATTACCAAAATACTCCCTAAACCTAAAAAATGGCCAAAATGCCCTCAAACTTATAAAGTGACGAAAATACCCTGAACCTTTAAAATGACCTAAATAAACCCGAAACCTCTAAAATTACCAAAAATACCCTGAAACCTCTAAAACGACCAAAATAACTCTAAACCTATAAAACGACAAAAATACCCCTCAAAATAACTAAAATGACCAACATACCACTAATCCTATAAGATGAACAAAATACACCCGAAGCCTCTAAAATTACCAAAAATAAGGGTTTGGGGTATTTTGGATGTTTCGAGGGTATGTTCGTTAAATTAAAGGTTCAATGAGTATTTTAGTCATTTTGTAGGTTTCGAGGGAATGTCACTAATTTTTTAGGTTCCATTCAATCACTTGTTTTTTTGTTTTGTTTTGTGGTCCAAAATAATGTTTAAGACTGCATTACTTCCAATTTTTGTTATTTACCTTTCAAAATGTTTAAAATTTATAAGTATCCTTTCATTGCATTGTTTCTTGTTGCTGTTTCGTTTTGTAGTTTGAAACATCTCAAATCTGACAGTTTCAAATGCTAAAGTTTCAAAGAGTTACTCACAATGTGGTCACAATCTGACAGTTTGGTAGTTTTTACAATCTCCAGGGCACTAGATTTAGCATCTTAGTAGATTGCATTCCTTTATGTCATTGTCTTGGTTGTAACTCTTCTTATTTCATTTTTTGGCTAATTGGTTGTAAAGCTAAATTTCTGTTTGTGTGTTCAATTCTAACTAATTGGAGTTTTTCTGAATGTTGGTTAGCTATCTTTTGTGCAATTTTGATTATGTCATTCGTTTTTTGGCTTTAATTAATGTCGGTAGCTGGGAAGGGTTAGTATATTAATCGCAGTTTCTACTGTAGCAATGATGTTCATTAAGTTATATAATGGTGACACTTTTATTTGTCTTGTAAAGTTGTTGATGCTGGCTATGAAGTTGTTTCTTTTATTTGATTTTAGTTTTAGTCATTACTATAACCATGAAGTGGCATTTCACTAGCAAGCCAAATACTTTCTAAGTTTTATATTCTTATATAATAGATTACACAAAACACACTGAATTGTAATAGCTTAGTGTATTTATGCATATCATGGATTGTAATAGAGTTGTTGTCATGGGATAATTTTATTGGATGGATAGACAAGAGAATAAAAGGAGACGTATATTGAAAATTTGGGAATGGAGACGTGGATTATGGGATTGGGAATGGAGACGTCGAATGGCAATTGCTTATGTAGTTTGTCTTGTTGCCTATTGGTTATTACTTTGAAGGAGGCCTCAAAGGAGACAAGTAACTTACTCAATTAGTAGTTTGAGCTTAGAAAGACGAAGCGTTCGCGATGAACTAATGAGAGAGATAATTGAAAATAAAAAGTGTCGTGATATTATATGCATGGGGCCTGGAGCTTTTTTAGATTTGTGTGACATGCTACGTAAAGAAGGTGGCCTCCAACCAACACAACGAGCAACAATTGAAGAACAAGTTGCCAAATTTCTTTACATATTATCACATGGTGTAAAGCATCGGGAACTATCTTCTTCTTTTTTTTCCGTCGCTCTGGTGAGACTATAAACCGTCATTTCCATCAAGTATTAAGATCTGTGATACAACTAGAAGAGAAGTTTCTGAAACAACTTGATGGATCTCAAACTTCTGTAGAAATACTCAACAGTTCTAAGTTCTTCCCATATTTTAAGGTAAAAAAAAAAAACATTATTATACTCTAATAGCTTAATTGTGGTATATATAAAGATTTTAATATATAGAAGTAAGTGCTCAACAATTTTAGTTCTTCCCATGTTAGGATTGCATTGGGGCAATTGATGGAACGCACATTCAGGCAAAAGTTCCTATTGAAGATGCACCAAGATATTGTGGTAGAAAGGACTCCCAACACAAAATGTGCTATCAGCATGTACATTTGATTTAAAATTTACATGTGTTTTGCCTGGATGGGAAGGAACTGCGTCAGACTCAAGAATTTTAAAAAATGCATTAAGTAGACGCAATAAGCTAAAAGTCCCCCAAGGTAATTTTGTTAGAAAATATATATATATATATATATATATAGCCATTAGTGTATAACAACATAATGATGCATGTCATTCCTATAGGTAAATATCACCTTGTTGATGCTGGATTCATGTTGAGGAGCACACTTCTTGCACCTAATAGAGGAGTTCGTTATCACTTAAAAGAGTATTCAAGAAATCCAATACAAAATCCTAAAGAGTTATTCAACCTTCGACATGCATCCTTACGCAATGTGATTGAAAGAGCATTTGGAGTCTTGAAGAAAAGATTTCCTATAATAGCAAGCTCAAATAAGCCGTCTTACGGAGTTCCAACCCAGAAAAAAATAATTTTAGCATGTTGCATTTTGCACAATTACTTGATTGGTGCAGATCTGGATGATAGAATTCTTCATGAGATGGATGATGAAATTTTAAACAATCCTGAACCCTATGAACAGCTTGGTGTGCAAAGAGAGAGAAATAATGATGATGTTGCCCAAGGAGAGATTTTAAGAAACTCAATAGCAACTGATATGTGGAGGGATTATACATCCAACCCAACTTGATGTTATTCTAAATTTAATAATTGTAGACAAATGCTTTTAGTGGATTTAGAACTATGTCTTTGTTTTAACGGGCTGATTCTCATTTGAATTGTTTTATTATTTAATTTTCTTTTTATGGACTTATCATTTTGTATATGATACATTTAATTTGCTTGGGATAAATTATTGAATGAGTTTTGATTGTGACTTGAGAACGTGTTTCTTCTTGTGAGGTTTGTGTGAGACTTTCCTCTTTAGTATGCAAAATGAATTATTCCTCTATATTGTGTTAGAGCAGCACTACCACAGCAAGTTCCAGTTTTTTAGTATAATTTTAATAAACTTCATTCACTGTGACAGTGGCAATTTGTAGGTAATCTTTCTTTTTCTATTGTTTTACATTATGTCTTTGTCCTTTAAGTTGCGTTGGCAACCTTTTGCTTTCGACTTGCTTACGTTTGCCTGCTTAGTTTTCTCTGCTTAGTTGTGTTGTTAAATGAGCTTTTATTATTTCAACCATGGATAATGTGTAAATGTGGAATTTTTTTTATAGGTTCAAATATGCCAGAAAAAAGGACTATTGATGATGTGGTTAAGAAAGATAGAGAATATTGGATAGCTGTTATGGATGATGTGCTTATTGATGCACTCTTGCATCAACATCATCTAGGTAATCGAAATGGTTCGGCCTTCACCACACATGCCTATGACAATATTGTAAAGGAATTGCAAGAAAATTTTGAAAAACCAATAAACAAGCAAAAGGTGAAAAATCGCATTAAAACCATCAAGTATAATTGGTCAAATTGCTATGATGTGCTTAAGAATGGATTGAGTGGTTTTGCTTGGAGTCCAATCACCAAAATGTGGAGTGCTGAACCAGAAGTTTGGGAAAGTCTAATCCAAGTTTGTCACTTATACTCTAGGAGTTCATATTGTTTCTTGTGGTACATTTTACAGGCTGCTGCGTAGATGAGGTCCCTTCTATTCTAATCTTATTTTAAGCTTAACACTGCTGTGATGAACTTTTCCGGTAATGGACATTCAAGGTGGCCACTTTTGCTAGTGCTTCTGCTTGAATTGATAAAATCTTATGGAGACAAAGAATCTTTAAAACCTCAGATGCTTATAATACATTTTTAAATCATATAAAGGTATTGAATCCAATAAAACCACGGATCAACCTCTTCATATCTCATGTATTCTCATGCATATGATATATTTCTTTATGACTTGGACACTCTTGTGGGTTCCTTATGTCTTCTCTCAAAGGCACTTTGTTGAAGTTAGATTACTTTCACATTATTCTTTGCCCTTTTTTAGCCTAGGGGAAGTCATAATTTAATTTATGGTAGCCACCATCTTGCTACTGTATCTAAATGCAATTTATAAATTATTACATCTACTTTCTTATATAAAATTGTGAATCTACAAGATACATATCTCTAAGGAAAGCCAGAGTTCATAGATCATTTTCCAGGGGCAGCATTGCTTCTACAGAAACATGTTTAGCAGTCCATCAACTGTTTGTTCTCCTTCTAAAACATGAGCATCCATCTAATCTGAATCACTTTTCCTATCTATTTTCCTAATTATTGATTATCCTATATTCCTATATATGTTTACTTTGGCTTACTCACTTGTTCTGGAATTTTTACATCTCCCTTTATTCTTATCCCAAATAATTATAGAAGAGCACATAATTTGTGTTATACTGAATTGTTAATGAATCTTCACATTTCTGAATTTCTGCCTCTTGTTTGAATGTCCATGCATCATGGTAGAAAAATATTATTGAATGAGTTAGCATAGTATGTATGTTTTTTGGGGGTGGACTTCATGACCCTTGTAAGGGAATGATTGGAGACAGAGTAATGGTTTGGATGAGGTGTATTAACAGTAGAATGGACACCTTGAGGAAGTGGGAGAGAAGATGAAGTGAGGCAATTAGCATTTGAGTATAACAGTCATCTAAGATTTCCAATAAACTGCCTTTGCTAGGTTCATCTGGACCTAATGTTTTGTGTGGGTGAAAACCTGGGTTTGGTTGTTCTTTGTATGATGGTCTTTATGCAAGTGTGTTTGGGCAATATTTTTTGTAAGGTAAGGTAATGGGTTTATTTTGTTGTCATTTTTTAACAAGCTAAACCTAAAGCAAAAGAGCTTAAGAACAAACCAATTCCAAACTACGACAAATTGGTTGAGCTTTATGGAAAAGATAGAGCAATTTGGGGAACAATTTGAAATTGCATCGGAGATGAGGCAACAGTGTGCTACTTCAACCAGAGAGGGCTCTATGGAGAACATTGAAGATATTGATCATTTAGTTGCTCAAAATGAAGTTACTTTGGAGAGCTGTGATAATGTGGGTGATAATAATATGGGTGAAGCCTCCTCAAAAGCCAAAAAGAGAAAAACATCAAAAAATGAGGACATGGAACAAATTATGGGAGCAATTCAAAATGTTGCTTTAGCAATGAGAGAAGGAAATTCAGCACTTAGAGAAGGAAATTTAATTTTTGAGAGGAGCTTGGCACGTCTTCCCATTCCTGAGCAAGACGTGTTCCATCTCTTGGATGAGATAGGAATTGATTCTAGATTGCGAATGAGGGCTTATCTCTATCTTATTAAGAATCCAGATATGTTGAGAGCTTTTATTGGCTATCCAGTGGAGGAACGCAAGGAGCTATTGTTCACAATGATGTATGGTCCTTAAATTTCTCCAATAGTTAGGCAAGTAAATGTTCCAAGACAATTTCAGCTTCTAAAAACCTTTTCAATTGATCATTGAACTGTAAACTCTGGGGATTAATTTTTCTTTGGCACTAGCTTGTGTTTATTTTTAGTTTTTCTTTCTGAAACAAGTCTGTTAGCAATTACAGATATGGTCATAGCTCATTGTAACACTGTCCTTTTTTCAGTGGCTTGAAAACTTTGTCTACTTACATTCATTTTTATGCTTTTCACTTCTTAGTTGTCTGGCATGATACAATGTCATATGAGGCCTTTGATTCAAAAATTGGATATACTGCCAATGCTACTGTAGCCAGTGGGTCATACTATGCTCCTCCCATGTGGCTTTGTTGAAATTGAACTTTACATGAAATTGAGCTTGGCTACGACGAGAGAGAGGATGAGAGTGAGAGAGGTTGTGACCAAGAGCTCTTGCACTAGCTGCATGGGGTTCAAACTTCGAAGAAAGTTACAAGTTACAACACAAAGAGCCAGAGAGATGTTGAGACTTAAAAAGAAAGTGCGTTGTCAATTAAATTCACGTACTAAGAAAAATAAAAAATAATAATAATAAATGAAAGAAATATTCAAAATTCAATATTTTGTTGATTTTTTCAGTAAACAAACAAACCAAACATTTTTTTCTTATTTTAATTATTATCAATTAAGGATGGTTTTTTTTAGTATAATAAAAAAGCAGAAAAATATTTAATCATAGACCAATGTTGATTATTTAATTCACATAAAAAAAATTATCAAAAAAAAAAAAAAAATATTGCATGCTATAGTCATAATTATTTAATCTAACAAATTAATCATATACCAATGTTACAAGTCCATTTTCAAATAAGGGTAAATTTGTTTATTTTAATCATTTTCTCTCTTTTCTATTCTAATTTTTAAAACATCCAAATAAGGGGAATAACTAATTACTTTATTTCCCTTTACTAATTTTAAAAACATCCAAATAAGGTGGAGGAGAACCATTCTCCTCTACTCTCCTCCCTTTTTAAACTTTCAAATAGACCATAAATCTTCTGACCTTGCATCATATTTGATATTTTTAAGTGTGTTATTTATAGTTGAATTACCAACCAATTTGATATCTCTATTGAAATTATTTTTCAAAAAAAAAAAGTATTTTAGAGTTATTTTCTAAAACAATAAAAAAACAAAAACATCGGGCTCATTGAGATACATCTTAAACAATGACCTTATAAATTTTTTTTTTTTTTTGATAAGAATGATCTTATAATTTTTTTTTTTGATAACAAAGAATGATCTTATAATTGATTGCACTAGGCGAATGTTTCTTTTTTTTTTACTGAAAAAAATGGTGCACTACGATAATGTCATTATCACTGCTAGTATGTCTTTTTTCTCGGGACAAAGCCAGCTTGGCAAGAATTAATTAAGAGAAAACGTTCTGTCCGGAGCTGGCAGAAAAGTGAGGTTTTACGCCACCAATGAGGAGCTGCCACGTCATATATTCAATGAGGCCTCAGTACACTCTATCACACAAAATTGTAGCTCAAATAAAACCAAAATCACCAAACAGAAACGTGTTCAGAAGCCCTTACCTGGAGAAAAAAGCACCAGCACCAACGCCTCCTCTACTCTGACCAACGGAGCTCCTCCCCGCCGTTGGTGCCTCCGCGATGTCCTTCTGAGCCGGCGCCCACGCACCCAAATACTGCGGTTTGCTCCGATTAACCCTTTATTGTTTGATTAGTTATCTCCCCAATATTTTGGTTTCGAAATTTTGATGGGTTTGGTTTTTTGGACATTAATCACTTGCTTTGGTATGGATTTTGCTGTATTTTGGTACCTTGTTGCGTTTTGATTGGATTCCAAAGTGGTTAAGTTCAGCCCTAAACAAATCTGATTTGTCTATTATGAGAATCTTGTTTTCTTGTTCCAGCTAATTTTGTTTGGGTTTCAAATCATGATTTTTTTTAGGATGAAACTTTTTGGGGTTTTTCTTTGTATTTTATCCCTGGTCTTGGCTGCTGTGTTTGTTCTTTTGATAGGATTTATTTAGTTAGTATTTCAAGTTCTTACATGAATAAATTATATATTATGTGTGCATTAAGATCTTTGGTGATATTAACCATCAGAGTGACATACTTATTTTCTACATGTCCCTTAAAGCTTTTGGATTGTCAAGCTTCTATAGCTTCAGAAGAAAATGTCATTGTTATTCTTCTATGTGATGGCTAGTGGGAATTTTTGGGGCAGAAAAAGAAAAATGAAAGTTGTATTTTTCAATCAGTAAGGGCTAGGGGTGATTTGATTGACAGTGTTTTGGCAACCTTGGTAGAGAACAAAGTTGTTCCTGATCCTTCTTTCTATGGGCTGCAAAATGAGAAACAATTATAGATATTGCTGATTTTGGGAGAGAGTATTACACTTACACATTCTGGTTTTTTTTTTTACAACTTTTCAGACTAAGCTGGTATGCAATTCATGAAATTAGACATAAAATATGAACTTGAGATTTTATACTTCTTGAAATGATTTTCATGCTAATTTTTAAGAAATTGTAAGATTTTCCTTTGGTTGCGTTCCCTATAAATTTCACTTGATAGTGTTTTTTCCTGTCAAGCTTGCCTAAATTATTTTCTTGTAATTTGTCAGTACTTGGTCATTGTTATTGGGTCAGATTTTAACCAAAAGATGGTCTGAAAATGGGCACAAAAAGCTCATGCCAAAAGGGATGTTTCAGAGGCATTCTCTCGATGTCACTGATATTCTGCATCCTGATGGTCAAAACTTGCTTGCCTTTCTTGTTCATACACCAGATTATCTAGAATTACATTTATGATTTTGGATCCCATGTAAGTGGAGTGATGGATTAAAAATCTAAATATCAAATTTGATGAATTTCACAATAATATATAGACATCAAACTTATAAAGTCTAACAATAATTGTCCAAAATATTATGTACGATAATACAAAATTGTGAGTGATTGCCCAAACATTCTTTAAGAATGAAAAGTGGTAATTAAGTTTCCCAAATTTGCAAGGTCAGTATAATGTGATCCCATAACATTCTTTGCTAGTCTAATTTTAAAATTTTGAATTATGTTATGTTTTGAAAGTCACTGTGCTCCATCTTTTTGCAAAACAGGTATTAAGTGAAGGCAAAAATAACTATTTCTAGGTTGCCCCGTCGTGATTATATTGTCATATTTATTTAATTTTCAGTTTGTGTTTATTTATTTATTTTTTTTAAACCTTGACTTAAATTTTTTGGATTTGCTTTTCTTGGGAGCTTGTTCAATTAGGAATCTAACACTAAAATGAATTTAATTGAATGGGAATCTTGTTTTTTGCTACAGGTGCCTTTTCGACAAGTTTTTTTTTACGGTGGTTGTTGAATTCTCCACCGTGAACCTAGGCCTCTGGGACACAGTTGGTATCATTTATTTGATAGGTATTATCATATTCTTAGCTTCAAATTTAATTTTATACTACTTGTAATTTCAATTTTCTCCTACTTGTAATGTCAATTTGTTCTCTATTTGTGCCAGAGTGCAATTAAAGATGTAGTTGGAGCTGTTTTATGTAGTGTTTATTGAGTTGTTGAGCAGGATGTTCAAATGTACCCTGCCTTTGTTGTGCTTATGTTGAATTAATTTGAATTTCTAAAAATTTAAATTGGTTGTGTCGGTTTTGTATGAAGTGGTTGGATTTACTCTTACTTGTATCCTAAAGCAAGTTTGTAATTAAACAAGTTTGCCAAATTGGGCAAGTTTGGTATTGTAATAGCACAATATTTGAATTTATTCTCAATCGTTTCTTATGAATTTTTCTTCTCTTTTGTTTTTTATAGGTTATTTTAAAATTTAAAATTACTTGAATTGAAAATATGAGTGCGAGCAATAATGAACCTGAAACAATCTCTCTTTATGATATGGTGGATGATGAGTTAGAAATAAATGAATCAAAATGATGTAGACTTGTCATTGAATGATTCAAATCAACCTTTTGCATGCAATAGTCATTTGCAACCATGTCTCAATATGGTATTTGATAAGTATGAGGACGCTTGTAATCTTATGATTCTCTTTTTGTATTCTGAATCATGACAGGTTTTATTTCAGGTGAATGTATTGTCAATTAGAAACTTAAAAAAAAAAAAAAAATTGTGACAGGTTTTATTTCAGATGTATTTGTAATCTTATGATTCTCTTTTTGTATTCTGAATCATGACAGGTTTTATTTTAGATGAATGTATTTTCAATAGAAACTTGAAAACCAATTTGAAAAATTTTAAAACTATTCATTTGAATACTAAGTGATACTAATTCAAAAAAAATTATGTTTTGCTAATTAACACTATGAACAAGAAAATTTTGATCTTTATATTCTAAAATTTTTTGCTATATTTTTTCCCTCACCTCTCTAAATGTGTGTAATAGAATTTAAACTTTGTAAAGGGTCTATTGTATGATATTCGGATTAGGTGAATGTTCATAACTGTCCCCACTCAAATAAGTTTTGTAATGGGTTTGTAAGCAAACCGTCTTCTAAATACAACTAATCAAGATTCCACAAATAACAAAATTGGGGTATATACAACTCTTTCATGTCATTTCATAATTAGCATGCATTTGACAATAAACAGAAGAAAAATACAAACTACATCACACTAAATTTATCATGGTCCATCCCAACAAATTTGATTACAAGGGAAGAAGTATATTGTTCATAATCAATGACAATGCTTTCTGTGCGTCCTTTCATCAGTCCTTTCCAGCAACTCCAATAACTGCTCCAAATTCAGTCTTTCCTATTGCAAATCAGCATAAAGAAATAACACAAGTTAATAAACAAAAGTGGGTCTCAAAATGGACTTACATCTAATTACGAACATCAAGTTTAGATTTAATTAAAACTCAAATTCAAATTGACACAGCCAGAACCACTTTTTCTTAATCTAAGTGACATACATATGAAATCAACCAATAGTTAATTCAAGATAATATAGGATACTAAGGATATGGTATGCAGACTTGGGAAAATTTGATCGAAAAGAAAGTTAAACAGAGCAAATACATCAGTCCACCAAAATTTAAGAAAAAAAATTATACATACTTAATACACACACAGAAGATTTTATTAGAATTTTGTCCCCTGGCCCTAACATAGATCTGGCAATGCAGATGCCATTGTTTTAGTGACAAAGCACAGGGGTTGTCATTGTAATTTACCCTTTAGGCAAGGCCCATGTCAATTCACAAAGTACAAAGAGGTGCACATTACTGCTCAAAATAGTACATCTCTCTCAAGCCCAATTCATCAGTATGGCATTTGGATACCCCCTAGAACGAGTTCAAATGCTCTGGTCTATTGAACATAGCAAAGTCCCCACCCCTCCCTTCCCCAAATAGTACATTCATTTTGGTTCTCATAGCATTTGGAAGGACCATTAACTATAAATTTCAAAATTAATGAGAATTTGGT
This sequence comes from Quercus aquifolioides, assembly GCA_019022515.1. NCBI lineage: Eukaryota > Viridiplantae > Streptophyta > Magnoliopsida > Fagales > Fagaceae > Quercus > Quercus aquifolioides. The sequence continues at coordinate 19,066,198 of CM032332.1, read as the reverse complement.
ACAAGAAATGGAAATGATAGCGAACATTAATTATAGATGACATTTTCTGCTGAAGCTATAGAAGCTTGATAATCCAAAAGCTTTAAGGGACATGTAGAAAATAAGTATGTCACTAAGATGGTTAATATCACCAAAGATCTTAATGCACACATAATATATAATTTATTCATGTAAGAACTTGAAATACTAACTAAATAAATCCTATCAAAAGAACAAACACAGCAACCAAGACCGGGGATAAATTACAAAGAAAAACCCCAAAAAGTTTCCTCCTAAAAAAAATCATGATTTGAAACCCAAACAAAATTAGCTGGAACAAGAAAACAAGATTCTCATAATAGACAAATCATATTTGTTTAGGGCTGAACTTAACCACTTTGGAATCCAATCAAAATGCACCAAGGTACCAAAATACAGCAAAACCCATACTAAAGCAAGTGATTAACGTCCAAAAAACCAAACCCATCAAAATTTTGAAACCTAAATATTGGGGAGATAACTAATCAAATAATAAAGGGTTAATCGGAACAAACCGCAGTATTTGGTTGCGTGGGCATCGGCTCAGAACGACGCCACGGCGGCACCAACGACGGGTACGAGCTCCGTTGGTCAGAGTAGAGGAGGCGTTGGTGCTGGTGCTGGTGCTGTTTTCCTCCAGGTAAGGGCTTCTGAACACGTTCTGTTCGGTGATTTTGGTTTTATTTGAGCTACAATCATGTGGAATAGAGTGTACGGAGACCTCATTGAATATATGACATGGCAGATTCTCATTGCTGGCGTAAAACCTTACTTTTCTGCCAGCTCCAGACAGAACGTTTTCTCATTAATTAAATATGCTAAAAAAATATTTTAATAATAATAATATAATAATAACAATAATAATAATAAGGATAAATTTCATGAACCAACTAATTTCAAAACATTTTAAAATCCATCAATTTCATCCTAAAAAGACAATTTTGTTCCTGAACTTAAAAAAAAAACAAAATGCCGTTACTTTTTTTTATTTCCCCCTCTCTGGGTTTCTCCATCTCAGAACTCTCTCTCTCCACAACGCCAAGGCCGTGAAGGACCTCCGATCCCGCATGGACGCTGACGTGTCCCTCGCTCTCAAGAAAGCCAAGCTGATCAAAGTCAAGCTCGAGGCGCTGTGGACCCGGTTTGTCCTCGGACCGGACCAGGACCTCCGTGGTGAACGGGCTGAGGAAGAAGCTGAAGGATTCGATGGAGAGTTTCAATAATCTCCGGCAACAGATCTCGTCGGAGTATCGGGAGACCGTACCCCGGTACTTCACCGTCACTGGCGAAAATCCCGACGACAAAACCGTTGACCTTCTTATTTCCACAGGTCAGCTTTTGTTTCAGACACTTTTCGAATTTTCTGTTGAGATTTTTAGGAGATTTCATTTGGAATTTTTAAAGGGATTTAAGTGTGTTGTTTGGCTTGGATTTTTGCTGTTTTTTTTTTTTGGGTTTTTATTGGTTTTGAAAGAGATTTCTATTGGTGGTGTTGTTGATGCCGGTGACCAAGTCATGGGCTTTGCCATGGCTAAGGTTCCATTAGAGAAAGAGTTCTGAGATGGAGAACTCAGAGAAGAGAGGGGGAGAGGAAATAAAAAAAGTTACGGCGTTTTGTTTTTAGGATGGAATTGTATTCAGAGACAAAATTGTCTTTTTAGTTGGATATTATCACAACCCGTTCGTGGAATTTACCCTAATAAAAACTATTGTTAATGACTCATTCTGATTCTCAATTCCCAAGCCGCACGAGTGTTTTTTTTTTTTTTTTTCCCTGAATCACACGAGTCTATTTAAGGGAAAAGTTCTGCATGTTTACGTGTGGGGTCCACAGGGGAGGATGCATGTTTCGGAAACATGCAATACCTCCTCCTATTTAAGCGGCATAGTTTCCTCCCTCAAGCCAAAAACCCTAAACCAGGAATAGAAACAGAAAGCTAGTTATGAATCAAGAACGAGTGATCCTCTTCTGCGGGCCTATGCGTGATGAACCTTTAGTTTTCTCAGAAGATGATGGTTGTTGCAAAACTACGATGTCATGGTTTAGTATTTTGGCTCCGGAGATCCGTTCTGCACCATCATCTTCTTCTTCTTCTTCTTTGGGAAAGGGAAAGAGAAACAGAATCAGTACTCCACCTGTAAAGAGTACTCTGTCTCCGTTTGCTGTCTTGAAGCTTCCGTCGAGAACTTTCTTTACCGCCGTGGGCTCTTATATTTACATTTTTCACGATTCCGTCAACAAAATACTTATGTTTAACAACTCCGGCGATTGGAAGCTCGCTCCACCGATGAATCATTCTAGAAAATCTCCTCACATCATTGTCCTGGATGGTAAGTTATATGTTATAGGTGGTTTAACATATCCATTACCTGCCAACTATTGCTTTATGGAGCTTTTTGACCCTGATATTGGAACTTGGGAACCCTTGCCTAATCCTCCATTTCAGACTCAACCTAGGGAGATGGTGACCACCCTTCTTGAAAACAGAAAACAAATTCTTGTTACCTCCTACACTGACTTTCTTTTTCATACCTACAATATCAATGATCGCACTTGGTCTCTTGCTCCTGCTGTGTCCAACATACTTAAACGGTATTTTCTTTTTTCATCCGATATGGTTAAATCTGTTGGTGTTGGTAACATGTTGTATAGGGTTTCCTTTGACCACGTTGATCATCCCAAGGTTTTGGTTATTCAGGCTTTTGATTTACATCTAGATCAGTGGTTTGAGGGCTGCCTGAATGTTGGAAGAGAAATTTTTGGGGAATATAATGAAGTTCTAGGGGATGGATATCCTTGCTGCGGTCTTATCCATTTATGTGATCAGAAATTTTGCCTACTTTTTCAATCCTCATACTATTCGGACTCGGACACAGAAGATGATTTTGATAGGAGGAGAAGCGCCTGTTTAAAACCTCGTTCTGCATCTTCTTCTTACTTGTATTCTGTGGTTCTTGAAGTTTCAACTATATTAGACAAGCCTATGGATCTCGAGGGTTTCATGGGGTTGAATATTGTTGTTTTGTCTACCGAAAAATATCGCTTGGTTAGTCCACTACTAATCCAAGATGCAATGTTGGTGTAAGTGTTTCTATCTGTCTTTGTAAAAAAAAAAATTTAAATGTATCACTTGTTCTAACGTGTATGCCTCGACTTGCAGGGATATTACATTTCATCCATCAAATATGCCTGGACTTAACACGTGCAATGAGTCATTGCTAAATGAATTTGGGATGGCCCGACCCTCTAAGGCGGTGTGTGAGGAACTCCTACAGCAGCATCTTAAATTTTATTCAAGGTCTTGCAATAATGCTGCTTAACAGGTGCAATGAGTCATTGCTAAACGAATTTGGGATGGCCTGACCCTCTAAGGTGGTGTGTGAGGAACTCCTATAGCAGCATCTTAAATCTTAAATCTTAAATTTTGAGTCTTTTAATTTATTTTCAAAATACAAACTTGAGGAAAGCAGTTCTAATTTTGGAAACTAGTTATAGTTGTAAATTTTGGATGGTAGCTACTAAATTACCTGGCTGCTTGGTTGACAAACAAATATTAATGGGAAGAATATTTGGCTTAAGAAAGGTTGTTAATATTTCTAATATGCTTGTTTACTCTTGTGCTATGTGGTGGTGGACGAAATAAGTTTATCAACAATTGAATTTTGTGGGACCTGACTTTGGTAATAACAGATCTAAGATATTTCTTTGTTGCCCTCCAAAGAAGCTTGAATTAATGTCATTTTGAGCTTGCTATTGTGCAGGGCTGGCCCTTCCTTTAGGCAAGTTAGGCAATTGCTTAGAGCCCCAAATTTTAAGCAGTAAGGATTGTGACATGTGCTCCTAGGCTCTGATTATTTGTTTTCTATATGTGAGAGTTTTAGAGTGTAGAGCTCATAATGTTCGAATACACCCATGTTCGAATACACCTACTGAAGCAGAAATCTCTCTCCCTCTCAACAAAGTAAAACTATTTATGTTTTCTTTTTCAAAATCTCATTTTTTTAACACATTGCTGAAAGTTTTGTTAAGCATAACAAAGTGATTTTTTTAAAACTTTCTTTGCACTGTTGCGCATTGGAATGTACTTCTTTGCACTATTGTTGCTTACCTCAATTGTATTTCTTAAATACCTAGAGCTGTTCATTGTACATATTGTAGTCTGCCTTGTGTACGTATTAATGCTTTGAAAGTCATCCAATAGGAAGCCTTCTGTCCAAGGTGGTTGAGATAAAATAATGGTCATGGACAAACATTTTGTAACTAAGGAAGTATGATGACTCATCAATGAGTAAAAAATCTTATGCACTAGGCTTGCATTGGCCTTTGCACAGATACTAGAAGATATGCATGATCAGGTCTCATGCTGTATGTTTCTCATCAAGGACATTGTTATCTAGGAATGTTGACTGTGGGTAAGCATTAAGGATTGAAGAAGTTGCTATTTACTTGATCTTTGTTTAATTAGTCTCAGGACTTGGGTTTTAGTGATCTCGCTCTATTTGTAGATTTCATACATCCTCTATTTTTTTGATTATAATGCTCATTCACGTGTAGTTCTTTAGGCTACCTTAAATATAAATTTTGTGTACATGAGGTAGTTATTCTGTTTTAATAAAACTTTATCTCTTATCAAACGAAAAAAGTTGTGTACAGATATAACTATTATTTTGATAAAAATCTTTGGATTGTTATGTTATCCAATAACAGAAGGGTATGTTGATACATTCAGGAGTAGAATGAGAATCTATTTAAGCTTAATTGTCAGATGTGTTTGAGTTGTAAAATTTTGTTTGTCAGTTGTTTTCTGTTTTTAGGTTTTTCTATATTTTGGTCATAATCATTCTAAGTGATGGAAATTATAGACCATGTGGAAGGAGAAGAAAAAAGGATGGAGGACGTGTTGTTGATAAGGTGCTTTAGAGCATTTGTTGATCAGTTTACAATATCTGGTTTTATTGATCTGTAACTGAGGAGTGTGAGAAATTGGTTGTGGGGCCCTAAGTCTTGCAGACAATCCAACTGCTGCCGGCTGTTGGTTATGAGACTAGTAGCAAAAGGCTCCAATGGATGATAAATATTTTGGGTGGAGTGTGCATCCGTTTGTGACAAGAAATTTTATGCTCTACAGCTGTAGCCAGACACCTCTGTTTCTATCCAGTAGTGTTGCCACGGGAGGGGGATGGGGGGGTTATACTATCAAACGAAACATGCATTCCGATGAGAAGGCTTTCAGACTAGCAAGTTATTGATGTATGGTAGGAAAATGAGGGATAGAATTATAGCTGAAAGCATAATTGGATGGTTAAAGTTAACATTTCTTGAGAAAATTTTGGAGAATTTGGGATGGTGATGATGAATGCTAAGAAGGAAAATTGGAAGGACTAGAAAGGTTTGAGCGTTTGTTGTAAATAAAAAGAGAAATGATATATCTACAATATTTTTACAACAAATCTTAAGTGACAGGTTGTTACTGGTTGTTATTGTCGAGACAAAAAAGTAATTTTAGTGTTAGTTTCAAATTTGAACTAATAACAACTAACCACCTGTGATTTATTGTAAAACTGTTGTAGACGTAGCATCTCTCAAATAAAAAGGGGTTGACTGTTAACAATATATGGCTTATGCTCTAGTCAACAAATTTATTGCTAGATCCACATGAGCTTTAGTTCAAAACCCGATAGGGTGAGGTCATCATTTCAAAACCCACTGGATGCTTGTATAACTTACCCATAAAAAAGTTTGTTGCAAGATGTGAGTGAATTGCAAAATGGGATTTACTTGGGGTGGTCGAATCACATAAAAAAGGGGGTTAGTTGTGATAGTTGGGAGAAGGCTTTTCTGTGTTGTGCGAAGGAACAAAACATAATATAATTGTTGCTTTGATGGTGGCAGGACCCAAAATTGTGGTATTGCTTTATAATTTTGATGCCACATATAGCAGCTTCATTTATACTCAAAGCACTCAACATGATTTGAAACATTTGTTGTTTTCTGGTTGCTAACAATTACAGATATATTCCAACAATCAAAAGTAGTGCACTCAAAATTTTGCTTTTTTTGCTTCCATGTTTTCTAGATACTCGCAATACTTCTAAGTTTTATGGTTGCCTTCTTATACTTTTCCTTTGTTAAGTGAATGGAGCATTATTACTTATCAAAAAGAAAAGAAAAGAAAAGTCGAAGTTTTTTGGGTTGCTTGCAAGTACTGATATATTTTTTTCCCTGTCAACTGACTTGTTGGTGGTTCTTTCAATGTGTATGATTTTAATAAAGATGGAGAATGAAGTGCCAGTCAAGATCATATTGTTTTAGAAGAACTATAAGTATAATGAAGGAGGGTCAAAAATAATATTAATTTTGAGGCCTTACAAGATAGCATCAATAGTCTAAAGATTTGGAAAAGTTGAAATAGGGAGTATTTAGTATAATTCTCACCGTGGGCCTCATGAACACCCGCCTCATGGTGAGGGACATGACATCATGGCGGGCATTTTCATTGAGAGATTATATATTCTTCACACTGCCTTGTCAAGTGTAGTGTATTCCACCACCTACTTAAGGATATTAGCAGATAACATGCTCTTTGCATTTTAGTAGCCTTTTGAAGTCAGAAAAAAGTACGGAAGAGTTAAGAGTAAATATTCACCCGCGAAAGTTTTTATTTTATTGGATTTCTAAATTTTGATAGATCCAATATGATATGATAATAAAAAAGACAAAACAAAATAAATACTCGTTATAATAAAACGAAATTCTATTATTATTATCTATTATCTCTAACTAATCTATAAAATAATTCTCTATAACTATAAATAAATAGAAATTGAATACATGTTTAGTTTTTTTTTATATAAACTATCAAAACAAGATATACAAATTTCTAATAGATTAGATATTAGATAAAATCTCAAAAACTCCCATGATTCAGTATATTATTAATTAAATACATGTATACCATGTTATAATTGTTATTTTTCATTCGCGAGGAGCTGGATGAGAAGAAACTCTCATGTTCGGTTCTGTAGTAGAGATGGAATTGAAATTGAAAAAGAACCATCAACTATAACCCCAAAAGAGCCAGATTCCGTAAACAACATAGAGGAAGAATGAAAGGAATATCTTATTGAGGTAATCGTATTTGCTTTGGTAGATATGCTCTTCAGGCACTTGAACCCGCGTGGATCACGTCTAGACAAATAGAAGCAGGGCGGCGAGCAATGACACGAAACGTATGCCGTGGCGGAAAAATATGGGTACGTATATTTCCAAACAAACCTGTGACAATAAGAGAGCGTTTGGCTGGCGCGTTGGGCGTTACGTGTTTACGTTTTCAGCTTCTTTTTTTTTTTCTTCATTTCACGCGTTTCCAGCAGTTCCCAGCCACTTTTTTACTGTAGCAACACTGTTGTGGCTATTGTTCATTGAACAGTAGCCGCAACATGTGACTTTTTCACACAACTTTTACTGTTCATGGATCCACAAATTTCACTTTTCAGCAACTTTTTCATTAAAAATGGGTCCCACGGTACTATTTACACATTTAAAAATTATTTGCTACAGTGTTTTTCAGTTTTCAGTTTTCAGCTGTATCCAAACGGACCCTAAGACCTGTTGTTTACTATGTTCAACTTGTCTTATAAGCATATATTTAATATGGGGAGGCCTGCTTCTATTGATTTGTATACTTGGTGGAATCTGGCATATCTTAACCAAACCTTTTGCATGGGCGCGCCGTGCGCTTGTATGGTCTGGGGAGGCTTACTTGTCTTATAGTTTAGGTGCTTTAGCTGTTTTTGGTTTTATTGCTTGTTGCTTTGTTTGGTTCAATAATACCGCTTATCCTAGTGAGTTTTACGGGCCCACTGGACCAGAAGCTTCTCAAGCTCAAGCATTTACTTTTCTGGTTAGAGACCAACGCCTTGGGGCTAACGTGGGGTCCGCCCAAGGACCTACCGGTTTAGGTAAATATCTAATGCGTTCTCCGACTGGAGAAGTAATTTTTGGGGGAGAAACTATGCGTTTTTGGGATTTGCGTGCTCCCTGGTTAGAACCCCTAAGGGGTCCCAATGGGTTGGACTTGAGTAGGCTGAAAAAAGACATACAACCTTGGCAAGAACGACGTTCCGCGGAATATATGACTCATGCTCCTTTAGGTTCTTTAAATTCCGTGGGTGGTGTAGCTACCGAGATCAATGCAGTCAATTATGTCTCTCCTAGAAGTTGGTTAGCTACCTCTCATTTTGTTCTAGGATTCTTCCTATTCGTAGGTCATTTATGGCATGCAGGAAGGGCTCGTGCAGCTGCAGCAGGATTTGAAAAAGGAATTGATCGCGATTTTGAACCTGTTCTTTCCATGACTCCTCAACGGGTTGGCCCTTTTCGATGATTGCTAAAAAAAAAAAAAAAAGAAGAAGAAGAAAAAAGAAAAAGAAAAAAAGCAAACTGCTCACCCTCAATCTCAGATCTTAGAAGCATTGATGGCTTCAGATCTCTCAAACTTCTCATGCTCAATCTCAGAAGCATCAATGGCTTTAGATCTCTTAGAAAAATCTCATAAGAACCCAATGGCTTCAAATGGGATTTGGAGCTTTATACCAGGAAACAACCTTTTTGGATTGCTCCTTCCCGTTAAGTGGCTCTATTGATCTTCATTGTTTCTTCAAAAGACATCTCAATGCTCTGCGCCTCTGCCTATATATGAATAACCTCTCGTAGAAAACTCCAAATCTTAACAGAGTGTTGGTTTAGACATAACCACATGAACAACAAAATCTTCTATGCAAATAACTTCCATAAATCCTAGTGTATGAGGACTTGAATCATATTATAGTTTCTTGAAAGCAATAGCAGTTGATGGCTGACAATAGCAAGAGCTAGCCTTGTTTCTGATCGTCCCCAGCAACGATTTCCAGCCCCTTTGTCCTTCTTTTGCTTGATTTTGATGAGAAGTCCTAAAACCATCGGGTGTTTATGAGACTGGGGTGAGAAGTTTGAGAGATCTAAATTGTGAAGCCATTGGGTTTTCTCACGGGTCAGGCAAAAAGGAAGAAGAAGAAAGAAAGACGTGCACAATTTTAATGTCGTTTGCTTTTTTTTTTTTTTTTAATTTGATAGGGGGTTTAATTTCAAGAGAGAAATCTATTTAAGTTTTTCCTTATAAAAAAAATACTAGAAATTAGGTCTTAAATATATGGTTTAGTGCAGTAGATATCTTAATTAATTGCCACATAAACTACAACTTTTACTATTATTGTAATCCTACAACTAAAAAACTTCTTAAAAGTTTTCTCAAAAAAAAAAAAAAAAACCTTAAAAGAAAAATGTTTATCAATAAGAAATATTAGATAAAGGATATAACTTAATTATCTCTAATAAACATCTTTAAGATAATTTTTTTTTTTTTTGGTCTTATCAACTTGTTTTTTAAAATTTGATTATTCTTATTTGTTTTTGATCTTCTCAAAAAAAATAAAAAAAGAAGATATTTGCTTCTGAAGTTGATATGTTTTGAGAAATGACCTTCCAATTCAATCCTCCAATTTCTTCTTACTTTTAGTTGGATGTATGACACGTAGCATTTATTTTATTTTAAAATTCCACATGTCTTACATCTAAATAAAAATTAGAAAAAACTAGAAGATTCAATCATAGGCTACCTAATCCCATATGCGATGGGGGTGAAAACTACATGGAAGAGTCTAATTGAGAGGACGTGGGATAAGAACAATAACACCTGAAGTTATCAAGATGAGTTCCTTTGATAAAGAGACCTAGTTGCATACTCTATAAGGCTATTCTATGTTATATGAAATTCTTCCCGACAAGAGCCTTTAGGGTGCCCCTATCTTAGAAAAGGGTCCCTCATGCTCATCAGCTGGTCCCATAGAAGCCTAAGCCTTCGGTAAGAAATAGTATAGCACACTTATTTCTTTATTTTACCCATAAGCTAAGGCATGTTCTTCATGTTGCAACTGATAGAAAGGTGGAGAATCATCCTGATAATAAAGATTACTTATGTAATCCCAAATATCTTTAGCAGTCGCAAAAGAGGTGACGGTGTATATGGGGCTAAAAGGAAGTACACAAGGCATCCCATTTAAAGCTAAGCACTTTTCATCTTTTGTAGGAAAATCCCCTTCTCTAGTTTTGGAAAATGGAAGCGACCCGCCCACATAAGCACAAGATTTTTTTCCCGAGCAAATCATTCTTCATCGCATAAGCCCATGACAAGTCATTTCCAGATGCTTCTTTCGGAAGAGCACGGGAAAATGAATTGTGATAGTCATTTCAAAATGGCCTCCGAATTTTAACAATAGAGTTATTTCTTTCATTTTAATATTATTAATTAAGCTCAAATATTAGTCAATAAATAAAATAGTATTTTTTTACGAAAAAGAAATTCTACGTTCACAATATTTTTTACAATACTTTCATAATAAATTCTAAGTAGCAGGATGTTATTGGCTGTTATTGGTGGTTAACAAAATAATTTCAATGGTGGGTTCAAATTAGAACTAGTAACAACTTAACACCTAGAATTTGTTGTAAAAATGTTATGAATTTGGCACTTCTAAAAAAAAAAGAGCAATACACAACAAATTTCACAAGATTTTTCACAACAATTAAGTTGACAAATTTTTACTAATTCTCATCTAGGTCCACAACTAACGTCATTTTTTTTACTTACCATTATTAATCTGTCATATCAACAGGTGTGAAATGTTTTGTCAATTTTTTTGCATCTACAAACATTCTAAAAAAAATATTATAGGTGGTTCATATTAATTAGTAATTTTGCATCTAACAAGAAAATATAGTTTAAGCAATATTTAGATTATTTTTTAAAAAAGTTATTTTTAAATATATAAAAGGCCTCAATTCATTTTTCACCTTAGGCCTCTTAATGCATCAAGCCGCCCCTGAGGTGGACCCATTTTCTTCTATACGTCTGCCCCCCCCCCCACCCCCCCCCCCCCCTTTTTTTTGTTTTCTTGCCACCATTAGTTCTCTTGAGATGAGGACAAACATGTACTGTATCATAAAAAATCAAAGCACCTGACATTTACAAATACATCGTTCTTCTTTCTTTTTTTTTTTCTCTCTTTTTTTTTTTTTTTTTTAAGAAAATGGGCTTTTGCCCTTTTTTTTTTAATCCAGCATTTTGTCCTCTTTTCGAAATTAATCAGGAAAATGCCCCTCTTTTGAAACTTGATTGACTCAAAATCGAGTTTAAAAAAAAAAAAAAATTCTGAGGCCATATAGTGGCGCTTTAAGGAGCCTATAATGACGTTTTAAGGACTTATAGTGACATTTTGTAACTCGATCACCATGAAATCGAGTTATAGGTAAAAAAAATAAAAAAAAAATTGCATGTAACTCGATTTCATGGTGATCGAGTTACAAAACGTCACTATAGGTCCTTAAAACATCACTATAGGCTCTTTAAAATGCTACTATAGGGCTCCAAAATTTATTTTTTTTAACTCGATTTTGAGTCAATCGAGTTTCAAAAGAGGGACATTTCCTTGATGAGTTTTAGAAAGGGGACAAAATGCTACTTAATTTAAAATAAAATAAAAAAAGGGCAAAAGCCCATTTTCTCCCTTTTTAAAAAAAAATTATTTAATTTAAAAAAAAAAAAAATTTGTTTACATGTGATAATTGATGACTTGTCACACTTCAAGCTACTAGACTTTTTTGTATTCCCCCCACCCCCCACCCCCCTCACTTCGGTACTATTTCTCAAAAAAAGGCATGTGCAAAAACTTGACACCATGCACAGCAAATCTTGACACAAACATAATAATCTGTCATTTCTATCGCATTTTTTTTTCCCGCAGTTAACGCAATAAATGGCATAGAAAGATTAAGATTTTTGAGATAGCAACAGCTGCTTAGGTTCAAAATACCAAAAATATAAATCTAAACACTTCTCCGATTACATCATAAAACTTATTGCATATATATATATATATATATATATGATTACCGCCATACCGGACGGTTCTAAATTGCTTTTATTTACTTTGAATCTGTATTTTGTTATATATTGCTTGGCAGGTTCTACCGCCCTATTATTATTCTAACTTTTGCTTATATTACTTTGCTTACATTTACCTTTAACATACATTATGCAAAGACACAACAACACTATCACCGGCCAGAAAAGAATGGCTCTGATACCATAAAGGGGGAAGGGGACGCACAGCTGAAGGGAAGAGAGACGGAAGCACAGTATATTATATGTTGAAGGTAAATGTAAGCAAAGTAATATAAGCAAAAGTTAGAATAATAATAGGGCGGTAGAACCTGCCAAGCAATATATAACAAAATACAGATTCAAAGTAAATAAAAGCAATTTAGAACCGTCCGGTATGGCGGTAATCCTCCATGGTGGCGGTAGCAACAAGTAATATAATGAACATAAACTGAAAATACTTCTTATTGAAAGTAGTACAAAACACTTACAGTAGTAGTAGTGAATACAAGATCTCAGAACAGATTAACAGTTACAAAGCTTGAACTAGTCCTAGTTACAAGGTTTGTAGGAACAAGGTAGTAGTAGGAACAAAGTAATAAACAAGGTAGTAATAGATAACAAGGAATTCTCTCAAAGAAGGCTTCTAAGGAAGAAAACTCTCTCTAGAAGAAGCTCTAAGAAGAAAATTCTAACAAGAAAATTCTGATTATACTTAAGGGACAGCCCCCCTTAAATAGGCAAAATTCGGAGTGAATAGTATCATGAACAGTAAAAAGTGAACAGTAAAAGGTGAACAGTAATCTGTGAACAGTAATCCGTGAACAGTAATCTTTTCCCACATTTTGTCATGGAATCTTCAGCAAATTTGGCATAGTCAAAAGAAGGGTTTCTGACTTGGAGATGACAAAAAGCAAAAGGAATATTTGTAGGACTTGAGATAATGTACGTAGATTCCAAGTCTTCTACAAAGTCTTTTTAACATCTTGTGCACCATCATTTGAGAACGTCAAAAGCATGGCAAGACATGATTTGACAAAAGTTTTCTTTTTCTTTTCAATATCTCCAAATTTGTCAGACGCATGGATTTGCACAGGAGTATCCCAATGCATTTTGTCAGGCGAATAAAACCAATCATTAATAAACAACAAGAGGTCAATAGAATCTTGACTAAAACAGTTCCTGATAATGGGAGTATCAAGAAAATAGCTTTACCACAGTGAGAACAATAATGCCACAAATTTAATCAGTAGAAGGAGCATCAGATGGGTATCCATCAAATGGATCAAAAGGACCTTGTGGAGAATTACATGGATGGTCATGGTAAATAGCATATCTATTGCAAAATCCACAATATAATATTGGCTCAAACACTGGTCTTTTTCCCGGGATGAGTAGGCTTCTTGGATTACAGTGATTAGTTATCCGTAACCGAGCAATGGCATTAGCATATGGCCTGGGACCAAAAATAGAAATTCTATCAGTGCTTCCTATGAAATGATAATTCTTCCATAGACTCTGAGCAACCTCAATAATCTGGTTATTAAAATAGTCACTCCAACATTCACCTAGAGCATAAGGATCATTAAAGGACAAGTTAGAATTTCCTTCAAACCATTGTCCTTGGTGAGTATGTCCATTTATGAGAATAAGATGCTTTGAAGGCTGGACATTCATCCAATTATCTCTTTCCCACTTTGGTAAAGTACTCCAGCATCTGATGAAAACAAAAGGACTAGAAAATCTGTTAATAGCATCCTGAATTATTTGTGGAAGCTGGCTGGCTTGGTGATGGCTTGTTAATTTTAAGAACTTGATAAAGCCATATTCAAACATATGAGAAAGCCAGTTAGGATCAGGATCAATATTATCATCATCATCTTCGGAATCATCAGCAAATGGACCATCAATAATAAATGGACTATCATCATAATTAATTAAAAGACCAGGAAATGGGTGTTTCTTTTCATACACTCTGAGAGTTCGTCCAAAGTGTTCTTCCCAGTCCAACTGGATGAACACGTTATCACCTTCATCTAATTCATCAGGATCAGGAATAGTGGCTGTAACAAGTTTCTTGAAACATGTGAACCATAGGTCAAAAGACCTAAACATAGCCTTGCTTTCTAGAATACGAGATTGTATATCTATAGGCAAGTTGGCAACAACACTTCTTAACATAGATTGGGTCTTAAGGTTCAATCTAGCATAATCAGTGCCCATGATAGTCATTTTATCCATTGAATGGATATCCTCTTTGCCAAAGAGTTGACTAATGTAGGCTTCAAGATGAATCCTAAGAGCCTCATTTTCTGGAACAAGATTATTTTCTGTAGCAAGGTCATTTTCTGAAACAGGGTTGTGTTTGAAAATAAGGTTGGCATAGTGACTCATATAGGCTTCGTTTTGAGCAGTAAGGTTAACAAGGTGGATTTCAAGAGCTTGGAGGGTTTTTTCAAACAGGAAACGGTGGTCTTTAGTAAAGGCAGCATAGAGATTATCAAGAATGAATTTTATGGAATCTGGCAATTCATTATAGACACAATTATGGAATTGCAGGGATCTGGATAGAACTTCTTGTAAAGCAATTGTGATATCACCACTGGAATATGTCACCATTGCTGGGACATACCCTTGAAGGGATGTTGATCCACTGGGTTTTACCCCAGAAGATGCACCTTCATGCATTTTAAAAGGTTGTCCCGTTGGGAGCCTTTTGTTTTCGGAATAGTCCTATACAGGAGCTTTTCCCTTGTTTTTCCTCTCAGCAGAGGGAGCCATAATAATCCACTTACTAGTGGTATAAATATGAATATTATTATTATCCCACTTATTAGTGGTATCTATCCACGCATCATTGCTTGAGTCCTGCAAAGAATCATTAATAATATTAGGGTGATTGGCAATAGTTGATAATTTGGCACTACTAGTATTACCTTGAAAATTTTCTGTGAGATACAAACTCATACGTGGTTCATGACTAGATTTATCAGTAGGAAAATCATAGGACAGATCTAAGGCATTATTAATATCAATTTCAAGCTTTGAAGCAAATTCAAATTTTACTTTCTATCCAAAAGGATCAGTAGTAATTCCATCATGCTCAACAAGAAAAGGATAAAGAGTATTTATAGAAGGCAGACCAAGAATTACTTTATCAGTCATATTTTTTACTAGAACAGAAGGTATTTTGAAATAGACATTATCATGACAAATATGAGCATTATTCAATTCATATTTAATCTTCATTTGAGAACCATTAGCAGAAACCATTCTTTCAGTTGATTTTTCAAAATATTTTGGAGGAATCAATCCTTCCTTGATACAATTCTTATCCGCACCAAAATCAATCATAGCAATAACAGTGAAACAATAATCATCAGAAATAACAATTTTAACTTTTGTGAACCATTTTGGAGGAAGTATGTTATTAACAAGAGCAAGTTGAGAATCATCGACAATATTACCTTTATCAGAAAGAAGAACCTGTTGACTGGATTCATCTCCATCTATGTGCTCATCTTGTTCATTATCAGACTTATTTTGATCAATGTTTTTATCAATTTTTAACAGCCACATTTCTTGTTTAAGATTATAGTTATCACTTTTCATGTTTTTAAATTCATGTTTTAATTCACTTATCTCTTGTTTAACAATATTTATTTCATGTTGGAGATCATTAATAGTTAAATCTTGGAATTTCTTTTTATTAAATCTTTCCAAAGTTTCTTCAAAACTTATGGTTGATTTAAGTTTTTTACTAGTTTCTTCTTTTAACAAGTTTTTCTTAAACTTATCCAAATAATCTTTTTGTAAATCAGGGTTTTCAATTTGACTTATCAATTTAATCAACAAATTTTCATTTTCTTCACCTTTAGTGAGAGTGTTAACAGAGTTAATAACATTACAACATGAATCTCTACAACCAAGTTTAATATTAGGAGAATCAGAAGATTCATCAGCAGAATGATAGCAAGAATTAGTTGAAGAAGAAAAATCATCTTCCAAGGAATCAGACGAATCGTTTGATTCAAGGATTCTGAATAATTCTTCTTGATCATTATTTCCAATGTTTAACATGTTAAACTTATTTTTTAACTTACCAGGTTTTTGTTTGCAATCTTTACTGAAATGACCAGGTTTTCCACAGTTGAAACATTTACCTTTTCCAGATTTTTGGTTAACATATTTTTTTGAAACATTTTTCTTTTTAGCATAAAAATCATTAAAATTAGTTTTGTGTTTTTTATAATTTTTGTGACTTTTATCATGTTTTTTCCCTTTTGCCGAGAAGGAGCAATTGGGGGCAAACCATATTGTTCACAAAAATTACCCATCTCATATTTAGCTTTTCTTTTATTTTTTAATTGGTGTTTTAACAGTTTTTCATCATTGCACATATTAATTCCAAGTTTTTTAATAGTGCTTAAAATATCACCATAAGTTAAATTGTCATAATCAATGGAATGATTTTTACCAATTAATTCTTGTTTTACCTTATGAGCAAAGATAGGAGGCAGACCGTCAATAAACTTTTCTTTCCAATTAGGCTTGAAACAGTCTTTCCGTTGCATTACTCGGGAAAGGAAAACATCTCGGTACCATCTGTAATCAGACATGGTAGGGCATCTCAAATTATTTAGCAAGTCAGAAATTCGAGATGAAACATTATATGGAGTACCAACAAAATGTTTGATAATAGTATAAATCAAAGTTTTAACACCATCAGGAATACCTCGACCAATACGATTATCAAAAATAGGCAAACCCTCATCATTCTTTTTAACAGCATGTTTAATAGATTCTCTGGATTCTTCTGTAAGATATGAATCCCACCATCCACGAAGAGTACCAGAAAAACCAGTAGCAAGCAAATCAACAATTTCAGGCTGATCAAAATCATGATTATTTTGGTAAGCAATACCAACCATAGACATATGTCCCATTTTGTTAATAATTTCTTGTTCAGAAAACCCATCAATATTCCGTTCATAAATTTTATCAGCAGAAACAGAAAACTGAGTTTGAAAAGGTCTTTCTTCAAACTGAATATCAGGAGGAGTAGGTTTTGAATACCAATTTTTTGTAAGAAACATGGGTTTGGAAGAACTTCCAACAAATCTTTTAATTTCTGGGAAATCATTATCAAAAACCTTTTTAGCAGAAATAGAAGAAACAGTATCAGAATCTGTATTTTCATCAGAAACAATTTCCTTTTCATTTCTTGAAATAGTGCAAGCAGCATGAGTACTCGTAGAGGTACCCTCAGTTTTGACTTTTAAATCAGCAAGCATTTTTTCAACAATGTCAAGAGTTTTGGATTGAGAAGTTTTAAACTTGAATTTGTTATCATAGCTGGGTAAATTAATCAAAGGTTTCTCAGTTTTAACAGAAATAGGTTTTTCGACAGAAGCAGACTTTTCAACAGAAACGGTTTTTTCAACAATTTTTTCTTCAATTCGGTCAAGCTATTGACCAATAACATGCAAAAATTCATTAGTAAAATTGTTTTGTTCAATAAGACTAACAACGGGAGTTTTATCATCAGCAATTTTGAAAGGAGAAGCTTTAACATCAGTTTTGTCAGTAGTTATCAAAATAGTCTCAAGAGGTGGATGACTAGACCTGACAATGGTTTTGTCACCTTTAACAAAATTTGATTTCTTTATCACATTCAAATGATTTTTTGAAACTTCATCTTTTGAAACATAGTAATTTTCAAGAAAATCAAAGAACAAAATATGTTTTTTCAATTGATGCATTTTTTCTCTCCATTTTCTTTTAACATGGTCTTTTTCAGACTGAGCAAAATTATTCTGGAAATATTTCATTTTGGGTCTATTTTTTGAAAGCATAAATTCATTGTACAATGAAACCATATCAATTTCAAAATTTTCATCTAAAACAGTCAAAACTCTTAATTGGTTAACATTATTTTCAATAGGAGGAAAATCAGAATCAGATGGACAAACAGATCCAGTATCTTCTTCTTCTTCATTGGTAGTTTTGCCATACGGAGAGGAAGATTCAGGTTTAGTGGAATAGTAAACAGAGCTAATTTGAGACTTATCACTAGAAACACCTTTTAATTTTAGATCAGTGGGTTTTTCAAAATTCTTTTGCAAAAAATCATTGAGATCTTGATCTCTTTTTGAAATACTTTCAGATCCAGCAAAGGAATGTCTTCCTTCGTTGATCCTCAAAGGTTGAATATTTTCAAAACTTATTTTAACAGTTCCATCAAGATATTGTTGAATATTTGTGAGATCTAGCTCATCAAAAACAGGTTTAGCAACAGGGGATTCTTGTTCCAACAACCATTCAGTGGGAAGCTTAATATCCTGCCATTGAATCATTTTTGGAACTTGAACTTTAGCATCAGGAGTTGAACATTGAATTAACATAGTTTTACCAGAAGGTTCTCTGTTATTTAAACAACCAGGATTTAACTGAGTACCCAACAATCTATAATAAATGCGGTAGATCAAAGCAAAAGGTTTGCTACCTTCGTCCATGATATAACCAGATGAAGCAATATTCAAAGTCAAAGCTTTAATAATATTAGGATCATCCAAAGCAATAGTAAGATCAGGATAGCAGTTAAAATATACAGGACCATCATACAAAGAAGCAGTAATCATACCAAGAATGCTATCTTTAAAGTGCTTAAATCTAGCATCACGTAAACACATGAGAACAGAAGCATTGATACCCTTTCGGGTGAGTGGTTTAATAGCAACTTGAACCATACCAATATGCAAATAACTTTGTTTTTTAGCAAGGAAATCATTAATATTTCTTTTAGAAAACAGGCAACATTTTTCATGAGTTTTGAAATATAAAATATTTGTTCAACAGTTCGCACTTTGTAAACAGGATGAAAAGTGGTTTCAGCCCAACTAGTTTTGTAAATAGTTTTAGTATCAACTTTGGGAATGTTCCATTTTCGGAAATCAGGAAGCTCATTATCTTCAACAGTGTGATCTTCTTCATTTACAATATCAGGAGGACAACCAGTCCTGGAGCTGATAGAGGAGTTGGATCTCCACAACTTATCCATACTATCCTAGTTTTAACACTCAGTTATCATGTTTTTCTCACAACCGTTGCATTTCGTAACACATACCCTAAGCAACCTTATACCACACACATGCCCTACACACCCTCTCCTGGCTCAAACGGGCCTTACAGTTAGGTTCTAGGAATTCACTTTACGTCTAGAGTGGCGCCAACGACGGTAAGAAGGAGACACAACAACGGAGCACCAAAGGTTCGGACAAGCACAGACAAGATACAAAGACACAACATATATATATATATATATATATCTATATAATAACTAATAGCCGAAACGTTTGACTTTTTGTTGACCACTTCTCATTGCGCCACGTGGCTGTATAAATTACTGACACTTTTACATTTTTAAAAACCCAAAACATTGTGCCTTTTCGTTTGGTGGTTTTTGCGAAACATTTAAATTTTCTTAGATAAGTTACATCTTTTGGTAAAGAGATATATTTCTTCCCAAAACACATGAAGATGTTTATAAATATTGATACTCCGCATTCAATTGTTACACAATTTACATTATCTCTCTATCAGTTTTGGTGATCCCCACCTAACGGAATTACCATTCACATTGTAGGATCCAATAATGGTCTCCGAGCAGGTTCTTCAATTTTTTAATAAGATTGTATCAATCATGGTTTCATTGTGGAAAATCTGTGTGACTGTTGAGGATTAAGTTATCTTATGGCAGAAAGAGAAAATAGTACGATGATGGCCTGTTATCAGAATTTTATGGTGATATAATTCTATCATGTGGTGGTGACGTTCAAAAGCCAAGTTACACTGGTTTAGATCAAGGAAATAACAATAGACTCCAATTTGCTGTGCAGAGATGAACCATCACGTCAATGGCTGCATCGACCGAGAAAGGAGAAGATGGCAACTGAAGCAAAACAAGTTTCCCAACAATGAGGAAGAAGAAAGACGAAACAATGTGTTATTTTGTTCTAAACTGCTGAGATGTGAATGGGATGTCGTTTAGCCTAAAGTTAAATCATACCTTCGATTCAATCGATATAGATATTGTCGATCATAAGTGAAGCCATATTGTTCTTTCTTTGTGCTGTTGTGCCGTGGACGGAACATGGAAGTAAGTGGTTGGCATGAGCATGACTTGAGATGTACCAAGTAATATAACTACATGCATTATTTCAGACGTTTAAAGCATGGATATTGCCACCAAAGTTTTCTTTTAAACCAAACTTTATCATTTGTATCATGAGTGCCAATCTTGAAATTCCTTCACCATTTTAGGATTAATACTTCTTAATAGTAATAGAAAATAGAAGTAACATAAACTTCAGAAAAGAGTCTACCAATCCAAATGCTTCGCAAACGTCTCAAGACAACTACATCAAAAACTTATTACTAAATCTTAATTCTTTACTTTATATGCTTTTACTTTATTGAGAATTATTTTTTGGGTTCATGTGATTTTTTTTTATTTTCTTAATTAAAGGTGTGATTTTTGGTTGATTAAAATTGTCATTCAATCTCACATATAATCTATGTATGATCCATCCATATTTTAATTAATTGTTTGTTTAGATTCAACATAAAAGATAATGGAATAAGGTGTTATAATTTTGATATTGTTCCATGTATTGAATTATCTATATTATTATTACCACAACCAAGCAAAACTGAGAAAGTCATATTACTACTCAAATTTGAAGCTTGGTGTACTCCTCATAGGCTGTTGATGGGAAAATTAAGACTTGGTTGTACAATATGTATGTGTTCAAATGGCGTATTAGTTCTAAGTGTGTATATATATAACTTTTGGAAATTTTGCTTTATTAATTTAATAAATGTGAATTACTTTGTAGGTTTCAGTAACTATGCACTTGCAGTGAGTTATTGACAATATAAGCACATATGTCAACATATGTCTAATATTAATAGTTTATAAAAATCTCTCCTAGCAACCCAATAATAATCTATGTTAGATAACATTTCTAAACTATGGAAAGCTTAGAAATTAAATATTTCTTCCCATTGTATTTTATTTTATTATGACCATTCAATTTTTTTTAAATGCTATCTTGCAAAATGTCTATAAAATGAATATTATTAACTCAATTTCTTATTTCTAAATTTCATTAAATCTTATAATCAATAGTTTTCAGTTGGCAACTAGTATATATATATATATATATATATATAGAAAATGGACCATTCATTCATTCAATCAATAGAAATAGCATCTTGATACAGAACTTCCATAGCTAATGGAGGTAAGTCTTCCATCCAATACATATCATCTATAATAGTTTTAGCATGTTGTGCAAGCACATGAGCGACCTTATTTCCTCCTCTTCTCGTGCTGCCTATGTTCACCCAATGCAGACTGCAAATCATTTGCTGAATATCACCCATCACATTCCCAAGCAATGACTGATCAGCTTTCAAAGAAATAGCATGCATAACATTACTATTATCCCCTTCAATGACAAGCTCAGAAAACCCAGCATCGATCGCAAATTCAATCGCCTTTCTACACGCAAGCATTTCAGCTTCCTCACTGCAGTGCACTGTTGGACCCTTCACAGACATGGCTGCCATGACCTCCCCTCTTTCATTTCTAATCACTGCCCCAAAACCAGACCTGTCCAAACCTATGAACACATCTGCATCAAAATTCAACTTATAAGCCGAGTGTGGAGTCTTATTACTTGGCTAAAAATATTCATAGAAAAATATTCTAATTTTATATAAAACTTAAATTAGATAAGATTTTTTAGGCTCTTACCTCAAGTATGTCATCAGTCTTTCTCTACTTAAATATTTTGAGGAGTATCCTTCAAAAAATATTTATAGTTATACATTGACTTAATTAGCTTTTATATATAACTAGTGTTTTAACCTAATTTTCTAAAAACTCTCTTAATAAAATTAATCATAAAATTGAACCCATAAAAAAGTTTACTTAAATACCCCACCTTTAAAGTCCTTTTTTTTTCCCCCTGGTATTACTAAGTCATTCAGCGGTTGACCCAAGTACTATGTGGCAACACCATATGAGGGTGTGGCTTGATGGTAGGAGTCCTTGTCTTGCACCCAGAGAGGAGTGGTTCGAGCGATAGCTCCAGCAAAACTCGTGTGGTACACATGGTATTACTAATTACCATCACGTGGCATGGGGTCGATGAGCCCACACCCACTACAAGAAAATTGGCTATTTTCAACGGTTGAAACCGTTGGAAAAAGTACTAAAAACCATTGAAAAAAGTATTTTCGACAGTTGAAATGACTGTAGAGAACCGTTATTAAAAATTGTGTCGAGAATATTTTTCTATGGCCTATGGAACCGTTAAAAAAAGTTTTACACCTTCATCAACATGCACTCAACCGTTGATAAAGGGTATCCTAAGATAAGTTTCAACAGTTTGCAACCATTGAAATAAGTATTTTTCATTCAAAAATAAATAAATAAATTTGGATATGCTCCTTCACATTGATCAAAATTTAATATCCACATTCAAAATATAAACATTAATAATGACCAATTTCAAAATTTTACTGCTATAATATAATTTACAAAATAAAAAAATATCCTGGACATATTGCCTCAAATTTACACAATTTGCATGTGTTTTAGCCAAAGTAAATTGAAGCAGTATGCAAAAATAACTTAAGTTTGTCCCACATTTTCCAGCTACTCCCCACCACCTCCAGTTACCTATAATAAAATAAGAAAATTGCATACAAAAACAACTTAGATTTTGTATACAAAACCACTATTATTATAGAAAAAAGAAAAGAAAAAAGAAACAGAACAATAACTATTAAATAACACCTTTACTTTAGAGAAACTTTAATTACTTATTATGAAGCAAGAGCATGTGATTTAACATAGGGACCAATTAACTAAACTATGGACCATTTATTTTAACAAGCCCATCACCTAAATAACTAGCCCAGAGAAAGTACAACTCAACAATGAGCCCATAGACTAGAACGTTAGTGCTTAAATCTCTTATGGCAATGTTTTCTATGTTCACTCCACAACCCCAACCTAACACGTCTCTCTTCACTTTCTTTTTATTTTACCGAAATCAGTTCCTTTAATTATTTCCTTTTATCAGAAGCCAAAATTCGTACAAAAAATCAAGCATAGTTAATAAATTATTTAAAATGTAAGTTACCAAAAAATAATTATACATTTAAAATACAACATGACTTTCCATCAAAAAAAAAAAAAAAAATACAACATGACCAAAAACAACATGACCAAAAAGAACAATGCACTATGGTTATTGATCAAACCTTGCTAGTGGCTATAAGCATTTCAAATGCTTCTGTTCCATGTTCTTCAATATAATTTTCTGTCGCGGCTAGAACATCAACTGGCTTTCTAAAGAGCCTTTGCTTCTCTTTGTTCCATGTTCTTCAATATAATTTTCTGCAGCTACTAGAACATCACCTGGCTTTCTGAAGAGCCTTTGCTTCTCTTCGTTTACCGCTGCTCTGTGTACAACACTCTTTAGCCTCCCATTAGTCCAAGCCTACAAAGTAGGTAATAACTATAAGTGTGTGTTAATGGAAACAAATACCCCAAAAAGTTATTATTTGTTAACCTCAGTAAGATTATTAGTCTTAACAAACAATTCAATTTTTCTAACATTCAAATCTTATTTGTTGCCAATGCGAACAAGTGGTAGAACTTAAATCCTAGATCAAATAGAATTAAGCAAAACATCTGACATATAAGTGAGAGTGAGTTTCTGTCATTCTCTGTAGTTTTTGAGTGGGTTGGGGGTAAATGGGGATGGAGCTGTCAAATTTTAGGTGAAGTAGAGATGGGGAAGAAAGTTTGTCCAAACACAAGTACAGAACAGTATTGGAAGGGGTCTCACATGGGTGGCACAGGAATGGGAGAGGAGAAATTGGCCCCACCCCCATTGTATTCCCTTTTAACTATGCTACTTAACCTAATTTTAATAAAATAATATAGAAATTTCTTAAATTTCAAAACTATTTCCTAGAGTATCATTTGCCTATCTCAAATTTCATGTGTGTGTAAACAAGCACGCATGTATATTTGGGATTTTCTTTAAGTAAAAAAAATGTCCCTACTACATTTGGGGCAATTACAAATTAGTCAGGAAACAGTGTACAAAGACAACAAGTTTGTCCTGCATTAATGTGCTACGTGCAAGAATTTAGAAATTACCAAAATTCAAGGCATTTCTTATTACCTAATGGGAAAGGTTGCCAACATAGATGCTAGTGTATGCTGGATTGTTTTCAGGAGCCTTCTCATTGATCTACAAAACAAATAAAACATAAGAAACTAATTGTCAAAATCCAGACATTTCAAACCAATTCTAGTCTAGCATATTTTAAATTAGAGCACATGCTTTGGGATACAATAGAAAATAATTCGAATTTAATGAAGCCACATAATATATGAGCTTAGCTCTTCTGACACAACCTGATATTAGTTATGATACTCCTAAAGTTCTCATGAGCCTATTGAGCTAAGAAAATTCCTAAGACACATCATGGACATGAAGAAAAGGAGACTTCTTACTCCAAAGCCCTTTATTTTACATTAGAAAACCATTCTATATATTAAGTTTGGTGAAAAGGATTTTATGTGGGAAGTGAACATTTGGAGCCCAGAGTTTATAGAAATCCATAAGTTGGTGACCTCTGCAATGATTGTAGATAAATATGATGGCTTCTACAATTTGGAATTTATAGAAAGCCATGTAGTGGCTAATCTTAAATACATCTATACTCTTCACAATGAAATATTTAATGCACTATGCATATGATTATTGCACTTTAAAAAATAAGTTTTAGCTATTAGAGGTTTCAACTAGCAGTACATTTTAGGCGACTAGTAGAATTTCAAAATGGCAGTAAGTTTTAGTCCTTTGCCTAATCCCCTGTAATTGAAACCTATCCAGACTACTATTCTCAAGACCCTTCTTTTAAGGTACTAGCACTAGATTTGGATGAATTTTCATAAGTCAACTTCTCTGTGTTTATCAACTCAACCAAATCCCATGGACACTGTAAATTGGGAGATATATTAATGCTAACTCTTGAAAGCCAAATAGATAAAAAATAAAAATCAAATTAAGATCCGCACAAAGTTGAGACCCTTTTTGCAAGTGCCTTTGGCTATAAAGATCCACCCTCCAAGAAATGCAGTACACTACTAGAAGAAACAACGAAGTATCAAGCATCTTATCAGGCCTATAAAATAAAACAGCAATGATGAACAAAAATTGAACACATCATAGCATAATAACAAAGACAAAAGATTTTCAAGGATAGAATTATCAAGTTTGTTTAGTCATTTCATTTTTCTTTGTCCCATCTATTTCCTCCTCTCTCTTTCTTATATTTCTTTTTATTTAAAGGCACTAGGCAACCAAAAATTGTACTAATTCTAATGAGAATTGAATGGTCTGAGTTATTTTGGACTATAAGATATTTAATACTGTTTTCCCAAAGTTCTATTTTCCTTTCCACAGTTTCTCAATAACAAACAGCAGGTTGTGATTTTCTTGGTTGTTTTCTTAAAAAAAATTACAAGATCTGTTAATCCAAATGATGTTCTCAGTCTGAACATTTTATAGAAAATACTAAATCTCTCCTTCCACTCTCACACACAGACTCAGAACAATGAGACGAGAATTTTCCATTTTAGTAATAAAACAAACATGTTTTTTAGCCTAGAACTCTACCTCAAATGGCTTCTCATAAACATATAAAAAGAAGAAGAAGAAGTACATGTTTTGGGGATTCTCTTAGCAAAAACTGAATTATGGTTTGGGAATATTAACTTGTTTGTGGTAGGTGAATAATCTTTTTCAGAGTAGTTGGGACTTGATGTTTAACAACCATTTTAGTTAGTATTTAATGTTCTTATTGTTCTTCCACATGATGCTTATGTAAGTCATCTACCTGTCAAACAGATTTAATTCAAAGGTATGTATAAAATAAAAGGATACTGAAAGTACCTCCCCCAAATCAGATTTATAGGATCATAAAAGTTTTTCTGTTGCACTTGAAAATTGGTTTGGGTAAATGATATTGTTAATCTCAGCAGCTGAGTTGTTGGTTCCTAATCATATAATGAATAAAAAAAATTCCTTGGCAGGCCACAATTGTCAAAGATAGTCAACATGACTATGATTACTGTGTTTATGACTCGGACATTGCAACGGGATTGGGTGTGGGTGCACTTTTGTTCCTCTTGGCAAGTCAAGCCCTTATAATGGTGTCAAGCCAATGCTTCTGCTGTGGAAAGCCTTTGAGTCCTGGAGGTTCAAGAGCCTGGGCAGTTATTCTCTTCATTATCTGCTGGTATGTGCCCATACCAAATCGAACTTTTAATATAGGGTCTCAAATAGACTTGACAATGTTCATAGGCACTATTAGCTGAATTGAGGATCATAATTACAGCAAAACTTAAATTGAAAACCCATATAAGTGTTTTATCAAGCAACTAGCAAATTAAACTTGTGCTTCTTGCACTGTATTACATTGATGAGTTTATCTTATGAACTTTTCCTCTCAGGTTGTTTTTCTTGATTGCCGAGATTTGCTTGCTAGCGGGCTCGGTTAGAAATGCCTGCCACACAAAGTACAGAGGAATAATAGGTGGAGATTCTTTCTCCTGCTCAACCTTGAGAAAGGGAGTTTTCGGGGCAGGGGCAGCATTCATTTTCTTCACTGCCATAGTCTGTGAGTTTTACTATGTTTGCTATTCCAAGGCCAGGGAAAGCTTCCAGCAATATGGTATGGGACCCCCTTTTTTCGTTCTGCAAAAAAAAAAAAGTACGATGTGGCAACTAGGTCCTAGACTTCCAAACCACCCTACGGCCTAATGGCCACACATAAATTTTGAGGAGCATGATTAACTGATAATGCATATTAAAAAGAAGCATATAAAAAACATAGGAAAATTAAAAATTCTGGTCCGTGAAAATGCCATAAGCTTGTACACAGGACATAGACATAGACTTACAAACCAATCTCTAAAGCGCAAAACTAAACATAAACATACGCCATAATTGTTTTCTCAAAAAAAAAAAAAAAAAAAAAAAAAAACATAAGCCATAATTGTTCATTTACAAATAATAATAATAATAATAACTTTCAAGCATCCACAGCATGAGAAACGCTCCTCCTAGCTTCTCCAACCTATCCAAGAAAAAAAGAAAAGGAATTGATCAAAACCAAACACTAAAGTTTTAAATTATTACTTTATTTCCGAAGATAAATTTTAAAAATATATCATTAATATTATTTATAAAAAAAAAAAAAAAGCGGAAAAAGTTGGAATTCTAACCTCTAGAATGTGGGCATAAACCCATTTGGACCCCTCCTGTTGATGGAAAGTTCTAAGAAAAGCATCGAGAATCTTTGAGCAGATTCCAGGCCACATAGTGTTCATAAGATAATCTATCTCTTCATGGGTTCGCTTATTTGAAAAATCAAATAAGAAGTTAGGAACAAATAAAAGAGAGCATACTTAATAATTATAATGAAAAAAAAAGAAAAAAGAAAAAGCAAAACAAAAAAAGTAAGAACAAATAAAAAGGGCCAAAATGGGAAATTAGCCATAATTTTTAAACATTATAATTACTAGGCTAAGTTTTCATGTTCTGATCGAGTCTGAGTTGGTACTTGTTTCACGTGTGTAAATCGAGTCTCTAAAACTCGATTTACATCCATATTTAAAATGAAAAGATTTTGGCCTTTACACCTTCTGACCTTAACAACAAAGAAAATATTATTTTTGACAACAACAACAACCACAACAACAACAACAACAATGATTCCATCAACTTCTTTGAGTTCTTCAGAGACCTCAGTTACTCTAAAAATATGTGTTCATCAGAGAAAAAAAAAAAAAAAAAAGAAACATGGGTTGCAGTGAGAGAGGCCTGGGTTGCACGTGGCGGCCTGGGTCGTGCGCCGATCTGGGTCGGCTGCAACCTAGGTCGCACTGCGACCTGGGTCTGGCGCCGCCTGGTCTGGCGCAACTTGAGCATCTCCATTTCTTCTTCTTCTTCTTCGTCTTCTCTCTCTCTCTCTCTCTTTCTTTTTTTCTTTCTTTCCGCGTTTTTGTTGTTTCTGTATTTTGGGTCTTCTGAGTATATTTTGTAATTATTTTTGGGTTATAAATCGAGTCTTAGAGACTCGATTTCCAGGTAGACGCCACATGGAAAAAATACCACATCAGACGTGATCAACCCATAAAAAACGAGTCACAAATACTCGATTTATAGGCCCTAAATCGAGTCTCTTAAACTCGAGATGCTAGTAAAAAATATAGTTTGAAAACTTAACCTACTAATTATAATGTTTAAAAATTATGGCTAATTTCCCATTTTGGCCAATAAAAAGGCCACATAGTGTTCTTACTTTTTTTTTTGTTTTGCTTTTTGTTTTTTTTTTTTTTTCATTATAATTATTAAGTATGCTCTCTTTTATTTGTTCTTAATTTCTTATTTGATTTTTCAAATAAGTGAACCCATGAAGAGATAGATTATCTTATGAATACTGTGGCCTGGAATCTGCTCAAAGATTCTCGATGCTTTTCTTAGAATGCATAACGTCACACCATATACCATGTTCTTTTTGCTGGTTACCATAAGCCAGACGAATAGATGTTAGCGACACATTTTGCTGTTGTGGGGAGAATCTTACTGAGTTATACAGGTCACCGATAATCGTATAATTGGGTTGTTGATTCCTAAGGTAAAAACCAAGCACCTTCCTTGCCAGCTCCATAAAAAGTCGGCCAATATAAATTTGGAAACCTACAATTCGATTTCCATCCATTTCAAAAATTTGCTCTCTGCTACAATTTTGAAACACAAAATCCAGAAACTCTTCAAATCTCTGAGAAAAAAATATAGGAAAAAAAAATTAATAGCAAATAAAAACTTAGCTAGATATAAAACATTTACCACTTCATCATAAAAACTTAAAAATAACATACCATTCCAATAGTAGGCTCATCCACTTGGATTGATGGGAAATGAGCGATGGGAAGATTAGTATCGCTCATTGTAAAATCAGTTAGGTCATTTACATTATTTAGAATATCATAAGCTATGTTGTTAGGCATTTTTAAAAGAGAGATAAGAGTTCTTTACTAAAAGGAAGTTTTCTTTTCGTTCTTCTAATAGAACTGAATGCCCTATTTATAGAGAACAAAACGTGTTTGGATTTTTCTTTAAAAAAAAATAAAAAAAATTACAATCTACAGCAATAAATTAATCCCCATAATTTGGTAAGGGCATGCAGCAAATTTTATTCCGTGTCAGTGTACAATCTGAAAACTTTAATTTTGATCACCCTCGTATACCTTTTGCTAATGTCGTCGCATTTATAATGTTCTGCACAACCATGTGGGGATGCATTCAATGCTGGGGAGAGTTGAAGCAGCACTAAGCAGAAAGGTTGATGTTCCTTTAGGTGCTGTGGAGATAGCAAAAGGTGGTTCTGGAGGGTGACTCATTAATATTAATAAACTCTTTATGTGGGACAGCTTCACCACCTGTTGCTGTGGAACCTATTGTCATGGGTGTACTGGACCTGTGTAGAGAATTCGTAAGTGTAGCCTTTTCTCGCATTTTCTCATGTACGTAGACAAGGAAACGTATCTGCACACCTTCTAGCTAAGCACGCAAGCGTGGCTGATTATATTAGTTGGATTGAAGAGGACCCTTGCTTCATTGAGCAAGTTCTTATTCAAGATGTATTGTCATTTTCACGTATTTAATAAAATCTCAACATTCTTATCAAAAAAAAAAAAAAAGTTTTCTTTTCGTTCTTCTGATAGAACTGAACGCTAGGGGTGTGTCACAAGCTGAGGATTTTGTTGTATTTGATAATCCTCCAAATGATGTAAATTCTTTTGTAAATTTGGATAGGCATGGTTTGTATTATGGCAGACTCACTACTACCACTACTGCTACATTGGCCATTCTGGCTAGCTAGTTGTTAATGATATTTCCTTTTAACCAAAAAAAAGAAACTGAGCTCCCTATTTATAGTGGACAAAACGTGTTTGGATTTTTCTTTAAAAAAAAAAAAAATTACAACCTACAACAATAAATTAATCCCCCATAATTTGGTAAGGGCATGCAGCAAATTTTATTTCGTGTCAGTGTACAATCTGAAAATTTTAATTTTGATCACCCTTGTATACCTTTTTCTGATGTCGTCGCATTTATAATTTTCTACACTGCCATGTGGGGATGCATTTGTTAAGATAGGATAGGAACAGGGGATGCATTTGTTATGATAGTACAGGGCCAAGGGATGCATTGGTTATGACTTATGATAGGATTTTTTTATGATGGGACAGGGCCAGGGGATGCAGTTGTCATGATAGGATTTGTTATAATAGGATAGGGCCTAAGAGAAAATACATGGTGTTTCCAATGTATGTATTTTTTTCCTCACATGAGAGGGCAGATACATGCACATGAAACACCATATATCACCTGCAGGGCTAAGGGATGCATTTGTTATGACAGGACAGGGACATGTGGAGATGCATTTACTATGATAGGCATGGTATTTTTGTATTCAGACTTCTTAATTAGATTTTAACACAATCCTGTT
Source organism: Quercus aquifolioides (assembly GCA_019022515.1). NCBI lineage: Eukaryota > Viridiplantae > Streptophyta > Magnoliopsida > Fagales > Fagaceae > Quercus > Quercus aquifolioides. Next base: position 19,035,527 of record CM032332.1, on the reverse strand, counting down.
CCTGGTGAGGACTAGGTGATCACAAGGGATGCATTTGTTATGATAGGACAGGGACATGTGGAGATGCATTTACTATGATAGGCATGGTATTTTTGTATTCAGACTTCTTAATTAGATTTTAACACAATCATGTTCTCGGTGAGGACTAGGTGATCACTTGTGTCTTCCAAGTTGACAAACTTGTTGGATTCCAACAATACAGTTAATGGCTCTACCAAGTTTCATGGACCCGAAACTGATGTCAAGATATCGTGGGAACCTTGTCACGTTTGAGAACATTTTATAAAGTAGATAGTTAATAAGGAAATGAATTAAGAAAATAGAAATTGAACAGAATTGTTAGAGTGGAAAAGACAAATTTGGAAGGAGAGTTAATTGTATTTGTTATATATATATATATATATATATATATATTTTTTTTTTTTTGGGTCATTCTACAGTATCCTTCATATTTTTAGTGGATGTGGTACCCACTTACATCTTAACTGTGTAGTTAACTTTGTTTTGATCTGACCGTTAATTTAATTTTAATGAGACACCAATTACCGGTCAAGCAGTTAACATATAATGACAATATATATATATATATATATATATATATATATGTGTGTGTGTGTGTGTATGTATATATGTATATATATAAAATCAAAAAAAAAAAAAAAAAAAAAAGATAGAAAGGAGCAGAAGGTGCTTTTCTTAACTATATGGTTGTGTGCTGACTACTTCCCAGTATTAGAAGGAATCGACCGCACGTGAAATACTTGGAAGCCCTAATCATCTTCACAACCCACCAAACTATGAACCATAAAATATCAAAAGGATTCGAACCTTTTATACTACTAGCATTACTCCTGGCCACAGTAGTTTATCTTGGAATAAATTGTCTAGTTTACGCATTTATAATTCTTGTGCAAAATGAAATGAGTGTAATAGAGAAAAATAAAGTATGTTTTCTCCCCCAAAAAAAAAAAAAAAAAAATTATGTTGCCAAAGAAAATCTCAGTTAAAGTATCTTTGGATTGGAGACATAAAATAATCATTCGGTTAAAGTATCTTCCATTAAAGTATGTTTAGTTTAATATTTATCATATTCTCATGAGTTACCATTAGAGGTGGCAATTCATGTTCGCGGGTTGGGTTTATGTCGTGTCGAGCCATTAGTACTCAACGTCCATTCGATATTTATTAAAAGTTGTATTTAGATATGGACAGTAATGCTACAAATAGCTCTTTCATGTGGAAACCGAACCTTTTGGTATAGAGAGGAAGGTACGACCTCTGTGTCATGGATCCACGGTCGCCTAAGGAGCATATTGAAGCATGAAGCTATGTTAAGGACTTGAAACTCCACCTTCTTGACCATCGGTCCTATGGTGAGCTCTAATGTTATGGTTCCCAAGACCTCTCTTCTACTGTTGTTGTATGCTCTCACATGCTGATCAGTAGGCACAAAGTCTTCAATGTTTAGACCCAAGCAACTTGTAGTCTTTAAAGGACACACATTCAAAGTACTTCCATCATTTGTCAAGACCATCGATATTCTCTTCCCTTTGGCATCTACGGTGATGTGCAACTGCTCGTTGTGGTGCTTCCCCTACTTGGTCAGATCCTTATTAGAATAGGAAATAGTGAGTTCCCTATTTATGGACCCAATCATAGCATTCAGATCTTGGGAAGTTGTGGTTGTAGGAACTTGGATTTGGTTGAAAAGGTCTACCAGGTTTTGACGGTGTTTATATGAGGCCATAAGTAAACCCCACAAGGATATGTTGGCTTGTGTCTTCTGTAGTTGCTTGAGGACCTTATCTTCTTCGGCATGTGTTTGTTGGGTGGATCTATTCAAGGCTTCTACCGGATTATCGATCTCCAAATGTGGGGGTTTGAAGTGTCTCAAGTGAGGATCTATTCTTTTATGCTCTAGGAGAGACACCTTTTCACACTCTCAAATTTCTCACTCCTTTTTTGGTATTCTCTTTTAAACTATGGTTTTTTAGGTTTCAAAGATAATTGCATAAATTTCTTTGAACCCTAAAACATCCTCTTAAGAAGAAGAAGTGCTCCATGCAAGAGGTTGTTTCCAATTACCCTTTTCTTTTCTTTATGTTTTTCTTGTAGTAAAGATGCATGTTTGTATATTTATTTTAGTCTAGTTGTTTCAAGTATCCATAACATGAATTGTTAATTTATTGTTCCATACTGATGAAGCCCCTAGTTGATCAACAAAGAAGAACATTGAAATAAATACTAGACTTTGCTCAGATAGTAATTATGTTCCATCTTTCAAAATGTCAATTCATATGTAGATATCTTTTCATGATGTAATTCTTTAGGCTACTTCGTGTCTCTTTTCATGAAGTAGCATCTTTTCAACAAATTATTCTTACCTATAAAAAAAAAAAAAAAAAAAAAAAAAAAAAAACCCTGCACTGAAATATTACTCAAAAAAGGTAGTAGGTAGGCAAATCTATTTGGACAAGAGCTTGGGTGAGCTTTCAAAAACATTGGCCACTTTTAGCACCATTAAATTGATTGAGCTTGAACCAAACATATCATATATATCCAAGACACTTACCTGCAGGCCTTTAACTTGCATCTGCTGTATAAGTTCTGTAAAAATACCTGCAATGCAAGGTACGAATTTTAGAAACAATGTCCCCGTGAAAACCAAGAAAAAACATATGCACATACATAAAAGCATCATTTGAAATTTTATACAAAAAGAAATTCTAGGAAAGAGCCTCGTCAGAAATTCTATAAAATTCTTATGAATAAACAGAATGTGTACAAAAACAAAGGAAATGATGTTGCAGTAAAGTTCAACAAATCCAATTCCTCCAGCAGAAGACTCAGAACTTAAACTGCTTCTTTATGAGGCTAAGGTTCCCAAGGGTGATTGGGGGACCATCAGAAATTCAACAATGCTCTCTCCTCTTCTAGAGATTTTCCTTTTTTCCTCAAGGACTGGAGAATTGACTCTCGTCGACAAAAGCTTTAAGATTCCTAGTTAGTGAATAGACTTTACGATTCTTATATTTTCATAAATCTAATGCATTAAGTGGAACTAGCTGATAAAATGTCCACAGGGGAAGGAGCTCTCATGCCTAAAATGAAACTGCTAAAGAGCAGTACCAAATACCTTGAAGGACTTCATGATAAAACAATCAACAGTGGCAATCAGGGCTGGCGCTACGTTGTAGTCAGGGGGTTCAAATGAACCCCCTGACCCCAAAAAAAAAAACATTATATATAATATTTTTTTAAAAAAAAAAATTGTTTTGAACCCCCTACTATAAACATTTGCACACCCTGAAAGCCCAATCAAATTCAGCTTTAAACTCCAAAAAATATAAACAAGTCCAACAGAAAATTTTTGGTCTTTAATCTCAGGAAAAAAAAAAAGAAAAAAAAAAGCCTATAAATCAAATTTAAAAAAATCATAAATAAAAAAAGGGCCAAACCAAACCTAAGAGGGAAAAATGCAGTCCTCTCCCACTATCCCTCTTCACTCTCCAAACCCAAAGAAAAAAGGTAGCCACTTCACCCACAAACAATTTGCCGCCATCTTACTCAGATCTGCCGCCGCATTGCCAACGCTTGGACTGTCTCTGATCTGCCACCTCCGCTACTTGATCTGGTATTATCATCTCTCTTTCATTCATTGTGAGAGTGTGTGTTTGTAGTGTTTTGATAGACTTCTTTCACTAAATCTGTGTGTATGTGTGTGTGTGTGTGTGTGTGTGTGGGGGGGGGGGGGGGGGGGGGGGGGGGGGGGGGGGGGGGGGGGGGGGGGGGGGGGGGGGGGGGGGGTGATACTTTATCTTTGAGTTTTGAGTTTTTGACTAGTTGACCGTCTCCTTCTAAGCGTCTGTACTATTAAGTTTTTGTGGTGTTTGATATAAAGTATTGAGTTATGAGTTTTGTCTTTTGCTTTTTTGAGTCTTTGACCGAAGTGTGTGGGAGTGACTGTTGCTACGTGGGTGGGTCAGTACCTTAATGAAGAGTTGTAAAGAAATATAAAATAATTTATCAAAATGTCTTGCAAATTCATAAAAAATTGGTAAAGAGTAAAAAAAAAAAACTAATAAATTAAATTTCACTTACAACAATAAATAATATGTTATTGTATTAGAAAAAAATATGTCAAATGAACTTATAGTGTTTTTCTTAATAGATTTTGTATATTTATGTTACTTATTGACCCCCCTGAACAAAAATCCTAGAGCCGCCACTAGTGGCAATGAACAATAAATCACCCACCTTGGGCTAAAATCAAACAAGGATGGATTGAAGTTACCTATAATAGATTTCTTTCAATCTTCAAGATTTAGCTTATTTCAATTTCATCAACTAATCTGTTTCATTTAAAAAGAATCTTTTTTCTTTTTTAAATTTTTTGGTTGATAATTGGATAGTTACAACAGAGAGGGAGGACTTGAACCCTAGATGTCTCTATTGAAAGCATCAAAAGGTGCTAAACAGTTTGAGCTGCAAGTCTCTTCTGTTTCATTTGAAAGAATCTTGCAAAATCTTTAAATCAAATGGAAAAAAAAACTATTCTCAAAAGCATACCAGGATTAGACTTAATTGTGCACCAAGACATGACTGGAAATCTATAAGCTGCAACAATGAAATAAGGTAATTTAGAAAGCATACATGAGCACCATGATGAAATAACTTGAACGATTAAAGGAAATCAACTACTTAATTAATTTATAGGGAAAAAAAAATTGGCCCCATTTAAGCCAAAAGCTTAAGGTTATGAGTTTTGACCCGACTATATTATATTAATAACTCACTTATCTCATTACTAATCAATGTGGGACAACTTCACTCACACGTCTGTACACAAAACACAATACAAAGGCACGGAGAGAATATGTGAAATCTGATAAATTCTAATTTTAATTCATTAGAGCAAAAAAATAAAATCTTAAGAAAATTAAAGCTAAATTGTAAAATTTTAAAAAAAAAAATTGCAACAAAATTATGGTCCCGTTATTTTTGTGCATATATTCCATAACCTGGGCTTCATGTCTATAAAGGGTTTTGTTTTGGAGAAACTAAATATTAAGTAAGAAACTATAACTACCCACAAAGCTAAAATAGTATTTCCATGGAAAAAAAAAATGGAGAACAAGAAACCCTAGAATCTGACTCAGAATATTTTAGACTTTAGATACATATAAAGCAAAGTTAGAATAATAATTAAAATCTATATGAAAGTGAAGTTTTTTTTTTTATTTTCTTGAAGAACCAATTGGTGGGTAGGGAAAACGAGAATGAATCATGAATTATTAATTTTTCATACAAAATTGAGAGAGAGAGAGAGAGAGAGAGAGGGAGAGAACCTGTAGGTCTGGGAAAGTAGAAATACGAGCAACAACAAAAATTATAGAAGCTTGTGTTTTAAATTTTAATTTGAAGTATTTGTTTGTTTGGATTATACTATTTATACTATGAAGTTTTCGGAGAGGGAGTGAGAAACTGCACTTTTTCTTAACAAAGAATAGCTTACGCCTGAATTGAAATAAACTGTATAGTTTTTTATTTTGCCATCTATAAAATAGTGGTTCCACCTTGAATTTATTGTTCGATTAATATTTTCTAAATACAGTTTTCAAAAACTTGTATCCTATTTTTCTAATTTTGAATATAATTTTGAAAACGGCTAAATGGGTGTTTTTAGGATACATGAAATGTTTTTAATGACATAGTTATAAATAAATTGAAAATAGTGGACTCCACATATTTGACCAAACTCTTTTATCTCTTAAATTAAGGGGCTTATCTTTATCACAAAAAGAATTCCCGCACTTCAAATTTGAAGCTTATCATTAAAAAAAAATTAGATGAGCACTATTCCCTTATCATTATCCACACAAAAAAAATGGTAATCTACAGATTTTACATGTTACTTTTTGTAAATATTTAAAAAAAAATCTCAAAAATCAAAAAATGATCTCCTAAACAATTATTTTTTGTTTTTAGTATATTGAAAATTGTTTGTAGAAGTGGGAGCCAAACACGTAAAATATAAAAATTATTATCTGAAAAATAGTTTCAAGTTCAATTTTAAAAAAATTGTTTTTATACTGTTTTGAAAACAAAAACAAAAATTCTCTAACCAATCAGGCCCTTATGCATCTATGCGAGAGAGAAACAGATTGGGAGGCTGTAATTTTTTATTTTATTTTAATTTAGTAAATTTTACAACATTTTCTATTCCCAGTTATAATTTGGCCACCCTTGACATTATATTTTCTCACCAATAATAGCCAGCCATGTGATATGGAAATCCAACTTTTCTCCCCCAACCAAATAGTATGGGAGTAATGGATTCGGCCATGTGGCAAAAATCATGCACATGTTAGCTCCAATGTGCTAGAGCACAATATGATATGATCAAGATCTTGAAAGTTAATAATTTTTTTTTAATATCAAGAATTTTTTTTTTTTTTTAAACTTTTCAGATCTAAGAGGTAAGAGAAAAAGGTTAATTTTATAACTTTCAATTTGTGTACTTTAGGCTTTGCCATGGCAGTGCTAATACTTTGGGTTTTTAGTTTAATATAACTAGTCGCTAACCCGTGCGATACACGAGATTGTTTTAAATCAAATGTTAACATGTTCAGGTTTAAAAATTTCTCAAATTTCAATTATTGAAAGCTAAATTGGCTCTAATATAAGATGAAACATGTAATATTATGAAGTAATATTAAAAATGAGATAAATACAAATATTATGAAGTAATATATTACAATAATCATAATGTTCTCTTACATTTGGTTTAATAAGTATTACATAAGAACCAATAAATAGAATAAATATACAATTGTGCTTACATCTTCAAGCTTTATCCAATGCTTTTTAGGAATGTATTTCCTACCTTTCTTAGGCTCTTCTCTATTCTCAACTTCTTCAAGCTACTGAATTTTTCGCCAAATTAGTATCAAGTATAACACCAAATTATACCAATTCGTTAAAGATTTACAATGTAAAACCAAACACTCTTAATGTCAATAAATTTCATAATAAGCCCACCCCAACTATCGAATTATTAAAAAAGTTCAATATTTCTATAATCTTCATGAAAATAAGTATTTCATTGGTTTTCATCATGAAATTCAGAAATAAATAACAAAATAGATTATTTACACACAAAAAAACTTCAATATATCCAAGTTATAAATAAAATACCAGAACGAATTGTGCTAAGGTGGAAAATGGTACTATCTTTTGCCATATATAAATACAACATGACCTGAGACCTCAAAAGCTTATGTGAAACATGTTTAAATTGTACTATATGGTTTTATTCAAACATTAAGAATACAAAAGCCAGAAATCTAGATATTTATGGCATTTGTTTCAAGTTTATGCCAAACCAAAACTAAAGGCATGCCTGAGTGCAGTTCACAAAGGCTTTGTGGCTTGGTAGTGTTGTCAAAATTTGTGCAGTCTTCCAAAAAAAAAAAAAAACAATCTAAAAGGAAAAAAAAAAAGTCAAACCATCTCAAGCAAGGTAGTTCCAACAATTTTCCTGACTTTCTCATGAATCGAGTTGCTAAGATAGGATGGTATTAGACATCCAATTAAATGAGCAAAAACCCAAAATCAGTGTCATTGTCAACATGAATTACCAAGAATTAAAAAACTCGCCAAAAAATTAAGATTATTTAAATAGGTAACTGATTTAGTGATATATTCTAAATGCATTTCCACTTATGTTTACTTATAGAGAAATTATAATCAACATTAACAATTGTAAAGACTAAATAATAAACCGAAACTACACCAAATAGAATGGAATGATGCAAGGAAAGCCACGTGCATAAAAATGTAGAGATAACAGTTGATGATTAAGAGAGAAATTTTCTCCCGTCAGCACCACTTCAAACATAGTTTTTTGAGGCATCAATCAAGAAATTTGCACTTGAGAAAGAACTCCAATTTCTCATTTCACTTACAAAGTACAATATGTACTTTCCAAAATGTACATAAGGTTATCAACGTGATACGGAAACAGATGTTCTCAATTCTATGACTAAAATATTCAGATACCCTACTTGTTTGATCTTAATTCTTCCTTTCTTTTTTAATCTCCTTCATATCATCAAACAATTTGATTGTGAGAGCAGGCAGCTTACCCTCATAAAAAAAAATGAGAACCCTTCCTATATATGTTATTTTCTTCAAGAATTAAAGAGATTAGCATACAAATTTCAATGTTTTTATCCAGTGAAAAAACAATCACCTGCATCACCATAGTTGCTATTGTCAGCTAACTTCAACTCATGTTTTCTATAGTGACCAGTAATTTATAGAGGCAAAGGAACCCAGAAATTAAAAGCAAAAGCCTAAACTAAATCCTCTAATTGATTTAAGAATTCCATGTTGTTTTAGGCAATTGCTTTCAGTTATAGTCTTGCAGCCTTGCAAGTATTTGAATGTATCTTATCTAATCAATGTGTCAATTGCATCACACCTTGCATGTCCATACGCTCATGTGTTTGAAGACAAAATATCTGAACAACATTCAAATCTAAAAAACTAAACAACACTGTGCTCATGGGCATTTCTAAAATTTTAACAATGTTAAGCTACACTCTACAATTTTCTGTTTGTGTTGAAAAAAGTTTTAAACACTTGGGTCACATAGGCTACAAAAAATCTGCCCACACCAATTTCGCTAGTAGCATAGCATCCTCAACATATAAAATTTAGATTGTGTTGTGACACACAATCTGAACAATGTAATGAATGTCTAACCTCAACGTACTCCACACCAATTTCGCTAAGATTATCAAGAATGTTGTGTGATGAAAGCAAGCTGATAACTCCCCCAGAGCAAAAAACGTACTCCACACCAATTTCACTTAGTTTCCACTAAACAAATTCAAACCCATAGCTCAATTTCCACACCAAAAAAATAAAAAAAAATAAAAAATCAAATCAAATCAAATTGATTATCACCATTTTAATATCTTATTTAAAATATTGAAGATGTGACTCACTTCAAAAAATATTATAGTCAAAACACACTACTAAACTCAGTTACAGAGTTCCAAACTCAAAGACTTATCTAAGTGTGTGCACAAACTCAATTACAGATACAAAGAGAAACACAGCTAAAACTACAATTCAATCAACATTAAGTCTGACTTACAACTTTTTGCTTCTAAAATTTTAACAATGTTAAGCTACACTTTACAATTTTCTGTTTGTGTTGAAAAAAATTTTAAACACAAAAAAATCTACCCACACCAATTTCGGTAAGGTAGCATAGCATCCTCAACATATAAAATTTAGATTGTGTTGCAACACACAATTTGAACAATGTAATGAATGTCTAACCTCAACATAATGAATGTCTACAACATGCATAAAAGAAAATACATCTTTTCTAAGCACAACTCAAAAAAAGCTTTAAATCAAGTTTAGTGTAGTTATATCAGTTTTGGCATAAAAGTAAACCACAATCAAGTGAACAAATCAGAAGTTCTCAAAATTTTAAATCAAGGCAGTTAAAAACTAAAAACAGAGTTCAAAAAATTTCATGTCCCAAATCATTTCATTAAGCAAAACATTGAAGCCAACCACACAAACACAGAAACCTAGTCACGGAGTACAAAACCGACAGAACAATATGAAACACAGCATTAATTTCAGCGAAGCTTAAATACATACATAGTATGTACACATATACACACAAATAGAACACAACTAAACAAATTGAAACCCATAGCTTAGTTTCCACACCAAAAAAAAAAAATCAAATTGATTATACTAAACTCAGTTACAGAGTTCCAAACCCAAAGACTTATCTAAGTGTGTGCACAAACTCAATTACAAATATAAAGAGAAACACAACTAAAACTACTGAAAATTGAATTGCAAAGAACCAAAGGTCAACGTGAAACAAATATATGAGCCAAAGATGGTAAATTTGTTAAATAATTTAAACTGGGGAATTTATAAAATCAAAGAAAAACAACCATCGGTACCCTGCCTAAAATAACACTAATTAAAAAAAGCAAAGGCTTTACAAATCAATGTCAAGCATCTGTTCTTCCTAAATCAAAACCAATCAGACCACAATTCCAAAACCTAAATCATATTCCCAAATAAAAAAATAAAATAAAATAAAATAAAATAAAATAAAAAGAGAAATATTTCCTCTGTTTTCATCATTAAGTAGGCTGCCTTTCCTTTGTTTGGTTTCAATTGAAAAACTTAAATTCAAAGAAAAGAGAAAGAGGAAAGCAAGTGTACCTAGGCATTGGGTGTGGAAAGGGTGATATGCTGAAAAGGCCAAAATGGGTACATTGAAAAGGCCCTTATGCTATTTCGTGATATGCTGCTAATTTCGCCATGGACTATATCACAGTTTCATCGTGCTGGGAGCTGTTGCACTTTTGAATAAATCAAGCATTGGGACTCAACTGCATGCCTATATTGCAAAGTTGGGCTTAGATTCAGATGTCTCTGTTGGCAGTTCACTGATGACTATGTACTCCAAATCTGAAAGTGTAGGAGATTGCCGCAAAGCATTTGATCACATAGAGAATCCTGATTTGATAGGTTGGACAACCATAATTTTCAGCTATGCTCAACATGGGTGGGAGAATTTGAGTTTTGGGTTTTGATTTTGGGGGAAGGAAAGGGTGAGTTTAGGTCTAGGGGAAGGTGATGTTAGTGTGTGAGAAGAGGAGAGATTTTGAAGAAGTATCGGTTTTAGGTTTAGGTTTTGAAGAAGTATCGATTTTGTAATGTGTATTTGGTGGGGGAAAATCAAAACATATAAATCAAATTTAAAAAATAAAATAAAATGCTGACGTGGAAAATTGTGGAAGTTTCAAAAGTTTCGGTTATATATATGTATGTATTTAATTTGTATCTTCCCATTTAGTTTATGGATTTCAAATCCATATTTAAATGGTGGATGGGCTTGAGATTTGGGGAAGTTCTATAATCTATATCTATATATTACTAAAAGCTGAAGCGTTGCGTTTAATGCTGCTGCTCTCACGTTGCGCCACATCAGCTGCCACGTCATTTTTTTTTTATATAATATAATTTGTCTTACAATTTTTAAATGGTTTTTACAATTTTCAGCCTTATAAATGCAGCCCACTACTTATTTATTTACTTCCACTATCACCTTATAATAAATTTTCCACTATCACCTATAATAAATACAGCTCACTACTTACTTATTTACTTCCACTATCATCCTATAATAAATCTGTATAATTAATTCAATCCACCTCTTATTTATTTAGTTCCACTATCAAGCCCAACCCCAAAGCCTTTATTTAATCTGTATCTTCCCGTTTAGTTATGGATTTCAAATCCGTATTTAAATGGTGGATGGGCTTGAGATTTGGGGAAGTTCTATAATCTATATCTATATATTACTAAAAGCTGAAGCGTAGCGTTTAATGCTGTTGTTCTCACGTTGCGCCACATCAGCTGCCACGTCATTTTTTTTTTAATAATATAATTTGTCTTACAATTTTAAAATGGTTTTTACAATTTTCAGCCTTATAAATGCATCCCACTACTTATTTATTTACTTCCACTATCACCCTATAATAAATACCGCCCACTATTTACTTATTTACTTCCACTATCACCCTATAATAAATCTGTATAATTAATCCAACTCACCTATTATTTATTTAGTTCCACTATCAAGCCCAACTCAAAACCTTTTTAGTTCAGCTTTAAAGTTTTTTGTGAGCCTTTTCAGCTTAAAGGAAGGAAATAAATAAATAAATAAATAAACAAACAAACGTTGAAGCCTTTCAAGCTTTAGGATTTTTTTTTTCCAATCTATATATTACTAAAAGCTGAAGCGTAGCATTTAATGCTACTGCTCTCACGTTGTGCCACATCAACTGCCACGTCTTTTTTTTTTTTTATAAAATAATTTGTCTTACAATTTTAAAATGGTTTTTACAATTTTCAGCCTTATAAATGCAGCCCACTATTTATTTATTTACTTCCACTATCACCCTATAATAAATCTTCCACTATCACCCTATAATAAATACAGTCCTATAATAAATCTTCCACGTCTTTTATTTACTTCCACTATTACCCTATAATAAATCTGTATAATTAATCCAGCCCACTTCTTATTTATTTAGTTTCACTATCAAGCCCAACCAAAAGCCTTTTCAGTTTAGCTTTAAAGTTTTGTGTGAGCCTTTTCAGCTTAAGGGAAGGAAAAAATAAATAAATAAATAAACAAACAAACGTTGAAGCCTTTCAAGCTTTAGGATTTTTTTTTCCAATTTTTCTATAATTGTTTTTAACATTTATTTTTTTAATATTACACTTCTCCAACCTTTCCTCTCCCTTACCATTTCATCTCCCCACTACTTCTTCAATCTTTCTCCCTCCCTTACCTTTTCATCTCCCCACTACCCTCTACATTAATATCATTCTTCCTATTTCCCTTCATCTTCCTTTATTTTTTTCTCTTCTTATTCACACACTCTTACTATAAATTTGTCACTATCTCTTCTATTCTATGCATAGTTTTCCCTCACCAAAAAAAAAAAAAAAAAAAGGTTTCCTCTCTCTCTCTAAATTTTTTGGTGATTTTTTTTATTTTTCTTGCATCTCTACTTTAGGTTGATAATTTTTTATATTCTTTAAAACTCTATTTTGGGTTAGTGTGATTTAGTTTTTTTTTTTTTCTTTTAATTTTTTTTAAATTTTTTTTCTCTTTTATTGTTAAATGTTATCCTATTGCATTCTAAAGAATTAAATATAGCATATAAAAATATAATATTATTCTATTACATAGCATGATTTGGATAATTTGCTATTTATTCTGTTACATAACATAATTTTTTATAGTGCTCAATTTAGATGTCAAACTATGAGACTTTACTAATTTTTGTTTATTTTCTAATCCCTTGTAGTGGGCAAAGTACTCTATAATGCCATTTATTTAAAGAAAAACAAAGATTAGCCAAACGAAAATAATCGGATAGGTGACAAATTTTAACTTTTGCAATTTTATTTTAATTATTATTATTTTATAATCTTAAATTTTGCTAATAACTGTTTATTTGATAATATGTTTTGGGTGGCCGAAATTATAATTTCTACAAAGAAAATAACCTTAATAGATTATTAAAAACAAAATTTTATCCTAATATTGGTTCAATTAATCATATTAAGTTTTATTAATTTTTTTAAGTTTAAGTTTTTTTTTGGTGTTTTGGATTATTTCTATATTACATTTATGATTGTTCCTATAATAAATAAAAATATAATTACGAAATACATTACTCATTATTAGATTAGTTTAAATTGTAAAAAAAAAAAAAAAATTAATAAAACTACCATAAAAATAATTATCACGCGCAATGCGCGGGTTTGCGACTAGTTAAAATAAAAGAAGCAACCAAGTCAAAAAAGTTCAAAAAAAATTACAAACCAAATGAAAGGTAGAGAGGTAACCACGTGTCCAGCTCTTCACATGGGGAATGAGTAGTGCCTGCCAGCCAATGCCATAGTGACAGACAACTCATTGAAAAGGAAAAAAAACTTTGCTTTTGGTACATTCCAACATGTACTACATGACAGACTAATATATAGAACAGGTCAATGTCTGGGCTAGATTTAATAATTATGTATTCCATACATAGCCATACCCTCCCATAAATAATATCCATAAACCCATAACATGTTTATGCATTCTCAATATTGGTTTTTTGATTGAGAACTTCGACAACTGTTTCAAGATTCCTCAGCAATCACAACTGCTTCAAGAGCAGCACCGGGATCTTCAGTCCTTGAAGATTTCTCAGCAATCTTTTTTTGCTTGAGATATTCGACAACTCCTCGAAAAGCATCAGCGGGATCTTCACTCCTTGAAAGTTCCTCAGCAATTTCAGCTAGGGTAACCTCTGCATTTGTTAGAAGTATTGGTTAAATGATTAAATTTATCATGTTCCAACAGCTTAAGCTTTTAGGACAATCGGTAGTTTAACATGGTATCAGAGCATGTGATCCTGAGTTCGATCCTTGTCTCCTCCACTCTACCTCCCATTTAAATTCCCACGTGTTGGGCCTCACCTATTAAAAGGTAGTTTCGGCCCACACGTAAGGGGGAGTGTTAGAAGTATTGGTTAAATGATTAAATTTACCATATCCCAACAGCTTAAGCTTTTGGGACAATCGGTAGTTTAACAGCATTCGCAAACAATCCTTCAATCTGTCCATAGAGTCCGTGGTCTTCATTGACATCAAGATAAGTAGAAGCCAACTTCTTGAACCCATACATGGTGCAATATGACATTCTCACTTGCATGTCCATGCGGCCTGGGCGAAACAAAGCAGGATCAAGCCGGTCAAGGTGGTCCTTACGATTGGTGGTGAACACAATAATTCGCTCATCTCCACAGCTCGACCATAATCCATCTATGACATTCAATAAACCCGAAAGTGTGAACTGAAAAAAGAAGAAAACATTATGGAAAATATTGTCAGATAAATTCGTTAGATAATGTCAATTGCAAAAGTCTGTGTGATAGTACTGGTGTAGCAAATGACATACTAAACTCTATTTTCTGATAAGTCATCATATATATATTGGAGTATTTGCAACTAGAACTAGGTTTGAAGAGACTAAAGAATGCTAACCTTATAGTAAGAAGCCTTATTTTCTTCCCCTCTCTTTTCCAGCTGTGCACAATCTATATCCTCTATTATCATTATTGAACGATTAGATGTTGAAAGCAATGCTTTTCTCAAGTCTGAATCTGAATTTATTTTTGAAATCACCAAATCATAGATATGATACTTGAGGTAATTAGCCATGGCAGCAATCAAGGTTGATTTACCGGTACCCGGAGGGCCGTGAATCAAATACCCTCGCTTCCATGCTCTGCCAACTTTCTTGTACCACTCCTTTCTTCTAACAAACCTGTCAAGATCATCTTTGAGCCTGCTCTGCAGCTCTGGGTCCATTGCTAACTTCTCAAATGTAGCTGGATGTTCAAGAATGGTAGAACTCCATTCTCGACCAGTTGCAACAGGCATATCAGGGTGACAATTAAGGCTATAAAGCTTTACCACCTTTTCTTCTCTTTGTATTTCCTCAGCACAATGTAATACATGAGGTAAATAAGCCTCTAACACATCCTAATCTCTTATCAAAGGTAAGCTCAAAAAAATAAAGAGGTTCGCGATCGGGGTGCTCAGATTTTTCTGAGCGTAACTTCCATTTGAGCCTAATGTCTCCGATTCCGAATTTATCAATAAACTCTTCCTCCATCGCAATATCACAAATTGGTTTATTTTGTTTAATTGTTTTTGTACATATGAAACGTTTTGGTTTTCGTGAATCATTAATCTTCTTTCTTAGGTAGGCTGTGGCAGCATCATAGATTTGATTGCGAGAGAGACCATAATACTCTTCAATTTCGATGACAGTGACTCGACGAAAGGAATAACCTCGATAGATGATTGAGAAGAGATAAGTGCTGACTGCGGTAGGTATAAGATCTTTTACTA
Source organism: Quercus aquifolioides (assembly GCA_019022515.1). Classification (NCBI taxonomy): domain Eukaryota; kingdom Viridiplantae; phylum Streptophyta; class Magnoliopsida; order Fagales; family Fagaceae; genus Quercus; species Quercus aquifolioides. The sequence continues at coordinate 19,019,990 of CM032332.1, read as the reverse complement.
TGGGGCTTAGGATAACCACAGTAGCAGCTGTGAACAATGGTGCCAAGGATTTAAGCACCTCCATGAGATTAAACATGGTTTGAGGGTATGGTTGTATACCTCTTCCAAATCCTGAAAAAATTAGAACAATGGGTCAAATGACAACTTTTTTATGAACAGTATTTTGAACAAAGTTTTTCTCCCGGGGAAATTCTTCAAACCTCTATATATATAACGGTTAAATTTTAAAAATCTCATCATTAAATTTCATGATATTTATATTCTTAACATGTATATCAAATTCCGTTTAAATCAAATGTTACTTTTAAATTATAAAAACTTAAAATTTTAATATTTATTTAATGATATAACAATTGACAGGAACAGAACCAGAATTCAAACTTGAGGAGCCAAAGTCTAAAACAATTTTTTCTTTTTTATGATCTACAAATTTAAAAAAAAAATTCATTATTTCCGTATTTCGTAGTTCTATACACTAACTAAAAAAAAAGAAACTTCTCAACAAAAAAAATCTAAAACCAAAATAATCACAAACAGACAAGTACAAGTTTATATATATTACTAATATTAGCCACGTCACACAAAGAAATAAAAACAAAAATTTTGATAAAACCAAAACAATCAGACTAAAACTCAATTGGTCTCATAAAAAAGTCACTTATGACGTACCAAACACTGGTCTCACAAACTCACTATCACAGTTGACAGTACTCACAAAACTAGTCAAGTACTACTGTCCTAGTGCCCCCTTTATTTCTTTATAAATAAAACCAAAAAAAAAAAATTACAAACAGTCGAACACCGAAACCAGTCCACACAAAAAGCCACAAAATTACACAGTAGTTGAGAGACACAACACACCAGTTCATAAAAAGCCACAACTAACAAACACACCAATCAACACACCACAGTTCATAAATAAAAAAACGCAGAGGGCAGAAGGCTAACCGGCTAAGGTAGAGCAATATAGCAAAGGATCTGAGGAGGAGCAGCAGCAGCAACAGTTCGGATCTGATCCGCCAATTGATATTTAATCTTTTAAAAATTTGGAAGTATAAAGAACATAATAAAATTATGCAATTCAAATGTTAAATTTTCAATATTCACATTTAATATAAAGATATATAAAGAGTATGAAGGATCTATTTCTAAAATTTTAAATTAGTTTAAAAAGAAACTTTGTTCAAGTAATATAAAAAGTTTGAATGATTTATTTTTTAGTTTCTAAATTAATTTGAAAAGAAACTTTGTTCAAGTATTTCTTAGTTTTGCTTAGACAAACAGTTAAAATTATGGAAGTTTTGAGTCGCTTCACAAAAAGGACATCAGCCGTAAATTTTTTGGAATAAATCTCCACCTATGTGCTAATAAAATTTAAATATAACCCTAGCAAAAAAAATTAAATTAAAAGAATATGCAATAACCAAGAAAATTAATCACACAAGACTTAATCTACTGCAATAAAATAGAGAATGCAATGTCCGAGTTTACGTCCAAAATAGTTGAACCTAAGCACAATCAACCATGGCTCACAAGAGTCACAACTAACTAAAACAGTAATATCTCAGTAAATCATTCATTAACACCTACATTAGCAAACACTAACACATAAAATCACACAAACACATGATAATGAGCACTCATCAAGCATTTAAGCAAAAGATCTGACACATTTTAGCCTGTTTGTTTCCCGAGAAAAACGCATGGAAAACTACAAAGTCAAAACAAGCCTTTCACCGAAACAAAAATCAACTCAACTCAGCTCAACGCAATGCAATCATTTAGCTCAGTTCCACAGTTCCTCTGTACCAAACAATGAAGCAAAAGAAAATGAAATTTTAAAAAAAAAAAATACACATAGAGAGACAACTGACCTGAAGTGGATCGGAGGAAGAGAAGTGATAGGCGGCGTAGGTCTGAGGCTGATCGGCGGCTTGGGACGGCTGGTGGGTCGGTGACGTCGAGCTTCGGTGGCGGTGACGTTGAGGATGAGTCGGGCCGGCGGCGGTGAAACAGAGAGGTGAGAGTTTGATGGAGTGAGCTTGAGAGAGTTTTGAGAGAAGGTGAGAGTTGAGACAGAGAGATGAGAGCTTCAGAGTGACACTGAGAGAGAGGCACGGTAAGAATAAAAGAAAACAAAAAAATTATCAAGCGTATATTACTTTAATCGGGCTGGAGAATAAAAAAAAAAAAAAATTTAGCTCTCAGCTATCGTGTACAGTTATATATAGCTGGTAAAAATTTTAGCTTGCTGTGAGTGCTCTATGTGAGCGTTTGGATTCAACTGAATCCCGCGTTTTCACAGCTGCGTTTCCAGATTTTTTTTTTCTTTTTTTTCCTACACGTAAACAGTAAAATTACTGTGTAGAGACAAAAATTACTCACTGTTTATTACTGTTTATATACTGTTCACATAATAAAAAAATATTAAAAATGGATTCTACGGTACTATTTACACATTTAAAAATTATTTTGCTACAGTGTTTTCAGTTTTCAATTTTCAGTTTTCAATTTCAGCAACAATAAGTTCAATCAAACGGACCAAGTCCACGACAAATTTGAAAAATACAATAAGGTTGTTTGGTGCAGTTAGATCAATGTATAGTACTAAAAATACTGTAAAACTTATAAATAATAAATAAATTAATTAAATAGTATAAAAAAGTTAAATAATAAAATAATTATTATTTATCTCAAACATAATGTAATACCTCTGTAGAAACTCAGTGAAACCAGGAACGCAACAAGCTCTCCGCTCTGAAAAAGGCACTGTTTATTTATTTATTTTTTTTCTTCCTCCTCTTCGTACAGCTTGCACTCTCCCCATGTTTCGCCCTATTAAATCCCTTTTTATAGTCCCAGCTGCGTCACTGCTCACTATTCCTTTTTTTTTGCAGAACTACTCACTATTCCTGAGCGTGTCTCACATGGCTAAGGTAATTGATGAGAAACTTCGTGTAGATAAGATTCAAATTTAAACTTAAAAGCAAAAAAGCTGCAAAAAATTCAAAATATCTAAACTAAACGACGCGGTTTCATAATTCAGTGGATAGCTGATTGCCGATTGCGTTTGGCATTTTTGCTTTTTTATTTTATTTTATTTTTTTTACCAGCGCTCCTTGGACGGTTCATGAGGAGCTGTTATATGCTGTACCCGACATATATGTCGAGTACCTCACAGGGAGGCGGGCCCCACACATTTGTGGGGCCCGCCTCCCTGTGAGGTACCCGGCATATATGCTAGGTACAGCATATAAAAATTGGTTCATGAGATACAAATAAATAGTGTTAAACGTGTTTTTATAACTCAAAAATTATTTTTTTATTATTTTCAACAACAAATTTTTAATTTTTAGTAAAATAAGAAATATTCATACACACATTTAAAGCCCAAAATGCGTGTTTCTAACCCCAAAATCTAAAATGCGTGTTTTGTAATTATTGCCTACGCGCATTATCAAAAAACAGCTTTTCCAGAAACTAGGGGTGTGTCGGTTCGGTTTCGGTCGGTTTTCTAAACGTTGGCCAACCGAAACCGAAATTTTCGGTTTGTGAAATTCTCAACCGAAACCGACCGAAATAATTAGAAAACCATCGGTTTCGGTGGTATTTCGGTTTCCGTCGATTTCGGTCGGTTTTCGGTTAAGCACATGGGCTATCTATTTTTCCAAAACTCTAAGCCAACATCACACATCACAGTCACAAAAAGAAAATAACAACTCAACATCACATTTTTTTCAATAAGAAAATAACATCTCAACATTAGATTCACAAAAAAAATAGCATTGATTTAGTATTAAACAAAACCCAAAATACAAAAAAAGAGAGAGGGTTATCAAGAAATTAAAAAGAGACTAGAGAAGGTCACCGTGAGAATGAAAAGATCAAGCCGCGTGGGGAGGCCGGCATGTGAAGGCATGTGGAGGCGGCAGCAGAGGCGTGAGGCGTGAGGTCGATGGAGGCGTGAGGGAGATGAGGGAGATGGAGGCGTGAGGCGTGAGGCTTGAGGGCGATGAGGGAGATGGGGGCCGGCATGCGTGAGGGAGGGCGATTAGGGAGATGGAGGCCGGCGTGCGTGAGGGAGATGAGGGAGATGGAGGCGTGAGGGCGATGAGGGAGATGGAGGCCGGCGTGTGTGAGGGAGATGGAGGCGTGAGGCGTGAGGGAAATGGAGGCCGGCGTGCGTGAGGGAGGGCGATGAGGGAGATGGAGGCGTAAGGGTCTGAGGGAGATGAGGGAGATGACTCAGATGAGGGGTGTAAGTGAAAGTGGGGTAGGTAGGGTAAGGGTAGGGTTTTTATTTTCTTTAGTTTCAATTAGTTTCTGTTTAATTTAATTAATTTAAGTTAATTAGTTTAATTTTAGTTAATTAATCTAGATTAACTAATGGGCAGTGGGCTTCTTTCAAAAAAAAAAAAAAAAGGCAGTGGGCTTGAGTTATTTTGGCAAGGCCAAGCCCACGTTTAAACACCTTATATTATATATATTTAATATAAAATATAATATAATAATATATAATAATATATTTTGGTTCGGTTCGGTCGGTTCGGTGCATTCAAATCTGCAACCGAAAACCGAACTGAAATTTTCGGTTTTTTATATAATAAAACCGAAACCGAACCGAACCGAAATTTTTGCAACGGTTCGGTCGGTTTGAAGCGGTTTTTTCGGTTCGTCGGTTTTTTGCACACCCCTACCAGAAACGGAAGAAAATCGCGTTTTGAAAACAGACCGAGCAGCTTTACCAAAAACACAAATTTTAAAATGTTACTGTTGGTCATTTTAAGCATTATCTCTAAACTACGCTTATTTTTATTTTGAAATCCCAATTTTACCAAGATCTCTATAAAAAAAATACCATAATTCGATCTTCGTCTACTACTGCAGGCTTCTTCTTCAAAATATCTAAACTGAACGAAACAAAAAAGCTGCAAAAAATTCAAAATATCTAAACTGAACTACGCTCAAAATATCTAAACTGAACGCGCGGTTTCATAATTCAGTGTGCGGTTTCATAATTCAGTGGATAGCTGATTGCCGATTGCGTGTGCGTGTACTACTAACAACTGATTATCCTTGTTTCTTTTATCAAGGATATTGCACTGATAACATTTTTATAATACTTTTATAATAAATGATAGGTGATTAGTTATTGTTGGTTCAAATTTACACTTAATATTAAGATTATTTTTTTGCTCCAATAATAATAACCAGTAACAACTTATCACTTAAAATTTATTGTAAAAATGTTATAAAAATATTGTGGACATATCATTTCACGAATCACAAATTGTTGTTGTTTTCTTCAACAAGAAAACTGTGCAAGCGATAGCCACACGCAAGTGGCTGTGTGGGTTTGTAATATTATTTACAAATGTTGTGTGAATTTGAAACATAGTTTACAAAGGAATTGGGTTATAACAATATAGAAAGGGTCCGGTTAATATGTGCTCTTAGGGCACACATTAAGCCATCTATTTTTAGAAACATTTTTTTGAGAATTGAAAAGGTTGTCAATACTTTTTCAATTCCCGATAAAATATTTCTAAAAATAGATGACTTAATGTGTGCCCATATAGAAAATTATATCAAAATCAAATGTTATAATATGCACAATGGGTTTTCTTATTATTTATTTTAATTTATAGTAAAACACTATATATTCTTAATTTTGTTTAGACCACATTTTTTCTAATGTGACATATATGTAATTGTAGTGGCAATTTTTTTTTTTTTTTTTTAAACTGTGATGTTAAAATAGAATTGTGATAGTATGAGAAAATTGTGAGATTAGTTTTCTAATTTTCTGTATAATTATGCATGGTTTTAATCTTTGAATTAATTTATGATGTCTTTTTAACACACTACAAAAAAATGGGTTTCTAGCCGCGTTTCAAAAACGTGGCTATAGACACCAAAAACGCGACTATAGGTCTAGAGCCGCGTTTCCTTAGCCGCGTTTGCAAACGCGGCCTAAACACCGCAGCAACAGGCCTATAGCCGCGTTTTTAAAAAACGCGGCTATAGCCAGAGTTATAGCCGCGTTTTTAACCGCGGCTATAGGCCAGATTGGAGCTGCATTTTAACCGCGGCTAAGGGTTCGGACCTATAGCCGCGTTTTAGAAACGCGGCTATAGGTTTTTTTAAAAACAAAAAAAAAAATTTGGGTTTTTTTTTTTTTTTTTTTTTTCGGAAAACAAAAAAATATATATTTTTGGGTTTCTTTTTTTTCCAGAAAATTCAAAATTCGAAATTCAAATAAAAAAAATTCAAAATTAAACGTAAATATCCAAAAATTTCAAAATCAAACACAAACCCAAAAAATTCAAAATCAAACACAACATTCTCACAATACAAAAACACCCAGAAAATTAAAAATCAAACACAACATACTCACAATACTAACACACCCAGAAAATTCAAAATCATACACAACGTGCTCCAAAATATAAGAACACAAACTCATCTAAACATAATCACAATATCGGCAACACAGTAGCACAAATTCAAGCACAGATGCAAAAAATTCAAAATCAAATATTGCTAGAATATCCACTTCATTCAAAATTTTCAGTAAATCTATTGGCAAATTAGTGTACTTGAGATGAAGAAAAAAAGAAGCAGCAGCTCCAAAGAAACAAAGAAAAAAAAAAAAAAAAGTTACCCAGATAAGAAGAAGGAAGAAAAAAAAAAAAAAAAAAAGAGTTACCCAAATGTGAAGAACAAAGAAAGAAAAAGAAAAAAAAAGAAAAAAGAAGTGTCACCCAGATGTGAGGAAGGAAGGAAAAAAAAAAAAAAAAAAAGGAAAGAGAGAAGACTTACGGTGGAGGACTAGTGAAGAATGAAGAAATAAGGAAAAAAGAAAGAAGAAGAAGAAATAAAAGAAAAGAGGAAAGTGGGGTAGGTGGGGATATAGGTGGGAAAGGATGGGGCACGTGGGAAAGCTGAAGAAATTTTTTTTTTTTTTTTTTTGGGTGTTACATATAGCGGCGTTTTTAAAAACGCGGCTATAGATCATGTCACTAAGGGAGACCTGTAGCTGCGTTTTTGAAAAACGCGGCTATAGCTTACGTTTAGCTGCGTTTTAAAACGCGGCTAAAGGTCAGCTATAGCCGCGTTTTTTAGAAAACGCAGCTATAGGTCCCTTTTAAAAAAATTATTCAACTGGACCTATAGCCGCGTTTTTTAAAAACGCAGCTATAGCATGAGGTTTTAGCTGCATTTATCACGAGGCTTTAGCCGCGTTTTTGACAAACGCAGCTATAGGTTAGCTATAGCTGCGTTCTTTGTAGTGACATATTGTGATATGTTTGAATTGATATTATATGAATGCATTGATGAATATGTGTCTAAAGGGTTTATGAGACTCTTTGGCTCATCTCTATAGTTAGAGATTATATTAGTAATTTATGCAACATGTATATTTTTATTTTTTGTTATTGTGGATGGATAAGACAATTTTTAAAATTATTTGGTAACGTGGCATCCCCAATTTTTTTGAATTACAAATAGAATCTTTGTAGTAGGGTACTTAACTATGTAATTTTTTGGGCCAATGTTTTTGGGCAATTTTTTTGGGCCATTGTTTTTGGCAATGTAATTGAAGGCTATGTAATTTAATTTTGGAAGGCATGTAAGAGGATGCCACAAATTTGAAAATACAATAAGGTCATCTGGTACAGTTAGACCAATGTATATTACAAAAAATACAATAAAACTCATAAATAAAATAATAAAATAAATATTATTTATCTCGAACATAACCTAATACCTCTCTAGAGACTCAGTGAAACCCAGAACGCAACAAACTCTCCGCTCTGAAAAAGGTACTGTTTATTATATTTTTTCCTTCCTCCTCTTCGTACAGCTTGCACTCTCCCCATGTTTCGCCCTATTAAATCCCTTTTTATAGTCCCAGCTGCGTCACTATTCCTGAGCGTGTCTCACAAGGCTAAGGTAATTGATGAGAAACTTCGTGTAGATTAAGATTCAAATGTGTTGCTTTATGGAGATGGTGGTTGAAGGAGACAATCAGCCGGTCATGTCCGCTTTGGAGCTGAAGAGAAGTCTTTCATCTCGGGTAGGCCATATTATACAAGACGTGTAAGTCATAAGTTAATAGAAAACAGATGGAGAAGAGGCAATTCAAAACGTGTTTCTTATTTTTATGAGCCAATAAATATGCATCAAACAGATGAAAGAAAAGTGCATGTTTTCTACACCATCTACCTAAGTAACACACAAACATGGCATGCTTTTTGATGCGCTTTTTTACGCATGTTTTTTCATTTTTGAAAATGAAAACCAAAACAAGCCAGAGAAAACGATGTGAAAAGGAAAACAAATATGGTAAAATGTTATACTTTTAGTCCTTGAAATTTGGGCTAAGTTCAATTCTGATTTTTCAAATCTATAAGATCCAAATTTGATTCTTGAGATTTCAAAAATTGAACAATTTTGTCCTTTCATCTATGGGTTAATTTGATTTTGTTCCTTATATATGAGTTATTTCCATTTTTGTCCTTTTATGGTTTTGGTTCAGCTTTGGTACTTAAAAAATTATGGTAACTAGAATCTCGTTAGTCACGTAAAAAAGAAAAAGAAAAAGATTTAGTGACTAATGGCTCGTTTGGTATATAAACTTAAACACATGTTTTCAATTTTTAAATAATATTACACGTATTTCTATACACTTTTTCACCCACACATATTTCCAAAAAAACTAAAAACTATTGTTTAAACACACGTACCAAACGGATCCTAAATTATGGACATTATTAGGCTCTAAACTTGTTTGGTTATGTAACAATTTATAAAACTATTAATGTGTACTATTTAAACAAGTTATATAACTCATTCAACAAGTTATAATCAAACTACATATGGATGGCTTCTAGGGATTAATGGTAATGGAGCAAGGTGAGGTCGAATCATGGGTGTCTCGTCCCTATCTCGTTTATATGAAATTTTGGTGTTAATGCATTGCAACATCTATGGCCTTGAGAGGCAATCCAATGGATTTATATAATCTTGTGGGTGGAATGAGGTAGTAAATTATAACTAATTACATTTTATGTGTCTAGAGTATGTTAATATATAAAGATTTGATGTGCTTACACATGTAAATCGAATGTTTGCTAGCTTTGTTCAATTCATACATAGACTCTTGCAAGTGGGTCTGAAATACTTATCTTATATACTCAAGTGGATGGATTTTAACAGGGCGGTGCGCTTTAAAATTCACACCAGTTGGGACTTGGGAGTCTTTGCAATATGAATCTAATTTCGAGTATTCCAACATACTTCTGAACTTTTGTTCAATCCTCTGCATATTCTGAAGTAAATTTCCAACCCTACCCATGCATGCACACCCTTACTTTCAATCACTCATTTGAGTTCTTGGCTGCTTGCAAGTCATGATTTATGAACAGACCATTTCAACATCTTCATTTTGGTCTAACACTTCTAAGATAAATAAAATAGCAAACTGAAAGTCAAACTTACCTCAGGAAATAGAAGAGCAATTAAAATACCAACAGTTGAAACTAAGATTTTTCAGATATCTATTATACCTACAGGATTCTTTCTTGAGTATGCTTACATTCTAGCTTCATTTGAAGGTCTCCATACTCATGATGCATTTATACTTAAGAAGTTCATAGCTAGTTTATGGACTCTTCCTGTTTCCTACTCCATAGACTTCAAATATAACATACTTTTTTTGATAATAAAATATAACAGACATCATAGTAACAAAAACGTAAACTTTTTCTTCTGTTTTGGGGAAAATTCTGAGAAAGAGCTCCAGTCAAAGAGATTGCATCTTTTTCACTCTGAACTGTCCTCCAAACCTAGAAGTTCGATGTATAAGAATTAGTATCACTCCAACATTCAGTCAAAGAATTAGTATCATTCTAGGTGCATGACTCAGAACTTGGGGATAAATCATTGGCAAAAAGCATCAGTTTTGGGGAAAATTCTGGCTAAGAGCTTCTGTCAAAGAGACTGCATCTCGTTCGCTCTGATCTTTTCCTCCAAACCTTGTAGTTCAATAGATTACTAGCATCGCTCCAACGTTTGAGCTCTGACATCGAAAACGGACCGCCTTTTTCACCATGCAGACCCACACAATAACATATAGAGCATCCAGTGTTCTCGATTGCTTGCTTTCTAGGTGTATGATTCAGAATTTGTTCATCATCCTTCAGGAAGAAAAGCCGTGGAATGGTGCTGCTCTCTTTGAAGAATGTCATCACCTTTAACATCAGGGGCAAATTTATGATATTGTTCAGTTGATTTCTTGTGAAGAGGTCCTTCAGAGTGCTGCCTCTCTTCCGGAATAGGCACACGGAATTGGACTGCCTTTTCTGGGGCGACTAAAGCTAAGCCATGGAAATAAACACACAACTCAATATAGAGGGTTAAACTTTCTACTTTATCAAGGAACATCGACAGACTGAATCAAAAGCTAAATTGAAATTACAGGGCATTTCATTACCCAAATTGGGGCCAAATAAACAACTGAACTGGACAGTCTTTGCTGATAAACCCCCACGGCTCCCATGAGGGATATTTTCCACCATTTGGGTAGCAAGAAGTTCCATTGCCTTTAAAATCAGTGCCGGGGAGTTCAGAAGTCCCATTCCAATTCCAGTTTGTTTGTACTTCATAATTTTTTTTAACTTATAAAAAATAAAAAATAAAAAAATTTACCTGTCCGTGAATGATTGAAGAGTGAGAGAACTCTCTCAATCTCAGTCTCCCCTCCCTAACAATCAAAATGCAGAAAGAAAAATGTTAGCAGACTTAAAATTATAATTGATTTGATCAACAATTAAAGTGTTAATTTTGGTGGGTTTCTTCTCTACTTAAAGGCTACTACTAAATGTATGGAATGACTAGACAAACTTCATAACTCAATTATATTTTTATCTCAACTCCATCTCAGCCATTACTAATACAACTCCAAAAATATTCTAGCTTTGAGAGTGAAAGAAAGAGAAAACCAACCATTATAAAAGAACTGAGTTTCATATGTTCAAAGTTTGAACTTCAAACTTTGTTGTGTCACAAATAGAGAGAGAGAGAGAGAGAGGGAATGAGTTACCAGCGGACGGTGGTAGGCAACTAGGCGGTAGCTGGCCTGGTCGTTGTTGGTCACGGTCCATGGACTCAGGCGAGGATTCTCCTTCCGATCGCTGGACTAGGCTCAGTCGGTCGGTGCCAGAGGCTGTACGGCACTTTTTAAACTTTTCTTGTAGATATCTCAAACGCAATGAGGAACTGATTAAATAAAACCTTGATCTTTCACGTGGATTCATCAATAATCTCGTCGTGAACAAATATAAAGGTTCATTTGACATCAAGCCACTAGTTTTAGAGACCAACCTCGTTGCTTTATTCACCCTAAACACCTCAACCTCTAAAGCAGTCCGTGTCCAACTACTACCATTCATTTTTATTCTCTTTGGACAGTAGCCTAATCTTACACATTTGCTACTTTCAGGAATTTTGTGGCTGTCATCTAAACTGATTTCATTGGAGGAGTTGGTTTTTGGCTCATGGAATTCCAAGTCCCTTGAAGAGTCCCCAACATGCTCTTGTACTGTTGCCGTTGGCTTCAAAGAATCACTTCCTTTGCTACCATTTGCTGAGCTTCCAAATACAAATTTCAAGAGGCCTATACTTGGCTGACCTTCTTTGTCTACAGAAATTGTATCAAGACATTCCTATATGAATTAATAGAAAACGTACAACAGTTAGAAATTATACGTCCGCTGGAACTGGAATAAAAGCAACACTCTTGACTCTCTCAACTGGAAGGAATTAATACTTACCTCGGACTTACTTTGTAGCCATGATACGTCCGCTGTACAGTTGAGGGCTAAGATGAATTCCTTATTCTTAATAAATTTTTCCCAAATTTGCCACTTGTAATGAATATCTCTATATTTGTTCACAACATCTACTAACCTAAAATCCAAGTTAAATTTCTCATTCAGTTCCTTCTTAATATGTTTAAACTCCTGTATACCCATTTTTTTGCCGTCTGAGACTATTTCACTGCACAACAAAAAATAATATTTCAAGATTTCTGGATTGGTCAAATCGGCTTCTTCCATCTGGGGTCGTTTACCATTATCCATATTTTGCTAGACACAAAAATAGAATATTAGCTCTGTCCCAACCAAAAGTGCACTAATAACATGATCATAGCGTAAATTGAAGTGTAGTAATCTAGATTTTAATAATAAGAAAGTTGATAGTTAACATATTTTGGAATGCATAAGATGAGATTAATTAGCAAAAATTAAGAAAGGAGCAGATGAAGACTGGAGTAAAAGCTACTAGTTCAATATCTTGTAAAAAAAATTCTCTCCTCACGTCTCAACATCTCCGAATAGAACAACAATAATACATAACAACAAAAAGCAAAAGCTAAGCCAAAACAAAATAACAATAGGAGATAGAAAAATATGAATATAAGCCCAGACCTGAAGATTGTGGGTCGCGCCGCTGAGCTTAGGTTGTGGTTGGGTGCGCGAGAATCGAGAAAGGGAAGATGAAATAAAGAAATGGGAAACCAATACGAGGAAACAATTTGGAGGTCGCTCAAGTTGGCCACCCAATATAAGAAGAGCTGATGGCCAACCCTAAGCGAATCTGATATGAGAGAAAATCATAGTTGACGTGGGTGGTTTTTTTACCTCTGGAGGTGTCATTTGCCACGAGTCACTCATTTGTCATGTGTCACTTATCAATTAATAAATTAATAATAATTTATTAATTGATGTGCAACTTTTTTAGTTTTTCAAAATAAGTTCTTCTACTCTCTTACATTTTCTAATGATTTTGATAGGTGAATTATCACTTTTTTCATAAACTTTTTCTTTTGCCGAATACTTTTTTCATAAACTTAACATTATCTTTTTTCCCAATTTCATAGTGGCATACATATACATGCTTTGTTTTCTTACATATACATGTCTTGCTCACATATTGTTTGTTGTATTTTATTTGCTTTCCTTACTGTGTGAAAACGATAAATTGGAAATTTAATTATGCTATGTGCTTGTGCCAAAAAGCTTTCCTCTTCAATTTTTCTAAATGCATAACATGTCCCTTATTGTCATGATTATTATTTGGCTACTCTAAAGTATACTCTTTCTCTCATACAGGGAATCCCACCTAGCATGGGACGCACCCAACTGGAGCTCGGTAATAATGAGAAGATACCTCTTAAGGGTCTGTTTAGGATCCCTTTATTTTGTTGAAAGTACTGTAAATAAAGGTAAAAGTTAACTGAAATAGTATAGTGGGACCCATGAATAGTACCAAAAAGTGCAGTGGCGTGCATGAATAGTAGCAAAAATAAATTGAATAGCAAAATGAGCCGGCTTTTTAATTTGGAGCCAAACACACACTTAACTTTAAGATAGAGTTAAAGTAGGCAGCCTCAACCTCCTTGTAAAACTACCTATGTGGTCAAAGAGGTGAGTTGAAACCCTCCTTGTAGCCCTTCTTGAAGAGTAAAATGTGGCATTGGAAGATGCAAAGGTTGAGAAATAAAATAGGACCCAATAAGTAATGTCCAGCAGAATTACGATAAAAATCTTGTCCAGCGATGGCAAGTGTCTTCTTTGTCCGGAATTTGACCCTTTTTTTCGAGCAAAATAAAATTTCTCCGTTGTTGGTCGAAAACTTGTACATAACATATTTATAAGTTCCGGATACAAATTTGAAAGATATTTAGTGAAAAAAAAAAAAAAAAAAAAAAAACTCAGGTCAATATTGGACAAAAATACTACCAGCCTGTACCAGCCAAGAATTTTGTTTGAAATAAAATATCTTAGGTTTTCCTCAAAAACTAGTACATAGCATACTTAGATGTCCCAAATACAAATAGGAAATATATTTTTTTTTTTTTAAATCGTTTCAATTTGGGGCGAAAATGCGCACGGCCCCTACGGGACAAGAATTTTGCCCGAAATAAAATATCAACGGTTTTTCTCGAAAACTTGTGGATAGAATATTTTGAGCTCAAATAAACAAGTAGCAAAGAGAATTTGAGGAAAAAAAAATTGGTCCAATAAAAGGTCGGCATTTTTTATTAGAAACTTGTACATAGCATAAGTTTGGGGCTAGGGGGTTTGGTGTCATGGTGAAGAATAAGGCTATGTCTGGTTGGGTAGATTTTAGGAGGGATGGAAAATATGAGAAGGAAAATGGGGTGGAAAAGTGGGTTTTCCACTGTTTGGAAGTGGGAAGAAAATGTGAGGAGTGGAATACCCGGGAGAAAATTGTCTCTCCCGGGCCCACAAAACTTTTCCTCCCAAATCGGGAGGAAAATCAATGGGGGGAAAACTGCATCATTGTAGTTTTACCGTAATACCCCCCACCAACCCGCATTGATGCCCTTCACCAACACCCCTGATGACTTTTGCTCCCATAAACACTCCTTCACTTTTCTCATCTTCTCAGCTACACCGTCCACTGTTCCAGGTTTCTTCTCTTCTTTTTTTTTTTTTTTTTTTCTTCTTCTTCTTCTTCTTCTTTTTTCAACGTGATCTATTGTTTCTTGTCCTCATTATACTCCTCATTTTCTTGTTGATTTTTTGGTTTCGTATGACATTCATTTTTTTTTTTCATTCGTTCATGTACTCATTCCGTTTGTTTTTTTCTCCAGCCAAGGGATCTTTTGATTTCCTCTCCAGCTGAGACAGGTATGATCTTCTCCATTTTTTTTGCTATTTGAATTTTTTTTTTCCATTCTTCCCAGAATCTTTCTCCTATTTCTTATTTTTTGCAAACCCATTTGGGATTATTGAATCTATGCATGTAAAGAATCTGTGTATTATTTGTTTGTTTTCTTCTACTTCGGACTTCGATGTTTCTCACTCTCACTCACTGCCTCCTATGCTTCTCGCCTTCTTTGTGCCTCTGCTTCGGACGTCGGTGGTCAGTGGCCGAAGCTCTGTATCCGTGCTTGTTCTTTGCCTTCAAATTTTCAGTCAGTTCAGTCTACTACTCCACTGGTAACTTCTATTATCAATTATGCTTTCAATTATTAGTATTTAATGAATTATAGGGCATTATAGTTTACACTTTATAGAGCATCGCATTTTAGTTTACATGTGTGCCCGCCTGTGTGTGTTCATAGTTGGTGGATTTTATTGTTTGCATTGTTGGTGAATTCCTTTTATTTTTTTGGTAACATGAAGTAATGATTTACTTCACTTGAAAATTGTATGTCACGGATTTGCTGGTATAGAATCTGAGTGCTGAGCCTCTCAATTTGATTATGCGCATGCATTTCTGACTACAGCAGTTCAGCCTGCAATTAGGTGCACCACCCATAATGCATAAACGTGTTTTGCATACATATTGTGTTTGGTATTTGTTTGATGCACGGGTAAAACTTCAAGTTGGTGTCTGTTGGTCATAGTTTATTTTCCCAGAATGCATATACATGTTTTGCATGTATAATATGTTTATTTGTTTGATGCACAAGTGAGAGTTGTGTCTGTTAGTCATAACTTATTTTCATTAGCTTAATTGTATGGTGTTTATAAAAATATATATAATTTTTGATAATTTTTATGTTAAAATGTGTGAAAATGCTAAAAGTTAGCTTATTTATTCCCAAAAATTAAAAATTAAAAATCTGAGAAAAAAAGTAAAGAAGTTTTAGCAGATAAGAAAAAGCCAACTATCTGACATGATATTCTTTGGTCAGTCCTCAATTTGGTTAGTAAGTTTTTTAAAGGATTTGATTCTTCTGCCCTTGGAAGAAGTAATGAAGCTTCATTTAGATCCTATAGCATCTTTCTACTTCCTTATTAAAGAAGAACTAATATGTATCACCGTACAATATTTACTAACCTGGGACCACCGTTGCACTCAAGCCCCACCTAGAGTCTGTCAACTGTCCAAGGCAAAAAAATATGGTAGTGTTTGCAGGACACTGTAATGATCAGTCTTAAAATAAAAGCCACAGGCTTATAGTGTTTGATGAAAAGATTCCATAATGTGCACATATGCTTCTTAATTAATAAAAAGAATTGTTATTTTTTTTCTGTACTTGATGGTCTTACATGATCACCCATATGACCATGTGGCTAACCTTGGCCATTAGGGGAAAAAGGAATCTTGTTTCTCTGGCAGTTTACTATTCTACCCCATTAAGCCAACAAATCATAGATACAGGCTTAGTTTGTTTCGTTTATTGTATCTTATTACTTAATTTGTGTTGTCACTACCAATCACCTTCTTCTTCCATGACCAATGTGTTGATTATTTTTTACTTGTGATGGATATTTGGTAGATGGATAATTCAACTATTTGGGATAATAGTCCACCGGAAGATTTGAGTAAGAGTTGGGAGGAAAATTGTCAAGATCAACTAAGAAATATTCATGAATTGAACAAATTTGGTTTGCAACTTTTGACTGATTGGCAAAGAAGACGAGATGTTGCAATTTTGCAACTTCTTGTACATGTGGTGCATGAAATATGGATGATGGGCATATATTGTAGTCCACGTTATGTGGATAGAGTACTTACCGAAAGTAGTGCGGAAATAGAAAATATTCGGCAAGAACTACTAAGTGAACTTAGATGCAGTAGTAAATGTAGAGACATAATTCGAATGGGGCCTTATGCCTTTGCTAAGTTGTGTGAAATTCTTCGAGGAACTGGACGTCTTAAAGACACTAGGAATGCTTCTGTTGAAGAGCAAGTAGCCAAGTTTCTTTACATTTTAGCACATAATGAGAGAATTCGTACGGTTTCCTTTTTCTTCCGTCGTTCTAATGAGACCATAAGCCGCCATTTTCACAATGTGTTGAGAGCAGTCATCTACTTAGAAGATCAATTCCTTCTACAACCTAATGGGGCAGAGGTTCCCCAACAGATACGAAATAGTCATAGATTTTACCCATACTTTAAGGTAAACATATTTTAAAGCAATTATATGGATTGCTTTAATATGAATAAAAATTTATTGATTTAATAGATTGCTTTAATTTCAAGGTTGTGTAGGGGCTATTGATGGGACACATATTCGTGTAAAAGTGTCCGCAAAAGATGCGCCTAGATATCGAGGGAGGAAAGAGTACACAACTCAAAATGTATTGGCAGCATGTGATTTTGACATGAGGTTTACATACGTTTTACCTGGATGGGAAGGGACTGCCTCTGACTCGAGGATAATTAAAAACGCTTTAAGTAGGGAAGACAAACTTATAATCCCTATAGGTAATGTTAAGTTATACATACAAAGTGTACTTATAAAAAATATAGAGAATTACTTATATATATAGTGAATTACTTATATAAATTATTTTCTTAATAGGAAAATATTATCTAGTAGATACGGGTTTTATGCTGAGAAGTGGACTTATGGCGCCATATAGGGGTGTACATTATCATTTAAAAGAGTATTCAGCACATAGCCCAAAAAATGCTGAGGAACTATTTAATCATCTGCATTCCTCTTTGCGCAATGTCATTGAAAGGACATTTGGTGTGTTGAAAAAACGATTTCCTATTATATCTGGAATGATAGAATCTTTTTTCGCAGTTGATACAGTTACTGAGATTATCTTGGCTTGTTATATATTGCATAACTATCTTATGGGGTTGATCCGGATGAAAGCATGATTGCAGAAGTTGATCAAGAGATTTCGAATGATGATATACATAATGAAGCTAGAAACAGTACAAATGATAGTGATGCAGATGCTAGAAGAGGAGCAATATTACGAACTAGTATAGCAACTAGAATGTGGAATGACTATGTATCACATGATCAATAATTTTAGTCATTATGTTATGAGAATTGATTTGCTTATGTGTATCTCTCTTTATGGAATAGTTTCGAATGCAATGACTATTGCTGAACATTTACCAGTAGTTGCTTTTGTACAACTATTATGTGTACCTTATTAATGTTTTAGAAGAATGTTCAATTACTAGTTTATTTATAGCAACATTATGCTATGTCGTTTGTTGTTTTGTTGGTTTCTTTGTAGTATTTGTATGTAAATCTGATTAATTTCTTTGTAGTAGTTGTATGTAATCTTGTAAATACTAATATGTTTAACATGCAGTCTTTAAAAATGTCTAAGAAATTGAAAAAGACAACTGATAGTGAATCTAAAGTGACTAACATGAGATGGACTGATGACATGGACGGCTTCTTGCTTAACGTCATGTTGGAGGAACAAAATAATAGAAATAGGCCCAATGGAACATGAAGTTCTCAAGCTTTCTCAAATATGTGTAAAAAGTGTTCAAAATCGTTCGGTTATGCAGTTGAGAAAAGTAACATCAAGAATCGCATCAAAACATTGAAAGGTACTTTCAATTCATGTCATGACCTTTTCAAAAACATGAGTGGATTTGCATGGAATCCTATTACTGCTCTTTTTGAGGCTGAAGATGAAGTGTGGAAACCTTTAATAGAGGTTAGTTATATTTATTTTGATATTGTGAAATGTTTTTTAGATCAAGTCGATACATTTTGTTGGTACTTTGTTGTAATAATAATAATAATACTAATAAGTGTGTATTGTATTCTTATAGGCAAACCCAAATGCTCAAAAATGGAAAAGAACTCCAATTCACCATTATGAGAAGCCGTTTGATTTGTTTTCCAAGGATAGAGCAAATGGTGAAGGTTCTATGAGTGCAAAGGAGAAAGTCCGTCAATGGGAAAAGGATAGAGAGGATAGCGTAAATTTGGAGGAAAATATTGATTACTTTGATGAGTTTAGCATGCCAAATGTAGAATCATATTCTCCAATGGTCTCTCCTTCCTACTCATGTGAGACATCATCCAAGAAGGCGAAGAAAACACCTCAAATGGTTGAAATGCTTGAAAAGCAGATGGAAAATTTTCAATCCGGAATTGATAATGTGGCAGCAAGTATAAGGCAAGGAAATGAAATTGCTAAGGAGGGACTTGCTATTATGATGCAAGGACATGAGATTGCTAAGGAGGGACTTGCTATCATGGAGAGAGGGCGTCCACGTTGTTACTCTAAGGATGAAGTTTTTTCTGAATTGGTGAAAATAGAAATACTGACGGAACTCCAACTTGATGCTATGCTCTTCCTAATTAAGGATCTAGCCAAAATGAGGGCATTTTTTGGTGTTCCAACTAGTGAGTTACGACGACAAATATTATTAAAGATGATGTATGCTAAAGAACCTTAGTGACTTTTGGAAGTAGCTAACTTTTGTGGGTTCAAAGGGGTGTAAATTTGATTTGCTAACTTTTGGTAGTAGCTGACTTTTGTGGAATGTATGCAGTGGCAACTGACTTTTGGTAGTTGCTGTATTTTGATTTGCTAACTTTTGTGAAATTAGCAATATTTGATGAATTTGTATTTCAATTAAGACACTAGAAGATAATGTAATATTTTAACTTGTATTGTGCTATGGATGAATGAAATTAATATCATTTTGCTCCAACGTTTTGTACTTCTTCTTAGGTCAGATCTGCATTTTGTTTGATCTTCTTTAATGGGTCAGTTTCATTTTTTGTTTTAGTTGCTGAATTGGTTAGTGAGAAAGTGTGAGGAAAATGTGAAGTGCAGGAGAATTATGGGTTTCATAAGTGTTGTCATCAGGTTCAGTTGTGCGAACCATTTTAGTTGCAAAACATGTTACTACTTTGTGTTCTGTGTCTTTGGCTGAATTGGAGTTGCATTTGTTGTTTATTTTGAGTTGTGAGAGTGTGTGATGCACGAGATGAGACAAATCTTTTATTTCCCATCCTTTGTTCCCACTAGTTATATTTATTTCAGTGACCATCTTTTCCTGTCATGTTGTGATCAATTAAATAGTTGGCATTTGTATATTTTGTATTCTAATGAAGCTTCGTTCTTTTCGCATTATGGGGAAGGACATATTTTTATAACAACTTCTTTTATTTGTATTTTGTTAGTTGAATTAAATATGCTAATATAGGCATTCCATATAAACAACCAATTGAGTGCCTTTCCCAGAGAAAGCCAAAAATCATTGTTCTTGAATGAGCAATCGAAAAGAATTTTGGTTTATGTATTGTTCCAAGGAATTTCTTTGCTATATTTTTTAATAATGGTGAAAATTCATATATTGTAATATTTACATTATAATAATAAAAATAATAATAAAAATTTATATATATGATGTGGTAAATTTTATATTATTTAATGAGTACAAATAAATCTATTTTTTAAATATTATGGACCAAGGGTATAATAGTCAATTTATGCTTTAATTACATTTTCCATCCTTCCCCTTTTCTCTCCAACCAAACAAAAGAGTTTTCCACCCTCCCACTTTTCCACCCCTCCAACCAAACACATAAGAAGGAAAACTAAATATTTTCCATCCTCCCACTTTTCCATCCTCCCACAATTTTCCATCCTCCCAATTTTCCACTCCTCCATCCAGACGGAGCCTAAGTTTTTATTTAATTTTTTGGTTATCTTATTTTTATTAGCAAGGAATAGGATATTTTCGTGATAGTTGAACGAGCACCCTTTTCAATATTAATTGTTTAGTAACCAGTGCCGATCAAGCTTTATACTTGTAAGGACCAGCTTTGAACTCCTAGCCCAACAGTTGTATGGACTTTAGTCCAAAAGGCCCAAAACAATAAATTTGTAGATAATGGATTGGAAAATTGGGCTTTTAGTGAATTAAGTAACAAGCCAATAGATTTTGATGACAAAGAAAAGAAGATAATAGACGTTCACTAAAGAAAAATGTCCTCGGCTAAGTCCGAGGAGACTGATTTTAAGGTATTGCTCTTAAAGTGTTGTTACAAGTCTAGTTCTAGAATGCTACAGTGTTTTTTTTCTTCATTTTTTCGATCCTTTTCTCATGGTGGGTCTCTTGCATTATATATCTCCCTTTGGACCATCTTGACCCTACACTTATTGATAATTTGGACCCTTACTTGAGTGTCTGTCCCATCAGACACTCTCTCTAGCTTTTTGTGAGTTGTAGTAGCCAAGGTAGCACTATACAAGAGTTTTCTCCACATAAATGTGACCAGAAAAGTAGCCGCAGTGCATTTAATGCAGTGGTAGCAGTTGTCCTTTAGATATTTTTGGTTTCCCTTCCTTCTCGTATTATAATTGAGTAGAATTCACAAGAAGCCCACTTCCTACATACATATTGTGGTATTGCTCTCTTTTTTTATTAGCATTTTCTAAGAAGTTACTTTTTTTGTTGGATTTTCTAAGAAGTTACTTGGATAGGGGACTTTGTATATTGAGTATTGGGTTTAGATCTCCTAAGTTGGGCTCATACGGTTTCAAACATTTAAAATACTATTAAATATCAACAGTAATTTCCACTTTCAAACATTATAAAAAGACCTAAAAGTTCCTCTTTTGTAAAGAAATTTACTACAAATTGCTACCTACCTATTTTTAACAATAATTAGTGTTTTGTATATACATTTTGTCATAACTATCAGAGCGTGAGTTATGAAAAAATAAATGGTGAATTTATATAATAGTAATAAACAATTAATTACAGTTACCATCAATCACATGTAGCAAAATGTGTTTAAAAGTGTGCCGTGTTAGTATTATTAATTTTAAAATCACACTTATTTTTAATGGTGCTCAATTTTAATGCGATTCTTATGAAAAAATAAAAAATATATCTACCCACTTTCTCATGTGTCAGTGTCATACGAAGGACAACTTGGTTTCCACGCGGGAACACGGTTTGGGAATTTGGGGGTAAGTTCCTGCTTATTATTTTAACAGGAAAATTGTTTAGCAAAAATAAAATAAAATAAAATAAAATGTCATTTTTGGGTCATGGACGCGGCTCTTAAAAAGGATCCGATGCTATGGCAATTGGAACAATCTTTACAATTATAACCTATCAAAGACCATATCAAAAAACAAAAACAAAAACAAACAAAGAAACAATAACATCGACATTGAAGAAGTCAAGCATGAAACTATTTTAAATGAATCAACCAGTAATTATATACTACCGTGGTGTTTAATGTTATTGATAAGTAAACTAAGATGAAAGGTATCTAGCAATAATAATGTTATAAAGTGTTTAATAACAATAAGATTGGTTACAAAATGTTCATAGAGTTCCTCTTGAATAGATTTGGCGTAGCCTTGAGCTGAGGGGCATATGCCACTTCAAAGGGAAAGTTCTAGGCCTTATCCATATGCAATGCTTTCAATTCCTTGATTTTTTTGTTAGACTTTCCAGTTCAGGTGAGGCAATTAGTCTTGAACTTTTACTTCTTTTGTAGGGTTTAACTTAGTCACACGATTTTTGAATCATGTTCTCCTCCATTAAATTGATTGATTTGGCCTATTAGATTAACACTAAGACATCAATAATGAATTGTGTTGAGATAGGTAGTGCACTTGACTTTGCAAAATTTGAAGGCAAGTAATACAATTGACTCTCCGGAATAGTTTGAATTTGGCTTCTATATATGGCTTGGTTATTGGACAAAATTGCATTTTGCCCCTTTCAAAAAAAAAAAAATCAGCATTTTGCCCTCTTTCTCAAACTAATCAGGGAAATGCCTCTCTTTTGAAAGTTGAGTTTCTGAAAATCGATTTAGGCCCTATAGCGGCGTTTTTAAGGACCTTATAGTAACGTTTTAAGGACCTATAGTGACGTTTTGTAACTCGATTTTCCTAAAATCGAGTTATAGGTAAAAAAAAGAAAAAAAAATTGCATGTAACTCGACTTTATGAAAATCGAGTTACAAAACGTCACTATAAGTTCTTAAAACGTCACTATAGAGTCCTTAAAAACGCTGCTATAGGGCCTAAATCGATTTTCAAAAACTCGATTTTCAAAAGAGAGACATTTCCCTAATTAGTTTGAGAAAGAGTGCAAAATGCTGAATTTTTTTTTTTAAAGTGGCAAAAAGCAATTTTCTCCCTTGGTTATTATGATGATTACATGGTTTAAAATTCAATTTTGAATTGATGACTGGTTTTCACCAACTTACAAAATTAATTTGGGTGAACAATTAGTTCGATATTAGGCCCTGATCAAATTTTTGTCACATGCTCAAAATAAAATTAAAAAAAATGGCTTACAAAAATGAGGTAATAAATGAATGAATTTGAAATTAGGCTCTAACATGATCAATTTATATTTTGTCAAAATCTTTGTTAATAAAATCATTAAATGATTGAATTTGAAATTAGGCTTTCCTCACATGTCTTATTCTAGAATTTGAATTTGTCACATGACTAAACCCATCCATAAATATGCTAATTGGTTTGACGAGGGATTCTGGCTTTATTGGGTGTTTTTGTTTAGTTGTTTTGAATTTTGTTACATGATTAGATAGTTGGGGAAAATGGGTATTTGTCCCTAATTTACAAACTATGCAGCAAACTGCCCCTATTTGAAACTATTTAGCAAAATACCCATGTGTTTTTAAACTTGATTTTAATAAAATCGAGTTCTGTGTAAAACTCAAAATTGAGCTCTATGTATATTTTTAAGTAGAATTCGACACTTGCAATGTCAAGTTCCACTTAGATTTTCAAAAAATATTTAAGTGGCAAAATATGCATAGAACTCAACATTACTAATATCGAGTTATATTTGTAACTTGATTTTGTTAAAATCAAGTTTAAAAACAGGGGCATTTTGCTAAATAGTTTCAAAACATGAGCATTTTACTTTATAGTTTGTAAATTAGGGGCAAATGCCTATTTTTCCCTAGATAGTTTGAATTTCTATGGTTAATGTGTCCCTTGATTTTAAGGTCTTTGCCTTTTGGAGGCTGGGTTCTTTCTATAGATTCTTGATTACCAATATATGATAAATAGACAATTAGTAATTGAATTATGTGTTTAAGGTGGCCACTTTAGTAAGTTATTTGTGGCCAAGAACCTTGTAATTGAATTGATACCGCTCCATGCATATAGTTCTTGGAGGTCTAGGGGGAAAAAGATTTGAGTTATGGGGTTAGCATAATATTGTAATTATCTCTTAGAAAAAATAGTAAATTCTTCATGTCTACTTCCTTTTATGGGAAAAGTTACTAGATGCTCTAAGGACATTGGTTTAGAAAATATTTTTAGAAATTATTTATGTGAAAAGAAAAAAGCAACTGATTTTTTTTACAACTTTTTACATATCCCATGAAAGTGGTATCAAAACTTCTCTAAAATGGTTCATTAACAAATGCCCTAAGGTCACCTTAAACTAGACCATTTTTTAATTAATGTGAAAATTTTAAGCAACATGATTACCGCCATATTCGTTAAAACATGAATCGTATTGTGAATCGATTTTTTATTTTTCTATATTATTGTAGGGTCTGGTTTTGTAGCCCAAGCCCAATAAGTTTGGATTATGAGCCAAATGAACCCTGGACAATGAATTTGTAGAGAGTGGGCGAAAGAGCTGGGCTGGTTGTGAATGAAACAGTAATGAACTATGACGTTTACACGTGAATTAACATGCAAACAAGCTTGAACAAGAACAAATATGAACGTCCAAAGAGGAAATATATTGAATGAAAGTTGGTTACAGTTCTTAGAGTTACAGTAATGTGATTTTCTTCTTTTCTCTCTTTTTCGTTCCGATCCCCATTATCAGGGGCTTCTCCTCCTTATATAGCACCCTCTCCCCTCATCTTTATCGTCCATTTGTTCATCATCTAGACATCCACTTGAGTGTCTGTCCCATCAAGTGTCTTCTTTAGCCTTGTGTGAGTGGCGGTAGCTGGGTTGGTACTGTTCAGGGGTCTTCTCCACATTAATGCGGCCAGAAAAGTAGCTGCAGTGCATTTAATGTGGTGGTTGAAGTTTGTCTTCCAGATATTTCTCCGTTCCTGTTATTCTCATGCGTGCCTGAGGTTCATCCTTATCATTAGAATTGTTAGAAAGATTACTGGAACCTCCCAGGTGTTCGTTTGGTCATGGCTCTTTGTGTCCGAGGAAGATGACCTCCTCGGACCAGTGGTGATCTCCTCGAACTACACTCCTAGTTCGTTTCCAGGTACATTTCTTCCACGCGGACTCCTTCTCAAACGTTTTCCTCTCTTCGGACATACAGTAGTCTTCAAGTAAGGGCCCATGCCCATTACATTAGGTTGGACTTTCACCCCCCACAATTGTAATAATAAATAACAACTTATAAAAAAAATAAAAATAATTCAAAATAATAATTTATTTTCATCATATTCACCATCTTGCATGATCAACTCCATTTAAGTTAGTATTATCTTCATGTTCATCATTTTGCAAATTTATTTTTTCATTAAAATTTTCTTTATCATCATCAATATTTAATATATTTTTTTTTTAATATTTCTTCTTAGCACTCTAGATTCTTAAACTTATAACAATAATGACAAAAAAAATAATTATATTGTCAATTAATACTTTATTCATAGTATGTGAAAGAAATTTGCAAATATGAAAGTGAAGTGTAAGTGTATAGTCCAAATTTTGTACAAGAAAGAAAAAAGGATTGGACTAAACTAAGTAACCTAATATTTTTGTGTTAAAATAAGTCTAACAACTTGTTGGATTCAAATTAAAGCACAAATTTTACAACAAAAAAAAAAAAAAAAACCAATTTTAAAGAACATATCTATGTACAATACGATACAATTTGACAATTCATACAATACGATACAATTTGACAATTCATACAATACATATCATTATATCATGAGATTTATATGCACTTACCATACATGCTTACGACACAAAAGTTTTTGTACATGATACCATACATACCGTATATTATACGATATTGACAATTATGATTACAACATTACTATGTGACACTAAAAGTTTTTTCTTATAACATATATATATATATATATATATTTATTTATTTATAAAATTTTTTAAAAAAGAGCTAAATTAACCACACTTATATAGTTCATGATGGGCTTAGCTCAAATGGTGTATCAGTGTATGTATGTTTCTATACATTCACAGCGGGTTTACTTTCAATTGTTTTCCAATAAATTTGAAGCCCAAGGGGCTTCCTCCGGAACCAGCCCTTGTACGTAACCAACAGCATGTGAAAAGATGTGAGACTTGGGCCTATACTATTAGCTAATCTTTTAGGCCCTTAACACAGTAATGACCTGGGCTTATACAATACTAAAAGCTTGGCTTGGCTGACACTTAGAAAACAAAATCTCTGTAAATGATGGCAAAATGCCAGTTCCTACGGGCTGACTTGTAGCTCTGCAAATGAGCTTGAGACACTCAGGATTAAATTGATCTGGATTACTCATTCTCGTCGTGTATTATATGTAGAGGAAATTATTGCTCATCTAAAGATTTTATTGTCGAGGGGAACCTGAATTTTAGGATTAACATAAAGATGTCATTGCAAGGGGATCCTTGCCTAAATGAGTAGCAAATTAGTATGTGTGCGATTGACATTAGTTTATTTAGCTTTTTGCCGAAAATGTGCTATAATATTTTTGTATTTTAAAAAAGTGGATATGTAATAACTTTCTTCTTAGCACAAGGCATAGCAAATAAGGGGGCCTATAATGACTTTTTTTGTGTGTAATACAACGACGCAAATAAGTGGGCCTATTATGACTTCTCCAAACTAAAGTCTTATGTAGTGGATTTTTAAATGGTAATTCAGATTCTTTCTCAATTACTATGTATTGTCAAGTAATCTCCACGGTTGTCCAAGTTGTGAACTCATTTGTTTAGGCTGTGATGTAAATTCTAAGGGTTCATGATCAAATACACCATGCTATTTATTATGTAAATTCGAAAGTTGATGAGGTTTTTGGGATGTCTCATAGACAAGAAGTGAAATAGTTTAGTAAAAGGCTAAGACACCACCACTTCCTTTTATATATATAGTTACATAATATGTAGACCTAACAAATAAGTTGAGTTGAATGGGTTCAGAATTGACTAGACTAAATTTGTGCCAAAAAATGATCAAACTAAAATACCTTATTCATAGTATATTGTCAATTAATACCTTCTTCATAGTATAGAAAACAAATTTGCAAATATGAAAGTGAACTGTATAGTCCAAATTTTGTATAAGAAAGAGAAAAAAAAAAAACTTAAGATGTGTAATTTTATTGGGCTAAATTAAGTAACATTTTTGTGTTAAAAACAAGTCTAGTAACTTGTTGGATTCAAATAAAAACACAAATTTTACACCAAAAAAAAAAAAAAAATTTAAAGTATATATTACAATTCATACGATATGCACCATTGTATCATACAATTTATATAAACTAACAATACGTGCTTACAATATAAAACTTTTTATACTCAATAACATACATATCGTGTATTGTACAATACTGATAATAATGATTACCGCACCACTATGCGACATGAAAAGTTTTTTCTTATAACACAATTGCTTGCAAATTAAGGTCAACTGGTATTTTTAGTATTTTTAAGGAATACGTTCAATTTAAATATCCCTCCTTCTCTTAAAAATGTATATATATTATAATAAAAAAATAAAAAATAAAAAATAAAAAAAGAGGAGAATTGCAGAAATCCCAAATAAAGCAATGAGCTTTACACAAGCAGCCGGAGTGTATCAGTGTAGAGCTCATATAAAGAAAATAATTCATGATGGGCTTAGCTGGAATGGTGTATCAGTGTATGTATGCTTCTATACATTCACAGTGGGCTTACTTTCAATTGTTTTTCTATAAATTGGAAGCCCAATAGGCTTCCTCCGGAACTCAGCCCTTGTACATAACCAACAGCATGTGAAAAGTTGAGAGACTTGGGCATATATTATTAGCTAATCATTAGGCCCTTAACAC
The DNA here is from genome assembly GCA_019022515.1 of Quercus aquifolioides. NCBI lineage: Eukaryota > Viridiplantae > Streptophyta > Magnoliopsida > Fagales > Fagaceae > Quercus > Quercus aquifolioides. Next base: position 18,992,185 of record CM032332.1, on the reverse strand, counting down.
AATAATGCCCTGGGCTTATACAAAACTAAAAACATGGCTTGGCTGACACTTTTGAAAACAAAATCTCTGTAAATGATGGCAAAATGCCAGTTCCTACGGGCTGACTTGTAGCTCTGCAAATGAGCTATAGACACTCAGGATTAAATTGTTCTGGATTACTCATTCTCTTCGTGTATTATATGTAGAGGAAATTATTGCTCATCTAAAGATTTAATTGTCGAGGGGAACCTGAATTTTAGGATTAACATAGAGATGCCATTGCAAGGGGATCCTTGCCTAATCGAGTAGCAAATTAGTATGTGTGTGTTTGACATCATCTTATTTAGCTTTTTGCTGAAAATATACAATAATATATATGTATTTTAAAAAAGTGGATATGTAATAACTTCGTTCTTGGCACAAGGCATGGTAAATAAGTGGGCCTATAATGACTTCTCCAAATCTAAAGTCTTATGTGGTGGATTTCTAAATGGTAATTTAGATTTTTTCTCAATTACTATATATCATCAAGGAGTGTAGTGGATAAGGTGCAGAAAATAATTCAACTCACAAATTACTTGAAGAGGAGAGAGCATGAAGAAAGTGGCCTATCTCAAATTTCATGTGTGTGTAAACAAGCACGCATGTATATTTGGGCTTTTCTTTAAGTAAAAAAAAAATGTCCCTACTACATTTGGGGCAATTACAAATTAGTCAGGAAACAGTGTACAAAGACAACAAGTTTGTCCTGCATTAATGTGCTATGTGCAAGAATTTAGAAATTACCAAAATTCAAGGCATTTCTTATTACCTAATGGGAAAGGTTGCCAACATAAGGTTGTTTTCAGGAGCCTTCTCGTTGATCTACAAAACAAATAAAACATAAGAAACTAAGTGTCAAAATCCAGACATTTCAAACCAATTCTAGTCTAGCATATTTTAAATTAGAGCACATGCTTTGGGATACAACAGAAAATAATTCGAATTTAATGAAACCACATAATATATGAGCTTAGCTCTTCTGACACAACCTGATATCAGTTATGATACTCCTAAAGTTCTCATGAGCCTATTGAGCTAAGAAATTTCCTAAGACACATCATGGACATGAAGAAAAGGAGACTTCTTACTCCAAAGCCCTTTATTTTACATTAGAAAACCATTCTATATATTAAGTTTGGCGAAAAGGATTTTATGTGGGAAGTGAACATTTGGAGCCCAGAGTTTATAGAAATCCATAACTTGGTGACCTCTGCAATGATTGTAGATAAATATGATGGCTTCTACAATTTGGAATTTATAGAAAGCCATGTAGTGGCTAATCTTAAATACATCTATACTCTTCACAATGAAATATTTAATGCACTATGCATATGATTATTGCACTTTAAAAAATAAGTTTTAGCTATTAGAGGTTTCAACTAGCAGTACATTTTAGGCGACTAGTAGAATTTCAAAATGGCAGTAAGTTTTAGTCCTTTGCCTAATCCCCTGTAATTGAAACCTATCCAGACTACTATTCTCAAGACCCTTCTTTTAAGGTACTAGCACTAGATTTGGATGAATTTTCATAAGTCAACTTCTCTGTTTATCAACTCAGCCAAATCCCATGGACACTGTAAATTGGGAGATATATTAATGCTAACTCTTGAAAGCCAAATAGATAAAAAATAAAAATCAAATTAAGATCCGCACAAAGTTGAGACCCTTTTTGCAAGTGCCTTTGGCTATAAAGATCCACCCTCCAAGAAATGCAGTACACTATTAGAAGAAACAATGGAGTATCAAGCATCTTATCAGGCCTATAAAATAAAACAGCAATGATGAACAAAAATTGAACACATCATAGCATAATAACAAAGACAAAAGATTGTCAAGGATAGAATTATCAAGTTTGTTTAGTCATTCCATTTTTCTTTGTCCCATCTATTTCCTCCTCTCTCTTTCTTTTATTTCTTTTTATTTAAAGGCACTAGGCAACCAAAAATTGTACTAATTCTAATGAGAATTGAATTGTCTGAGTTATTTTGGACTATAAGATATTTAATACTGTTTTCCCAAAGTTCTATTTCCTTTCCACAGTTTCTCAATAACAAACAGCAGGTTGTGATTTTCTTGGTTGTTTTCTTAAAAAAAATTACAAGATCTGTTAATCCAAATGATGTTCTCAGTCTGAACATTTTATAGAAAATACTAAATCTCTCCTTCCACTCTCACACACAGACTCAGAACAATGAGACAAGAATTTTCCATTTTAGTAATAAACAAACATGTTTTTTAGAATAGAACTCAACCTCAAATGGCTTCTCATAAACAAATAAAAAGAAGAAGAAGAAGTACATGCTTTGGGGATTCTCTTAGCAAAAACTGAATTATGGTTTGGGAATATTAACTTGTTTGTGGTAGGTGAATAATCTTTTTCAGAGTAGTTGGGACTTGATGTTTAACAACCATTTTAGTTAGTATTTAATGTTCTTATTGTTCTTCCACATGATGCTTATGTAAGTCATCTACCTGTCAAACAGATTTATAGGATCATAAAAGTTTTTCTGTTGCACTTGAAAATTGGTTTGGGTAAATGATATAATGAATAAAAAAAATTCCTTGGCAGGCCACAATTGTCAAAGATAGTCAACAAGACTATGATTACTGTGTTTATGACTCAGACATTGCAACGGGATTGGGTGGCAATTTCTGCCCGACCCGCGGGTATTCGGCCCGACCCTAATGGATCGAATTTTACTCGGTCCAATAAAGTATAGGATCAGATACGGGTTTTAAAAAAACTGGGTCCGGGTTTTTATAAAACCCAGCCTGAAACACGGCCTGGACCCTGATCCGGATCAGACCCGATTACTATGAAAATTACTAAAACCCCCCCCTATATATATATATATAGCTATAAACTAACCCTAACCCTTCCTCATTTCAGCTCACGCCTCACTCCCTCACAAAAGCACACTCAGTCCCTCACCCTCACAGAAGCACATGACCTCACTCACTCTCACAGCGCCTCACTCCGCCTTACCCTCACAGCACCTCACCCTCACCCTCACAGAAGCACACGGCCTCACTCACTCAGTTACTCTCACAGCACCTCACCCTCACCCTCACAGAAGCACACGGCCTCACTCACTCAGTTACTCTCACAGCGCCTCACTCTCACAGACTATCACTGCCGGCCATCACTCGATCTCACTGCCAGCCTCAAGCTCTCATCGCTGACCCTCAAGCGCTGTCACCACTGGTCTCAAGCTCTATCACCGCCGACCCTGAAGTTCATCACAGGTTTGTTTCTCACGGCCATTGTTTCTCTCTCTCTCTGATTTTTATTTTTTAATAATTTATAAAATGTTATTTTGAGTTAAAAAAAACTTGCGATTGAACGCGATTCATTTCAATCTTTTCCAGTTAAAAACTAAGGGATTAGGTCACCAATCATATTGTTTTAGTCCAATTTTTTTTATTTTTTGTCTTTCTAATAACTTTGGGATTGTTTTAGGGCTAGTTCATTGTAGTTGATTTGTTGTGGTTGGTTTGTAGGTTTTTTTTTTATTTATGAGAGTTGCTTTGTATTTGATTTGTTTTTTGTGTTTCTTATTGATGCAGTGCCTCAAAAAAAAAAAAAAAGACATTGCTGGACAGGGAGTGGCATTTTTGGACCTTTTTTTGATTGGGCCACGATTTGGGCCGCAGATTGGGCCCAAATTTGACCTGGCTAGACGGGCCCATGGAGCCCGGTGGGGCGGGTCTGGGAAAAAACCCGTTTAATAAACGGGCCGGGTTCGGGCCGTGGGTCCAGGCCTGCAGGCGGGTCAGGCTATGAAAAAACCCAGCCCAAACCCGAACCCGATCCGTTGTCATTCCTATGGGTGCACTTTTGTTCCTCTTGGCAAGTCAAGCCCTAATAATAGTGTCAAGCCAATGCTTCTGCTGTGGAAAGCCTTTGCCTTTGAGTCCTGGAGGTTCAAGAGTTCGTTATCTGCTGGTATGTGCTACCAAATCGAACTTTTAATATAGGGTCTCAAATAGACTTGACAATGTTCATAGGCACTATTAGCTGAATTGAGGATCATAATTACAGCAAAACTTAAATTGAAAACCCATATAAGTGTTTTATCAAGCAACTAGCAAATTAAACTTGTGCTTCTTGCACTGTATTACATTGATGAGTTTATCTTATGAACTTTTCCTCTCAGGTTGTTTTTCTTGATTGCCGAGATTTGCTTGCTAGCGGGCTCGGTTAGAAATGCCTGCCACACAAAGTACAGAGGAATAATAGATGGAGATTCTTTCTCCTGCTCAACCTTGAGAAAGGGAGTTTTCGGGGCAGGGGCAGCATTCATTTTCTTCACTGCCATAGTCTGAGTTTTACTATGTTTGCTATTCCAAGGCCAGGTAAAGCTTCCAGCAATATGGTATGGGACCCCCTTTTTTCGTTCTGCAAAAAAAAAAGTACGATTTTGCATCCAGGTCCTAGACTTCCAAACCACCCTATGGCCTAATGGCCACACATAAATTTTGAGGAGCATCATTAACTGATAATGCATATTAAAAAGATGCATATAAAAAACATAGGAAAATTAAAAATTCTGGTCCATGAAAATGCCATAAGCTTGTACATAGGACATAGACATAGACTTACAAACCAATCTCTAAAGCGCAAAAATAAACATAAACATTCGCCATACTTGTTTTCTCAACAAAAAAAATTGCTGCATGCCCTTACCAAATTATGGGGATTAATTTATTGTTGTAGATTGTAATTTTATTTTTATTTTATTTTTAAAGAAAAATCCAAACACGTTTTGCCCTCTATAAATAGGGCGTTCAATTCTATCAGAAGAAAGAAAAGAAAACTTCCTTTTAGTAAAGAACTCGTATCTCTCTTTTAAAAATGCCTAACAACATAGCTTATGATATTCTAATTAATGTAAATGACCTAACTGATGATTTTACTGTGGGCGATACTAATCTTCCCATCGCTCATTTCCCATTAATCCAAGTGGACGATCCTAATTTTGGAATGGTATGTTATTTTTAAGTTTTTACGATGAAGTGGTAAATGTTTTATATCTAGCTAAGTTTTTATCTGCTATTAATTTTTTGTTCTATATTTTTTTTCTCAGAGATTTGAAGAGTTTTTGGATTTTGTGTTTCAAAATTGTAACAGAGAGTAAATTTTTGAAATGGATGGAAATCGAATTGTAGGTTTCCAAATTTATATTGGCCGACTTTTTATGAAACTAGCAAGAAAGGTGCTTGGTTTTTACCTTAGGAATCAATAACCCTATTATACTGTTATTGGTGACCTGTATAACTCAGTAAGATTCTCCCCACAATAGCGAAATGTGTCGCTGACATCTATTCGTCTGTGTTACGGTGACCAGCAAAAAGAACATGGTATATGGTATGACGTTATGTATTTGAGACGGATGGTCTCAAATTTTATTATGAAGTTTTACCCGATTACTCGTACAACTTGTTAATGTCTGAGGGATTAAAGTTATTTTTCTCTCATATTTTCAAAACTTTTACTCTCTATTCAACTTTTGCTTTTTATCACCCCATTTTTTATGGGCTAGAGGAAAGAATTAGCTTTATAAATGAAATTGAGACTTTTAGACGTTCATATGACCAAGCTTTACAACATGACCTGATCCTGAGTGATGAGAACTACGATATTCGACAATGGTGGCTACGTATTCCTCCCTACGGTGAATTGAGACAAATTAATCATCCCTTTAGACACCGCCAACAAAGCAATCAAGCTTGTTATCAATCTGAAAACGGTTTACCGAAATACATTCGCTATGTTCATACTCATTTCACGCTCCAGTAGGTATGCTCTTTTTATCTGTTCTTAACTTTTTTTTTTTTGGCTCTTTTTTTTTTTTTCATTATAATTATTAAGTATGCTCTCTTTTATTTGTTCCTAACTTCTTATTTGATTTTTCAAATAAGGGAACCCATGGAGAGATAGATTATCTTATGAACACTATGTGGCCTGGAATCTGCTCAAAGATTCTCGATGCTTTTTTTAGAACTTTCCATCAATAGCAGGGTGATCTTGATATGCTTTTGGCCACGACTATAACTAAGGGTCCAAATGGGTTTAGAATTCCAACATATGTTTTTATTATTATCATACGAACCCTAATAAGAACATAAACATACGCCATAATTGTTTTCTCATAATAATAAAAATATATGTTGGAATTCTAAACCCATTTGGACCCCTGGTTATAGTCGTGCCCAAAAGCATATCAAGATCACCCTGCTATTGATGGAAAGTTCTAAAAAAAGCATCGAGAATCTTTGAGCAGATTCCAGGCCACATAGTGTTCATAAGATAATCTATCTCTCCATGGGTTCCCTTATTTGAAAAATCAAATAAGAAGTTAGGAACAAATAAAAGAGAGCATACTTAATAATTATAATGAAAAAAAAAAAGAAAAAAAAAACAAATAAAAAGAGCATACCTGCTGGAGCGTGAATGAGTATGAACACAGCGAATGTATTTCGGTAAACCGTTTTCAGATTGATAACAGGCTTGATTGCTTTGTTGGTGGTGTCTAAAGGGATGATTATATATTTGTCTCAATTCACTGTTGGGAGGAATACGTAGCCACCATTGCCGAATATCGTAGTTCTCATCACTCAGGATCAGGTCATGTTGGAAAGCTTGGTCATATGAACGTCTAAAAGTCTCAATCTCATTTATAAAGCTAATTCTTTCCTCTGGCCCATAAAAAATGGGGTGATAAAAAGCAAAAGTTGAATAGGGAGTAAAAGTTGTGAAAATATGAGAGAAAAATAACTTTAATCCCTCAGACATTAACAAGTTGTATGAGTAATCGGGGTAGAACTTCATAATAAATTTGAGACCATCCGTCTCAAATGCATAACGTCATACCATATACCATGTTCTTTTTGCTGGTCACCATAAGACAAACGAACAGATGTCAGCGACACATTTCGCTGTTGTGGGGAGAATCTTACTGAGTTATACAGGTCACCGATAACCGTATAATAGGGTTGTTGATTCCTAAGGTAAAAACCAAGCACCTTCCTTGCCAGTTCCATAAAAAGTCGGCCAATATAAATTTGGAAACCTACAATTCGATTTCCATCCATTTCAAAAATTTACTCTGCTATAATTTTGAAACACAAAATCCAGAAACTCTTCAAATCTCTGAGAAAAAAATATAGAACAAAAAATTAATAGCAGATAAAAACTTAGCTAGATATAAAACATTTACCACTTCATCGTAAAAACTTAAAAATAACATACCATTCCAAAATTAAGATCGTCCACTTGGATTAATGGGAAATGAGTGATGGGAAGATTAGTATCGCCCACTGTAAAATCATCAGTTAGGTCATTTACATTAATTAGAATATCATAAGCTATGTTGTTAGGCATTTTTGAAAGAGAGATACGAGTTCTTTACTAAAAGGAAGTTTTCTTTTCGTTCTTCTGATAGAAATAAACGCCTTATTTATAGAGAACAAAACGTGTTTGGATTTTTCTTTTAAAAAAAAATAAAATTACAATCTACAACAATAAATTAATCCCCATAATTTGGTAAGGGCATGCATCAAATTTTTTTTTTTTTTTTTTTGAGAAAACAAGTATGGTGAATGTTTATGTTTAGTTTTGCGCTTTAGAGATTGGTTTGCAAGTCCATGTCTATGTCCTGAGTACAAGCTTATGGCATTTTCACGGACCATAATTTTTAATTTTCCTATGTTTTTTATATGCTTCTTTTTAATATGCGTTATCAGTTTATCATGCTCCTCAAAATTTATGTGTGGCCATTAGGCCGTAGGGTAGTTTGGAAATCTAGGACCTAGTTGCCACATCGTACTTTTTTTTTTTTTGCAGAACGAAAAAAGGGGGTCCCATACCATATTGCTGGAAGCTTTCCCTGGCCTTGGAATAGCAAACATAGTAAAACTCACTGATTGTGGCAGTGAAGAAAATGAATGCTGCCCCTGCCCCAAAAACTCCCTTTCTCAAGGTTGAGCAGGAGAAAGAATCTCCACCTATTATTCCTCTGTACTTTGTGTGGCAGGCATTTTTAACCGAGCCCGCTAGCAAGCAAATCTCGGCAATCAAGAAAAACAACCTGAGAGGAAAAGTTCATAAGATAAACTCATCAATGTAATACAGTGCAAGAAGCACAAGTTTAATTTGCTAGTTGCTTGATAAAACACTTATATGGGTTTTCAATTTAAGTTTTGATGTAATTATGATCCTCAATGGGGTGATAAAAAGCAAAAGTTGAATAGGGAGTAAAAGCTGTGAAGATATGAGAGAAAAATAACTTTAATCTCTCAGACATTAACAAGTTGTATGAGTAATCGGGGTAGAACTTCATGATAAAATTTGAAACCATCCGTCTCAAATGCATAACGTCACACCATATACCATGTTCTTTTTGCTTGTCACCATAAGCCAGACAAACAGATGTCAGTGACACATTTCGCTATTGTGGGGAGAATCTTACTGAGTTATACAGGTCACCGATAACCGTATAGTAGGGTTGTTGATTCCTAAGGTAAAAACCAAGCACCTTCCTTGCCAGCTCCATAAAAAGTCGGCCAATATAAAATTGGAAACCTACAATTCGATTTCCATCCATATCAAAAAATTGCTCTCTGCTACAATTTTGAAACACAATCCATAAACTCTTCAAATCTCTGAGAAAAAAAATAAAAAAATAAAAAAAATTAATAGCAGATAAAAACTTAGCTAGGTATAAAACATTTACCACTTCATAAAAACTTAAAAATAACATATCATTCCAATATTAGGATCGTCCACTTGAATTAATGAGAAATGAGCGATGGGAAGATTAGTATCGCCCACTGTAAAATCATCAGTTAGGTCATTTACATTAATTAGAATATCATAAGCTATGTTGTTAGGCATTTTTAAAAGAGAGATAAGAGTTCTTTACTAAAAGGAAGTTTTCTTTTCGTTCTTCTGATAGATTTGAACGCCCTATTTATAGAGAACAAAACGTGTTTGGATTTTTCTTTTTAAAAAAAAAAAATTTACAATCTACAACAATAAATTAATCCCCATAATTTGGTAAGGGCATGCAGCAAATTTTATTTCGTGTCAGTGTACAATCTGAAAACTTTAATTTTGATCACCCTCGTAAACCTTTTGCTGATGTCGTCGCATTTATAATGTTCTACACAACCATGTGGGGATGCATTCAATGCTGGGGAGAGTTGAACTGGCACTGCAGAAAGGTTGATGCTCCTTTAGGTGCTGTGGAGGTAGCAAAAGGTGGTCCTGGAGGGTGACCCGTTAATATTAATAAACGCTTTATGTGGGACAGCTTCACCACCTGTTGCTGTAGAACCTATTGTCATGGGTGTACTGGACCTGTGTAGGAGTTCAGAAGTTTAGCCTTTTCTCATGTACGTAGACAAGGAAACGTACCTGCACTATCTAAGCACGCAAGCGTGGCTGATTATATTAGTTGAATTGAACAAGCTAATATTTAAGATGTATGGTCATTTTCACGTATTTAATAAAATCTCAGCATTCTTATAAAAAAAAAAAAAGTTTTTTTTTCGTTCTTTTGTTGAACTGAACGCTAAGAGTGTGTCACAAGCTGAGAATTTTGTTGTATTTAATAATCCTCCATTTGATGATGTAAACTCTTTTGTAAATTTGGGTATGTATGGTTTGTATTATGGCAGACTCACTATTGCCACTACTACTACATTGGTCATTCTGGCTAGCAAGTTGTTAATGATATTTCCTTTTAACCAAAAAAAGAAAAAAGAATTGAGCTCCCTATTTATAGTGAACAAAACGTGTTTGGATTTTTCTTTAAAAAAAAAAATTACAATCTACAACAATAAATTAATCCCCATAATTTGGTAAGGGCATGCAGCAAATTTTATTTCGTGTCAATGTACAATTTGAAAACTTTAATTTTGATCACCCTTGTATACCTTTTTCTGATGTCGTCGCATTTATAATTTTCTACACAGGCACGGCGATGCATTTGTTAAGAAAGGGCAGGAACAGGGGATGCATTTGTTATGACTTATGATAGGATTTGTTATGATGGGACAGGGCCAGGGGATGCAGTTGTTATGATAGGATTTGTTATAATAGGATAGGGTCACCATATATGATATATCACCTGCAGGGCTAAGGGATGCATTTGTTATGACAGGACAGGGACATGTGGAGATGCATTTACTATGATAGGCATGGTATTTTTGTATTCAGACTTCTTAATTAGATTTTAACACAATCATGTTCTCGGTGAGGACTAGGTGATCACTTGTGTCTTCCAAGTTGACAAACTTGTTGGATTCCAACAATACAGTTAATGGCTCTACCAAGTTTCATGGACCCGAAACTGATGTCAAGATATCGTGGGAACCTTGTCACGTTTGAGAACATTTTATAAAGTAGATAGTTAATAAGCAAATGAATTAAGAAAATAGAAATTGAACAGAATTGTTAGAGTGGAAAAGACAAATTTGGAAGGAGAGTTTGTTAGGACATATGTAGTTCACTTGTTAAGAACATATGTCATTCTTTTATGTAATTGGCTAATCCTTTGACAAAATTCACTTTACTTGTATTTGGGTAGATCTAGGATGTGTTGAAATACTTCAAGAAATCATGTTTCAAGATCAACTGTTGAAGCCTTCAAGTCCGTCCAAGAAAACAAGCTGAAAGTGCAAGTTTAGTAAAGCTCGACAGTTGGCTCGACAGCTAGCATGTGTCAAGGTTAAAAAAGCTGCTCAAGCTCGTGTGCTCGACACTTGCTCGACAGCTTCTATTTGTCGAGGTTTATAAAATCAAAATTTCTGATCTGATTTCTTGGGATCCGTGAATCTGTTTTTGGGCCTTCTTTTCTCCTAACCCTGGATATATAAAAGGATTGTTTTAAAGGCAGTCAACAAGGATACAAGTTGCATAAGCATTGAGCAAAGTCTGTTCAAGCAATTTGTGACCGACGGCAAAGTTTCGCCCTAGTTCATCTCTTCTGAAGAAGTTGCTGTGTTTGTGCACCTTTGGGTTTTGTGACTAAGCATCTTCTTAATCTTCATCGTGTAGGATGAACTGAAGAACTTTGCAGCTAACAACTCTTTCTAGTTGGTGATTGAAGTCGTGTATTGGGATCCGCGCAATTGGTTAGTCACGTACTTGGGAGCCGTGCATCAAAAGGGAAATTGTCACTACAAAACAAGTCCAATTGGGTATTGGGGTAAGGGTTCAACTGTAGGTTGGTAAGGTACTTGGGATTCCTTTACTTGTAACCGCTTGTTGTGATAATAGTGGAATTTCGGGAGTGGTGACCTGAAAATCACCTGGTGGGGTTTTTGCCGTGTAGGTTTTCCCCATTTGTAAACAAATCACCGTGTTATTTATTTTCCGCTGCATAATTAGTTTATTGGTGATTTGTTTGTGCTGCCACGCGTTTGCATGTTAATTAACTTAATTAATTCCCTTGGCTAAATTAATCGGTTAATTTATCACAAGGGGTCAATTCGTTTGTGGCCTATCAAGTGGTATCAGAGCAGGCATACTCTGATTAGGTTTTAATCTTTGCTGTGTTTGATCCATTAACCCCTGTTTGTCATGAATAGAGGACGGTCATTAATTATACCTCCTTTATTTGATGGCACTAACTATGCATACTAGAAAGTATGCATGAGAGCTTTCTTGCAGTCTTTAGATAAGAAGGTGTGGCAAGTTGTAGAGATTGGCTGGACTAAGCCAAAAGAAGCGCCGACCGATTGGGATGAAGCCAAGATCAAGGCGGCAAACTTCAACAGCAGAGCGTTGAATGCCTTATTTAGCGCAGTCACCAATGAAGAGTTTAAGAAGATATCCTCCACTAAAACTGCTAAAGAAGCATGGACCATCCTCCAGACAACTTATGAGGGTACAAAGGCTGTCAAGGACTCAAAGCTTCAGAGGCTCACTACAAGTTTTGAAGAGATAAAAATGGAGGAAGATGATTCATTCGATGAGTTCTATGCCAAGCTCAAGGACATAGTGAACTCAGCCTTCAATCTTGGGGAAACCATCCCTGAACCCAAGATTGTGAGGAAAGTGATCAGATCTCTACCCGAGAGATTCCATGCCAAGATTACGGTGATTGAGGAATCAAAGGATATTGACAAGATTCCTTTGACTGAGCTGGTTGGAAACTTGCAGACCTATGAGCTAGGGTTGACAAGAATTGGCAAGTCGGATAAAGGCAAGAGCATGGCTTTGAAGGCAAAGAGCAGTGACACAGATGAGTCTTCCGATGATGAAAATTCCAAGATGAAGTCCTACATTGCTAGGCAGTTCAAGAAGTTTATGAAAAATGCCAATGGGAGAAGCTTCGACAAGGATCGCAGACAATCCATTTCTTCTCAGTTTAAGAGCCAAGACAAAGGGAAGAAGGATGCTAAGGATGGCGGTCAGTACACTGTTCCCGCAGGACCTAAGTGCTTTGGGTGTCATGGGTTCGGACACATGAAACATGAGTGTCCTACATATCTCAAGAGCATTTGGAAGAGTAAGGCACTTGCTGCAACCTTGAGTGACACTAAGCTTAAGGATGATTCCGACAGTGAGGATGACGAAATCTTGCATGCCTTCACTGCCACAGTCAATCCTACTGAGGGGATTGTTGAAGACATGGAAAACGAATAAGAATTGGTGGATTCTAAGTGTGAGAAGATGGATGATCAAGATGATATCCATACAGCCTATGAAAAATTGTACAAGCTTTCTAAGAAGCATAAGAAACTGTATAGGCTGACCACCAAAAAACTCAGTGATGTGGAACTTAATCGTGAAGAGCTGTCCATAAAGTTTGATGAGGCTAATCAGACTATTGGAGCGTTGAGGTTTGAGAACAATTTCAGACCAAGAAGCTTGAAGCGGGGCTATTTCAAGTTAGAGCTCAATTGGAGAGGACTTCAAGTGTGAAACTTGATGAGATGCTAAACATTCAGAAATCTGCTTCAGATCGAACATGTTTAGGGTATGGTATTTTTTCCTCTAATATTGCTTCTACTAGTGCTACTATTTTTGTTCATCCTGCTAATAATGTTAAAATTGAGAAAAATGATGTTAAAACTGAATTAGCTAGTGAGAACTTAGACAAGGGTAAATCTATCTTAGGAGCACCCCCTAAGAAAGATAAGAAAGATGTTAAAAACCCTAGGACTAAGAAGGCTAACTCTCAAAAGTCTAAACAGAAGAAGCATCATCTTTGTCATCATTGTGGAGTTGCTGGTTATACTCGACCAAATTGCTATAAGTGGTTAGCCACTCAACAGAGCAATGACATGATAGCATCTAGAAGCCAGAATCAGCTTCAATCCTCTCTTACTCCTTTTGGAGATTTTCTAAAAGCACTCATGTTCCTTTCGAACTTGAACGGTTTCAATTCTTCCCCCTCACCGCCGGTTCAAGGGTTTAATCAAAACAAAAGTTCTTCCAAGGTGTGGAAGAAAAAGGGTGATTATATCACTTTTTTTTTTTTTTTTTGCATTACTTGTGTGTTTTGCTTTCGTGTTTTGAGTCAGTCTAGTTTTATGCTTTGCTTTGTTAACATGTTTTTGTTTGTTTGTTTTCAGTTTTTATTTATTTTGCTTTTGATATAAATATATAAAAAAAATTGAAAAATCAGAAAATACAAAAACAGTGTGTGTTTTGTGTACATTGGTACTTGTGTACCTTGGATGGCCACTGAAACAAATTTTTCTAAACTTTGTATCATCTGTAGCTTAGATGAGCATCTCTATGCACAACTAAGCAAGTGAGTTTTGTGGTTCTTGTTTGTGATGAGTAAGATTAAGTTATCTCTTGTACTTAACACTCATATCACTCTTTTTGACGGGTAGAACTAAAAAATCCTAAGAGAAAGGCATAAATAACTATCTCACCACTGTTGCCTGCCAATCATAATATGACACATGTATGCTTCGGCATAGCAAAAGTGCATTGTCAATGACATTTGTGTGCTTCGGCATAGCAAAATTGGAATGTCAAATATCAATGGGTATTTCTTTTCTCTCTCTTATATGCTCATGCATGATATGCTCAATAAAAAGAAAAATATGCAAAGAAAATAAAAAGCAAAAAGATCAAAAATGCTTTTAAATATGATTGCAAGCGTGTATTCTAGGAGATGTGGGAGTTATAGGATGTACCTCGAAGGTGATAGTCCCCATCAAATAGTTATGATTGTGTGTGAGTTAAAGTGATTTTCTCATATCTCAAATCGTCATAACTAGTTGACACTTATGCAATCTTGCGATGTTTTTCACACATTACACCCAATATTCTTTGCTACTCTTGATACATGTGCAGGTATAATGTGATTTGGCCATCACAAGGTTTTACATGTGCTAATGTATACTCACTAAACTGTCTTAACTTGTTTTGAAATATAAAATTGGTTAGACTTGTTTAGTGTGTGTGTGTTTTTGGGGATCCATGTGCTTAAAATTCTTGTTGAGAGATGATTTTGAGAGCTTAATATGTTGTTTGGATCATTGGTTAAGTTTCATATTGGATTGCATTCATGTCTGTGTTTTTCTCTTCTCGAAAAACTGGTTTTAAAAGCTGGCTCGACACCTCCTCGATACCTAACTATCTGTCGAGCTTCTCAAGCTTTTTCTTATTGCAATCCCGACACCTCCTCGACACCTGGTGGATCGATCGAGAAATCTCCTGCCTCCTCGATAGCTTCTCGATACCTGGCTGATTGATCGAGCTTCTGTTTCGTTTCTGGTGTTTTATTCCTTGATACCTCATTGACACTTGAATCTGTCGACGACTATTTTCTTCGACACCTTTCTCGATAGATGTTTCGACACCTCTCGATACCTGTATCTATCGAGCTTTACTGAGGTTCTATTTAAGCTCCTTGTGCGATCCGATTCTCATTTTCTCGATCTATCCGCACCTGTTCACCTCCCAAACTCTCTTTTCTCACTCAAAACCTTCAACCCATGTGATTTTCGGCCTTTCTTTGCTTCAAATCACTTGGTATGATCTCTTATCTCTTCATTTTTCATGCATTTCATGATTTTGAAACCTAGGTTTTGGGGTTTTTTCAAAATTAATGAGTGTTTCCTATAATTTTGGGATGGGTTTTCATTTAAATGTGTTCAAAATCTCATACATTACATCACATTTGCATTATAATGGTATTTTCATGCATTTAGATGTGTGTAATATGTTTGTGTACTGGTAGGATTGGATTGGGCTGAGCCCATGATGAAATTTCTTTTGCATGTTACATGTTCATGCATTCCCCATGCATACGCACTCTCTATTCAATATACTTGTTATATTTGAATTGCTTTGGGATTTTTCTAATTGTCTCTTTCTCCCTTTCTCTCTTTCTGTTTACGTTAGTCGTGTCTATGGCACCTAAGCGTAAATCTACTCCGGCTCGGAACCCTCTTCGTTCTGGAGCTTCTTTATCTTCTAATTCTGCTCCTCTTACTCTTTGGTTCTGTGATGATGATGCCCACAAGGCATTCTCGGAGAACTTTTCCCGACGAGGTGTTCATTCGGAACGCCAAGTCATTTTGGCGGACTTCGCCGACACTGACCTTCCCTTTGTCATTCACAGTCGGGAATGGGAGCCACTGTGTGACGTCCTGGTCAACTGTCCTCTCGTGCTTATCCAGGAGTTTTACTCTAACATGCACGGGATTGATCGTTCAGTACCTCTTTTCTTCACTCGCGTTCGAGGTATGCGCATCCCTATCACACCGTAACTTGTTGCGGATGTGCTTCGGGTTCTTAGGATAGAGTTTCCTGATTATCCTAGTTGTGAGCGTCTGAGGACTGTGTCCAAAGATGAGCTCATGGCTGCTTTCTGTGAGCGCCCTTTTGTTTGGGGTGAGCGTTAGTTTACATCATGTCGGCCTTTCGCTAAAGGTCCTAGATTCTTAAATATGGTGATGACTTTTGTACTCCATCCTTTCTCTCACTACAACTCCATTACAGAGCCTCGTGCTCGATTTTTGTTGTCCCTTCTTGAGCATCTTACCATAGACTTCCCTTCTCACTTCATTCTTTGTATTATAGATGTTCATCTAGATTTGGTGTCCCGTGATAAGCTCATCTTTCCTTCCGCTATCATGAGGATCTTACGTCATTTTTCCGTCCCGTTTCCTGTGTCCGACCATTTCACTTTCATGTGTGCCATAGATGCCGCTACCGTAAAACGTAGTGAGGCGCAGTTTAGGTCGCGACAGCCGGATTCCACTCCTCCCTCTTGTTCAGCTCCATCTCGGTCTGCTCCATCTACATCCGCTCCCTCTTCTTCCATGAGCGATGTGTCACTTGGAGACATCATGGCGTAGTTATAGAGCATGGATGCTCGCCTTGATACACTCTCCACTGAGTTGTATCAGGTGAATGTTCGTGTTGGCCGTATTGCTAGGCGGCAGGCGACCATGGGTGGTTTTGCTTCTGAGGTTACTCTTTCACCACCTCTTCCAGTAGCTTCTAATTTTGAGGCTGAGGATGATGATGATGATGGCAATGACGATGATGCTTCGGATGATGATGATGGAGATACTAGCTCTATCGATGAGATGTCTACTTGACACCCTTGCCCTTTGTCATTCGTGACAAAAAGGGGGAGTAGTTTTGGGATATGAGAGTAGTCATTTTTAGGGGGAGAGTTAGTATAGGACATTTTGATAGAGGGAGTGTTGTTGTTGATATGAGGGATGTAGTGAGGATATGATGTGTCTTTTCTTTTCTTTCTCTTTAGATACATTGTTCTTGTACATTGGGTCTTGTGACCATTTTTAGACATACATTGTACTTAGTTCTTTCTATATGTGGATGTATGTTATTTCACCTTTCTTTACATGTGTTGTTTCTTTTCTCTTTTTATACGCATGTTTCTTATACTTGTATGCAATCTATTATTTCTGTTTCACACAAAGATGCCTTGATGAGTTTTGTTTAAAGTGTTTCAGAAATACAGGTTGTCAAAGTCTACTTGTAATAAACTCTCTTCTTGCAAAGTTTTTCAAGAGTTTGTGTTAGGATAGATTTTATTGTATTCAACAAGTGGGTATGAGTTGAGTGATTTATGACTTCTCTCATATATTCATTTGTTTGTTGTGGTTTTGTCACGGATTGCCAAAGGGGGAGATTGTTAGGACATATGTAGTTCACTTGTTAAGAACATATGTCATTCTTTTATGTTATTGGCTGCTCCTTTGATAAAACGCACTTTACTTGTATTTGGGTAGATCTAGGATGTGTTGAAATACTTCAAGAAACCATGTTTTAAGATCAAGTGTTGAAGCCTTCAAGTCTGTCCAAGAAAACAAGCTGAAAGTGCAAGATTACTAAAGCTTGACAGCTAGCATGTGTCGAATTTAAGAAAGCTGCTTAAGGCCGTGTGCTCGACAGCTTCTCGAAAGCTTCTATCTGCCGAGGTTTATAAAATTAGAATTTCTTATCTGATTTCTTGGGATTCGTGATTGTGTCTTTGGGCCTTCTTTTCTCCTAACCCTGACATATAAAAGGATTGTTTTAAGGGCCGTCAAACAGGAATAGAAGTTGCATAAGCATTGAGCAAAGTCTGTTCAAGCAATTTGTGACCGAAGACAAAGTTTCGCCCTAGTTCATCTCTTCTGAAGAAGTTGCTGTGTATGTGCACCTTTGGATTTTGTGACCAAGCATCTTCTTGATCTTCATCGTGTAGGATGAACTAAAGAACTTTGCAGCCAACAACTCTTTTTAGTTGGTGATTGAAGTCGCGTACTGGGATCCGCGCAAATTGGTTAGTCACATACTTGGGAGCCGTGCATCAAAAAGGGAAATTGTCACTATAGAACAAGTCCAATTAGGTATTGGGGTAAGGGTTTAACTGTAAGTTGGTAAGGTACTTGAGATTCCTTTACTTGTAACCGCTTGTTGTGGTAATAGTGGAATTTCGGGGGTGGTGACCTGAAAATCACTTGGTGGGGTTTTTTTCATGTAGATTTTCCCCATTCGTAAACAAATCACCGTGTTATTTATTTTCCGCTGCATAATTAGTTTATTGGTGATTTGTTTGTGCTACCACGCGTTTGCATGTTAATTAACTTAATTAATTCACTTGGATAAATTAATTGGTTAATTTATCACAAGGGGTCAATTCGTTTGTGGCCTATCATAGTTAATTGTATTTGTTATATAAAGAGGGAAACCAAAGATTGTGGAAACATTAAATAATTTTAATAATTGAGGAAGAAAGAAACAAGTCAAAATTATATATATATATATATATATATATATATTTTTGGGTCATTCTACAATATCCTTCATATTTTTAGTGGATGTGGTACCCACTTACATCTTAACCATGTAGTTAACTTTGTTTTGATCTGACCGTTAATTTAATTTTAATGAGACACCAATTACCGGTCAAGCAGTTAACATATAATAACAAAAAAAAAAAAAAAGCTAGAAAGGAGCAAAAGGTGCTTTTCTCAACTATATGGTTGTGTGCTGACTACTTCCAAGGGCTAACTCAACTATATGGTCGTGTGCTGACTACTTCCTAGTATTAGAAGGAATCGACCGCACGTGAAATACTTGGAAGCCCTAATCATCTTCACAACCCACCAAACTATGAACCATAAAATATCAAAAGGATTCGAACCTTTTATACTACTAGCATTACTCCTGGCCACAGTAGTTTATCTTGGAATAAATTGTCTAGTTTACGCATTTATAATTCTTGTGCAAAATGAAATGAGTGTAATAGAGAAAAATAAAGTATGTTTTCTCCCAAAAAAAAAAAAAAAAAAATTATGTTGCCAAAGAAAATCTCAGTTAAAGTATCTTTGGATTGGAGACATAAAATAATCATTCGGTTAAAGTATCTTCCATTAAAGTATGTTTAGTTTAATATTTATCATATTCTCATGAGTTACCATTAGAGGTGGCAATTCATGTTCGCGAGTTGGGTTTATGTCGTGTCGAGCCATGAGTACTCGACTACATGGTTGACCATAACTTGACTTGTTTAGTAAACCTATCAAAAATCAACGACCTTGACACAATATTTTTATTAAACAGGTCGACTTAACCCAACACGTTTAACCTGTTTAATTAACAATTCATGTAAAGGCCAATACAAATGACCTGTTGAATAATGTGTTTGATTAATATGTCATACTTGACATGAATAACCTATTATCACTTCCCATAAATCTAAAATTAAAATGCAATTACAACAATAAATATAGTAATTACAACCATAGATTAAGCAATAATACAAAATAATAATAACAAAAGCTAATACCTTTATAAGCTAAACGGGTCAAACGAGTTCACATGTTGAACACAAACATGACCCTTTTATTAAACGGGTTAGTCGTGTCGACTCGAATATGACCCGAATCCGTTTAGCCTCAACTCATGACCTGTTTATAAACAGATTAGTCGAGTCGAGTTCGCAGGTCGTGTTAGATTTTGCTACCCCTAATTACCACCGTCCAACTTATTGTGTCAAAACTTATGATTGAGTTGTTTTGGAAATTTTCTTTTTCCTAGAAATCTATACTATGTTTTCCACTGATTTTAAAATTTGTGTACAATTTTAATCGAATTATGGTTGGATTTAATTTGGTTTTTGTACCCAATTTATAGCATGCTTGAATTTTCTTTCGAATTAAAACCTTTCATAAATACTTAATTGAGAATTTTTAATGTCTTAATTTTCTAGAAGAAAAATGAGTTGCTTTTTTAGCAATTTTAATATTCACCCATCTTAGAAATTCTCCCCGTATGGTGGTCGTTGATGTAAAGATAAAGTTTAGTTACAAAATTGGTTTTTTATAACCTTACTCAATAAAATAAATATTACTACATATTTTGAAAATCTAATAATTGAATTGCATGTGATTTACATTATTAATACACATGTCAAATTTTGTGTCAATTAGATATTATTTACTATATGATCTATAAGCTTATATTTTATGCATAATTTTAAACTACAAAAACTTGCAATTTAAATAATTTATGGATGATATAGCTATTGATATTTAATTTTCTAGAAATTTTGCAAGCATGAAGGATATAAGAAGAAGATGTAATTTAATGGTGGATTTGTTAAAATTCACCTCAAATAAAAAGATATTGAGTACGGTTGTAGCCTTAGGTTATAACCAATTTTGTAGCTAAACTTTGTCCTGTATGTAATGAATATCCTTAATTTGATTGTCTAACTCAATCTGTTATTTTATGGCCTAAATTTTAAATTCTTTGGTTCTATTTTCCTTAGACAATTAAATTGTTCCTTAATTACTACTTAATTGGATCCAAGCATGGTGTTATGTACGTTTGATACATTTAATTATGGGTCCAAAATTTTCTTTAAAATTTTCAAAAAGGAACATGCCATATACTTTTTTTTTGGTGTGTATTGTTGGATATATTTCAACAATTTACTTTTGTAATTAAACAAAAAGGAACAACATATATATATATATATATATATATATATAAAGAAGAAATATACAAATAATTAAAAACTCATAGACTAAATGCGTGAAGGATGAATGATTCAGATCAAGTCTTGTGTTTGACACAATCTCTTTAAAGCAGATTTCGCACCTTACACAATCTGTGGTGCTTTAAGACTCACGGACGTCTGCCTCCCAGGATAAAATGATCTACAGCATGGAGAAGAAGCACATAAAGTCTGTGCTCTATGAACTACTCTCTATCTCTTTTTTTCTCTTTGACTCAAATGAATGCACAAAATATTTTCTCTTTGGAAGAGTTTTTCCAAAAAATTGTTTTAATGAATGAGAGACTACGAAAATGTACGTTATTGAACAAATATACTATTTCAGAAATAACTGTTGTATACAGACTTACTAACTCAAAAAGTAAAAAATATTATTAAATGGATAAATGGGTCCAATCCACACATGCCCAGAGCCCAACCCAATATCCAATCCAAAACTCATATTCTCTATCATTTCCTATGTGGGACTCAAGGATTCTCACCACTTCAAAAATCTTGTTCAAGTGGATACATTAGGAGTCAATTTCTTATTCACTCCATAATATTTATCTAACAATCCCACATGAATGGAAATTGATAAAACACAATGCAAATGAGAATGCATACACAGAAAGAGCAGAAGAAAAGTTACTGTATTGGGAGAAGTAGCTTTTGACTTTGAACTTTTCTTTGCGAAAGACTATCAGATATACTAGCTAACCAATGAACACGATGTCTTAAAACTCTCATGGAAGCAACCCACTTCACACTCATATAGGTGACTCTTATTAAGAGTATCCTGCTATACCCCACTTGGATTTACAAGACATAAGAATCATTAAAAGCAAAGCTTACCCTGAACATCGTTTACAGACATCACTATTTCATCATAGGAATGGGTGTGAGATGTTATCTCCATAGTGATAAAACTAGTCTCCATGATTTGGTTGTCCCTTTGAACCTAGATCTTGGGATCTCCAGTCAGCTAGGTTGGGTTGCCATCCTGGAGACTTTTAGATCATAGGCTTTAACCCCATTCCCCTCGATGAGTAGTATACTTGCTCCCTACTCAAGCCTTTGGTTAACGAATCCGCTATATTCTCTTTCAACTTTATGAAGTTGTGAGAGACCTAGAAAAAATGCCTCTCAAAAAAGAGAGATTTGAAGTGTCCCTAGTGGAGTCGCCACTGTGAGAGACCTCGAAAAATTGGGTGCCTCTCAAAAAAGAGAGATTTTTGGAGTGCTTTTTAGGGCACCTCTTTTTTTTTTTTTTTTGGATAATTCAGGCTATTTACGAACAATTATCTTGTAAATAAATACCCTAAAATAAATCTTGATAAAGTTCAGATTATCCACAGTTTTATTGTTATCCAATCATCCCTTTTATTCCCATGCATGCATCCCTATTTTAAACACTAATTATCAACCAATCACAAAATTATTTAATTAATTTTAATTGCTTAACCAATCAGAATTAATTTAAACTAATCATGTGCTATTGATTTTACCTAGACACAATGTATGTTGACTGTGCAAACTTGATCATGTGATATCTTTCGATTCGATAGTCCAATTTGGAAACTAGAAACACCGCTGCGACCGTTAGAATCTCAAGATCATTTTTATGATATGCAATGAATGAATTAATGCATGTAATGCAATTATGATTTTTGGGGTACATGGATTAGTCATTCAAGTAATTCTTCTTGATTAAATTATGGGTGCAAAATTAAGTGGCTACAGAATGCCCCTCATTGACAGAGCTTGAAAAGCAAATGTTAATGTAAAACAAAGACATTGATTTTAGCAACCATGATTTAATTGAGGTTGAATTTTCAAAGATTACCTAGCCCTTGAACCTAAAACCTTGGAACATAGAACTAGCCTTATCTTTTGACCAAAAAAAGAAAAAGAAAAAGAAAATACCAGACTTAGCTGGTAGTTGATGACTCTGGACATGATTCTTCGCAATTAGGGTGACTAGGAAACTTTCCTATCCTGATCTTGAAAATGGAGTTGTTTGGGATGACAATCAAATGGATCTCCTCTACTTTGATCTCGATTTGGTTTTGGAATGATGATCAAGGGGATCTCCTCTACCTCGATCTGGATTTGCTTTCTGCAATGATGATCAAAGGGAACTACTCTACTTTGATAATCTGGAGCTAAAATGATGATCAAGGGGATCTCCTCTACCTCCATTTGGATTTGCTTTCTGCAATGATGATCAAAGTGATCTACTCTACTTTGATAATCTGGAACTGAAATGATGATCAAGGGGATCTCCTCTACCTCGATAATCTGGAGCTAAAATGATGATTAAGGGGATCTCCTCTACCTCGATCTAGCTTTGGGATGATGATCAAAGGGATCTCCTCTACTTTGATAATCTAGAACTGAAATGATGATCAAGGGGGTCTCCTCTACCTCGATAATCTGGAATTGAAATGATAATCAAGGGGATCTCCTCTATCTCGATAAGATGGAACTGAAATGATGATCAAGGGGATCTCCTCTATCTCGATAAGATGGAACTGAAATGATGATTAAGGGGATCTCCTCTACCTCGATCTAGCTTTGGAATGATGATCAAAGGGATCTCCTCTACTTTGATCTGGAATTGTTGAAATGTCGCCTGCAAAAAGTCAAAATTTATAATTAGACTTTAACTGATAGATGTTTCGTGGTCCCACTGTTTCTGAGATGTGTGATTTTCATTTGCTCACTCTTGATTTGAACTTTACCAAGAAAAGATTAATTGACAAAAGACTTTTCTTTTGAAAAACATTTGATTTTTGAAACTTGGAAGTTTTGAAATTTTTATTTCAAATTTTGAGACTTTGGAACTTAGAAATTTTGACTTGAAATCCGAAATTTTGAAACTTAGAATTTTGAAAATTAAGGCTTGAAATTTTGACCATGAAATCTGAGGTTTGAACCTTTTTCTTGAAAACTTGAAGATTTGAGTTTAAAATTTGGGCATTGAGAATTTGGGAATGAAAATTTTGAATTGAAAATTTTGGATTTGGAGTTGTTCTTGAAGATTTGTTCATGGAGATTTTTCTTTTTATGAAGATGTGTTCATGGAGATTTTTCTTTTGAAGATTTGTTTAGGAGATTTTTCCTTTGAAGATTTATTCAGGAGATTTTTCCTTTTGCAATATTTTGTTCAGGAGATTTTTCCTTTTATGAAGATGTGTTCATGGAGATTTGTCCTTTGAAGATTTGTCATTTTTAAGATTGTTTTAGGAGATTTATCCTTTGAATATTTGTTCATGGAGATTTGTCCTTTTTAAGATTGTTTTAGGAGATTTTTCCTTTTTAAGATTTGTTTAGGAGGTTTTTCCTTTTATGAAGGTGTGTTCACGGAGATTTGTCCTTTTGAAGATGTGTTCACAAACATTTGTTCATGAGATTTTACCTTTTGAAGATTTGTTCAAGAGATTTTTCCTTTGAAAATTTATTCAGGAGATTTTTCCATTGAATATTTGTTCAAGAGATTTTTCAATTTATGAAGATGTGTTTAGGAGATTTTTCCTTTTGAAGATGTGTTCATGAAGATTTGTTCAAGAGATTTTTCCTTTTGAAGATGTGTTCATGAAGATTTGTTCAGGAGATTTTTCCTTTTGAAGATTTGTTCAGGAGATTTTTCTTTTTGAAGATTGTTCATGAAGATTTGTTCAAGAGATTTTTCCTTTGAAAATTGGTTTAGGAGACTTTTCCTTTTGAAGATTGTTTTAGGAGATTTATCCTTTTGAAATTTTGAAAATTGAAACTTTGGAATTTGAGATTTTAAAAATTTGCAACTTGAAATTTTGAAACTTGAAATTTGTAGTTTGGAGTTTGCAATTTGAAATTTCAAAAATATGGAATTGAAATTTTGGGATTTTTGGAATTTGAAAATTTGGATTGAAAATTTGAAATTGGAAATTTGGGATGTGAAAATTTGGACGTAGAGTTGAGAATTTGAGATTTGGAATTGAAAATTTGATGTTGAGACATTGTCATTGTGTTGTTGTGTGATCTAGTTGGAATTTGGGGCATTTTATGATTGATCATGTTGTAATGTTGGCTTTGGAGCATTTTTGAAGTGTTGTATCTTTTGGACAATGTTGGTGGCTTATGGAATTTTGGCAATGTTGGTAACTTGTGATGTTGTTGGATGAGTTTTGGCTATATGAGAATTTATTTGTGCATGGGCATGAACTTTTGGGAATTTTTGTATGGCTATTTTGGACATATATGAGTTTTTTGTGCATGGTTATGGAAAAATTTGGTGGCTGTGTATGGACATGTGAAAAATTTTGATTGTGGTGAAACTTTGGTGGGGCATTGGTTGTGAGAATATTTTTGGTCATGTGGATTTTGGTCATGGAAATTTTTTGGACACGTGATTTTGGGCGTGGGAACCTTTTGGTCATGGGAAATTTTAGACATGTGGAAACTTTAAATGAGACAAGTTTAGAATTCACCTGATGAGGTCTTGTAGTACCAATTTAAACTTATCTTGATTGGCTCTGATGGAGTTTGCACTTATGAGGCAAAGCCAAATGCCCTTAGTTTGGAAATGAATGCACGATTTTTTTTTTTTTTTTTTTTGAAATCTTGGTTTTTTTATGAAAAGATGATGATGATGATTTATTTATTTATTTTTATTTTTATTTTTTGAAAATGAATGAGGCATGGCCGTATGCCCCTAGTTTGCAGATTAATGCATGACTTTTGAAAAAGATGATATTTGAGGAAAGGTTGATTTCTTCTTTTTCAAAATAGTCAAGGCATGGCCGAATGCCTTTAGTTTAGAAACGGATGCATGATTTTTGAGAAATCTTGATTTTTTATGAAAAGATGGTGATGATGATTTTTTCAAAATGGATGAGGCATGGCCGAATTCCCCTAGTTCAAAAATTAATGTGAATTTTGAAAAATTTTATTGTGTGGTGACCTCAATAAAGAAAATTTTGAGTAAAACAAGATCAAAATCACAAAACTGGGCAAAATAAGGACTGCTGGAAGGATGGGCCAATGGGCTCTGCTGGAGTGCCAATTGGCACCTTTAAACTGAAGATTAATGGTGATTGTTGAGTAGATGAAAGATCCACGTCCACCTCCTACAAAAGATTCTTCTCATGAGGTTGTTAGTAATCAGTTATTATAAAAATGTTTTGGGCCAATTCCCCTAGTTTAGACATGCTTGCACAGAAGATTGATGATATGCTTAATGCAAAACAAATGCTCCTAGCCTAAATTCACACAAAGAAATGTTTTGATTTTAAGCCTTTGAAAAACATGTTTTTTTTTTTTTTTTGAGTGATTGTGACCAGGCCTTTTGAAAAGGCTGCCTACGTACCTCTCTCATTGATAATCAGGTCTAAACGTAGTTAGGAAGAAAAGTTTTGAAAAATGAATTTTCTAAAATGGATCTTTTTTTTTTAAGCAATTTACTTAGAATGAGATTTTTTTTTTTTTTTAAATTTTATCTTTTTCAAATGAACAAAAGGTGATTCTTTTAACAACCTCTTTGACCAATCATAATGCTCAATTGTTAGCTCAATCTCATCGGCTAGAAAGGATTTGAAATCACAAAAAACATGTAATCAAATTTGCTTCTTCATTCTGAATTTTTTTTAGATTAAGTCTTCAAAGACAATCAAAGGAATGAAATGCTTGGGAATCACACATATTGGGAGTAAGCAAGAAAGGGAAAAATCCTAAGTTTGAAGATTTGAAAATTTTTGAAAATTTGGAAATTTGTTTTTTTGAGAGTCATTTTTTTGTTGGGAGCAAACAAAGTGAGTGTTTCGAGCTTAGAAAAAAAAAATTCGGTCACTTGAGAATTTGTGAAATTTGTCTTTTAAAGATATCAGCCAATGGGGCTTGATAATCTTGAGTGGTTTCCTTCTTAATCCAAGAGAAAATATCATCAGAGATAAATGTGCGCTTTCAATTAGCAAGACTTCAAGGGGGGCTTTATTCAAAGGTTGTAATGTAGGTCGGGTTCAGATATCGAAAGGAAAGATATAAAAGGCTCAAAAACCCTTATGATATTTCCCCAAGTATGCAATACTTTAAATTCAAGCATTGGAAGATTTTCCCACATCTTCCATTATTGACTCTTGTGCTAAAATCCTTGTCATGTCCATCATCTTCTCATTGGTCTTCATTGATTCCTTTCATTTGGTCTTGATTTTTTTTTTTTAGCTCAACAACTTCCTCTTTTTGGTCTTCTTAGCATTCTATCTTGTGGTCAAATCACTCACTCTCATTTTTTAAATGATTTTTTTGAATTTTTTTTTTGTTGCTTAATTTTTGCCTAGACCGCCCTTTCGGGTTTTGAGCCTAGCAGGCTCTCCTTTTCTTTTTCTTTTTTCTTTTTCTTTTGTTTTTTTTGCTCTAATTTTTGCCTAGACCGCCCTTTCAGGTTTTCAGCCTAGCGACCTCTCTCTTTTTTTTTTTTTTTTCTTTTTTTTGAAATTTTATTGGCTTTCACTCAATTGAATCTTTTTTTTTATTATTCAGTTTGACAAACTTTTATCTCTCTTGGATGAATTTACATTTCTCCTTGATACCCTCTTATCCTTTCTAATACACTTTCATTTTTCTTAACTTGATTGAACACACTTTTTTTTTTTTATGAAATGTGTCTTACTTTTTCTTTTCCTCACCTTTCTCAATTTGATTAAATTTCTTCTCTTGATGAATCTTTATTTTTGCTCCTCCTTCTCAACTTGAATGATCTTTCATGGAATCTCATATCTCTTGTGTCTTTTGATGAATCAGTATTCTCTCACAACTTGTTGAAAATTCTTGCATTGACTTCTCTCTCTTTCTTTTTTTTGGTTGAAGTCTTTTCCAGCTTGATGGCCTTCTCTTTTTGCTCACATCTTGATGTTTTCTGAAAATCTTATCTTTACTTGATAAATTTCCTTTCTACCTAGCTTTGATGAATTCTCTTTTCTGACCTTGATGAATCTTCCTCTTTTGAACTTGTCATATTGTCTTCATTGTGGACCTTACCAAGTGGTGCTAGATCCATAAGGTTAGCACTTCCTCATCTTGAGATTTGAACATGCATACTTAATTTCCCCACCCAAGGTTTAAGTTTTTAGTGGGTTCATTGAAAAATAGGCTAACTGTTTAAAGGCTCAAGTTGGCTAGCAATGGATAATTGTTGTAATAGGTGTCAAGGAATAATGTGGGTTATTGAAGGCGGCCTCCTATCCCTAGTGATGCTTTCTTGTAAGCACAACGACTTAAACTATTTAGTAAATTATTCTTGGAATAAGAGTTCAAATGTTCCAATGATATGACAAAATCTTGAGAGATAGGGATTGAGTGTATGTGGTTTGAGAAATTTGGATGAATGGATGTATTTATTTGATTACCTTTTAGGACCTTTTTCTTATCATATTTTGAATGTTTAGCAAAAGCCCTTACATGGATTGAATGAAGTTAAATCCCTCTTTGGAACAAATTGATTGGTAAAACAATCAATCGTCAAGATTTGGAAGAAGTTTTGTCAAATGGATCTTCTTATATTCTCTTGAAAAGAAGGGTTTTAAAAAAAAAAAAATTGGAATCTTTGAAGGAACAAGAGAAGGGTTTTTAGAAAATGTTTACTAAGAATGCCCCTAGTGCAATTTTTTTTTTTTTTTTTTTTGAAAATGGTCTGAAATGACTTGAGGGCCAAATGCCCCAAGTTGAAAACTCTTTTTTTTTTTTTTAAATATATATTTTTTGACTCTTTTCTTTTTTTTCTTTTTTGATTTTTGATTTTTTTTTTTATGTACATATGAGCAACATGATAAATCAAAAGCATCAAACACAACATGGACTTTATTAAGCAAATAACCAACTAGAAAGCAAATCCTAAGTAAAGGATAAGACCAGAGAGTCAATTCTAGAAAAACTTGTAAAATAAAATTCAAACAAAGTCAGGATTACTAGCTGATGAAGGCGGAGTGATGACTTGTTGATCAATCAGATCTTGAATGGCATGCCTTAGGGTATAACATCCATTAGTTGTATGGCTTTTCCCTTGATGATATCTACAATGATTGCTCACATCCATCACTCCGGAATCACCGTCTTGACCTTTTGATTGCTCAACAGTCCAATTCCTTTTGTCATTTCTTGGTCCTCCTGACCTTTGATCACTTGCATTCTTCAATGCTCTAAGCTTATAACAATTTGGTCTAGTGTGTCCTTGAAGTCCACAATGATGGCAGAAATGTTTTGTTCTTGGACCTCTTTGTAATTTTGGAAGTAATTTCCCTTTAGCTTCAGGCTTGACCATTGATTGGTTACGAGGCTTTATTAACACCCGTTGGTCAGTCACATTCCTTTTCTTCTCCAACTTCACTTTCTCAGTAGTAGTGGTAACTACCATTGGTTCCTTGGATATATTGGCAGCCGAACTACTCTCACCGGTGTATCCCAATGCACTTCTGTCGGAGAAAGGTTTTTGATGAGCAAGTACTTCATCAAGCTTCTTGGAGGAAACCCGCTCTACTTTAGCATTCACTTGAATCACCTCAAGCTCAAGGAATTTGATCTTTGTATAAGCTTCGGTTAACTCTCTGTTTAGCGTACCCATTTCACATTTGGTCTCCTTATATCGCACTAGAAGACTTCTTAAGGCTTTTCCATCAACTTTTGTTATATGTTGTATTGGAGGGTATGGGAGTTAGATTAGTGCACAATAGTCTTTAGGGCAAGTGGGAGATTGTTAGGATATGTACCCTTTAAATCCTATAGTATGATGCTATGTATGACATTATGTTGTGATTAATAAAGTTTTTTATTATCATCTAAAATAATGGTACTATGAATATTTGGACATTATTATATAGTCCACGAGATGCATAGTGTGTGATTTATGTGATTTAGTCATAGAAGATATAAATCACGAGTTCTTTGTAAACTCAGAATTTTAGTTCGTAGTCGGTAATGAAATTGGGCATTTCATCTGCGAAGACTATAACATATCAATTAAGATGATTTGTCTTGATCATGGAAGTGGAGACTTCTAGTTAATATGTTTTAAGTGTTGAGACATATTGAACTGAACCGTTGTGAGATTTATTATTCTACTAACAACCGTCAAATGAATAATAAATCTCACGACTTCTATTTACATTAACTCTTAATCTTGAAAGAATAATGAACATGATCATGAAGTGTAGGTTACTTTGATATATCAGGAGTGAGATATAAAGTAACGATCAAAATCTCAGTATGTTAGGCAACCACATTTAGTGTTGAAGGAACATATATTCTCAAGATGGAATTCATAATCTCTTAACGAAAATATAAAATATTCCCTTAAGATAAGTTTAATGGGTTTGGTTATTTAGAATGTTAGGCCTAACTATTTTAGTAAGAAGTTACTAAAATATATATATATAAAATTGGATTTCATAAATATATGATGAATAGCTTAAGGGATTAAACCGGGTACTGAAGAATTAAGATGTAGCAATCTTCAAAGTGGCAGTCAACATTTATGACTTTGTATTACTACGAATATTTTATGTGTTGAAAAATCTGGTTTTGCATCTCATACAAAACACACAGTGGAAGCAACAAACACGGATCTACTTTATTCATGAGAGATAACATGTAACCTTGAATTCTAAAATAAAGAATAAAAAGCGTACCTTGATGCAGTGAAATTCAAAACAAAAGATTAGAAGTACTTGAGAACACTTTTAATCTTCACTCCAATTCCACTAACGCCCAAGAAGTGTGGTCTCTCAATCAGTTTCCAAGGGAGAATAAGAAAGTGGTTTTCACTCACACATACAAACCATTTCATAAAGATTGCTCACTTGTACAAAATTATGTATGTTTCTCCCTTTATATCTAACTGATTATCTAATTGGGCTAGCCTTTTGAGCCATTCCAATTAGGCTTAAGTGTGTGCCTTGGAGTGGGACCAATAAGACACTAGCTCTAATGGGTTTTGGGCTTTTCTGTCAACTCTTGACAAGTCCAAAGTTACCATTAACTATATTTAATACCACTAGATAAATATAGTTGCACTCTAGGCCTTATCTATAAATTATATCCTAAGACTTTATTGTACATGCAACCCCTTCATAAAATATTCGTAGTAATACAAATTAATCAATGTAGACTGCCATTTTGAAGATTACTACATCTTAATCCTTGAGTACCCGGTTTAATCCTTTAAGTTATTCATCATATATTTATGAAATCTAATTCCATAAATATATACTTTAGGAACTTCTTACTAAAGTGGTTGGGCTCAACTCTCTGAATAACTAAACCCATTAAACTTATTTCAAGGGAATATTTTGATCTCCGTTAAGAGATTATGAATTCCATCTTGAGAATATATGTTCCATCAGCACTAAATGTGGCTGCCTAACATACTAAGGTTTTGATTGTGACTTTAGATCTCACTTTTGATATATCAAAGCAACCTACACCTCATGATCAAGTCCATTATTCTCTCAGGATTAAGAGTTCATGTAAATAGAAGTCGTGAGATTTGTTATTCATTTGACAGTCGTTAAGAGAATAATAAATCTCACAGCGGTCCAGTTCAATATGTCTTAACTCTTAAAACATATCAACATACCAACTAGAAGTCTCTACTTCCATGATTAAGAAAAATCATCTTAGTTGATATGTTATAACCTTCGCAGATGAAACGCCCAATTTCATCACCGACTACAAACTACGTTTTGAGTTTATAAGGAACTTGTGATTTATATCTTCTGTGACTAAATCACATAAATCACATACAATGCATCTCATGGACTATGATAATATCTCATTAGTTCATTTATAGATAGTCTTATATAATTAAACAATTTAATTATTTATGACATGCTAATAATTAGATTTTAGGGCATAAACCCCAACAATCTCCCACTTGCCCTCAAAAACAATTTATCATATATCTGACACTTATTTCCCTTTAGAGTAATTCATAGTCACCCTAAGGCAAGGTTTGAAAATAAGTTTTAGCCAAATTTATTGCATAAATTATCTTTTCTACTACTACATCTCACGTACTCATATGTCTCTAATAAGATAATATTTACGCTTAATGTGTATCTTCACCACCTAGGATGAACACATATCTTGAAGTCCAACTTCATGAATCACAATCAAACTATAAGTCACTATTTGTACAACCAGTAACCATCAAATCCTCACTTTGGTGGACAAGCATATAATCCTTTATTCTCCTAAGATATTTGAGTATATGCTTTACTCCCACTAAATTAAGTGATCTTTAATTCAATTGATATTTGCTTACTATGCCCACCGCAAAATAGATATTTAGCTTAGTATATAGCATAGCATAAAGACTCCCTATTGATATGGTATAAGGAACCGTCTTAATATGCTCTTCCTTTTACATGTCTTAGGACTATAGTCCTTTATAAAGGAACTTCAAACTTTAAAAAAAAAAAAAGAATCCTTTTTGAAGTATTACATGCTATACTTGGCTAGAATCTAATCTATTTAAGCAGTTTGAGATAGACCCAACATCCTAATTTTTGAATTTTAACAAAGTTTAATTCTTAGGATGTGACCAGTCTTTACCAAGTATTTTATATCAAACTGGACTAGACAACCAAAAAAACTCCTTTGATGACAACAACTCTTACGTCATTCTAAATGATTAGAATGTCATCAACATACGTTAAGATATTTATTATTCTATATAACTTTTACACACATAAGCAAAGATGATATTTTATGATTCATATGCTTGCATTAGTCCATAAATGGACTTTAAGCAACTTGCATACTAATCACTACTGGTTCTTTACTATGAACAAGTCTAGTTACATCATATAGATGTCTTCCTTAAGATTGCTACTAAAAGAAGCTTTCTTATTATTCATTACCATATTTCATCCAAAATGAAATATAACGAATAAGAGAATCTAGATAGAGTCAAACTTAACTATTGGAGAAAAAATCTTTTCATAGTCGAACCAATTCTTTCTGAATAAATCTTTTCGCCACTAATCTTGACTTTGAAGGTTTGCACCTTCAAATCTATCAATCTCATTTTCTTGTAGACATATTTGAAAACAATAGGCTTAATGCTATTAGGCGCCTCTACAAGTTCTAGACTTTAAATAGAATCCAATTCTATTCACCTAACCTTGATCCAGTAATTCATATTCATATCATCTATTGCCTTTATGTAGGACCGAGGATAAAATTCATATCCTTATGGAATGACTTCAAAATTTTATTCTAAAAGTATGAATTTATTTGGTAATTAATAATCCTCCCACTACGATATTGTACCGGTGTAAGAGTTATCTAGAGAATAATGTCTTATGGTGTATCTAATATAACCATCTCATTTCCAAATGTATTTTATAGTTATCCTACAACAAATTCTGACATTTTTCTTCTAGAACAATCTACCTTTAAAAGAGCCATATTCCTCCTTTATGTATGCACTGATTTAAAGAAGTCATTGGAACTTCATTCCTTTACAAAAAGAAGCCCCAAATTTTATTATCCTCTAAATAGAATTCATAGACTTGGAATATAATAAAATAATGGTTCTAAAAGCCCATCTTTCACCAATCTTGAATATCATTTAGGTTAATAAGATCTAGACATAAGTGCCAAAACATACAATATCAAAGGATAGAAACTGTCTCTTTAAAAAATAAAACATGTAAATTTTCATCTAGAAAATAATCATGGACAATGCTTACCTTTACCAAAACAGAAACACTTTCCTTTTGGTCATACTTTTGAGTCTAATTTCCTTTTGGCAACTAACTTGTTCAACTATTTAGTATTATAATTACTCTTCTTACCACCCTTACCTTTCGATTCAGGCTAAGAATTCGAATCAAATCATATTGATCTTAGCCTTAACTTTTAGGATATCTTCCATTGCGTAAAACTCACTCATCAATTCAGATAATATAAAAAGAATTTATTTTCAAAACAATCTGAATTGATCAAATGATTCTAACAAGGACTTGTGAATCATATCCATATGAGTTTAAAAATTAATCTCTACATCCAAGAATTCAAATTCATTTTAAAATTAAAACATTTTCATAAAAGGATATAGAATTGGAACTCGTTAAGCCTTTCTTAGCACTCAATACAATTCATAGCAAACATCTCATTTAGACTTAATATAAAGTCTAAGTCTAGTACTTACTCTTGCATCTCATGCTGTAGCACAATTGAGAAAGAAGCCAATGTAGCATATTACCATTTCAATGGAGACTATGATCATATCATAAGCTATCTTCCATCAATGCATCATGCATAGGAAATTATGACAATGCTGAATCGAAACATATTTATGTACTTCAACTCCTTTAAGCACCATGTCCAAAATTATTTTATTATTTCTTAATTAATGTGATTCAATTAAAATAGTAGTTCGAGAACAAAAAATTATGACAACTTTATTTTGAGACTATGAACTTAATTACAAAGACATTATATTTTGCATCCAAAACCATATAATATGGAACCCATAAAACCATACTATACTAGGTGCAATGACAACCTAATCTCGCAATTAATATTCCTCGGTAGCGAGTTTATACCAATCACTATGATCAGGCGAGAATTATTCTCATTATTAATACTATTATGGTAACTCTTACCAAACAAAAATAATTTGATACTTTTCCTTTAGCCTCTAAGTAATAATGACATAGCTCCTTTGGGAGGTTAACATTACACTTAGTCTAGTGTAAACCATTATCTAGAATCATATGTAGCCACATTTCATCTCCCTTTATAGTGTTTAAACTTGTAGTATCATGAAGCAAAACACCCTCCTTTGGGATCGCAAAGCATATACGCCAAAACGAGGTTCTTGTTCACACTACTTTAAACGGGTAAGTTCGATCTTGAAGTACCATGAAGTAAACACCCTCCTTTGGGATCGCGAGGCATATACGCCAAGACGAGGTGCTTACCCCACACCACTATGAACCGATAATGGAGGCCGTGAGTTCCAACTCTTGTATCTCTCTCCCACTAGAAATTTTAAAATAAGTGGATTGCCCTGAAATCATTGTGATCTTATCACAATTTTAACCCTACACATCAAATGTGTTTAATTGTTTAAATTCGATGTAATGTTACTAAGTCACGTCACAATAGCGTAACAAACATTTGCACAATCACAAAGAAGTTTAATCACGTAATCCATGAAGTAAATACCCTCCGCTTGGAATGCAAGACTCGAAGTCAAGACAAGGTATTTATTCACATTACAATAAACTTAACAAAAAGGTTATTTCAGCACTCCCACTCGTTATTTGGGTTTTTCTTAAATAATTGTGATCTCATCACAACTAATAACCTTTCACTTGATAAAGACTCTAATCTCATTAGAATCATTAACTAAAATGGAAGTCCTAAACTATTTAGGATTCCTTAAACACTAATGAATCAAAAATTAGTTATATAGAACTCTATCCTTAATTTATTAGATAAAGTATTCTAATCTCATTAGAAACTGTATAACTTTAATTAGAATTTTAATCTCATTAAAAACCTCTAATTAAAATAAATTAAGGATTTTTAATCATACAACAATTTAGGACTAAGAGTTCTATTTAACTAACATCTTTGATCTCATTAGGTCTTTTAGGTAGATAATGATTAATGTATGTCCTTAACTTTTAAGGACTATAAAATTAATCACATAGCCTTGCTTTTTATCAAAGTTTTAACACTTAGTCAAAAACAAGTGAAAATTCAAAATTCAATGCCTTCGATCGGTCGAACCTATTACTCGATCGATCGAAATGAAGAAATTCATCAATAAGCTTCTGCCTTGTTCAATTGATTCTCGATTCCTGTTTGATCGATCAAAAATAACATTCGATCGATCGAAAGGAATTCTCGATCGATCGAGACAATGAAGAATTTCATCATAGAGTTTTTGCCTGACTTGATCGGTTCTCAATTCCTCTTCGATCGATCGAAAGGAATTCTTGATCGACCGAAACTCGTAAAAACTGAATTTTTTCAAAATTTTCTGGTAACCATTTTTTACATCTTCATTATTCTTCCATCAAAAACACCTTTGATTTTATCAACGAAGATTTATAGATCAAGCATTAAGGTTTTCAATATCAAGATCAAGAACCATAATAATGCTAGAAACCTTGAAAACATAATCCTAATCTCATTAGGAATAAATTTCATAATCCTAGCATGAGCATACTGTTTGATCATAAAAAATATAAAATGCAAGGCAAGCAACAATATGATGAATCCTTTATAAACAATGAAAGACGAAACCTTCATAAAAGGTTATACTTTGGGCCACTTCATCCTATACAAACATTTTGCATATAAACCCATATATATATAATATACGGATTCAATACATCCAAGGCAATTAACACATGCTTATAAGATGGCCAACAAACATAAAGGATACCATGTCTTATTATCAAAAATAATAAAACAAAATTGACCAAGGGAAATAAGCAACGTTACCATCCAAGAAAGAAAACACACAAATATGTTTCATTACTTGTCATGTTCTGGCATTTAAATTCCAACGCCAACATAGAAGTGAAACGGTGCATTTATTGCACTATTACGATTCTATCGCTAACTTGATAATGATAAAACAAAAGGCTTATTTCAATGTCAATAAACTTAGCATTGAACAGAAGCACACGGCACTGAAAAGAAAACAGACATAAACGTGGCCTCTTCGAACGATACAAAACAATATATCGCATATTAATCAATGCATACAGGGTTTATTGAACAATAACTTTATGCAGAAAAGCAACTGCAGAATTCTCAAACACCAAGAAAATAGTTTTTCTTTCATTCTAAAACTCAATCACATGTTATTCAAACATGATATTGAAGACCGCTTTGATACCAATTGTTGGAAAATCTGGATTTGCATCTCATAAAAAACATACAGCGAAAATAACAAATACAGATCTACTTCATTCATGAGAGATAACATGTAACCTTGAATTCTAAAACAAAAAATAGAAAGCGTACATTGATGCAATGAAATTCAAAACAAAAGATCAGAAGTACTTGGGAACACATTTAATCTTCACTCCAATTCCACTAACGCCCAAGAAGTGCGGTCTCTTAATCAGTTTCCAATGAAGAATAAGAGAGTGGCTTTCACTCACACATATAAACCATTTCATAAAGATTGCTCACTAGTACAAAATTCTGTATGTTTCTCCCTTTATATCTAACTGATTATCTAATTGGGTTAACCTTTTGGGCCATTCCAATTGGGCTTAAGTGTGTGGCTTGGAGTGGGGCTAAAAGGGATCAATAAGACACTAACTCCAATGGGCCTTGGGCTTTTCTGTCAACTTTTGACAAGTTCAAAGTTACTATTAACTATATTTAATACCACTATATAAATATAGTTGCACTTTAGGCTTTATCTATAAATTATATCCCAAGACTTTATTGTACATGCAACCCCTTCATAATATATTTGTAGTAATACAAAGTCATGAATGTAGACCGCCACTTTGAAGATTACTACATCTTAATCCTTGAGTATCCGGTTTAGTCCTTTAGGTTATTCATTATATATTTATGAAATCCAATTCCATAAATATATACTTTAGTAACTCCTTACTAAAGTGGTTGGGCCCAACTCTTTGAATAACCAAACTCATTAAACTTATCTCAAGAGAATATTTTGTATCTCCATTAAGAGACTATGAATTTCATCTTGAGAATATATGTTCCATCAACACTAAATGTGTCTACCCAACGTACTGAGATTTTAATTGTGACTTTAGATCCCACTCCTGATATATCAAGGCAACCTACACCTCATGATCAAGTCCATTATTCTCTCAGGATTAAGAGTTCATGTAAATAGAAGTCATAAGATTTATTATTCATTTGATACTTGTTAGGAGAATAATAAATCTCACAGCGGTCCAGTTCAATATGTCTTAACTCTTAAAACATATCAACATACCAACTAGAAGTCTCCACTTCCATGATTAAGACAAATCATCTTAGTTGATATGTTATAGTCTTCACAGATGAAATGCCCAATTTCATCACCGACTACGAACTACGTTTTGAGTTTACAAGAAACTTGTGATTTATATCTTCTGTGACTAAATCACATACAATGCATCTCATGGACTATGATAATGTCCCATTAGTTTATTTATTGATAATCTCATATAATTAAACAATTTAATTATTTATAACATGCCAATAAATTAGATTTTAGAGCATAAACCCCAACATTATGAAGGGGTTGTATGTATAATAAAGTCTTGGGATATAATTTATTAATAAGGCTTAGAGTGCAATTATATTTATATAGTGGTATTAAATATAATTAATGGTAGTTTTGGGCTTGTTAAGAGTTGACAGAAAAGCCCAAAACCCATTGGAGCTAGTGTCTTATTTGTTCCCTTTTGATTCCACTCCAAACCACATACTAAAACCTAATTGGAATGGAAGGTTAGCCCAATTAGATAATCAATTATAAGGAGAGAAACATACAGAATTTTGGTAAAAGAATGAAATGATGTGTATGTGAGTTTAAGTTACTCTCTTATTCTCCCTTAAACACATACATATAAACTGATTAAGAGACCACACTTCTTGAGCACAAGTGGAATTAGAGTGAAGATTAAGAGTGTTCCCAAGTACTTCTAATCTTTGATTTTGAATTTCATCGCACCAAGGTACGCTCTCTTGTTCTTAAATTCTGAAATTTACATAGTACATGTTATCAATTGCAAATGAAGTAGATCCGTTAATTTTTCCGCTGCGTATGTTTTGTATGAGATACAAACCATGTTTTTCCAACAACAACATCGTATGTAATTATCAATACTGACGGCCTTATCACCATACTTTTCAAATTCAAGGTAAATATATAAACTAGACCAAATCAACCATTCAACATAAGAAGTACATTAGAACCTACTTTACTTTACTTACTTTACTTTTTTTTTTTTAGAATAAATTAATCTAATTCAGTTTTAATTGTTAGCCATTCCTTATATTTCAAGTCTCCAAAATGGAGTTTCACATAAATACACTCAGATTAGCCTAAATAGGATTTCTTTATCAAATTATTAAAAAAAAAAAATCGAAGAAAGATTAGTAATGGTATTATCAATAAAATTTTCATTGAAGAATTTTGCAGTTTTTCTTTTGTATGCATAAAAGTTTATAGTTGAGTTAATTATAAGTTTTATAATTATGACATAATTTGTATTAGTTTCAAATGGGTTGGAAATAATTTTAAATGAAAGCTTAAGAACTTTCAAATTGGAAGAACACGTAACATAAAATTTTAATGGATTTGAAAACAAATTTAGAACACACTTAATTATAGTGAATTTAAAATATAATTTAAAACACTTAATGAAAATTACAATTAATTAACTTAATCCTTTAAAACTTGTATATTAGTCATTTACGAGGGGAAAGTCATCTTAATATCCACCATCCAGATAATGATTAATAAACACAAAAAATAAAGTAAGATACAATTCTTGGACTACACATCCTTGATTCTTGAATTATTCATAGTTGTCAAGAGTCTTATAATTTAACTAACACCTACTTTTAACAAAGACGCCTAAAATCAAGGCAGTGTAGTCAAAGGATTGCATCTTACTTTATTTTTTGTTTTTATTAATCATTATCTAGATAGATACTAGCCTCATCACATGCGCTCCGCATGTGTGATGAGACTTTTTTTTTTTTTTTTTTGAGTTTAATGTACTAAAATTTAGGATTTGAAATAGAGTAAACTACTGAGTCTAGTGAGTGTTAGGGCATGTTTGGTTTGTGTTTTCAAACAACTATTTTTAGTTTTTAGACAGCATTTCATGCATTTCAACACACTTTTTCACCCACACGTATTTCCACAAATATTTTTAAACAACAATTTTCAGTTTTTAAACACATGTACCAAACGGACCCTTAGTTTTTAGAAAAAAAATGTACCAAATGTGCGTAAAATATATTAGAGAGTGTGCTAATTTTTAGAAATATATTAGAGAGTATACTAATTTTTAGGAAAAAAGTTTTTCTGGTAGTTTTATATTTTTATTTTTTTGAATTACAATTTTAACCCTATTTTTTATTCTTTAAAAATAAAGATTATTTAATTAGCTTAAGGGTATTTTTGACATTTTTTGAAGGTATAAATAACTTTTTGAATCCTTTTAATATATAGAGATAAGTTTATAACTATCATATTGTTAAAAAAAATCCTCAAAAAATATAGCCCCTCACTTTTTTTCTTTTTTTTTTGGTAAATTCCATTTTTATGAACTAGATGAGGTGAGGTGGAATTTCGTTAACCCAATTCGAAAAGTCTATTCTTATAGAATAAGATATTTGGAATTTAAACCTTGCCGACACCAAAACTTAATTGATATCTTGAAGAAGCTAGCGATCTAAGTTGAAATTCTTAAGTTTCTCAACAAAAAAAAAAAGTTGAAATTCTTTATTAAAAAAAGAAAAGAAAAGAAAAAGATGATGGGAGGGTTGTACTAAATAAAAAGTCAATATGGTAAGGAAATTTTAATGGAAAGTGTTGCAGCTTATTACTGGTAAGTGGTAACCCAACAACCAAAATAAGGAGAGAAGGGTCTATGTGCCTAGCCTATCCATTAGACTCCCATTCCATCCAACGTCCTAGTCTATTCTCTATCTGCCAAGTATTAAGTATTAACCAACCAAAACTCCCCTAAAAAAAGGAAAAAAAAAATAGAGGTCCATTTGAATCCGTTTCTTTTTCCACACGACGCAGCCAACTACACACAAACACAAACACACACTCACACACACAACTCACAAACGAGCCTTGTTATAATCTCCTCTTCAAAGCAGAGTTCCTTCCATTCCAATCTCAGTTTCCAAAATCCCAAATTATTTATCACCAACTCAATTTTCATCATACCCATATATATATATATATATACACACACACACATACTCTTTATAGCATAAGAGGAGTAGTCTTTATTTCTTTTTCTTTGGCTCTGCTCTGCTTTGCTCTGTTCAAACATCATACTCCAAACCCTAGAGTCAAAGGGTTCTGGACTTTGGCTTAATTTTTCAGGATTTTGGTTTTGGGATATTGGGTCTGGGTTCTTGCCCACTTCCCAGGAATATGCTTCTTTAATTCAAACCAACACAAACAATATTGGCTGAGAAATGAGTTAGTTTGTTCTTCTTCACAAAATTTTCTTCTTCTTCTTGTAGATGTAGTATTTGATTAATTTGGATTGTTAATTCAAGTTTTTCTTGACCAACTTCTTTTTTGTTATCATTTCATTGTCATAGTATATATAGAGTGTACAGAGGAAGAGATATGAAAGAATGAAAGAAAAGCCTAATTTTTTAGTTTACAGGACAGTTTTGAAGAGTTGGGGTTTGGGGAATTTTGATTGAGATTGCCACTGACTTGTTTTTATTGGAAGTGACACTGGATTGATTTTTTATTATTTTATTTTTAAAGAAAGATTGTTAAGAATTTTGTGGGGGAGGGGGGAATCAAGAAGTTTTACACGAACGACAAATTGGGATTCGTTTAATTTTTTATTTGATCATGATTGAGTCAAGTAATGGATAGAAGTGAGCTTACTTTAGTGCCGGAATGGTTGAAAAGCAGTGCAAGTGTCACTGCTGGGAGCAGTTCAAACCATCAATTTTCATCATCTTCAT
Source organism: Quercus aquifolioides (assembly GCA_019022515.1). Lineage (NCBI taxonomy): Eukaryota > Viridiplantae > Streptophyta > Magnoliopsida > Fagales > Fagaceae > Quercus > Quercus aquifolioides. Next base: position 18,950,951 of record CM032332.1, on the reverse strand, counting down.
TGAACTCAGGTAATCCTAATTCCCTCTCTTTCAATTTCACTATTTCCTGGTTGCTGAGAAATTTGAGGAACATTGAAGGAACCTAAGCTCGAGTCCTATTTTTGTGTTATAGAAAAAGATGAAAAACCAAATCTGTACTAAGAATAATGCTGGAATTTGTTTAGCTGATTAATGCATATGCTCTTAAATTGCTATGTTTTCTTGAGTACTCATACTTAAAAAATTTACCCTTTCTTTGGGTCTCAAAAGAATGTTGGAGATGAATGGAATCATTAAATCAATATCATTTTGAATTCATCATTATTTCTCTGAAATAAACAGAAAATGTGGAATTTTAATTGTCTTCTCTTTTATCACATTTTTGAATTAAACAATAAGAGCATAAGCTGAAATGTTTACCCTTTGCATATATCTTCTGATATAGATGATCATCCCATATCCAAGCATGTGAGAAATGGGTCATCTGTGAGCAGTAGTGATTATGATATAGGTCGCCTATTTGCTTCTGATCAAGCAACTTCCTCCTATTTCCACCAGAGTTCTAGTAACGGTTCTGCCCACTCACGATCTTACAATAGTTTTGGCAGAAACCAGCATGATTGGGATTGGGAGGACACTAATGACTACCGTGGTAAGAACAAGTTGGTTTTGGGTGACCACAGGCGGCATGACAATTCTGATACTCTTGGTACCATCTTGCCCAATTGGGTCGAGAAGGATATGTTGCTGCGTTCACAGTCTATGATTACAGGGAAATGCAGTGACACATGGCCTAGGAAAGTAGCTGGTGACTCAAATAATGCTAAAAGAAAACACAGCGATGCTAATGGCCTGCTTGGTGGTAGGGGTAGTGTTAGCAGTTCTACTAAAACTGCATTTGAACAGGACTTTCCCTCACTCATAGTTGAAGAGAGACAAGGTGGTTCTGAAATAGGAAGAGTCTCATCTTCTGGCTTGGACACTGCCATTCAGAATTTGCCAATTGGAATTTCATCTACAATTGGTTGTGATAGCTGGAAGTCTGCTCTAGTAGAGGTTCCTCAGATATCTGGATGCAATAGCACAGATGCAGCATTGGCACTGCAAACTCTTGCTGCAAGCTCAGCTTCTGTGTCTCCAAGCACAAGGACTCGCCTCAATATGGCTGAAACATTGGCTAATGGTCCTGATCATGCTCGCACACGTCCCCAAGTAAGTTGCATTTTCCATTGTATTTCTGAGCATTTGTTAGAACATATATTCCTGCTCATATGGTGTCCTATGCTTTTGAATGTAGTTATCTGTTAAAACTCAGAGGCTTGATGAGCTGGCTATGAAGCAATCTAGGCAGTTAATTCCCATGACATTTTCCATGACAAAGCCCCAGGTAAGAGTTGTTGCTTACCTCAATTGTATTTCATAAATACCTAGAGCCGTGCATTGTACATATTGTAGTCTGCCTTGTGTACTTATTAATGCTTTGAAAGTCATCCAATAGGAAGCCTTCTGTCCATGCTGGTAGAGATAAAATAATGGTCATGGACAGACATTTTGCAACTAAAGAAGTATGATGACTCATCAATGAGCAAAAATCTTATGCACTAGGCTTGCATTGGCCTCTGCATAGATACTGGAAGATATGCATGATCAGGTCTCAAGCTGTATGTTTCTCATCAAGGGCATTGAAATCTATGAATGTTGATTGTGTGTAAGCATTGAGGATTGAAGAAGTTGCTATTTACTAGATCTTTGTTTGATTGGTCTCAGGACTTGGGTTTTAGTGATCTCACTCTATTTGTAGATTTCATAGATTCTGTCTTTATGATTGTAGATTTCATACACTCTCTATCCTTTTGATTATAATGCTCATTCACTTGTAATTCTTTAGGCTACCTTATACATATATTTTGTGTACATGAGGTAGTTTTCTGTTTTAATATAACTTTATTACTTATCAAAGGAAAAAAGTAGTGTACAGATATAACTATTACTTAGATAAAAATCTTTGGATTGTTATGTTATCCAATAACAGAAGGTTATGTTGATACATTCAGGAGTAGAATGAGAATCTATTTAAGCTTAATTGTCAGATGTCTTTGAGTTGTAAAATTTTGTTTGTCGGTTGTTTTCTTGTTTTTGGTTTTTTCTATATTTTGGTCATAATCATTCTAAGTGATGGAAATTATAGACCATGTGGAAGGAGAAGAAAAAAGTACGGAGGACATGTAATTGATGAGGTGCTTTAAAGCATGTGTTGATCAGTTTACAATATCTGGTTTTATTTATCTGTAACTGAGGAGTGTGCCCCACAAGAAATTGGTTGTGGGGCCCTTAGTCTTGCAGACAATCCAACTGCTGCCGGCTGTTGGTTATGAGACTACTAGCAAAAGGCTCCAATGGATGATAAATATTTTGAGTGGAGGAGTGTGCATCCATTTGTGACAAGAAAGTTTATGCTCTACAGCTGCATCCAGACACCTCTGTTTCTATACAGCAGTGTTGCCATGGGAGGGGGGTGGGGGGTTATACTATCAAACGAAACATGTGTTCTGATGAGAAGGCTTTCAGCCTAGCAAGTTATTGATGTATGGTAGGAAAATGAGGTATAGAAGTATAGCTGAAAGCATGATTGGATAGTTAAAGTCAACACTTCTTGAGAAAATTTTGGAGAATTTGGGATGGTGAATTTGGATCATGTGTACAATGATGAATCATTGCAACAGCCAGCATCACTAGCTATGTCTTAGGAATGTGATGATGAATGCTAAGAAGGAAAATTGGAAGGACTGGAAAGGTTTGAGTGTTTGTGGTAAAGAAAAAAGGGGTTGAATGTTAACAATTAATGGCTTATGCTCTAGTCAACAAATTTATTGCTAGATGCATATGAGCTTTGGTTCAAAACCCACAAGAATGGGGAGAGGGTGAGGTCGTGATTTCAAAATCCACTAGGTGCTTGTATAACTTACCAATAAAAAAGTTTGTTGCAAGATGTGAGTGAATTGCAAAATGGGATTTACTTGGGATGGTTGAATCACATAAAAAGGGGATTAGTTGTGATAGTTGGGAGAAGGCTTTTCTGTGTTGTGTGAAGGAACAAAACATAATATAACTGTTGCTTTGATGGTGGTGGGACCAAAAATTGTGGTATTGCTTTATAATTTTGATGCAACATATAGCTGCTTCATTTATATTCAAACACTCAACATGATTTGAAACTTTTTTTTTTTCCTGAAATGTACTTGTTTTCTGGTTGCTCACAATTACTGATATATTCAAACAATCAAAAGTAGTGCACTTGAAATTTTACTTTTGTGCTTCCATGTTTTCTATTTGCTAGTTTTATGGTTGCCTTCTTGTACTTTTCCTTTTTTTGGTGAATGGAGCATTATTACTTATCAAAAACAAGAAAAGAAGAAGTTTTTGGGTTGCTTGCATGTACTGATATATTTTTTCCCTGTCAACTGACTTGTTGGTGGTTCTTCAATGTATACGATTTTAATAAAGACTGAGAATGAAGAGCCAGTTAACAAATGATTTTTCCATCATATTATTTTAGAAAAAGTGTAAGTATAATGAGGGAGGGTCGAAAGTAATATTACTTTTGAGCCCTTACAAGATAGCATTAATAGGCTAAAGATTTGGAAAAGTTGAAATATTTAGTATAATTCTCACCATGGACCTCAAGAACACCCACCTCATGGTGAGGGACATGACATCATGGTGGGCATTTTCATTGAGAGATTACATTCTTCACACTGCCTTGTCAAGTGTAGTATATTCCACCATCTACTTAAGGATATTAGCAAATAACATGCTCTTTGCATTTTAGTAGCCTTTTGAAGTCAGAAAAATGTATGGAAGAGTTAAGCTGACACGGGTTGGCTCATTTCAATGATTGCTATCTATTGCACCTATGGAGTTTCTTATTTGAAGTGAAAACATTGCAAGGATAGCATAGCTGAAAACATGTTCTGGTGGTAATGAGAAAATCCTTATATTGTTTTCTTGGACAACTTTATTTATATACTATTTGGATGAGGCTTGGCTTGCTTACAGGGTGGTCATATTGATACTGTTTTATATGTGGATAGATAGCAAAGTAACTATTCATGACACATTACCAAAATACTAAACAATATGAAAAGTTAATGTGTCATGAATAGTTACTTTGCTATCTATCCACATATATATCAGTATCTAAACAATATGAAAAGTTAACTGCTCATAAGTTTGTTAATGTACATACTGCCTCAAACTGTGATAGATCCCTTGTATTTATGTGATACATTAATTTAATATTGGGTCATTTATGTCTGATTCTTATTAGGTGCCCAGTCCTTCTGAGAAATCAAAACCCAAGATTGGGCAACAGCAGCATTCATTCTCATCTTCACACTTTGGTAATAACAGTCCACGTGGAGGGCCTGCAAAATCTGATGTTACAAAGTTATCTGTGGGTAATCTCCATGTCCTTAGTCCGTTGAATGGTTTCTCTTCAGCAGCTAAGGATAGCTTGAGCCCTACTAATGGAAGTAGACTAGCTAATAGTCCACTTGGTGTCGCTTCATCAGGTGCTGGGTCTGCATCCTTGAGGAAGTTAAGCAACAATTTAAGTGCTGCCACTGCTGACCGCAGGCCAACTGCTTTTCAGACGACTATGGAGAAGAAACCATCAACTCAAGTCCAGAGCCGGAATGATTTCTTTAAAAGTCTTTCAAGGAAGAACTCTCCTACAAAATTCCCTTCTGCTGTTTCTGATCCTTGCCAAGCTGCCTTGCCATCCATTTCAGAGAATGCTGATAAATTGGTCACAGAAGCTGCCGCTGCTGCTGCCGCGTCTATAACTCTTCAGGATACAGAAGATGCCATTTCATCAGATGACCCTGTTACAGACTCGTTGAATGAAAGTAGGGGTGAGATGACCCACAATGGCAGTGCCTGTGATGTGTTTCAGAAATGTTTAAGCAATAGAGAGCAACATTCAAGCCCTGATGTGACTCTTTATCCAGATGAGGAAGAAGCTGCATTTTTACGATCACTTGGGTGGGAGGAAAATGCCGGAGAGGATGAAGGCCTTACAGAGGAGGAGATAAGTGCTTTCTACATTGAGGTAACCGCTCTTCTAGAATTTTCTCTTTCCTTGTTTTTTTACCTCTTCCTATAATTTTTCTATGTTCTATGAAGGCCAAATACACAGTTGGTTCTTGAAGTTTACACTTTGAACACTTTTAGTCCCTTATGTTTAAAATGATCAATTTCAGTCCCTACTGTTTTAAAAATGAGCACTTTTGGTCATTCTATCATGTTCTGTTCTTTTTTTGTGTGTGCTTGGCTAATGGAGCAATGAGGTGGCCTATTTTTTATGACGTGACATCTGATTATACATAAATTGAAAAGAAATACACAGTGGCATTTCTCCCTACGCAAACCTGTGAGTGCCTATTTGCCCAACCTGAACCTGTGAGGTCACTTCGTCGCTGTTAATCAGAATTATAACGAAGGTTTGTTGCAATAAGCCAGAGAAGAATTCTTCAGTCAAATTCTACCTCAACACTCTCTTTGAGCATGTTAAGATTTTCTTCACTAATTTCATCAAGACATCTTGTCTTTTTAAGACCTAGTCCCCCCTCCGAGCACATAATTCCTTGCAAGCCTTGAAATTCAAGTCCCTTCTTGATTTCTCTACAAGCTGCTCAAATATCAGTTTCTTCTAATCCATAGAAACATCCGCTGAATCTTGATACTGATGCTTCTCTAACAACTCATAAATGCATAAGAACTTCTGGATAACTCTGCTCTTGGCTGGCTAATATTTAAGACAACATCTGATTATTTTGTCCCGTGGTATTGGAGCACCTTTTGTTTCCAGTCATTGGAAATGATGAAATGGCTCGATACGAGAGATCCACCCCAGCATGCTTGTACTTACTCAGCCAAAGCATTGTCTAGTCTGAGCTAAAAAAAAAAAGGTTCAAACTGAGTTTGGGTTGGGGGAAATGCTACTGTGTAGGTTTTTTTTTTTTCATCTCATTCCTCTGTTAGCCATGTACACAAGAAAATTAATGGAAAATGACAGAAGGACCAAAAGAGCTCATTTCAAAAACTATAGAGACTAAAATTGATTATTTTAATCATTAGGTTCCTAAAAGTGCTTAAAGTATATATACTTCAGGTACCAACGGTATATTTTGGTCTTCTATAAATAATATTGATTTTTTTATTTAATGGTAAAACTTATCATCTGAATACCACTTTATAAATCTTTGTGCTTGACTTCTTATGCAGTACATGAAATTGCGGCCATTATCAAAACTTTTGCATGGAATGCAGCCAAAGAGTTCACTGGCACTCACCTCACAGGATGGCAGCTGTGTTGGTGCTTCATCTGAATTGAGCTCGTCTGCTGCTTAGTCATAATCTGTGGCAAAAAGGTTTAAGCAAAAATAGGAAGTCTGAATGGTGGTTTACTTTTATTTTCTTTTTTGTTTTGATGGATATTGAGAAGTGATTTTAGCTAAATGGGGGTGTTGAAGAGGAGAAAGATCATGGGATGTGTCTGCAATTGCCGTTTGCTGAAGTTATATGGAATAAACTGCAAATGGCCCATTCCTGAGGAAAATTAGTAATACTCTGCTTACTTTTTAACTTTAGGATTTTCTGAGTTTGAAGGTTGATAGAAGAGGTAGGAATAGGATTTATATTGATCTGCCATGTAAGAAGCTGCTGAGGGAAATAGTATGAGAAAAGTGTGTTTTTCCTTTTAGTTATTCGGTTGGGGCTCAATTCCACAAATAGATTTTGATTTCATTAGACATTTGATAAAGAAAAAGAGGAAAAAAAATTTCAGTTCACTTTGGCTTTTCTTTGCCTTCAGCATTTTATTTGTTATGTTAAAAATTCAATGTTTATATCTGAGGAATAATACCACTGTTCTTATACGGAGAGCAACCCAATTTTTATTTATTATTTTTTTAAAGCATCACTGCTTCGATGCTTGTTTCGATTCATTTGGGTTCTGGACACCCTACTGGCGTCTACTTATGCTTTTTACACAAGACAATTGACTTGTGCTTAGCATAAAACATGGTAGATGGTTTTGCTGAGTCTTGTTTTTTTGTTGGCTTAATTCTGTCAAATTTACTTGTATTTCTTTCAATCTATTGTATTTTGTGGGGTTTTTGTAATTGGCAAGAAATACTTGAGTTGGAGATAGGTTGTTCCATGAAATGACAAGTGGCAAATAAAGGCTCCAACTTTATTGGAGCAACTCGCGAGAAACTTGCAGCCAGTTTTGTTCTCGCGAAATGCTCGAGCCTAAGACAACTTGTTTGCATGATGTCCTTGTGCCAACTCAATCCCAATTCATATATCTTGTTCTTATCCACGAAAACCCTAGAGAGAATTAGATATTCAGAGGCTGTTTGGTTCACTAGTTTTCATGACTCAATTTTCTGTTTCCATAACTCAATTCTCAAAAATGGTGGGACCCATAGTAAAATACTCGTTTGCCTGCACAATTTCTTTGTTTTCATAACTCTGTTTTCAATACTCAATTATTTACTTTTTGAGTTATGAGTTGTGGAAACTGAAAACAACTTTTGGCTGTTTTCAGTTTTCAATTCTCATAACTCAATGACATTTTTGTAATTAAACACACAAAGGGACCCACAAACAGTACCAGCCGCACCTTTTGACCTCCTTTTGACTTTTTTTTTTTTTTTTTTCATTTCTTCTCCTGGTGGGTTGGCTGTTGGGGTTTTTTTTTTTTTTTTTTTTTTTTTTTTTTTTTTTTTTGCACTGGTTCGGTCTGTTCTGGTTTCTTCTTCTTCTTCCTTTTTTTTTTTTTTCTTCTTCTTCTTCTTGCACTGGTTCGGTCTTCATGTTCTGGTTTTTTTTTTTTTTTTTTTTTTTTTTTTTTTTTTTTTTTTTTTTTCACTGGGTTCGGTGAGGTTAGGTACTGAAAAAAAAAAAAAAAAAAAAAAAAAAAAAAAAAAAAAAAAAAAAAAACTGCAGTGGTGACAGGTATGGGGCCCACAAATAGTGTGAAAAATATTGAGTGATGGGAATTAAGTGATGGTGCCAAACAAACATGGTATTTTAGAGTGATGGGTGATGAGTTATGAGTGATGAGTGATGAGTGATGAAAATTGAGTGACGGAAATTGAGTAACCAAAAAAATGCATCCAAACAGCCTCTCAGATTGCCCATTTAAGAGAGAGAGAACCATACCGTTTGAGTTTGACATAGCCATACAATTAGCCTTTCTCTCCTCTCTCTCTCTCTCTCTCTCACCATTGTCATATGTATCAATGAGAGGAGATTATTTTCATCACTATCTTCACCATACTAGAGTGTTGAGAGTTGTTTGGAGATGGGAATTACTGGAGCAATACCACAAATTCAAGGAGACTTGGTACATGTGTGAATTACAATTTTCTCTTGTAGTTGGGGTAGAATTTGAATTGTCAATGGTTCAAGTAATTTATTTATTTAAGATGTAGTTATATTTGTTTTCAATTTATTAATGTGGTATAATCATATTATAATGAAGTTGTTATTGTGTTTTTGTTTTGGTATTTATTAATTTTATTTAGTTAAAAATCATATCTAAAATATGGATATACTTAATAATGGACATATTTATGACCTTATCTTATCTTATTGAAGAGTTTGGTTTGGTTTTGTATAAACCGACATTGAAGTTGTAAAACGACATGAGTGCAAAAGAATTGAGCTCGTGCTGGGACCACTTGGTTTATTTGTGGTATGATACGAGATGTATTTACCTTTTTATCCTTAAAAAGTTATATGGATAAACAATTATTGTCGTGGCTTTTAGTGAATTTTAGGTAAAAATTTAGGGGTTGAGTTGATGAGATTTATTTGCCTTCACCAACTGCTCTCAAGAGAGAAGGCCCTCTCGAAGATGAAACTTATCCCCCATCATCTCATTGGCCAACCTTGACCCTTGTTATTTTGAGGTCATGTCTAGTATTCAGAGTTTGCCTCGATTTAGTATCGCTCTTGTGGCCTATATCGAAACAGTGCTTTACCCTTAGATGTCCAATCAACTACTATGTCTCAACGCATTTCAGGGAGAACCAGCTAGCTCTAGGTTCAAGTGGCATTTCACCCCTAACCAATTTGGAGCTCCCCAAGCTTCATCCTGGTCTCATGGATAGATCACCCAGTTTCAGGTTCGTAAGTAGTGACAAGAGAGGAAGGGGTTACTCTCAACGTAACATTTTGGTTACGATTGTCTACGAATTCAACATCTTGCAACGCCTTGAGACTTCAGAGTAGATTTTTTTCTACCTTTTTCTTGCATTCAGCAACTACCATTTGATGAGCATAATTGGGTTTGATTCCTCTCATCACTGCAAAACCACTAGCACAAACTCATTTCTCTATTATTTTATTTATTTACTGTCACACACATAAAGCAATGACAAGGTGCTTTTAACAGGTATTTGGATTCTTTATAGATTTTGAACTCTATAAGCTTTTAGATGTTGCTCCGGATGGTGCCATGTTGAATGTTGAGGACCATAGCCTAGCTTCTTCTGCATGTTTTAGGCCCACAAGATGTCCTTCCAATGTTGAAAATTTGTGTTGCTTTGGGTTTGATCTACCAAGTATACGTCCCACCTTGTTGTAGCCATGGCCAACTAGCCTTTTTACACCCTCCATCTCTGTCATAACAACATTAGCACCCAATTTCTACAAAATATCTCATTATGCCAAATGTAAGGTACATTTGGCATTCAGGCCCAAAAACTGCTCAGCAACGGGAAGGCCAAATTGGAAAAGGCTAAATTTTTTTGACATATAGCTATAGTACCATCTTAAATATAAGATGGTACTGTAGTTGAATGGGATAATTTTTTTTTAATACTCTCTCCTTCTTTTTAACCCAAAAATTTCTCTCTCCTCTCTCATTATTTCTTTTCTTTTCTCTCTCTTTCTCATCTGCTCTCTGCTCTCTTCAGACCCAAGACTCTCTCCGATGCCCCTCTCTCTCTGATAAGTTAGATGCTTCTCTCTCTCCGATGACCCTCTCTCTCTGATAGTGATTTCGACAAGGCATTGGTGCTCCGATCCCTTTACTAATTTACTCATCTCATAAACCCAACACTCTAGATACCCATTTAACTTTTCACTCCATCACTCTCTCTTCAAACCGACATTCTTGCATGTGTAGATGACCCTCTCTCTTCAAACCGACAAAATCAACTTCCTTCAAGCTTCCCGCGGCGAATCCGCTTTCTTCGAGTTTCAACAAAATCAAGCTACCCAGAGGCAAATTGAGCAATTCTGTTTTCATAAATTTTTGTTCTGTTTGTGGGTGAAGATTGTGTGGCTTCGCAGTGGTTAGCGATGGAGATCACGGTGGGTTAGTGTTGGGTCGCGTGGGTTGTGATTTGTGTGGGAGTGGGTTTTGGGTCGGTGGGTGGCGGTGGGTTGATTCAATAGGTGTGATTTTGGTGGGCAACGGCATGGGTCTGGTGGTGCAACGACTTGGGCAGTAGGTGCAACGACGTGGGTCTGGTTTTTTACTGTGGGTTGCTAGGTTTTTTTTTGGTGTTGATGGTAGGTTATGGGTTGCTGGTGGTGGTGGTGGTGTCAGGTGTGTGTAGTGCAACGGTGGTGGTGATTGTGGTTCTTGAACAGAAAGAAAGAGAGAGAGAATAAATAATGTGTTGTATTGTAAATGATGGTGATTGTAGGATATATTATTTTATTGTGTAGAAATATTATTTTAATGAGTAGAATAGAAAAATAAAAGTTGGGATGTTGGGAGTATTATATAATTGGTAAAGTGGCTTTTTGGGATGGTAAAATAAGATGGGATAGAATTTCCAGTTGTGGATGCTCTAAAAACTATTTTATCTATTATATCATACAATTTTACAATATACTCAATATCCCAACTTTTATATTCTTATACAACGCATTAAAATAATATATCTACACAATAAAATAGATAACCCAAAACAATAATAATAAAAAAAGTATTTTAATTTTGTGGTGAGTCAGGGAGAGAGAGAAAGTGGAAGATGCTTTTGAAATGAATGAATAAAAAACATTATTTTAATTTTGCAAGTGAGCTACAATACCATCATAGATTTAGGATGGTACTGTAGGCTGTAGCACAATTGCAAATTTTTTTACAATTGCAAGACCGGGTACTGATGCTAGGCATTTGGTGTCGTACCTCAATTTTCTATAAAGTAACATTGCAACTGGACTTGTCTGATCTTAGTATTTTTGCGATTATGGCCTGTAATATTTGGTAGAGAAGGAAGTGTTTTGTTCATGGCAGGTAACTTTGCTGCGTCTGCTCATCTAATTCAGTCCAACGAACAACTTTACAATGATTTTAGACAAAAGAGGAATGTGCGGGAACAAGTACATGGTTTTCAACCTTTGACAAGGTCTCCCAGCGTTGGAAACCTCCTTTAGATGGTGTTTGTTAGTTTAAATGAATAAATTTATCATCTCCTAATAGTTTAATTTTTTAGAAAATAGATAATTTAACATGATATCAAAGTAAGAGGTCTTGAGTTCAATTCCCTACAGTATGGGCGTCAAATGGGTGGGTTTGGGTAAGCATAATTGAGTTGGGTACATAAAACTCATTTATCGCTCATTTAACTAATTACTCCTAACCCAAACCTAACATAACCCAATTATTATGGGTAAACCCCAACTCACCTAATTACCTAATAATCAAAATTACCAAAATGTCACTAAAACTTGAAAATGACTAAAGTACTCCTAAAATCCTTTAAAATTACCAAAATATCCCTAAATCTAAAAAAAAGACCAAATATGCTCAAAAACCACTAAAAATTACCAAAATATCCCCGAAACTTAAAAAATGACTGAAATACCCTTGAAACCTAAAAAATGACCAAAATACCCCCGAGACCTAAAAAATGACCAAATACCCCAAAACTTAAAAATGACTGATATACCCTCGAAACCTAAAAAATGACCGAAATACTCCCAAAACCTAAAAATGACCGAAATACACCCAAGACCTAAAAATGACCAAAATACCAACGAAACCTCAAAAATTACCAAAATACCTCTGAAACCTTAAAAATGACTGAAATACTCCCGAAACCTAAGAAAATGACCAAAATACCCCCAAGATCTAAAAAATGACCGAAATACTCTCGAAACTAAAAATGAACAAAATACCTCCAAAACCTAGAAAATGACCGAAATACCCCCCAAACCTTAAAAATGTCCGAAATACCCCTGAAACCTAAAAACATTACGCAAAATATTATTCCCTAAATGTTTAGGGAATAATATTTTGTAAATTTCCCTAAATGTCTGAAATATTATTTTGGTACTTTGCTTAAAAGCTAATAAAATAGAGATAGCATGGATAATTTTGTAATAATATTACGCAAAATATTATTCCCTCAAACTTTTTTTTTAGTATAAAAAAATACATAACCTAAATAATATAATTATTGAATTGTATGTGGATGATACATTGTTAGTCATTATAACTTGAAAATTTTTGAGCCTAGTCCAATTTGCTACGTACATATCATCTCATTTGTATAATTGTATCATAAGCTTATTCTTCTTCTTTTTTTTTTCTTGATGATGTTTTATGATCACTTTTGTCTTTACCACAATTGAGCTTGGCTTGTTTCATCTAAACAATTATTAAGTAGAGGAGCCTTTTCTTGTACTACTGTTTGTCTACACCCTTTGTATATATTAAGAGTTGTCAGAAAACTACAGAGAATATACTCCTATAAACTTCATTCTCACTTTTGCATGGTGCAATATTATCTTTGAACATGTTGAATCATGATGCCAAGAGAAGTAGCAACAATTATGCATTCTCTTATAATTGCAAGGCATTGAATGTTTTAGTGATATTGGCTACCCTGAATGCTTTTCAGTTTCACACAGTAATGTTATCTTATATATGGTGAGCCACAATGCCAAAAAGACTACTTATAGTCATATCTACTTCTCATTTATCTGTATTACATACGTCAGAATTGAATGCATGAATTTCGACATTGACTGCAACTCTGCAAGGCACTGAATTTCTTGGCACCCACCAGCACTGTAACCACGCCATTGGGCTTGAACAGAAGAGCGCATCTCTGGGGGTTTTATACATGGCAAACATAATTTCGACGTGTATGTTTTTAATCTTTAAGGTTTACGGGTATTTTGAATTTTTTTAGCTTTTAGGGGTATTTTTGTCATTTTTAGGTTTAGGAGATATTTTTGTCATTTTTTAGATTTAGGGGGTATTTTGGTAATTTTAAGTGGTTTTGGGTATTTTAAAGTTGGATGATTTGTAAAAATGATACTTGGATCATAATTGGTTCTAATAGAGCACTCAGTTAAAACCCAATAAATATTAATGTTAATTGAGTTTAATTGGATTAATACCCATTTAACCCAATTAATATTTGGATGGGTTTGGGTAAGAAAATGGGTTTCGGTTGATTTTGACACCTCGCTACACTTGAAAGTAGAGTGTTAAATTAAATGAATAAATTCATCATCTCCTAATAGCTTGAGTGTTAAATTAAATGAATGAATTTGTCATCTCCTAATAGTTTAAACTTTTGAAAGAATCAATAATTTAACATTGTTTATAAATTGAACCAGGCTTTTGCTTATTTCCCACATTGTGATTGTGCTGGAGTTAGGGTTATTAATTCAAGGTAGTCAATACTGTACCGGTACCGGCCGATATGTACCATACCGGTATGTATACCGGTATCAAAACATCAACATTTCGTACCGGTTTAAATACCGGCCAATTTCCGGCAATACCAAATGGTACCGGGCGTACCGGCTAATACAAATTTTTTTTTTTTTTTTTTTTTAAAGTTTTGTAATTTTTGAATTTTTGTTAGGGCAGAATAGTAACTTATTTGCATTAACTTATTAGTATTATTTGTTTTCTTAGTATACAATGGTAACTTTTAACCTTTCTATTTTTTATATTGTGTTTTTTTTTCTTTTCTTTTAATTGATACTAAAGTCTAAAACCATGAATAATTAGTTCTGAATTGAGGAAATGTTTTATGGTAAACTTTTATATTTGTAAGGTTGAATTTAATTAACCATTCTGTTGGCTTTATTCCGTGCCAAATTTGCTTGTATTTTAGCAATTAGTAACCCTGTATTTAGGTGGAAATCATGTAAGGGTAGTGTGTGAGAGAGTGTGAAGAAATGCTCAAGACTGTGCAATGAAGCAGAGACTCGCGGCTGGATCTCGCGAGTGGCTCGCAGCTTGTAAGTCGTCAAAGCTGGCACACGTGTGAAGCATCCAGGGAGCTGAAGAGTCACGCCAACTGTTGCACTACAGGACAAAAGTCCCAGGCTGGCCAGGCCGTTAGCTCGCGACTCAGTCCAGTTGCGAGGCCAAGTCGCCAGACCACCCTGTTTAGGAAAAACTGACTCTTCACATTCCTTTCTCACCCAAGTTTAAATATCCCTTATACCCACAAAATGTAGAGAGCTTCTAGAGAGAATTTTGAGAGAGAAACCTTAGAGAAAAACAAAATTGATTTATCCACAATCTTTATATAAAGACTCTTTAAATTCCTCTACCCTCACCCTCTCCATTGTTACATCCTTGAGAGGTTCTTACCCAAATCCTTTTCTCACCATACCCATATCTGTGAGAAGGCTATTTGGTGCTTTGGGAAGCAGTTAAGAAGGGACCAATGGTTATTGGTTGATGCTATGGGCTATAGCGGAATCCAGTAAGCTAAAGAAGACAAAAGTTCAGCGCAACCTCGTTGGAGCAAGAAGCTTGGAGAGCTTAGGTACACTGGGTAGATTAGGCATAGAGGGTCTTTTGCTGTTCATGTATCCCAACTTCATTCTTTAGTGGATTATTGACCGCTTGGAGGGCGGCGGAGAGGTTTTACACCGAGGGTTTCGGTTTCCTCTTCGATAACACATCGTTGTATTGTCCTTGTGTTTGCATCTCTCTTCCCTTAATCTTTACCATTTAATTTCTACTGTAAATGTGATTTTATTTGGTTTAGATTGTTTATCAATTCTGGTATAAGCTTATGTTCATTTTCCGCACGTACATTGTTTGATATTAAGCTTGAATTGGTAATTTGTAAATTGGCGGTCTAAACGTTCATACTGTTTTACACGCTATTTGAACATTCAATATTTATTATAATACACACACACACACACACACACACACACACACATATATATATATATATATAAATATAAAAAATAGCGGTAAACTCGAAACGGTACACCGGTATTGACCGGTATCCGAAATATATCGTACCGCTGGCCAAACCGGTACAGCCTCCGATACGGTATTGACTCCCTTGGTTATTATCTGTGATTCTCATGGTGGATTCTCTTTAGAATTTGAAACTCTTAGGTGCAATTGGCTCCATAAAGTTTGCCAGAGATATTGGCATCGTGATTTTATTTTTGGATGTGCAGATGAAGATTTATTTGGCTTGTTACAAGAAATTAGTTTTTCAAGGGTTATTTATGGACGCTTAATTTATGAGTTGTATTCCTCTTCGCTTCAGTGCTTGCTCTCTCTGGTTGCTCCTCAAGAAATTAGTGTAGCTATGGAGATAACTTTATATGCTTGGGAGTTTACTGATCCTATGGCTTGAGGATTTGCCCTCTTTTGATGCTGTTTTAAGGGCAGATGTAACCTCTGTACAAGTTATTATTATCAATAAAATATAAATTTATAATCTTTTATATATATAAAAAAAAAAGTTTGTGTTACTCTCAGTGATGAATTGAATAATTAGATTTGAATACATAGATTTGAATATAGGTGATTAAAATCAAAATACATTATTTGGACAATTTAAAAAGTATAGGATGTGCCTTGCGCCAAATTTGTCAAGGATTTTAAGCCATGAAATTCGTAGATTTTAAATTCTTCGGATTTAAAATAATATCTAACCTCATAGAATTTCAAAAATTCTTAACCACTCTCCAAAATGACTAGGACATCCTAAAAAAAAAAAAAAAAAAAAAAAACCAAAGTACTCCTAATAGCTTCAAAACAACTAGTGGGTTTCAATTAACTTAACTGGTAAAGTCTCTGATGGTTGTATAAGAGATCTGGGGTTCAATCCCTGCCTACACCAAAACTGATTGGTGTCTTAGTCTGATAATAAATAGTTATTATCAGGAGTGGACGTTATAGGTTCAAACTCTCTCTCTCAAAAAAAAAAAAAAAAGCTTCAAAACAACTAAAATACTCAAATACCCTAAAATGATTAAAATACTCCATAAAGCTAAAGAAAATTACTTAAATACCCAAACCTTTAAATGCCCCCAATACCCAAAAGCTCCAAAATACCCCCAACCTCTAAATTAAAATGAGCAAACTACTCCACCTAAAAAATATTTTACATTTGGAAAATATTTTCTATCAAACCAAACATGGTCTTAATATTGATTTTGGGGCTATGGAGTGTGGAGCTAGTTGCTGAAATCTCTAATTTTAATTTGGCGGTTTTTAATTTGAATTTTAAGCGTTGATTTTGTGAGGAATTAAGGAAATAATTAAGGAACATTAGGTGCTGGAAGGGAATAGGAGTATTAGAATTTATGATGAGAGCCGAAATTCTTACAATTGATTGGAAAAATGTACTTATAACATGTGAGAGGGAGAAAGATATAGGATGAGGAGGAGGGGAGAGCCGAAATTCTTACAATTCTTACAAAAATTCCATGTGCAATTATGTTGGTCGGGTATGTGATATTAGTAGGGTTTTAGGAGGGGTATACCCCTATTGTTGGACAATTTGTTTTATACTTTTATGCATATACTCTCCTAAAATAATTATTAGAATGTCAGCTTCAAGAATTCTTAAATGGGCTAGCATTGTGATAATGATGAGGCAGTACTCATGCATGTTTAATCTTCAGCTACATTTTCTTGTTATAATAAGGATTTTGTGTCCATTTTCACCTTCCATTTACAACCAGCCCATTACAGATTGAAAGAGTTTTCTTAATTTGGGAGGTGTTTTCTTTTGTCAATAACTTGATATAATGGCCAACTTTTTTATATTAATTAATATGAGAATTTCTTTTCTTTTTCTTTTTTTTTTTTTAGGAAAAAACAATTTTGAAAACACGGACTATATTGCAAAAAACTCTGGTTGTGATTCTTTGTAAGAGTATTAGCATCAGGAAATGCTACTCTATTCTATTTTACCATCTCAAAAAGTCACTTTATCACTTATACCATACCATTTTACAATACCTCCAGCATCCCAAACTTTTATTTTTCTATTCTACTCATTAAAATAATATATCTACATAATAAAATAATATATATCAAAACCCAAATAAAAACAAAAACCCAAATCACCTCTACAACCACCTGCTACCACCACCACCACAAAGAACATACCCAAACCGAAACCCATGGCCACGCCACCACCCCACGGCAAAAATCCAAACAAATGAAACCCACATCTGCCACCATGAAACCCACCTTTGCCACCACAACCAGAGACACCACCACGGCAACAACACACCCACCACCACCATGCAAAGAAACCCACAAAAAATCAAAGAAAAATCCATTCAGAACCCCCATCAAAACCCATCGGAAGTTGATCTCCACGCCTCCACCGGCGTTGTCTCCATAACCACGGCCCCACGCAAGATCAATACCCAGCCACAACCACGGCCCCATGCCGCCACTGCACCACCACGACCCAAAACCCACTCCCACAAATCAAAACCCCACACCCACACCACCGGACCCCATTACAAATCACAAAGAGAGGCCACAGATGACCGGAAGGTACCCATCGGCATCGACAGCATTGCCAACCTCCTTGGCAATGGTCTTCACGGCCTCGAAATCGTCGTTGGAGGCGGCGGGGAAGCCGGCCTCGATTATGTCGATGCCGAGCTTGGCGAGCTGCCGGACTATGTCGAGTTTTTCCTTGGAGGTTAGAGAGGCACCGGGGGATTGCTCGCCGTCGCGGAGAGTGGTGTCGAAGATGGTAATGTAGTTGGGGTCAGAGATGCGATTGGGGATGTAATTGAGGTAGCGGCGGGGGGAAGGTGTGGGTGTGGGAGTGGAGTTTGATGGGGAGAAATAGGGAGTGGAAGATGGAGAGACATAGTGGGAGTGAGGGAGAGAGGACTAAAGGAGGAGAGGACTAAAATGAGAGACAGAGATGAGAGATGAGAGACAGAGATGAGAGAGTCAGAGATAAAATATTATTGTTTTTTTTACAATACTGCTACAGTGTAATTCTAACTTTAGAATTGCACTGTAGCAGTATTACAAAAAAATTTGCAATACTTAGCTTTACAATTCTCTGATGCAGAGCACTTTGGGGTTGCAAATGCCAAATTCTTCTTACATTTGGCATTTGCATTCCCCAATGCTAATGCTCTAAGGGGATTCTTCTCTCCCCAGATTTAAGTTGCTTGGCTAAAAGTGCCCACTCTAATTTGTAGAAAAAGGAGTCCAGCAAGAGCTAAAAAAATTGAATCTAGTACCACAACTTATTTCACAGCTTATTTGCTATAACTATGTGTGTTTCTAGAACTACTTACAAGGGTTAGACTTTAACTCTGGTCATTCATGCTAAAATGTTGCTTTGCATCACATGATCGAGGAAGCACGGTTGAGATTCCACTGGTGGTGGATGTGAGATGTAGTTGTCAACCAACCTCGATCATCATTTGGCCTTGATGTTTCGTTCTATGTTGAGAAGGAAATGGGAAGGTACATATAATGTTAGTGAAACACCTCGTATCTGAAAGGATTCCACAAAATTGTGATCATTTTCATCATTTTTCCACGAAAATAACCAGTCTCGCTCACCCCTTTGACTGATTAATTTGTTTCGGAATTCAGTTCCATGTTTGGCTCCATTAATTCTTGTGGATAACATCGTGCTTTTGTTACCCTCTCGGCTCTCGAACTGATTGAATTCCATGCAGTGGACCTTTACATAATTACTTACAGGTTGACCTTTGCATTAATTGACACAAAGGTAGTCAAGGGGGTCGTATTCATCTTTAGAAGATGTGGAAAGTGCCGAGTTTAGTTTCGTTGATCTTCAAACTGTGCACACGTAAAATTTTTGGTGTTTTAAGAAGATCAATGCTTCAACGTATAATTAATATTATTTTCTTCAATAATGCATAGGGTTTGTTAGTGTATGAAAGTTCTTATTACATAATATGTGACAAATAATAATACCTTACACTGCTCTAGAGATTGTAATGTTCTATAGCATTGTCACAACTCACAAATGGAGTGGAAGTGGAATGTGTGTAGAAATATTGATAGTATCACTATTTATTCTAATATAATAATTAATTATTGCTTTATTAAGTATTTACTTTAATTTTAACTAGCATGTAACTCATGCAAATGTGTGAATGCATTTAAAATTTGTAAGGTTGAATTTAATCAATCATCTTGTTGGCTTTATTCCGTGCCAATTTGCTTGTATTTCAGCACTTAGAAACCCTGTATTTAGGTGGGATTCATGTAAGGGTAGTGAGTGAGAGAGTGTAAAGAAATATTCAAGATTGTGCAAGGATGCAGAGATTCGCGACTAGGACTCGCGGGTGACTCATGACTGGCTAGCCGCCAACTGCAGCACACAAGTGAAGCGTGCAAGAAGATGAACAGTCACGCCAGCTGGTGCACTACAAGACAAAAGGTCCAATCTGGCCGTTCTGTTATCTCGCGGCTTGAACTCGCAACTCAGTCAAGTCGTGAGGCCAAGTCGCTAACCAGCTCTGTTTTGAAAAACCTGACTCTTCGCATTCCTATCTCATCTTAGTATAAATACCCCTTATACCCACGAAATGTAGAGAGCTTCTAGAGAGAATTTTGAGAGAGAAACCCTAGAGAAAAATAAGATTGATTCATCTACAATCTTCACCTAAGAGACTCTTCAAATTCCTCTACTCTCACCCTCTCCATTGATACATCCTTGAGAGGTTCTTACCCAAATCATTT
This sequence comes from Quercus aquifolioides, assembly GCA_019022515.1. NCBI lineage: Eukaryota > Viridiplantae > Streptophyta > Magnoliopsida > Fagales > Fagaceae > Quercus > Quercus aquifolioides. The sequence goes on along the minus strand of CM032332.1, from coordinate 18,930,952 downwards.
TCTCACTATACCCATATCTGTGAGAAGGCTATTTGGTGCTTTGGAAAGCAGTTAGGAAGGGACCAATGACTATTGGTTGATGTTATGGGTTATAGCGGAATCCGGTAAGGTAGAAAAGACAAAGATTTGGCGTAACCTCGTTGGAGCAAGAAGCTTGGAGGGCTTAGGTACCTGAGTAGATTAGGCTTGGAGGGTCTATTGCTGTTCATGTATCACAACTTCATTTTCTAGTGGATTATTGACCGCTTGGAGGGCGGCGGAGAGATTTTACGCCGAGAGTTTCGGTTTCCTCTTCGATAACACATCGTTGTGTTGTCCTTGTGTTTGCATCTCTCTTCCCTTAATCTTTGCCATTTAATTTCTGCTGTGGATATGATTTTAATTGGTTTAGATTGTTTATCAATTATGTTATTAGCTTATGTTTATGTTCCGCACATTAATTGTTTGATAATAAGCTTGAATTGGTAATTTGTAATTGGAGATCTAAACGTTCATTATGGTTTACACACATATTGAACATTCAAAATTAAATACAAGTTTTATTATAAAAATATAAATAATTAGTTAAATTTGTTTTTTTAAAGCATGTAACACATGCATACGTATAAATACATTTAAAGTTAAACACAATTTTTATCATAAAAATATAAATAATTAGTCAAATTTTTTTTTAAAGTAAACATAATTAGTCACACATTACAATTCTTACCTAAATTTAATACTATTTATGATCATTTTTTTTTCTTCTAATTTTTAATAAGATAGAACGTGTGGTGAGGTTATCTTTGTTGTGTAGTGATTTTTATTGAGTATATGTGATTAGTTTTTTTTTTTTTTAATTTATAGTTTATTAATATTAGATTCTTAATATTTTGTACTCATTAAGTCACTTGACACAAAGATTAAAAAAATTTAAGTCGACACATGGCACAAACTTAAGTGAATGATTATGGTGTGGTCCCCTCATAAATTTAGACACGTGGCGCAAAATTGGATTATAATTTCAAATTTTAATTGAACTTTCTCTAAACTATATATATATATATATATATGGGTTGTCAATGAACCATATCTTCATATATTTATTTCAAAAAACATAATTAAAAAAAATTACTAGTGAGTTTCAGTTAGCTTAACTGATAAAATCTTTGATGGTTGAATAAGGAATCTAAGATTCAATTAATCTCCGCCTACACCAAAAACCGATTGGTGTCTTAGTCTGATTATAAAGAGCTATCGTTAGGAGCGGACGCTATAATTTGAAACTCCCAAAAAAATACTAGGTTACGAAGATGAATAACAATAAATATCAATATCTTTTTTTTTTAGAGAAAAAAAAATCAATATCTTATAATTGTTGAGTTCGTGACAAAATTTACCATATACGCTGTAACATAATATTTTCACTAATGAGATGAGCTAGCTGTGTCTATGTAATTTTCATTCAACATTTGTACCAATAATAATTATAATAGGTTTCAGTTAGCTCTCAATTGATAAAGTCTTTTGTTCTCTAGTAAGATATTTGAAAATCGATCACCGTCTACATCACAAACCAATGTTATAAGTTTGAAATACTATTTTATCTATAAAAAATTATTATAATTATTATAAATAGCAACATAAAATATAATTAAAAATTAGAGTATTATTAGTTAATTAAATAATATATATCTAAAATTATTTATCTTATCAAGAAAACACATTCACATGCACTACGACTTTTGTTAAAATTGAATCTTCTTGTAATAAACACAAAGCAAATGACTTCTTTTGATCCGTAAAGAATGATAAAGGGGTGAGACCTTGAATTAAAAAACTCACTCAATAAATGCGTAATTTTATAATTATAAAAGGAAAATTGAGTCTTATAAGTTAACGTGAGGGGAGGTAGATAGGAATTGGATAATAAAAATTAAAAAAAAAAAAAAAAAGTGTCTAAGAATGAGAGCAGAGGAGAGAAGCGTGAGGTCTTCGAGTTGACGGATTCTAGATCTGATCCCAAGGTTTCTTGTTATTGGATTTCGTACAGGGCTCAAATTCCATGACCGAAGTTGATGTTGCATCTATATAAATTAATTATTCATTTTTTAATTTGTTAATTCAATTTGTATTCACAATAAGTATATAGTATATATCATGATTTATTTATTTTGACAGTTTCGGTGTCCAATGTCAAATTAATGACAATGATGCTCCAGCTAAGTACGAAATTAGTATTGTAACTTTAGGCTGCAAGCGACCGTGTGCTCGAATTAACTTATCCAGTAATAAAAAAATGGATTTGTGGATGATATTTCACTAACAATTCTAAAAATTAATGACCTTGAAAGAGACACTTGTACAAAGAGTACTTAAAATTTTATCCTTTCATCACTTCTGCTTTCAGCTCTCATTTTACTAACCTCTTTATGTTAAGAGTTAAGACCAATTTTTAATAAAGATTCTTATATATCATTTATGCTAGGTATTTTTCAGCAAAAAAATAATAATAATAATAACAAAGAGGGCTAGGAAATTAAAATTATTAGCATTCAGTTTGATTCAAGAAACTGGAAAATAAGAAGTTGGTAATTTTAAGAACTTCTAAATATAATTTTTAGGGTGGAGCCCTGGAGGAAGTGTAAAAAGGAGTTCCAACCATTTGTAAGGTTTTACTTGTGTCCAATGCTCCAATTCAACGCAGAAGACCGAAACACAACACGTGTCCTAAAATGGCCATCTGTCAGCCTAGTGTCCTGTCAAGTGCACAAAAATATTAGACGAAAGTTTTGCTCTTATCTATATATATAATTAAATAGGCCAACTCAACATAATTTAATGGCTAAGGCAAACAATTTTAAGGGAGGTTTTTCTTTATTTAATTTTTTTATATTTTATATACATTAAACGAATTTATTTTTCTTGCTTTTTAATATGCAACACTACTAATTACGTTTTCAAAGTCAAGTTTTCTAGCATCAACATTTTAATTGAAAACGTGACTATACACTGCTTGTGATGTAATCAATTTTAATTAGTATTTTATCAATTTTAGTTTTGAAAAAATTTATTCTCATTCTATTATTTCATTATATTTTATTTTATTTTTATGAACTCTCGTAAATTTTTGAGATTTCATCTATGCTTATCTTATATTATATTCCTAAAAACAAAAAATTTATCAAGAGATCTCATGTGAGATTCAATTAAAATTTTCTATTTCTATATCATTTTTTCTTAAATTTTTTTTTTTTTTTAATATCCAGGTGATATTTCTACCATATAGTTCTAATTAAAAAATTAATAAATAAAATAAACATATCTACAACATAAAATAAATTTTCAATAACATATTCTACTTTATCAAAGGCACTGCAACTTCACTTAATTACATAATCACATAAAAATTTTAGTTTTCCACGATTTTGGAAATCACATAAAAATTTTAATTTGCCACAATTTTGGGGATGTTCTTGGAGAGAGTGAGATTTGGTGGTGTGGTCATGTGAGAGATTGAATGACTAGTATTGATAAGTGTGGGGGTAAAAGCCCAAACACTTGAAGAATATCGGTCAAGCATATACCTGGACAGTTTGGGTGAACTACCAGGAAGTTCTAACGATAAGGATGAACTTCATGCACACATAAAGATGATAAGAATGAAGAAATATCTAAAGGAAAAATTGATACCACCGCATTCAATGCATTGCAGCAACTTTTCTGACCGCATTTATGTGGAGAAGACCTCTGAACAGTGCAATCTCAGCTGCCACCACTCATGGAGAACTAAAGAAGATATCTAATGTGACATGTACTCAAGTGAATGCTTAGATGAAGAACAAGTGTACGATAAAGATGGTTTAAAAGAAAACTTTATAAATGTAAGAGACCTCTCACGAAGGGGGATCGAAAAAAGGAGGTGAAGAAGAAGAAGAAAAATTTATTGTAGCTCCAAGAGTGACCTTAGCCATTCAAACTATAATTTGTCTCCTCGGATCTAAATTTATTCAAGTTCCCAGCGTTTTAGTACTTGTTCTTTTAATAAAACCTTGATTAACTGTTGTTGAGTTCACAAACAGTCTAGTTCTTTTACCCACTCTCTACAAATTCATTGTATTGAGTTTAGTAAGTTCACATCTCATATCTTTTGAGTTTGGGCTACAAACCTTGACCTTACAATAAGCTATTGTATGGGAAAGAAACATATAAAAAATATAAATTAATCATTAATAAAAATTTGGTACAGTCACATAATTTTATTTCTGTTAAACAATTTAGGGTTTTAAATGAGTTGAGTTTCTATTATCACATAATTTTGGGGGCCTTCTTGAAGTGAAGGAACTCAACAAATTTGTCCTTTAAAAAATTTTGGGCCTTTTTTCTATTGGGAGCTCTAGGCAATGGTCTAATAAGTGGTCTTGCCCAAGGGCTGATGCTGTAATTAAAAAAAAAGTTTAGTATACATGAATTGTTCTATACTTTCAAAAGTAACTCTATTATTTAACTATAAATAATTTAATAATAAGTTCAAGTATATGTAAATTGAGAAATTTAAATTCAATTCAATAAAACTAGGAACTTATGTTTTTAAAATGTTATATTATATTTAAAAAGAAAAAAAAAAAAAACACTTTGAACTCAGGCTTGAAAAATGCTAGTACTGTAATAAGTGTGGATAACTTCTTCTTTTTTCTTCTTTTTTAACCTAAAAAATTGAGGACCATTTTTCACATACATGCAATCATGCATATTTACATGCATGGAGGGGGTAGTAAAAATGCTGTATCATATCACAAGCGCGACAAGAGTCGCATAGGTTAGGCTGTTTTAAATAAGTAGGGTAACTGGCCATTGGTGATTGGACCCAAAAGAAAAAGGGTTTCCCAGGTCCAAAAGAAAAAAAAAAATGCTTTATTTTAAACCATATCGTTGAATTGGGTGCTTTTTTTTTTTTTTTTTTTTTTTTTTTTTTTTTTTTTTTTTTTTTTTTTTTGCCTCTTATGCTGTGTTTGTTTCATGTAAAACGTTTTCCGGAAAATACATATTTTCCGGAAATGTTATTTTTCGGAAAAGAAAAATATTTTTAAGTGTTTGGGTGAATTATAAAAATTGTTGTGGAAAATATTTTCATGTGTTTGGATGTATTCTAAAAATGCTATTTTCCGGAAAATTTTTCACATTTTCTCAGCATCCAAACAAATTTTATTATAAAAAATTTCAACATTACAACTAATTCAACAACAAATTCCGGCAATAAAAACACAACACAACAACAACAACAACAACAACAATAAATTCCGGCAACAAAAATTCCGGCAACAACACAACAACAACACCAAATTCCGGCAACAACAATGCAACAACCACAACACAACAACCATAGCAACAACAATCAGTTCATAAAAAAAAAAAAAAAAAAAACAACAATCAAACTTAAAAAAAAAAAACCGGAGAGATCGAGGAAGACGACGATCGACGGCGCGGCGCAGCGCGGCGCGGTGCGACTCACCGGTGCGAAGAGCGCTGGGTTCGAAGGAGTTCGATGATCGACGATCAACGATCGACGGCGCGGTGCGATCGATTTTCCAGAACTAGATCTGCTCGTGACTGGATCGGCGCGGTGCGATGGGGACTGGGTTCGAGAGTTCGTGGTCGCCGGCGATGGTCTCTCGGCTTGGATCGGCGGTTCGTGGGTTCGTGGCCGCCGGCGATGGGCGCTGGGCTTGGATCGACTCCGACGCTGGGCTCTCTCTTTCTTTCTCCCTCTCCCTCTTCGTGCTCTCTGTTTCTTTCTCCCTCTCCCTCTTCGTTCTCTCTGTTTTTGGGTTTTCCGGAAAATGGGATTTGAAGTGAAAATAGGAACGGAAATGCTTTTCACCTCTGACCGATAGTCAACGGAAATCAATTTCCGGAAAATCGATTTTTCAGGTCCAGCCAAACGCCCGTAAATTCAGAAAAGCATTTCCGGAAATGCTTTTCACCCAAAACAAACACAGCCTTAGCTCTGCGTGCGTAACTCGTAAGGGCTATGCTTTACCCCCATATCTCAAATCTTATGGACTCCTTTTCATTTGGGAAGAAAAAGGCAAAATGACCCAATACTATATTTATCAAAGGGAAACAGCGATTTAGATGGCTAATACTATCTTTTTACCATGAGGTGAGGGCCCTCATTGTCAACTATTGGAGTGCCAATGTCATTTTATATATATATATATATATATAAACTTTTTTTTTTAATATATAGTAAATATTTAGGTATTTGATTTTTAGTCTTTATATTAAATTTTGGTGAATTAAAGAGCCCATGAAAGTCAAAGCTTAGATGCGTCCTTGTGTGTCTAATAATAAGTCATTGAGACGAGGGAATTGACTTCGGTGCCTCAAAAGCAGCAATAATAGGAAGAAAGAGATTCTCCAATTTTGTCTTGTTCAATAGGGAGGGAAAAAGGGGGAGAGATGGAGATTGATCTGTCACTGAACATCGATGCTAAAGAAGAAGAGGTAGAAGAGGGAAAAAAAGAAGGAGTGGACGAAGAAGAAGAAGAAGAAGATGAAGAAAAAGAACAAAAAAATAATCAAGAACATGTACATGATGCAGAAGAAGCAGCTGAGGCCACAGCAGGAGAAGTAGATGATGATAATGATGATGATGATGCATCAGTAGTAGAGGTATCCTTGCAACAAAGCATGAAGACTGAAGAGGTACTTATCTTTATAAACCTCTAAAAAAGCATGTACTTATCTTTATAAACCTCTAAAAAAGCATCACCTTTAATCTCTCTCTCTCTCTCTCTGTTTTCCTAATAATTTTTTTTCTATAGGATCAATAGCTTTACAAAGTATATATATATATATGCTCATACATAGCTTTATACGATAATTGACAATGAAATCTTTCATGTTCTACCAGATGTGTGTGTTACAAATGGAGATGAACCGCATGAAAGAAGAAAACAAGGTGTTGAGGAAGGTAGTGGAGCAAACGATGAAAGAATACTATGATTTGCAGATGAAATTTGCGGCTATCCAGCAAGATAACCAGAGAAAGGTAGTAAATCCAATGTCATACTATTTTTTTTTTTTTTTGGGATTGAATTCTAGTCCATTGTGTCATGGCATTAAAATAATATGTAATTGTTTAATTACACTTTAATTTGATTTAGGATCCTCAAATCTTTCTCTCGCTCCATGGTAATTATGACAACGCTAGTCAAGAACAAAAGGCAGTTCCCAAAATTCTAGACATCACAAACCAGCCTTCATCAGTATCACATAAGAATGGTATTGGTATTAGAGAGAGTGAATTAGGGTTATCATTGAGGCTACATAATACGGATGCTCATGAAGACCATGAACGAGTGGAAATTGAAGGTAAAGAAGAAGAGAACAAGAAGCCAGAATTGGCAAGTTTTGCCCCATCAGTACAAAACAAGCAGCAGAGGCCTGGAGATTTGGGTGGATTTACAGGCCATGTTGCCTCCCCAGCCAATAGAAAAGCTAGGGTTTCAGTCAGAGCTAGATGTGAAGCAGCTACAGTGAGTTTCATTTGTCACTTAATTCTCATAATTTTTATTATTAACTCGTTAAACTAATATTATAAGTTTAAATTTTATCGTATCTAAATAAATAATAATAATAATCATGGGATTATATATATATATATTTTGCTGAATAATCATGGATTATAATTTGATCAACAAAAGTTTTGCTATAGATGAATGATGGGTGCCAATGGAGGAAATATGGGCAGAAAATTGCAAAAGGAAATCCTTGTCCACGAGCCTATTATCGTTGCACAGTAGCTCCAGGATGCCCAGTTAGGAAACAGGTAAAACAATTTCCTAAACGGAATTAATTTGATGAATATTATTGTTGTACGTACTTTAGTTTGAGCTGAATTTGTATGAGTGGTTAATTTCTATGTATTGTTTTGCAATTTCCCAGGTGCAAAGATGCTTAGAAGACATGTCTATACTCATAACAACTTATGAAGGTAATCATAACCATCCACTTCCAGTGGGTGCAACTGCCATGGCTTCCACAGCCTCACCATCAGCTTCATTTGTGTTAGTAGATTCAAGCTCTCCTTCAGATGGTACCTCTTGTGTCACCCAAGCATCCCTTCCATACCATATGATGAACCCATCTTCTCATCATCCATCAAATATTAGAAGCATGATAAACCCCAATGACCCATCCAAAGGGAACATTGTTCTTGACCTTACAAACAACCCTTATGAACAAGCTCATCATCAACTAATCCCAATGGCTAGCCCCTCATCATACTCATCACAACCTCATCTTCATCAACAAGGTTTCAATTGGTTGAATGGTAAACCAAGTTATCATCATAATATTAATATTGGTAACTCTCTCACCAACAATAACCTTTTTGCTAGCCCTAGTGACAAGGGTTGGAAAGCTGAAGAGGATAAAAAATCATTGGCTGAAAATGTGACAGCAATTGCATCAGATCCTAAATTTAGGGTAGCCGTGGCGGCTGCTATCAGTTCTCTCATTAATAAAGAGAACCATAATAGTACAACTCAGCCTATGGGGACTTCTTTTGGTCCTAGGGATATTGGGGAGAGTAGCAGCTCTGCTAGCAACAACTGGGTCCTTGAATCTCTCTCGGGAAATGGTAAGCCACTTTAGGCGATTGCCTAGAAACAATCTGAATAGATTTTTTTTTTTTTTTTTTAATGAATAAATATGAATAGTACTTAGTTTTTTTAAAGACAAATGGAAGCTTATACACAGACTTGATTTGTATCAATATCTTGTCATGATTTGGTTCTTAATTTGCACAATAAAATCAATATTCTAATTGCAACTTTTTCTTTTTCTTTTTGGATTTTTTTACATTTTTTTTTTAATTATTATGTTTGTTTATACTTTATATGTACATTGGACTACATGGGATTTTGTAACATTATTGCAAAATAGGATGCGAGGTCACAAAGCTATCCCGAATAAATTTGATTGATACCAAAGTAGATCATACGCTGAATTTTATTAATTCAATTTTTTTTTTTGCAACAATTCTGGTCCCTACCTTTTATTGTCACTTGGGATCCAAAAAGTTTGATCATTCCTTGAAAAATATGAATGATGGAGCTTTTGTGTGGTGAGGAACTAGAATGATGTTTTTTAATTTCATTCTGTTTCAGTCGAAACAATTGGAAAATTTTGTGCTAACTGATTACTAACCAAGGTGAATCATCCCATTCCATCTCGACCAAAATTCTAACTCATTCCAATCTGTTCTATCTACTTTGGGGCATTTTGCTAAATTTCGACCCAGCAGCTCAAACACATTCTACCTGTCCTCCAAGCACTTCTGGCATTAGGGAGGTATCAACTTGCCCAACTAGGTGGTGCTAGGTTATTATAGTTATTAATTATTGTAATTTGCGCCCATTCACTTCGCGTGCAAGAAGGCAACAAATTTCAGTTCATGAGACAGTGGTGGAGTGGAGTAGCTGTGACATGAAATGGGGAAGCTAAAAGATTATGTTCCAGAGATTCTTGCAATCGAGAGCATTGAAGCCTAGAAATTCAATGTGAAGATAGCCAAGCTCTGAAGAACCGCTGCCATATACAATTCTACTTCCCCTTTGTGCTTCTTAAAAATGAGATCTACTAATTGATTAAAGATCTAGGTGAGTCAACCCATCAAGTTATTAACTTTTTTTTTTTTTTTTTTTTGAGAATGTATTAAGTTATTAACTAGTGCCACAATTGTTTGGGAATCCAAAATGAAGGCATAGCGCAAGCCACTATAGCTCTGGAGCCTCCGCTTTGCCACAGTAGCAAGTACCACGAGCCCTCTATCCCACACATCTATCCAGAAGCAAGTGTCGTTCACTGGTTCCACTAAATGCTCCTATCTCTCATCTGGTCTGAGTAAATCAGAAACTAAGACCACTAATTCTATTTTTGAAGGAATACCCGATCCAAGATTTCTTCAAAAAAGAGTCAACAAGATTTCTAGGAAATGGTGCCTGTGAAGTGAAAATGTATCATATGTTAGCTAAAGAGGTTGACATTATACATGTTTACAATTCATATCATAAGTCTCTTTGTTATATATAACAACTATTTTAGAAATGTTTACTATATAATTTTGAACTGATAATTTGATATGTTTTGACAAAATTTTATTAATAAATAAATATATATATATATATATAATGGCAATTTCGAAATGATAGGCTGAAATAAATTAGTGCCGAAATATTTAGTTTTAATAAATAAACTAGAACAGCCACTAAAAAAAGGGAATAGGCAATTTGGTGTGTTACTTTTTCCAAGTGATAAGTTAGAGATGCATATATGGTAAATTCATTTGGCTTTATAGATTTTTTTTTTTTTTTTTTTTTTCTCTGATGGGGGTATTGATCATTATTATTACCGTACGAATGCCATACAATTGACGGTAACTTGTACGCCTCATAAAGGGATTTTTTTTTTTTTACTATATATATATATATATATATATATAAAATATAAAGACATAAAGGTTCTAGTTATCTTCTTCTAGTACCGGCATAAACAGTGCCTTAATTTGCGTAGCCACTAGCTAGCCAGGATCATAGGATCTTCTAATATTACAATATTGGTAAATTTTGGTTCACAATTGCGTGTTGTAAATACATTTTAGACTGGATTACAGATGTGCAGTCCCTTAATTTAGTGTGCGTAGTATTTAGTGAGATCTGAATCTAAACATGAAGTCAACTCTTGTTTAATTTTTAAACCTAAAACTAGGCAATGCTGGTGCTTACACTCTATATATTAATCTATGTGTACATTCAACCATACTTCAAAAAACAATTCTTCTGCAAATGTGCTACCTTGAATCATGATAGATGGACATTAATAAAAAGTTTACTAATTGAGTAAAAAATCTCTTTTATGAGGTGTTTGAATAGAGTGATGGTTAGGTACTCTCAAGGCATGAAAATTTGTGTTTTTTTTTTCCTCTCGTACTCACGGTAAGGTCCACCATAAATGTGAGAGAAATGAGCACCATTTCTCGTGCTCCGAGAATATTTAAGAATTTTTCATTTGAATTTTGAATGGAGCCATTATTTTTTCCTTAGTGCGGATATAAATATAAAATTGGAGGAGCCATTGTCTAATTTGTGTATATTGGAAGAGCTTATTATTAAAACAAGTCACACAACCTAATAAATAGGTTATGTGATTAAAAATATACATGAATATATATATATATATATCATATAGTGAGTTGGAAGAATTTTTCTCCAAACTGATTTAGAGGTAAACTTTTTCTTTAAGATTTATCAATAATCTCTTATCAAAATAATAATAATTATTATTATTATTATCAAAAATAATATCTGCAAAGGCAAAAGAAGATAACTTTTTAAGGGTCTATCATTCTCTTTCTCTCCCATCTGCTCTCAAATATCCATGAAATGTTTTTATTTAGTGCAATAACATAGTTGAAGCTTTAAACATAATCAATTTGAGTTGAGTTTTTTACAAGTTTGGCTTGTTATATATTATTATAGGAACTCCCATTCAAATATATATATATATATATATATATATATTATAGGAACTCGAGCTTAACTAAACCTTATTTTGAAGCTAAGTAAGCTTGGCTTAACATAAGCCTCTCAACCGCTCTAGTAACTTGATAAGGTTACATCCAATTTAAAAAATACCACTTCATCACTAATGGCCTAGCCATGATAATAAGGCATTAGAAAAGGGGCAAAAGGGGCTCATCGTGGTAAGGTTTTCTCCCTGAAAACCTTTACCAGGCCGTGGCATTGAAGTCCCTTCCTAGGAAAGAGAGTCTGTCCCTTGCAATAACAGTGTTATTGCAAGGCTAGTGGGTTTTTTTACCCTGGGGTTGGGGAAACACTACGTGATTGAACGGATTGGTCTTCTACCTTAGGCATGGAAGACTTAACAAAACATTGGAGTTCTCTGTCTCTGTCGGAGAGAGAGGGACTCGAACTATGTCTTAAGAGCGAGCAAGCCGTTAACAAATTTGGTATTGTGGCTAGATCCCTAACCAAACGCCCCTTGAACCTAGAAGCCATTGCCACCACCTTCACCCCTCTGTGGAGATCAAAGGCGGGGGGTTCAAAGTCAAGAACATTGGGGATCATGTTACCCTTTTTTCTTTCGACAACACTACAGACGTGGAGTGCATTCTCTCATCGGAGCCATGGAGCTTCGACAAACACATCATGGTATTATCACACTACGATAAGGAAAACCCAGTTAATGCTTCCAAACTAAAAAAGGTTGCTTTTTGGGTTCAGGTTTTTTATATTCCGTTACGGTTTAGAAATAAAGAGATTGCAGAGCAAATTTGTGAGACGATAGGAACGATCCTTCACCCTCGCGAAGATACTGACTGTGATGGTGGTAGCTTCATAAGGGTCAGAGTGCAGGCTGATACCTCTAAGCCTCTTTGTAGAGGAAGACGCATAACTCTCGAGGATGGGAAGGCATATTGGGTCTTCTTCAAGTATGAACGTCTCCCTAACCTCTGTTATTGGTGCGGGTGTCTCATGCACGATGATAGAGATTGTGAGACATGGATTAATAGTGAAGGAAGCCTTAAACCCGAAGAACAACAATTTGGGTCTTGGCTTCGAGCACCTCCCTTTATCACCTCCAGGAAAAATGTCATCTCGGTTCAAGGTTTCTTTGCAAAGAAAAAACAGAGCACTGGTACCCATTCCAAAGAACCAAAACCACCCAGTTCAACGACGAGTGAACACCAACCTCCCTCTGAAACTTTTCCCCACCCCCTGAGGTCAGCCACTGTGAATTCTGAAAAGCAAGACTCTGAAGCCACCAATGAAGTGGTTTTTGCTCACCAAGAAAGTTTTGAGAGGTCCAAGGAGGATTCCATGTTGAAATATTCGAACCTAGGTGACTTTGAAAAGGTAATCCTAGACATTGACAGCGAAATTCACTGCTTTGACAGATCTAAGGCTTCTCCTTTGGCCCCAAAAATTGCCCTGATCGGATCCGAACCGACCAACCCATCACACCTAGCCCAACCTCCAGGCCCAACTAGTGTACTTTCCCCCACCCAACCCACTAAGCCCATTCCTCTCAATGACCTCATGAACTTGGACATGGATCTCAGGATGGCCAAAACCCAGTCTAAAGGTAAGTGGGTGAGACTTCAAAGGCTCGCCCTCCTCATGGATAACCATAAATCAGAACTAACCTTAGGCAAGCGTATTCCCCTTGATCAATTAGATTCCCCCATTCCTCCAAAATGTAGAGCCCGTGTCGGTGCTGCACAAAATGAGAACTCCTACTAGCGGTGGTAGCTGATCTTCAGCCCCGCCGGAAGTGATGAGTTGGATTATTTGGAATGTGCGCGGGCTTGGGAACCTATGCACAACTTGAGAGCTCAAGGTAGTCACTCGAGCACAAGTCTTCTCTACCCTGTTTTTGGTCGAGACGTGGGCAGGAGAAACTAGGCTGCGATAGTTATGCAATGAGTTGAAGTTTGATCACTGTTGGATCGGTCCTAATGTTGGTAAAACAGGTTCTTTGGCTCTGTTTTGGAAAAGCTCAGTTAAGGTAGAAGTGGTGTCCTCATCGCCCAATCACATTGATGCCACCGTTGGAGAGATTTCAGAGGCACAATGAAGATTCATGGGTGTCTATGGTTTTGCTGACAAGTCTCGAAAGCATGAGACCTGGTCTCTTCTACGCAATCTCTATCGTCGATCCCCTCTGTCGTGGATGTGCGCCGGAGATTTTAATGAAATTCTCTGGTCCCACGAGAAGCTTGGCCTCAGATCTAGACATAAGGGTTTGATGAAGGAGTTCAGAGATGCTCTAGACAAATGCGGGCTTATGGACCTCAGATATATGGGGGAAAAATTTACTTGGAGAGGCAAACGAGCTGGCGGTTTGGTCCTTGAAAGATTAGACAGGGCGGTGGCTGATAATGGTTGGTTCTCTCTTGACCCCGGCACTAAGGTACAACACCTTCGCACTCATTCCTTGAATCATAAAGCTATACTGATTAAATTGGAAGGTATTATTCCTTGGCCTGACCGCCTCTTTAAATTTGAGCAAATGTGGCTGCACGAGGAAGGTTGTAGGAACACTGTCAACAACGTTTGGGGGTCAACATCGAGGGATACTTCTATGGTGCAGATTGCAACCAAAATCAAAGTTTGTGGAGAAAAGCTCTTAGATTGGAGCCACCAATCTTTTGGTAGCATTAAAAAGCAACTTGAATCAAAAGGCAAACTGCTCTCCAAGGCCGAGATTAATGAAGCTAAAGGAAAACTTGATTATGAGGTGGTTAAGGTATTAAGGGCAGAACTCAATGATCTTCTTGACAAAGAGAACCAAATGTGGCAACAACGGTTCAGAGCTCTTTTCCTCAAGTGTGGTGATCGTAACACAAGCTTTTTCCATAGTAAGGCTTCCCATAGATTTCGAAGAAACAGAATCTCGAGCCTAAGAAATTCTGCCAACTCATGGTGTAGGGAGGACAGCTTGATCAAAGAAATAGCCAGTGATTACTACCGCTCTTTGTTCACTTCAACCTAACCCTCAAAATTTTCAGAAATCATGGAGGCAGTGTAGCCTTCTGTCATAGAGGATATGAACGCCCAACTCCTCAGGCCTTTTCTCAAAGGAGAAGTGGAAGAAGCTGTTAAAGAGATGAAACCCAGCACAGCCCCGGGCCCCAACGGTATGCCTCCCTTATTTTATCAGTCTTTCTAGTCTTTGATTGGTGAAGATATTTACTCTTCAGTGCTTGATTGTCTGGAAAATTGTAAAATTCCTAAAGAGATTAACTGTACCAATATCACCTTGATCCCTAAGGTTGAATCTCCTGAGCTTATTTCTGACTTTAGGCTGATCAGTCTATGTAATGTTGTATATAAGATTGTCTCTAAAGTCCTAGCTAATAAATTGAAAGCTATCCTCCCATATGTGATATCTGAGAACCAGAGTGCTTTCCAACCAGGAAGGGTTATAACAGACAACATTCTCATGGCATTTGAAACTCTACATTACATGAAACACCATCAAAAGGGTAAGTCAGGGTTCATGGTGCTAAAGTTGAACATGAGCAAGGCCTACGACCGGGTAGAATGGGTATACCTTGAGACTATCATGAAGAAAATGGGTTTTGATGTCAAGTGGGTCAATCTAATCATGGAGTGCATTTCGACTGTCACTTACTTAGTTCTTATTAATAGTGAGCCTACCCAAGCAATCCACCCTTCTAAAGGCTTACGCCAAGGGGACCCGTTGTCGCCTTACTTATTCCTTCTATGCTCTGAGGGTCTCCACTTTCTACTCCATAGGGCTGCGGAATCAAGGCAGATTCGGGGAGTGTCCATTTGCAAAAAAGGACCCCGGTTGACCCGCCTTTTCTTCGCAGATGATAGTTTGGTCTTCTGCAGAGCCTCCTTAGTTGATTGTCAAAAAATCCAGGATCTTTTGGACTGCTATGAGAAGGCCTCCGGTCAAAAGCTGAACCAAAGCAAAACCGGCCTTTTCTTCAGCAAAGCAACTCCTCCTAACATCTTGGATCAGATCAAAACAGCGCTAGGTGTGCAAAAGATCAAGCAATATGAGAGATATCTAGGCCTTCCCTCTCTAGTAGGGAAAAAGAAGAAAGCAAGCTTACTTTATATCAAGGAAAGAGTAGCAACAAAACTCCAAGGTTGGAAAGAATAGCTTCTTTCCCAAGCTGGACAGGAAGTTCTCCTAAAAGTTATGATTCAGGTGATCCCAACCTTTGCCATGAGCTGCTTTAAGCTCCCGCTCACTCTGTGTCATGAAATTGAGGCCTTAATCAGGAATTTTTGGTGGGGTCAAAGGGGTAACCAAAGAAAGATCCATTGGTCAAAATGGAAATCATTATGCCAGCCAAAAAGCTTAGGAGGTTTGGGTTTCAAAAGGCTTCAGAAATTCAACGATGCCATGCTGGCAAAACAGGTATGGCGGCTAGCGAAAAATAAGTCCTCTCTGTTTCATAGATTCTTTAAGGAAAAATTCTTCCCGAATGGCTCCATTTTTTATGCGAATGAGGGTAATGGCTCTTTTGCATGGAAGAGCATTTTAAAAGGCAGAGATGTGATCAGCAAAGGGTTGCAATGGAGGGTGGGAAATGGTGCCTTGATCAGAATCTATCGTGATAGTTGGCTCCTTGATCCTTACAACAAGAGAGTGATGTCACCGAGAGATTTCCTCGGCAATGATGCTCTGGTGGCTGTCCTTATCGATAAGGAGAAACGTTGTTGGCTCCAAGAAGCGGTTGATAACATTTTCATGCCTTATGAGGCAGCCGCTATCAAGTCCATCCCTATCAGCTTTGGTGAGTGTGAGGATATGGTGTTCTGGCCGCATTCTCCAGATGGTAAATATTCTGTTAGATCGGCATACAGACTCCTTATGGAAGAAGAGAGGAGAGAGGCTCCATCTCCATCTGATCTAACCCCTCCACTAAGAGAATTTGGAAGGGCATCTGGAGCCTTCGTGTTCCAAATAGAGTCAAAACCTTGTTATGGAGAGCGGGAACAGATTCTTTGCCTTCAAAAGCCAATCTGTTGAAGCATAGAGTGCTCACTAATGATATCTGCCCTGGCTGTAAGCTCAAGAGCGAAACCTCTTTCCATGCCCTATGGTCTTGCACCGAATTAATGTCAGTTTGGAAGGGCAAATTTGAGTGGTTAATAAACCTATCCAAAGAGTGTAGCTCATTTGTGGAAGTCATTCAGCTCTGTCAATCTCGTAATGATCTCTTCGAGCTATTTGCCATGATTGTATCGCTCATCTGGGCCTGTAGAAACCAGGTAAGAGTCGGTGATAGCACGGTTCCTTTGTGGAAAATTAATGCCTTAGCCTCCGACAACTTGCTGGAATTTCAAAGTGCTTCGACAGTCCTCCCACCGACACCGAAAACTCCCACCACTGTCAGATAGCTGCCTCCTCCTGAGGGCTGGGTGAAAGTTAATTTCGACGGGGCAATTTTTAGAAAAAAAAGCCTAGCAGGTCCAGGTTGCATCATCCGAAACGACAAAGGTCTTGTAATGGTTGCCTTTACACAAATTATTCCGCTGCCTACATCTGTAGAGACGGTGGAAGTGTTGGCAGCGCGCAGTGCCATTGGTTTTGCGCAAGAACTGAGTCTAGATCAGATAATTTTGGAAGGAGACTCAGAAACTACCATCAATGCATTATCCAAAGGAGGTTGGGAGTCTTCAAGCTTTGGGCACATCATCAAGGATATCAAATCCTTCGCCTTAGCCTTTATTTGTTTATCCTTTTGTCATACCCGTAGGCAAGGGAATAAAGTAGCTCATAGGCTAGCAAGATCAGCTTGTAAGTTTTCCCTTTTTCATGTATGGATGGAGGAAATCCCTTCTGATATTGAATTTGTGTACTTTTCTGATATGCCGTAATGAAATTTCCCTCCCCCCTTTTTCCAGGGGTGGTTTCTCAAAAAAAAAATAAGGCAATAGCTCAATAGGACAGCGGATGTTGGATATTGGTGCAGGCCTACATATTAGAGTTCAAAAATGGAAAACCTATTTTTGTATGAAGTTTGAAAAAATAAAATTATTTAGAGCATCCACATCAGTGGATGTAAAACTTTGCAAAATACAAAAAACAACCAATTTTACACATTTTGCCCCAAAAATCTTCCACATTAGTCTTTCTAAAACTGTGTATATTTACACATTATGCACGGTTACTGTAGATGTGTATATTATTATTTTATTAATTTCACGTTCGCACCCTTTTTTTCTCTCTCTTCTCCATGCACAACAAACTCAGTGAATTCTCTCCTCATCTTCTTTTTCCTCAAATTCACACAAACACACTCACACACAAACACATCAACACAGACAAATCAACACATAGATACATAAACACACCCACACACACACACACAAACAAACCCACATGAACAAACCAACAAAGAGACAAATCGGTGCTTGACTGGAACGATAAGTGCTTGTGGAACGATTGGTGCTTGTGGAACAATCGGTACTTGACTAGAACGATCGGTGCTTGTGGGTCAACAGGAATGGGTTTTGATGTTGGCGGCGGAGATCGGTGTTTAATTGGAACGATTCTCTGCATGCGCATCTGTCATTGTGGATCAATGCTTGTGGCAGAGATGATGCTTAAGGCGACTTAAGGGTCAAACATAGGAAGAGAAGATCTAACTGAGAAGGAGTGGAGATTGGGTCTTGATTGAGGAGTGAGTATGGGTCTTGCTGGTTTTGCAGTGAAGGTGTTTGGTGTTTATTCTCAATAAGCGTGGAAGAGAAGGAGCGAGAGAAAGTGAGGGGGTTTGAAATGGCGATGAAGGTGTCTATGGAGATCTAACTGAGAGGGTGTGGATTAGACCGAGAGGGAGAGGAGATTTGTGTTCAGAAATGGGTATAGAGATGGGTATAGAAATGGGCATAGAGAGAGAGCAACAAATTAGAAAAAATGGGTAGAGAGAGAGAGAGAGAGAGAGAGAGAGTATGGAAAGGGTAGTTGTGAGAAATAAAAAAAATTGAGAAAATTGATTATTTAAATAAAATAGATTGTAGAATAGATGGACTGATGTGGAGAATTTTGAGAAGTGAGTATGTAAAATAGAAAAAGTAGGTTTTTAGTGTAAAAGAGATAGAAAATTTTAGCTGAATTGATGCGAATGCTCTCATATCGCAATAAGTAATAAGTTAGCAGTTCCTCAGTTATTCACAACGCTCCCTTTTTAAAAAAAAAGTAGTCCTAGAGCTTTGTAACTTTAAATAAGGCAAGCAATGAGAACAAGAAAGTCTTCCTAACTAAGTTTCAAACATTTGTGTATATATTTCCTCAAAAAAAAAAAAAAAAATTAAGATCCCACAACCACTGTCATTGAAAATAAGAAGACTACTAATCAGTTAATTTGATAATTTTTTATCAGATTAATATCAGTTTATTTATCTTTTTGTTGATTGTTCTTTAGTAAAAATGAATTAAAATATACTTAAATTTTAAAAAAGTAAATGAAATTTTAAAAAATTATACATTAAAAAAAAAACTAAAGATAAAAATTGAAAAATACGTGGAAAATAGACATTGTTCATGAACTTTGTCCATGAGCCACATGGCAACACACAAGCAAGAAAAGTCAACTTTGCCTTAAATTTTGGAGATAAGCTTTATTTATTTAATAAATAAATAAACAAATATAAAATAAGCTTTCATCAAGTGGAGTTTTCAGCTACTCACGCATAATTTATATATTATATATATAAAATCGAAGGTTTTAACTTTTTATTGGCCTTTTCAGAAGTTAGCCCATCATTATCATTTTTTTTTAACAAAATTATTTTTGTTTAGTGCAAACTTAACAAGAAGTGAAACTCTATCTCTCTAACAAGTCCAACTTAAACTTAAACTAAAATGTTGATAATTTATCTCTAAATTTGCGAAGTTAATCATGAACATTATAAAGCAGTGCAAACCCTAATATTTTTTTTTAAACCAAGTAAAGGTATGAGCTCTTCTTTTGTTATTTTCTTCTCCTCTACTTTGTTAAAAAAAAAAATTATTTTATGGTTTTTCATGTATTTTAAAAAAAGTAATTTTTGTACATGAACCATCAAACTCTCTTTAGCCGTTTTTTACAAGATAAAAAAAATTGCAATAATTGAAATTTAAGATTGCTGCTACTGTATATATCTTTGCTTCACCTCACGATATGAAAGTATATTAATTTATTGGTCAGAAAGCCTATAGACGATATATTAAAATGAGGTATGGCTTTTATTATTATTTTAATGTGAGCTCCTGCTCAACATTTTTTATAACTTATTGCTTTATGGGTTCATGTACTTTTTTCTTTTTCTTATATTTCTCTATTGAATAGTCATATATTTTTTGAATTATTTCAATAACTTATTCTTTAATTATATATTCTTTTTGGCATTTTGAAACTTTTAACATCTGAATTTGTGTAGTCACACACACACACACACACACACACACACATATATATATATATATATATATTATCTATAATTTGTAGGCTCTGAATTTTTTGATTCCTTTCAATAGTTATAGCCATGAATTATTTTTTTAAATGTAACTCATATTCTTCTTATATTTCTTTATTGTTTAGTCATATATATATTTTGTTCAATAATTTCTAAGCAGTGAATCATCTGATTCTTTAATATTTTTTGGTCTTTCAGAAGTTTTAATATCTGAATTTTTGAGTTATTTTTTTGCAGTATTTGAAACTATCTGAAAAATTTTTTGTAAGCCATTGCACGTTCAAGCTTCTTCATCAAATTGTAACATAGATTGAAGTCATACAAGAGCAAATTATGCAATGGTGTAGTTTCTTAATTAATTTAAAATTTTATAAAATTATTTTAGTTTACCTCACAAATAGGTAAGTTCCCATGTATAGCACGGGTTAGCGACTAGTTTGGCTAATTTGTGAACTTTAATTGAAGAAACAATTTTTTGTTGTTGTTGTTGTTGTTTTTTTTTTTTTTTTTTTAATTCTTTCTCTCTATATTGCGTTATTTGAAGGGTGCTCCAAGGCAAGGTCTATTGTACAAGTCCTGTGCTTCTATCTCCAACAGGTTTTAGTGATGTTGATTGGGTTTTTAGCCGTTCTAATTGGGGGTTCACTTCTGGCTATTATACCTTTGTCAGAGGTAATCTTGTTACCTGGAAAAGTAAAAAGCAAAATGTAGTTGCATGTTCCAATACTAAGGTTCAATATTGTGTTATGACTCATATTGCTTCTGATATGTTATGGGTTTGCTCTCTCCTCATGACTTGGGTATTGATGTTCCTACTCCTATACTAATGTTTTGTGACTATCAAACTGCTATCATTATTGCTAACAATTTTGTTTTCCACGAGCATACCAAACATATCGAGTAAGCAAGAATTGCACCACCACAAATCTACTAGCTCTTGTACGCCTTTAGAGTTGGCAAGAGCATGCAATCACCTCAAGCACACATTTAAACTCTCATTTGTGAACAAGGAGGCCCCAATTAGGAATGGCAACGGGTCGGGTATGGGGCGGGTTTCTTTATGCCCGAACCCAACCCACCACTCGCCCCTCAAAACCTGAACCCACCCATTAACTAAACAGATTTTTTTAAACCCAAACCCGCCCTGTCGGGCCCCGCCCCGCCATGCCACTTCAGGGCCTAATTTAAAGCCTGTAATCCGTGACCTAATCTATGACCCAATTTGTATATTTTTATACATATATTCAATTTTATGTTTTCCCAATTTATGATTTTCCCTTACAAAATCACAAACACAAACAAAAATCCTATCACAAACACAAACACAAGGCCCAATTTGAAGACCCTGAATCTTGGCCTAATCTATTAAAAAAAAAAAAAAAACAATATCAGTGTATCACACAAGTCTACAATAATTTAATTTCATATTTCTCATTTTCCCTTTCAAAATCACAAATCCAAATACAGAAATCCTAAATATTTTTCAAGATGAAATAATAAATAAATAAAATGTAAAACACAAAAACACTCCAAAATCAGAACCACAAAACACCTGGAAACCCAAAAAAAAAAAAAGCCCTCATTTTTCCAATCAAGGCTGAACCAGAACCACCACAACCACAACGACCCATCTACTCAAAGTGCAGTAGACACTATGACCCACCATAGTGTGTCTCTGCGAAACAACGTCGGCTCAGCCCATTCCAACAAAGACCCAAATCGTAATCATCCATCACCCCCACGAGGCTCACCACAAGCTCTCTACTATACCAATCCTCGCCAAATGAATACATCACAAAAATGGTGATTAGGGTCATTCTTCAATTGAGATTCTATTAGAAAGTGAGAGTGAGGGCGGCTGAGAGTGAGGGAGAGGGAGGTGGCTAAGAGAGTGATTAGAGTTAGGGAAGTGAAAATAGAGAAACGAGAAAGTTAGAGTAATATTTATTCTTAGGGTTTTTAAATTTTTTTAATATTATATATGTATACGGGTCAAGTTCAAGGCGGGTATGCATAATACCCGCACTCGACCCAACCCCGCTATGAGTTGGGTTTTTAAAACCTAAACCCGCCCCGCTTGCTTTGCGGTCAGGTTAAACCAGCCCCATTAGGGTTGGGTTGAGTACCTACGGGTTGGGCGATTTTTGCCATTTCTAGCACCAATCAAATAGAGGATAAATGCCATAGCCATCCATGCCTGATCACCCTATGTCACTTGGGTCTAGGACATGAAAGGACCTAGGAGATCATAATTGGAGACAAACTCACCCACAATAGTTTACCTAAGCATAACTTGATCTAGGGCTTGACTCGAGACATTTCCCAAACCAATCCACTTGCCTTCTAGTAAACCTATAGAAGTTTAGGGGAGCCATAGTTTTTCCCCCTACAATTTGAGACAAGGATCGTTTCCCATGGAGTTTGAGACAAGGACATCTTCCTAACCCAAGGCCACTTTTAACCCAATATAAAGGTTCCTTTTGTGGTCCAATATGTGTAACCACACCTTCGTTTGGGTCCAAGATGAAGGTCAAAACAAGAACTTCGCAAAAAAGCTCAAGTTGTGTAGCTTTCCATTTTAGGTTTAAGACAGGGAACTTGGTACCAATTTACTAACCCTACTCAAAAGACGAGTAATGACTCACGCAACTCATGAATTAGACTCTATTCAACCCGAGAAGTGGGATAATTTTCACCCCATGTATGCATGATGTGTGATGCATGTGTAGGAAAGTTGTAAATTGAAGAAAAAATGGATCGTCTCTTTAAGCTTTTTACTCTACTTGTTTCACAAGTATCTTCAACATAGAGGCAAATGTAGATACAACATTTGCACCCTATATGACTTAAGCCCTTGTTCTCCAATTAACACATATGAAGGACCCATCACTAAGAGGCTTTAGTTAAGCAAGACACAACATAACTGAAATATTTTCAACAATAAATTGTCCCACTCAAACACAAGCAAGTATTCAAAGAAATACTCAATCAAATTTCTATTAAAGTAATTCTTAAGTAAAAGTGAGTTTTATTTCAAAATTAGTTTTAAGCTTAAGTTTTGCTTGACCAAGGCCTTTATTAGGTCCTTGTTACTTTAGTTCAAAGTTTGCTAACTCTTGTTTGTGTGGTAGGGTAGCTGTACAAATTGACTAAGCAGGTGGTCAAATTTCAAGTTTTAGTTCTCGCTTAGAGGTAAGATCACCTTTTTTTTCTTTTTACATTCACTTTAATCTGTTGCTTTATTTTAGGAATTCAATAGTTTAATTGCTTTCTAGTCTTGTATTTTTATAGGTTAGAAACATATTAAGGGTCGAGTAGATACATTTTCGAGTGCGTATGCAGACTTGACCCTACATGCACAACCTTGGTCATGCGAATGTAGGTTCATCCAAAAACCCAAATTTTGAGTGTTCTATGATTTGTATGTTGTTTTAATTAATTTTCTATTTTTCAATAACATGTTAGTAACATGCTTAGGGGGTGTAAATTATTAGAAACATGCCTAGGTTGTTTGAATCTTGTACATGTTTAAGATTGAATGAGTTCTAGGCTCTATGGTCTTTTAATTTAAAATTTTGATTGAATCTTGTGTGTGTTGTTACTTTACAAATTTTATATGATTGGGAAAGACCCCTTAAGGGTCCTTATCAGAATATAGTTGCTAGGAGGTATGTAAGTGAAGGCTAGCCAACTCAACCAAACGGATTTAAAGGTGCTTAACACCTTCCCAAGTTCGTACCTTAACTTCATACTCAAGTTCTGGTTCATTATACCTTTGCACATGGTTCAAGATCAATTCTTGGACCTAAAATAGGTGGCAACTTCCATTTTTTTGACCTAGCCGAAATAATTAGCGACATACTCCCAAGCCTGTGTTTAGTTAGGGCTACATTGGGATGCAACCATGCTTCCAAACAAGGCGCCCATAATCACATTACTTGAAAAGTTAGGTAAAAAAAGAAGAAGAAGGAAAATATCTCCTTAAGCCTAACTAATTTAATTAACTTGCATCATTGTTAACTACTCTTTGGTTACCATGTTAATTATTAGCTTTTA
Organism: Quercus aquifolioides; assembly: GCA_019022515.1. NCBI lineage: Eukaryota > Viridiplantae > Streptophyta > Magnoliopsida > Fagales > Fagaceae > Quercus > Quercus aquifolioides. The sequence continues at coordinate 18,906,881 of CM032332.1, read as the reverse complement.
TATTTTACCAAAACAATAAAAAATAAAATGTCAAACCTTTAGAAAAGAAATAACATTAGGTCCCATAAAAAGGAAGGAAGAACAAATATGAAGAAAATTTATATGTTACCATAGAGCAATCTTACATGTGATTCTTTTTTTATTGTGATCTTGCAAATGATCCTAGTCATTTACGGTAAGTAGGATTGTACAATCATACTATTGGAATCGCAATTTCAACAAAGCATGATTGAGAGACCCAAGGGTTGTGAGACAAATTCTTTCTTTTTTATGGTGATGTATATTTAAGCTTTTAGAAAATATTTTCTATTTGTGACTATGGGGCCGGTTATCCAAAAAGATGATGTAGAAATCGTAGGAAATGGGCTTGTGGCCCAACGGCCCAGTCCGAGGACATTCACTTATCCGAGGATGGTTAAAGAAAGGTATTGTGGGAGTAATATAAGAAAAAGGGATGTAAGTCATGTATAGTGGCCCAAAACGCGTCCGAGGATAAGATCCACCTCGGATATCATGGTCCGAGGTGGATGTAACTATCTTAGTATTCAAGATACTCCGCAAAGTTGTATACGAACTGGAAAGTGAATATAGAACAAAGGAGGAACCGGGAAAGATAACAAATATCTTCTAAAGCTGCTACCTCCACATTAAATGCTTCCCAGCTAACTCTCTGGCCGCATTAATGTGGAGGTGATACCTGAACAGTAACCAAGCAGCCTTATGGCTACTGAGCGAAGGTTCCGGGAGGTGCTGGATGGGACAGAAAGGAGTTCCCAAAATAGAACCTACACGTGTACGGTGAAAATGGGGTGAGGAACGCAGTATATAACAGGAAAGTGGGTGACATTAGAGAGGACTTTTGAAAAAAAGAAGAAAACGATAGAACCCAGAAAGATATCCCCTGAGACCTAGCCGAGGAGAATTTTTATCGTTTGGTTAGTTTGAAGCTTCCTTTGCCGCACAATAATCCTAACCTTTTCTACCAAATGGAACTAGTTCTTTCGCCCACTCTCTAAAAATTTATTGTTTGGGCTTGTTGGGCTAAAAACCCATCCCTATTCTGGGTCCAATCCAATTTGAGTCCCTACAATTGGCGTTGTTTGTGGGAAGAGCTTGATCTGTTTGTAGGGAAAGGCAAGTGCAACGGTTGTGATGGAAGGGGGAGCACTACAGCAGCCAGTGGTGGGCCCACAGCAGGTGGATGTTAATCCACATCAGGCAGAGTCCAGGGGCTCTCAGCATGGTAATCCGTTGGTAATCCATGAACAAAGAGGGGATCGTGAGGGAAGTGCGCGAACAACCCACACTGATAGAAGTCATTCTCGGGGGAAAAGCCATATTTCCCACGTAAAGAACGACAGGGATATGCAGCATGAGATTAACAGATTAAAAAGGGAATTACGACACGAGCGACGAAAGCGTATGGCTCACAACTCTGGGCAATCCTCTGAGGAGTCAGATGACACCAGTTACAGACGGAGGTCAAGAACTCCACCCAGTGAGTCTTTTTCGTATGATGAGGAGTACCGCCGTGAACGAAAATATAAGAGTCCGCCTCGCCAAGGCTTAGGGAATGATGCCCTGAACAAAGCATTGAGTCAAGTTTCCAAATCGCCCTTCACGCGACGCATTGAGGATGCAAATCTTCCTCGGCGGTTCCATCAGCCTGCGTTCACCATTTATAATGGTCGAACAGATCCAGTGGAACATGTTAGCCATTTCAGTCAGAGAATGGCCGTTCATGCTAAGGATGAGGCCTTGATGTGCAAAGTTTTCCCATCTAGCCTAGGTCCAGTGGCGATGAGATGGTTCAACGGTCTAAAAGCGAATACCATTGACTCCTTTGAGAAGCTCACTCAAGCTTTTGGTGCCCGCTTTATCACCTGCAGGAGGGTTGTTCAGCCCTTGGGATTGTTATTATCCATGTCTATGCGGGAGGGGGAAACCCTGAAGGCCTATTCTGATAGATACTAGGAAATGTTCAATGAAGTAGATGGAGCCTATGATGACGTGGCCATTAATACCTTTAAGGAGGGCCTTCCAACCGAGCACGATCTGAGGAGATCTTTGACTGGTAAACCTTTTACCAGCGTGCGACAGCTTATGGATCGGATTGACAAGTATAGAAGAGTAGAGGAGGATCAGATACAGGGTAGAGGAAAGTCCAAGGTAGTCCCTCAGGAGAGGAGGGATTTCAGGTCGGACAGGTATAATAACAACCGGCCTCGGAGGGACTTTGGGGGGAAATCAGGGTCTGCTAATTCCCAGGTGGTTAATGCCGTGTTCCGAGAACCAGTACAACGGGTTCTGGAAAAGATAAAAAATGAGCCATTTTTCAAATGGCCCAATAGGATGGCAGGGGATCCTGCGAAACGTAATCAAAACCTGTACTGCCAGTATCACCAGGATCATGGACATACTACTGAAGATTGCAGAAATCTGTGGGACCACTTGGAGCAGCTGGTCCGAGAAGGGAAGTTGACTCAGCTTCTGTATCATTCCAGTGGCTGAGGAAGTCAAGTAGGTTCAACATTTCGGGGAGATGCCTCTTCAGGACCCCCCTAGGCACGATAAACGTTATATTTGCCGCCCCGGGAAGAACAGGGTCTTGTCCCTCTAGGGTAATGTCTGTGTCTCATTGTTCGGATGAGGGCTCCAGTTCAATGCCGAAGAGAGCAAGACTGAGCACCTCACTGGTGTTGGGCTTTTCAGATGAAGACAAGAGAGGAACCATACAACCACATGATGATGCTTTGGTGGTTACACTTAGGATCGGGGGGTATGATGTGAGAAGGGTGATGGTTGATGAGGGGAGCGCAGCCGAGGTGATGTATCCTGACCTGTATAGGGGGCTGAATTTGAGACCCCAAGATCTGACAGCTTATAACTCCCCGTTGGTGAGTTTTGAGGGTAGATCGGTAATTCCGATGGGTATGATTAGATTACCTGTGCAGACTGGCTTAGATGTGGTGGAGGTGGATTTTATTGTGGTAGATGCTTTTTCTCTGTATACGGCTATTTTGGGTAGGCCCTGGCTGCATACCTTGGGGGCTGTTTCTCCCACTCTTCATCAGAAGGTGAAATATCTATCCGGAGGCCAGGTGTTAGAAATATTGGGAAATCAAGTCATGGCTAGGCAGTGCTTGATTGCGGCTATTCAACATCGGCCAGAGACAGATACTTCGGCCACGGCCGAGAATGACTTATAGCAATCAAAGACTCCGGCGACCCTCTTAAGCACATCTGCCGGTGAGGCGGAGTGTGAGAATTTGGAGAGGGTGAGTGTTGGGGATGATCCAGATAAGTTCTTTCAGGTTGGGGCATAGTTGCCATTGTTGGAGAATGAGCAATTGGTTGAGGTCCTTAGGAGGAACATTGACGTGTTTGCATGGAATGCTTACGAAGCCCCAGGGGTGGATCCAGACTTCATTTGTCACCATTTGAATGTTAATCCTTCTGTTACTTCGAAGAAGCAGCCACCTCGGCGTCCGTCTAGGGTACATGCCGAGGCTATCAGGGACGAGGTGACCAAGCTCAAGTAGGTAGGGGCTATCAAGGAGGTGTTCTACCCTCAGTGGTTGGCCAATACGGTCATGGTGAAAAAGAAAAATGGAAAATGGCGCGTATGTGTTGATTTCACGGACCTTAATAAAGCTTGTCTAAAAGACCCTTTTCCTATGCCCCGTATAGATCAGCTGGTGGATGCAACAGTGGGCCATCCTCGGATGAGCTTCCTAGATGCCTTTTAGGGCTATCATCAGATCCCACTGGCATTGGATGATCAGGAAAAGACCGCTTTTCTCACTCCCACTGGAAATTATCACTACAAGATAATGCCCTTTGGCTTGAAGAACGCGGGGTCTACTTACCAGCGGATGATGACGAAGATGTTTGAGCCACAGTTGGGCAGGAGCATCGAAGTCTATATTGATGATATGGTTGTGAAGAGCAAGGTAGTGGCCGAGCATGTGACAGACCTTACCAACACTTTTGAGATTTTAAGGAAGCATAAATTGCGACTGAACGCATCCAAGTGCTCATTCGGGGTAAGCTCAGGGAAGTTTTTGGGCTACATGGTGACCCACCGAGGAATTGAGGTGAACCACGACCAAATTAGAGCCATAAACAGCTTGCAACCACCTCGGAATCCCAAGGAGGTCCAGATGTTGACTGGGATGACCGCTGCTTTGAATAGATTCATATCCAGGTCGGCGGATAGGTGCAGACTTTTTTTCCTTTTACTCCACAAGTGGAAATGATTCGAGTGGACTGAGGAGTGCGCCCTGGCATTTCAGTAGCTCAAAGAATATCTATCTCGGCCACCCATTATGTCCAGTCCTGAGGTGGATGAGGTCCTTTTTGCCTACTTGGCGATAGCCACTTATGCGATCAGTTTTGTTATGATAAGAGTGGATAATGGCGTACAACGGCCAGTCTATTACGTGAGCAAGTCGCTTCATGAGGCTGAAGTACGTTATCTGCCGTTGGAAAATGCCATTTTGGCAGTGGTGCACGTTACAAGGAAACTTTCCCATTATTTCCAGGTGCACACTGTGGTCGTCCTAACTCAGTATCCGCTCAAAGCAGTACTTCGGAGTGCAGACTACACTGGCAGGATTGCCAAGTGGGGCACAATTTTAGGGGCTTTTGATATTAAGTATATGCTCCGTACCTCAGTGAAGGGTCAAGTTCTCGCCGACCTGGTGGCTGAATTTGCTGAAGGCCCTGAAGAAATAGAGACAAGCCCACGGGGCATGGATGAAAAATCAGTTGGCCTTATCTCCGCGCAACATGCCTCACCCTGGAAAGTGTATGTGGATGGAGCAGCAAACCAGCGGGGGTTAGGAGTGGGGCTGGTTTTGATATCTCCTAGGAAGGACCATATCGTATCACATCTGTAGCAGGAATAGGTACTTATTACTTGGAGGACTTAGATGAAAAAACTGTACTTCATCCATGGAATGTAAGCAATCTAAAGAGGTATTATTATTAATAAGAACAGTTTTGTTTTACTTCTTTTTACAACTTGTTTTAATTCTGTAACTTGTGTTAGTCGATCCATTGAAGTATTAAATAGAAATTAAGTTATGTCAGGTCCTCGGACCACAAACTTAGTGGAAATTAATACACTATGACAACTATTGAAGTATTAAACAGAAACTAAGTTATGTCAGGTTCTCGGGCCACAAACTTAGTGGAAATTAATACACTAAACTTAGTGGAAATTAATACACTATGACAATTATTGAAGTATTAAACAGAAACTAAGTTATGTCAGGTCCTCGGACCACAAACTTAGTGGAAATTAATACACTGTGACAACTATTGAAGTATTAAACAGAAACTAAGTTATGTCAGGTCCTCGGACCACAAACTTAGTGGAAATTAATACACTATGACAACTATTGAAGTATTAAACAGAAACTAAGTTATGTCAGGTCCTCGGACCACAAACTTAGTGGAAATTAATACCCTATGATAACTATTAAAGTATTAAACAGAAACTAAGTTATGTCAGGTCCTCGGACCACAAACTTAGTGAAAATTAGTACATCTTGACATCTATTGAAGTATTAAACAGGAACTACGGTATGACAGATTGTTTATACAAAAAACTTAATAGGGATCAATGCTTTTTAAATAAGGTCTGTGCAACTAAAATTGTATACCAAATCAAGCTCCATGAGCATCACTTAAAGCATTTTAAGGTGCCCAATACCTCCCTGGGTTAAGCATTTAGAATACTTTCTCAAATATGGACACTTTTTAATGAATTGAAAGCAAGCCTTTGTGGGGCTGTGTAGTTTACTATTATAGTCTGCTTTGGTTTCAAATTAACATACAAGTTTTCCCTTATAGTATCAGATTTTGTTCTTCTATAGCCTGGGATCATGTAAAAACAAAGAATATTCGTGCAGAAATTATACAAGTGATAAATAAAGCAACAACATCTTATATAAATTTGAAAAATAATAAATTGAAAAATAAAGGAAATTTAACTATGACAACTATGGCTTTAATGTTATTTGGAGCTTGGGTTGGGGAGCTTTGCCAGTTGCCTCAAGAGGAACATCTTTCTCTTTCTCCTTTGGAGCTTCTCCAGCAGGTAAGACAGTTGAAGCTAAGGCCTGTTCAAAGCCTTGAGAAGCTGTTCCATCCTTAGGCCCCTCTGCTGCTTTATCCGAGGAAATATCTTTTGCAGCTTCCGGCACTTCAGGTTGTTCCTGCTGATTGAGGGAGGAAGGATTCTGAGTGTGAGCTTCTTTGGCCGGTTCAACAACTGTGGAAGATGCCTCTTTTTGTTGAGAAGAAGGACCTGGGGCTCGTATGGCCGGAGGGAAGTAAACATTTTTAGGCCTTCTCAACTCGGAGGAGGATTCGATCCCAGCTCGGTTGAGAGCTTCTTCCCAGGTCAAGGCACAGTATTCTCGGCATATGATGGGCACCTCAGCCCGAAAATTATCCTTGGTTTCAGCAACGCCGACGTCGTAGCCTTGTTGTTCGGCTCTGTCTCTTTCTTTCTCGGCCTCAGCTTTTGCTTTCTCCGCCTTAGCTTTTTCAGCCTCGTCCCTGAGCCTCTGGGCTTCCTCCAGCTGTTTTTGCAGAGTTGATATCTGTTCTTTTGAAGCAGCCAGCTGGTCATTAGTATCGCGCAGGCGTTTCCTCTGGTCCTCGGCCTGCCTTTGGGTGCTCTCTAAGGCCGAGTCAGCACTCTTCCTAGCATGTTCTTCCTCGGCTAGCTTTTTCTTCAGTTTTTCAGCAGTTTGCTCAGCAATGGTGAATGTGTGCACAGCTGTTGCTCGCTTTTTTCTCTCATCGTCTATTTGCTGGTAGCAAGCATTGGTTATCTCCTCCAGCCTGAAAGTGGCTTGAACGACCTAGAAGAAAATGGGTTAGAGATGCAATACATAGGGCTGTGCGCACGACGATTAAAAAAAAAAAAAAAAACAAACAAAGAAAAAAGAAGAGCAATAAGGGTATCATACCATACCCAAATATCTTTTTGTATTCTGGAAGACCTCATTCCTCTTTATGCTTCTCAGCTCGGCCATATCCTTGGGGAGTAGGAGGGTTTCCTCTAAAGCTGAGGCGACGTGACACCCAATTCCGCCGTTAAAGTCCCTAATCGAGGCATCTTCCCTCAGAGGCTCACCACCGAGCATAGGAGCAGGGAGCCAGGCCTCGGGCTTCGAGGACTGAGTATCTTGCCTTGCCACAACTCGTTGAGGCCCATGAGTAACCTTTTGCTGCTTCGCAGCTCGTTGGACCTCGTCTTCACGAGTCGGACGAGATCTCCCAGTCTCCATCACTTCTTTGTCTTTTGGTTCTCTCCGCCTCTTTGGATCATTAGGTTCGGTCCCATGTGGTTGGGGTGGTTAAGGAGGAGGAGGAGGAGGAGGGGGGAGATTGGGTTGAATTGACTTCTCCGGCGCCCCCTTTCCAGGCTGGCCTTCGATCACGTCCATTAAACTCCTCTGACTCTTTCTTTGGATACCCATTTCGTCAAAAGTCACCTCGGGAGATTGGGGTTGATTGAAAACTTCAAATTTGTTTGCAGAATCCAACAATTCTACAACTCCTTCTGAAGTTTCTTCTTCTTCTTCTTCTTTCTCCTCTTCCTCCTACCCTTCCTGAGGAATGGAACGTGATGATGAAGCTCCTACAGAAGGAGTGGCCACAGATAACGGCTGAGTAAAAGGGGTGCCTTCAGGAATCGGAACACCCTCAGGAACAATAAATCTTTCAAAAGCTACACTGATGCGGTGAAGCCGAGGATCTTTAGCCTTTATCACGCACTTAGGAGCTTGAAAGGCCTTGGAAATTGGTTTGTATCGAAGGATTATGTGTGCTGCTCTCAGTTGGCCGTCAGATGGGTTCACATACACCTCGGACCGCAGGATTCTATCTAAGCTCTCCCTGTTAACCAGTCTGAACTGAGGTCTGGTAGCGCGCTTGTCTGCAAAATCATTAAAACAGGAGAAAAACTCTGTCAGAAATAAAGGTAACTTGAACTAAAGAATACAATCCAAATTATAGAGGCGTATAGCCTAAAAACCCCACCTGGTTTTCCCTCTTTAGTCGGACAGGGTAAACCATCATGCCATTCCCCAGAAAAAATAAGAAAATCATCTTTTAAGCCCTTATTCGATGTAGGGAGACACTGGATTAACCTTATTTCAGGGAACCTAGACTTAAGATAGTATCCCTGACCCGTCAAATGATTGAGGTTATACACCCAGTTCACATCGTGATGGGTCAGGCCTAAGTTCATCCTCGCATTTAGGGCTTCTATACTCCCTAGCACCCTGAACATATTTGAGGCGCATTGTGTGGGAGATAACCTAAAGAACCTAAGATAACTTCTAGTAAGACTACCCATAGGGATAGTCATCCCTCCCTCTATGAAGGCGATCATAGGGATGACCACTTCCCCTGTTTTCCTATTATTTAACCATGTTTCTGTGGAAGCATATCTCATACCCACTGTTGGGGGAATCCTATACTTAGCTCTAAATATCTCTATTTGCTCCTCGGAATCAACTAGACGCTTGAACCTACCCATTTCCTAAAAGTCGTGAAGAAAAATTAGCGAAGAGGATTGAAGGCTAAGGAGGGTTAAGGAAACTTACAGGTTTGGAAAATGAGCTCCTCGGACAAACTCTCAGTATTTATGAGAGCGTGGAGAGGTGAGAAAGAGAGACAGGTTCAATGAATACACGCTAAGACGGTGTGATTTTTGTAACTGAAAAGAGAGTTGATTTGAAAATCTCTTTATAGTGGCGCAGAAATTGTAAGCGGGAAAAATCCCACCCATAAATACTAAGGGTCCTCCACCGTTAGATTTACATCTTGCCGTTGAACGTGGTGGACAAAGAAGCCGTCATCATTTAATAATGGCGTGCTCCTGACGCCGAAACGTCAGGAGCGTGCCTTGGGCAGGTAGAAAGGCGTTTTGAAGGTTAGGAAAGTCCACGAAAGAGGTGAGGGCGAGATATCAAAATCTCCCTTTTTTCGAGGTGACAAAAAGTGAGATTTTGAGGGGCTATTGTGGGGCCGGTTATCCAAAAAGATGATGTAGAAATCGTAGGAAATGGGCTTGTGGCCCAACGGCCCAGTCCGAGGACATTCACTTATCCGAGGATGGTTAAAGAAAGGTATTGTGGGAGTAATATAAGAAAAAGGGATGTAAGTCATGTATAGTGGCCCAAAACGCGTCCGAGGATAAGATCCACCTCGGATATCATGGTCCGAGGTGGATGTAACTATCTTAGTATTCAAGGTACTCCGCAAAGTTGTATCCGAACTGGAAAGTGAATATAGAACAAGGGAGGAACCAGGAAAGATAACAAATATCTTCTAAAGCTGCTACCTCCACATTAAATGCTTCCCAGCTAACTCTTTGGCCGCATTAATGTGAATGTGATACCTGAACAGTAACCAAGCAGCCTTATGGCTACTGAGCGAAGGTTCCGTGAGGTGCTGGATGGGACAGAAAGGAGTTCCCAAAATAGAACCTACACGTGTACGGTGAAAATGGGGTGAGGAACGCAGTATATAACAGGAAAGTGGGTAACATTAGAGAGGACTTTTGGAAAAAAAGAAGAACACAATAGAACCCAAAAAGATATCCCCTGAGACCTAGTCGAGGAGAATTTTCATTGTTTGGTTAGTTTGAAGCTTCCTTTGCCGCACAATAATCATGACCTTTTCTACCAAATGGAACTAGTTCTTTCGCCCACTCTCTAAAAATTTATTGTTTGGGCTTGTTGGGCTAAAAACCCATCCCTATTCTGGGTCCAATCCAATTTGAGTCCCTATAGTGACGATGCAAAAAACATTTTGTCATAAAATGCATAGTTTTTCATTGATCTTTTTGTTTATTTTATATTTCAATTCTACTAAATATTGTAAAACTCGAAAAATGTATTCAAAAAATATTTTCTATCCAAGCAAACATAACATTAAATTCTCTTTATAAATATATATATATATATATATATAATTTGATAATTTCAATAAGTTAGGAGAGATTTGAACCTTTTACATTTTGATTGAAAATGCTAGGCTAGGTTAAAGGCTCTCTGCTCAATTCTCTTATATATTGTAGGTTTCAATTATAAAGCTTTTTGTCTCTCAAATAAGAGATCTGGGTTTGAACACTATTTATAACAAAAATCAATTAGTGTCTTGAGTTTGATGATAAAGAAGGATTCGAACTCTATTTATAACAAAAATTAATTTGTATATTGGGTTTGATGATAAAAAATACTCTTCAAAAAAAAAAAAAAAAAAAGTGTAATTAAACCGAAATCTAAAAATCTCCAAAAGTCCAAAGTCCAAAGTCCAAACTCCTCCGAAGTCCAAAGTCCATACCCACTTGAGAGACTAGGGGCCGCACACAGTACGGCATAACTTGTGAGGGTTTTATTTCTTTGTGAGAGTGAAACCCACTATCAGAGCATCACCTCCTCCTTCTTCTTCTTCTTCAATCGAATTCGAGCCCCAATGGGTAGCACAGCAGCGGCAGCGGAAAAATCAGAGGAGGAGCTCCGAAGAGAGATCGATGAGCTCCTTCGCCAACAGCGCCAGGTCTCTTCTCTCTCTCTCTCTCTTTCAAAAACTCTCTATACTTGCCTTTCTCTCTCTCTCATTCTCTTTTTTAACTTTAAAAAAAAAAAAAAAATCAGATAACGGAGCGTCTTCGAGATCCTCGTGGACTCCGCAGGGGAGGCTTTTCCGGCACCGGCCCTCGCAACCTCGCCGCCAACGGACCTCGTCAGCGCGGTTTCCTTCGACCCGTATGTATTCCCTGTTTGTTTCCACAGAAAAAAAATTTTTGGAAGGAATTTGATTTTTTATTTATTTGGGTTTCAGGCTGATAGGACTGACTCCGATGATCAACCTCCAGCCAAGCGCCGACTTTCGTCCGCAGTTGTCAAGGTAACAAATAAAACAAAACAAAACACCCTCCGTTTCGTTGATGAGAATTTAGGAAAGTGACAATTTGAAGTTATGATGTTTTGTTATGTTGTCTTTGGTTTGATGATAAATGAGTCAAATAAACAAAATGGCAACCTAGGAAGCACGGACACTTCATTTGGGGTGCTCGTACCCATGTATGTTGTAAGGGTGTCCTATTTGCGGTGTCATGTTATAATTTTTCAAAAATTGCTTGTACCATGTCCATACTAGTGTCCGTGTCCGTGCATCCTAGATGGTAACATTTGGTTAAGTTGAAAATGTTGCCCAATTAGACCATATGTATATGTGTAATGAGTCCAAACGTGTACTATATGTGTAACTTTTGTAATCAAGAAGAGTGGTTTGTGGTTTTCGTAATCGCTATTGGTGTAATTGGTTAGGAGTCTTGCACTTGTATAAATACTTGTAATCCATGGCATTTCAGAATTGTAGAAAAAAAGTCTTAGGTATTATGGTTTTTTGGGGGTTAAATTGTGGATACTTTTATGTATTATTTGTCCATTTTGAAATATGTTCTGGAAGACCAAAAAATAATTGTCCAGATAGTGCTTAATTGAACTTTTTCTGATTTGCAAATGAAGCTGGAGGATGGAGAGGCCGGTGAGGATGTAGAAGTAGCAGAGGATGTGAAGAGTAAAGATTCAACTAGGGAGGAAACTGCTGGAGCTGGCACTGCTAATCAGATCGACAGAAAGCCATTGAATTTGCAGCAGAGTGGCTGGCCTAGAAGGGATGGAAACCTAAGAGCAGCAAAGACTGTAAATTTCATATTCTTTTATCTTCTTCAGGAGTGATGGTTTGGAGCTCTAAGTCTTAATTCTTTCATTTTTTTTTTCCAATTGCTAGGATTCTGAAGCTCCAATGACAGAGCATGTTCCGAGGGTATTGCCGAAAAATGAGGATCCAAGGTTGGTTAATAGGAACAAAAGAATGCTGGGGCAGCTTTTGGGGACTTTAGAGGTATGTGTATGATAGCTGCTTGATTTTCAATAGAAATTTGGACATTAATTATATTGATAATTAGAAGTTGTTAGTTCAAACTACAGGCTGAAATTTATTGACTTATTGTTGCTATTATCATGGTCTTTAAATTGTATTTAAACTTCCTAGTTTACTTCATGATAAATTCTTCCCTGTGTTTTCTTAGACATTTGTATATGATTGAAACTGTTGTTGTCTTAATGAAGTTTTGTTGAGGACAAAAATAATTGACTTTGTTGCTGTAACTGGAGAAGTACATATGTTGTAAAAAAAAATGGTGGGAATAATTTCAAAGTCATTGGACAAGGACCCATTTTTTGAAGTATATCTTATTAGTGGAGAACAGTCAAATTTGCACTAGATTATCAATATATAAATCATATACTGTATAATAAAATTGGGCTTAGAAGCGGCCAAGTAGCTGTGAGGACACTGGTGGTTAGTAGCTTAGTGCTTTGTTGAGGGAAATTTTAATATTCTTTGGGATACATGGACTCCCCTGGGGCTAAAAATTATCAAAACAAGAAAAAGAAAATCAGTGAATATAATATAATAAGGATGCTGGTGGTTAGTGCTTTGTTGAGGGAAATTTTATATTCTTTGGGATACTTGGGCTGGCCAAAATAAACCTAAGCCCTTTTAGAGGAGTTGAGAGTTGACAATATGTACAGAATGATACAGTGGTTTAAGACTTAATGAAATGAATTTTGTATCTGAATTTGATAACTAGGGTTATCAAAACCATTTGAATTCCTCTTTATTTGACAATCTGATATTTTATGAAGGCTAAAAATATTCTTTTTGCCTATAAAATATAGCCCAGGCTCTGTTTTCATCCTTAAAACTTACTAAATTTTATTCTTGTACTTGAAAATTAAAAATGTTCTACATTTCATGTTTTCATCCTCCCTGATAAGTTTAAGGAACAAAAACAAAACATGGATGATATTTCAGGTACAAAAGTAGAACCTAAACTATATCGTTTTTGTCCCTAAGATGTAGTTTAGTTTATATTTTTGTCCCTAAAATATGCATTTATTTAGACATGCTGACAAAAAATTTAACGAAAGTAGACAGAAGGACAAAAGAGGTGACATTTTATATTTTTAGGGATGAAAGTAGAACCTTTTAGATTTTAGTCAAAATAGACAATGTGCTATATTTCAAGGACAAATTTTTTTTTTTTCCTTTTATTAATGAATTTTTTAGGAGATACAACCACCACAAGTCAATGATTTCAACATCTATGGTTCACTTTTTCCTAAGGGATTATAATTTGTGAAGGAAGTGAGTTATGACTAAAGTGAGTATTTTCAAATAGAGGACTTGAAATTGTATTTTTAAAAGTTGGTCATGTATTTGGCATTGAATTTATCTGTAATACTCTCTAATATGGGCATTTAAACCTTGTTTACACAATGTTCAAAAAGTTATCCTTAATACGGACTAAAGCGTGCTGTTTGATGAGAGGCAAAATAGATGGATGGTAAAAAAATCCTAAAATGATTTTGATTCTTGAATTAAAGCATTCAAAGTTGGACTTAAAGTCTTGAGCTGGACATGTAGGAGATTTTTTTATATAGGTAGGTATAGGAGATCTTATCTTGCCATGATATGATGGTAGTCACCACGGTATCTGCTAAAAAGTTTATCTTAGACTTGTATTAGATCAAAATATATGTATTAAGGCTTTGTTAGCAATGTAGGCAACCAATAACCCTAATGAGTTGGTCAGTGGTTCTAAAGGTCTTATGAGATCCATGAGGTCCTGGGTTAAAAACTCCTAGCCAACATCTTGGTGTTACTTGCAAGGGATATCTCCTTGTAATTACCTGATGTGTGTGTGTGGGACAGGGACTACTCACACTCAAGGAAATAGCCAGGCGTTCAAAGAGGTTTGGACACCTAAAAAAAAAAAAATGTAGGCTGTTTATGTTATATCTCTCTTTATTATTATAAAAAAAATTTTAAAAAAAACTATAGTGTCAGTTAAAAAATTTCTTCAAAGAAAATGACAACAGCACACCAGTGCACAGGAAGTAGGATTGCACCCCTTATCCGCTATTTTAGTATAATTTATTAGTTATGAGGGGGAAAAAAACACTAAAATAAACTTGGTTTGAAGGAACTTTTTCCAAGCCTTTAGGTGGCAATTCTAAAGGCTATCCATGTGTGCTTTTAATCACATGACACAATTAAAATTCACTCAGTTATTAAATAGGTCATAAATGGATTTTGTGATGAAAAGCACAAATTGATGTTCTTCTAAGTTTCCACCTAGTAGTTTAGAGGAAGTTCTTTCAAACTGGTTTGATTGGAAATTCTTTCCCAATGGTGATATCTGAAACAATGTTATAGTGGTTCTTCTCCTGAAATTTGTTTTCATGAGCAGTCATTTGTGCATCATATTGTCAATTGAATATCCTGTTGTTTGTCTTCATAAATTTATAGTTGTTCATATATTTACTGTTTGTGTGAAATTGTGTTCCAGAAATTTAGGAAAGAGGATATGCAGCTGTCAGGAACAGAGGCTTACATGCGAAGGTCGAACTCTCTACAAAAAGTGAGTGTATTTAATATATTCATTTATGTCAACTGAGAAACAAGTATTTTAGGTGAACTGTAATAACCATGCCATGAATGAGGAACTCAGTTATGATTGTTTTGGATGGTTTTCATCTTGAGTTTAACAATGAAATTGTTTTATGATACATAAATTCCTTAAATATTATTCAGGCTGAGCAACGAGCACGTGAAGAAAGCGAGAAGCTGAGGCAACAAGAGCGTGAGCAAATTGCCGAAAAAAGGAGGAGAGATCTGGTTTGTTGTTTATTATAACTTTGTGTTTACACCTATTGAAGCTTCAAAGGTGATCTTTTATTATGATCCTTACTCAATATCTTATTCTTGTGCTTTTATTTTGTTCAGACTCTCAGAGCACGTGTAGCTGCGAAGACAGAAGAAAAAAAGTTGGAATTGCTGTTTCTTCAGTGGAGTGACCACCATAAAAAACTTTGCAATTTTATAAGGTAAATTTTCTTCAGATATTAATTTTTCATGCACTTTTTTATTGCAAAATTTTTTTAGCATGTGACCATCCTTGACAATTGAGAGTCCTAGTACGCTATTTCTAATGAAATCTTTCTGTACTCTATTTCTACTGCAGGTTATGTTTAATTTTGGTCCAAAAGTGTCCATAGAATTTTATTGAGACAAAGATAAGTTTCTGTTCATGTGGATTATAGTGATGAAGCATTTTGATCAGTGGATGGTTCCTGCTTCATTGCAGGGCTTTAGGTAGAATTACACAGTTAATTAATGTCCCATATTTTACTGGTTGCTGATTGGTTGTGGGATTTTTTTTTTCAGGACCAAGACAGAACCTCCAATATATTATTTACCAAAAAAGCCTCTAGAAGAAGACGAAACTGTGGTCCAGCAGCGTAAAGAACAGGTGAGTCCTCTGTTGCACTTCTCTGATAATATGGAGTTTTCCTGGAGGAATATTAAGAAATTGGCCAATCTTTTGAATTAAAGCTGATTATCTTTCCCTGATATTTCTTAAGAAACTAACCTGTTTGGCAGCCCTACTCAAACACAAAACTACACATTTTAAACAACATTACACACTTTTCCACATACTTTTTCAACCACACGTATATCAAAAACACTCAAACAACATTACTCAAACTAACCCACCAAACAAGCCTAATGTTTTGAAAAGGGAGTTGATGGTTTACACTTGGCATCTCGACTGTAGTTTAAACCTGCACCAATATATCATCTATTCAGCATTAGGGAGGACCATTTGAGGCAAGAGGCCCAAGACCCATTGGCAATTTTAGGAAACAATGATTAAAACCCAATCATGTATGGGGTCGGTTTTTGTTGAGACCCTAGGGGTACCCAAATTGGTCCAAATTTTATACCTATAATAATAACCCCCATATGTTTGTATAGTTACCTCAACTAGGGTTCCTCATCATAGTTATCTGTCTCTTCTTGTTAATCAATCCACTTCTCTCTCATGTGACTATGTGGTGGGTGTTCATGGGTCAAGTTTGGTCTAATTTAGGGTCAACCTGCCACTCAACCCCAAGCATGTTAGGTTGGGAAAGTTCCCAACTATTGTTGACTGAACAATCAAATAAATCCTGCCAAAGCTCACCTCCGACTAAGCAGTCACATTGCCATCCATGCAAAGCCAATCAACCTTATGGAGAGAGGCAGTGACTAAACCTCAGCTGAGGGTGTTGGGCTTGCCATTGCAGGAGTGGGTCTCGGAGGCATAGAGGGTGAGGAAGGCAGCCTGAAAGCTGATGAGAGAAGGGAGGGAGAGGGGAGTTAGCTTGCTCACACTATTGTGACGCCTTGACGCCCAAGCAGCTGATGAAGATGTGAGACTAATTTGACTCAAATCAGAGAGAAATGAGGCGAGGGAAGCGGGTGGGAAGTATTAAGAAAAATTGGGGAGGGAGGGAAATGAGAGAAGATTAGAGTCCTGGTGGCTGGAATATACTAAATTTCTGGTCACAGTCCCTCTCTCCTCTCCCCATCACCATCCTTCCAAACATTCAAGCTCAAAGCCCCAAGTTCTAGGCACTTCACTTGGCTGAAGCAAAACTAGTTCAAAGCATCATGCCTTTTTTATTTTTATTTTTATTTTTTGCTAAAAAAAATATGAATAATTAAAACCTATGGCTCGATCTTGAAGGAAATAACAGGGACCATTTATTTATTATACAAAAACTCTTCTTTAAGGTTTAGTACTACACTTTTTTTTTTTTTTGGTTTATTAATGTAAAGAGAGAAACAGGGATAATTTATGTGCTTTTAGGTCTTTTTTAGATTTTTTTTTTTTTTTTTTATCAAACTGTATGTTTCATTATGACCATAGCTATTACAGTTTATATTTATATAATCACAAGAAAATTAGATAAAAATGTTATGTTTAAACATTATATGACTAGATTATTATTGTATTGTCAATTGATACTTGTTTTCAAATTTACTATATAAAAATTTTAAGAAATTGATATCACGTTTGTATAATTTGAACTAATCAACTGTGTAATTGCACAATTTATTTGAGCAGATAGGCGAATCAAAATTCTATTTTGTGTTTATTAAATTTTTTATTATGTGTTATGAATCTTGCTATTAGAGATTATTATAAATTATATATGAAAAATATGCACTTTAATCATGCTCATGCTTGTGCTCTACACTTTGCACCTAGGCTCTAGAAGTCTGTGTGCTTAAGTGCGCTTGACACTTTTAGAGGTCATTATACATTATATTTGAAAAATATGCGCTGTACTTTAATCAAGCATGTGTGCTTGTGTTCTATGCTTTGCACCTAGGCTCGAGAGGCTTGTGTATTTAAGTGCGCTTGACCTTTTTACCAACACTGAATTGACATTTTTGATGTAAAATAATGGCTTCACTAGATGCCAAAGCTGTTGGGAAGGGTGATGGTATAATTAGAGTTAAATTGTTACTTATATTTGTTAGATATAGATTCATATGAAATATTTTGCACTTGACCATTCAACTTGTACAAATCTGTATATCCAGACATTTCAAGAGTGGAAAACTGCCAGGAGGGAGGAACTGTCAGAATATCAGAAACAGATCCAGGAGCAGTCTGTTGCCAATGTTGAAAAGGAGTTGGAAAGATGGCAAAATGCAAGGAAAGCAAGGAAAACAAATAATGATATGTTGAACTTACAAGAAACAATGGACAAAGAATTGGACACACATAGGCTTGAGCATGGTCCCAAGAAAAGAAAGATCCCTGGTGGAAACAATGAAGAAGAGGAGGAGGATGATGTGGAAGATATCAATGTTGGGGAGGATGACATGATGGATGATGTACTGGATGTCGATGACACCAGCAGCAGGAGAGGTGATGAAACAGTCAGGCCGGAGACCGATTCTACTGGTCCACAAGATGACAATATTTGATCACAGTAGTCATTGAAGCCATCCTATTACACCTCTTTCTGGTTAATCCCTTTGAACTATTTTTACATTCTGTAGCTGTTTTATTACACATGGCAAGCAGGCAGCTTCTTGGGCTGTCATTGTTTTTCTTTTTCTTTTTCTTTTTATTTTAATTTTATTTTGGCCTTGATGGGTTCCGAGTTTCTGTTTCTAGAATGAACATATCTTTTTTATATTGCCTGTATTAGTGTATTGTATTGCTTAGATCTTGATGAAAACAGTGAAATGTAGAAGTATCTGAAGACTTTGTGCGTGGAAGACTGATTGTCATCTAATTAGTCTTTCATTAGAGGATACCAGCTCATTGTGTTTTGGGTCCCTTTGGAATGCCATCAAAAACAGTTTTTGAATTAATCATCAACGCAGAATTTAGTTCTTATCCAGCTGATGATGAACTATTGTTCTATGGGGCTTCGTTTGGGTCTTTTTTATGGATTCTTGAGTATTCATGTCCCAATACACCTCCCTTTTGTTGGAACTACCGAACTAGTATTTTATTGGTTGAAAGAACAATATAATTAAAATCATACATTAAATAAAGGATTTTTTAAAATAAAATGAAAGGAAAAAAAAATAAATCTTAAAGCTACTGAATGAGAGTACAATGTGAAAGATTGAATATTTTTATAAATTATGGTAAAAAAAACCTTTTCCTTTGAGAGTTCAAGAGAAATGGAAAAGACTATTCCTTTATTTAGAAGTTTAAATAGGAGTGAATGAAATGATTGAAAGAAAAATATTTTCGTTTTTTTTTTTTTTTTTCTCTTTCTCTCTGGAACCGAATAAAATAGAATTTGATAAAATTTTGATACCTGTAATGCCCTTTTATATTTATCAATTTCATGTAATAATGTAATATCCCTTTCTTATTATTTGGCTCAGTCTATTCTCCTTTCATCCACTCCATTCAAACTAGCCTTTAATGATATCTAGAAATTATTTGTTCCATTTTTTTTTAATGTTTTTCTTTATATTCCAATAATTACAACTTACTATGTATTTATTTGATTTTTTTTATAAAATAACCAAAGTTTAAATAGAATAAAAAAAATTAAATCAAATCAAACACATGACGTACCATAATTGATAAAAGATAAAGTGAAATATAAAAAGAGAACAAAGGATTTGTATTTCTTGATTATAGTGGTATAAAAACTATGGGGCTACTTGCATAAATCAACTATAACATTTGGCACTACTTGCGCTTTGCACACCAAATTATGCAATTTAATATTCCCCCAATTTTGGCAAAAATCACCAATAAGAAGTAACAACACCATCCTTCATTTGGAGGTTAACTTTAACAAACATGTACAAAGCATGTAACCATTAGTTGTGTAAATGACAAAAAAATGTCTCTGATAATAAAATTTACTTCTCACTCTTGTTACACTCCAAACTTAATCAAGGCTCAGAGAGTTAGAGTGCATTAGGCATTAACCTATATATCTCTTTGTTCCATCCGTAGCTAACCCTTCTTAAATATAAAAAAAATCAAAAAATCAAATTGACATTCATATGATTAGTTTTTAAATTGTTAGCGCTCTAATAAAAACATCCAAATAGCTTTATTAGAATGTTAGTGATCCAAAATTCTCCCAACAACATAAAACATATTCTATTATCATAGACATAGAGCCTATGTTTCTAATGGATTTTTATTAATCATTATTTTTCCCAAATAAGACATCCTCACTAAAACAAAAATTAAATATCTTTAAGCACATGACCCAAAATATCAATGATGTAGTTTTTAACTTCAACTAAACTGTAACCGCCTTTACCCAATAGGTCTTTAATCCATGGCTGCCTCAAGAATCTGAAAAGGAGGAGATAAATAAGGTGAGATAACTTAGTAAGTTGTACTTGCTAACTTGGAGATGGGAACGAGTTTATTTAGAAAAATATTAGATTCTAGAAAACTTTTACACACTTGAAATGCCTCAATAAAAATAAACATGTACTTATTAAAATTTATCTCATTTGCTAGAGTTTTTTGTGCGAAATTTATAATTGCTAAAAATCCACCTTTCAAACGTCATAATAAAATACTTGGATAACAAAAATGTTCAAATACACATAACAAACATTCTTATTTTTCACTCCCACTTTTCCATCTTTTGAAATTTCTTCGGAACATACATGCCATTAAGTTACAACGAGCAATAACTTGAAGATACCAATCTTTGTATAAATTTCTTCATAACTCAACTAATTATCACGCTTTTGTACATTTTAGAGTCAAATTTTGCCCACCCTAATCGTTGGAGAGAGAAAATAGAGTTTTTAATGCAAAAATACATCACAAATTTCACTCAAAAGACTCTCTTAACTCTTAAGAAACGTGGAACAATTATCTATTTATAAAAATTAAGAGATAAGGTTACATATTTATAAATAATACTAGTAAATAACAAGTATTCAAAGTGTGGGAAGTGAAGTGTGTGACTGTCTCCTATGGAGGCATGTGCGGGTCCTCAAGTCTTTGGTGGAGTCCACCATCAATCATGTGAGTGTGGGAGAGCATGACTGTCTTTCGCCGAATTTCTCATAAAGTCCACTTTTTCTTTTTTTTCTTATTATTTAATTAATTATATTATATAATTCATATTGCTAATATCTTACTTTGCCAATCATACCAAGCTGCACTCCAACAGTCCAACCTCAACTCTGTCTGCAGTACATTCTTAAAAAAAAAAAAAAAAAAAAAAACTGTGTCTGCAGTATGCTAGGAACGCATAAATGGCACCATTTCTAAGAAAATTTACTTAAAAGACAAGTTATGAATTGTAAAATAATTTTTATGCCAACTTACTTACATGACAAGTTATAAATAGTAAAAGTATAATAATGAGCTATATAGAACACATTTTTACCACTCACCATTAATCACGTAAACGACCTTTAGCACAAATTCAACGAATTGTAGCAAAAAAAATATGTCATGATTATCCCTTTACCAATACACCGTATTTTCTCCAAATAATTTTTTCTTTGTATCGCTGGCTGTCTTGTTGTCCCTTTTTATTATTCTCTTTCATTTTTATCTCTCCACCGAAAAGCCATACTCTCACTCTCTCACTTCCTTTTTCTCTCTCTCTCTCTCTCTCAATCTCTTCCTTCAAAACCAAGAAAGACCACTGTAGAAGAAGAGGAAGAGGTAGAAGAAGGAGAGGAGGAGGCGCACAATAGCGCAAAGATGACAACAAGGACTAACGTGAACGGTGAGCACAGACCACCACCACCACGCCCACGCCCACATCCACAGCAACATCAACAACAGCCATCATCGCGGTCTAACTCTCACCACTCCCACTACTACCCAACGACGTCGTCTTCTTCTTCATCTTCCTCTTACTCCTCAGCTTCCTTCAAAGGCTGTTGCTGTTGCCTCTTCCTCCTGTTCTCTTTCCTAGCTCTCCTAATCCTAGCCGTCGTTCTAGTCATCATCCTAGCCGTCAAACCCAAGAAACCCTCTTTCGATCTCCAACAAGTCGGTGTCCAGTACATGGGCATAACCACGCCCACTTCCGACTCCGCCGCTGTCACCGCCGATCCCAACAACCCGACAACCTCGGCCTCCTTGTCCTTAAGCATAAGGATGCTGTTCACCGCGGCGAACCCAAACAAGGTCGGGATCAAGTACGGCGAGTCCAAGTTCACTGTCATGTACCGCGGTATCCCATTGGGCGAAGCCTCGGTTCCTGGGTTTTACCAAGAGGCCCACAGCGTCAGACAGGTGCAGGCCACCATCGCCGTTGATCGAATCAACTTGCAGCAAGCTGACGCCGCTGATTTGGTTCGCGACGCTTCCTTAAACGACCGCGTTGAGCTCAGGGTCCTCGGTGATGTCGGTGCTAAGATCCGTGTCTTGAACTTCGACTCTCCCGGCGTTCAGGTCATTTCTAAATTCAGCTCTTTTATTTTTTTTATTTTTTGGGGTTCTCAATTTGCTGCATTATTAATTAATTGCTTTTATAGGGCTTTCTTTTATTTTATTTTATTTTTGGTTCTGTCTCTAATAAATTCTCGGTGTTTCTAGAAAGAGAGAGAGAGAGAGAGGGTTCTGTGCTGAAATCTTGGTCCCAATAAAATATGGGTCTATCTCCCACTTAATTATCATAATAATAGTAATGAAGTACGAGTAGTGAGCACCGAGCAGTAAGTAGTGAGTAGTTTATCTGAAACTCTGAACTGAGACTGATATCTCCCAGAATTTAGCAACTCAAAAATAAATAAATAAAGTATATCTTTGTTGTGTATTTGCATTTATGCCCTTGAAGTTCGGTGTATTTCTTTTTTCTGCATTCTGCATTCTATTCTCTGCTGTGTACCTTTTTTTCTGTTGTTGTTTTTTGAGTGATTGAAGTAGTCATTGGCCTTTCGGTTGGTGCAGCTTTTTTTTTTTTTTTTTTTACGTTTTCTTTTTATGAACAGTGTGTTTTGTTTTTTTTTTGAGTCATCCTAAATTTGTTCTGAACTTGTGGAAGTAGCGAAAGCTTGTCCCCTTGATCTGGCATTATGCTAACTTTTATTATTACTATTATTTTTTTTTTTTTTCTTGTTAGTTAATCCTAGTCTTTGGATATAATTAAAAAGCCGCAAAAGTCACTAAAGAGTAAAGTCTGTGTTCAGTGTTTACTTTAATGGTGCTGCAAATTTTGCTTTCTTTTTACGCTCCTTTTTTGAAAACCCGCTCCAATTGCCTCATCCTGCTGACTCAGGGCCCTTGGATCTTTTTCTCACCTTTTCTTTTTTATTATGGTAAAATTTTTTTACTGTTTTTTAGGTTCTGATTTTTTAAGTTCTTTAATTCAATTCAATCATGCATACGGTTGGTTTCGTTGATCGTTTAAGGGTAAAAAACGTAGTTGCAAATTTTTAGGTGATATAACTTTTTTTTATTTATTCTATGAATCAAGGTGGCTAGAACTTAAGATCTCTCATCTCACTTAAATTTAAGCATTCAATTTCATTAATCGAACCATTTAGTTTCACTGACCAATAGTTTTAACATTAGTTGAAAGTGTTCCTAGTCCTAGATGTTGGGTCCATGTTGTTGTTTTTCTTTCTAATGTTTCTTCGTTTGTCATTAATGTTCCTATCTTTTTTTTTTGTCTTTTCCTCGTTTTCTTTGCCGATTATGATATTTCGTTGTCTGTCATTATTGTTCCATTTTTCTTTTTTTTTTTCTTTTTCCTCGTTTAATATGAAGTAAAAAAAATAATGTGGAAAGCGAGAGAGGTCCCACCGGGAGTCGAACCCAGGTCGCTGGATTCAAAGTCCAGAGTGCTAACCACTACACCATGGAACCCTGCTTCGGTCTCACTGTTCAATTTTTTAATCCTTATTAAAGTAATGGAGTTTTCTAGATTCAGATTCGAGACCGTAACGGACCACTTTAACATGGTTCTTCGGTTTGACAAAGTATATATGGGTTAATTATTTGGTTCTCTTGGAGTATCATAAATACGTACTTATTTCTCTCACATAACTGTAAGTTTCACTAATTAAATTTATGGTGGGACTCACAATTCATGTGAGAGGGAAGAATACGCATTTATGGTACTTCCGATGTATGTTACGAGGCTTTTCAAAATTGATCAATTTAATCTATAATTATTGTGAGAAATAGGTGAAAATGAGTAACGTTTTAGGACCAAGTTGGTTTACGAATCAAGTTAATCAATTTTAAAAAGTTTTTAGACCTAGTTGATATTTGCTCAAACTTAACCATATTTTATCTTAAATTATAAAAATTAAAATTAAAAAAAAGGAAAATTTAGAAACTGCTTTCATTGTCATAGTCTAATAGGGGAGACGAGGTCTCTGTAATTTGTACACTCACTCTCCAGTCTCCATTATATAAGTAACCATGTGACTTTTGCGTTTTGGACCCCATGTGCGCCCGTATTATACAGTAGTAGGTAGAGATGTCCTATAAGTTATCTTTCTTCTTCAAAGCACTGTATGTTTTTGTTGGGCTGTTTTGTTCACGTTTTCAGTCCATAATTAGCCCATAGTTTCTGTTTGCTAGTGAGGATTCCGTTACTTTTTGTATTTAAAAAAAAAAATAATAATAATTAAAAAAAAAAAGATTCCATTACCGTCCGCTTCTCACACTCAATGATACTTTTCTAGTTAAAGTTGCCGTTCGACTTTAAATCAAAGATCTTGTAGAATTAAATGAGTGTCTTAGTACATTGGTTAAAGTTTAGTTTTTTATTTATTATAATCTATAAGTTTTTCTTGGTGAGTGGCACAACATTAAGTTAAAAAAAGGTTTTATTTTTTATTTTTTAGGAGTTATTTGATAGGAGGTATTTGCTTTTGTTACTTCACAATATTGGGATCCATTTTTCTAGATAGAAAGGTCTTATTCTATAGATTGGCGGATTAGAATTAGAGCTAAAATGCATTACCTATGCATATTAGATCATTCACATTAGTCCATGTATAATAGAAAAAATGAGTAGAATTTACACAGTTTGTCTAAAAATGACTCACGTTAGTCCGTGTATAATTATGTAGATTTACAAGTTTGCTACAGTAACCGTGTAAATTTATACTGACACTATTCATTTTGCATTTTGTTGTTTGTTATTTCTTTATGTATTTCAACGATAAATGAAGAAAGTGAATGACAATTGTTGTGTGTGAAGAAAGATAAACAATTTTTTTTTTTAAATGATATTTTAATAAAATGTAGTGTAAAATAGATAATCTAATGTGAGGTGTTTTAAAGAGTAAGTATGTAAAATAGAAGAAGTCTAAAAAACCGAAATTTTTGCATGAGATGCAAATGCTTACTTATGCATAATTTTTTAGTTTCCCCCTATCTTGATGTATATGTGAGTTTCACATTTAATTTGTAAATATTTATTTATGGTGAGCAGGTATCAGTGGACTGTGCAATAGTAATAAGTCCGAGGAAGCAATCTCTCACCTACAAGCAGTGCGGTTTTGATGGATTGAGTGTATGAAATCTGAACACTTAGTAACAGTAACAAATTCCACACCCTCTGTTATTATTATTATTTTTTTGTTTTGTTTTCCCTCTCTACAATTAGAGAGCAAAAATGAGAAAGCCACAGAAAAGAAGGCTGGAAAGTAAGTATGAAGGGCCCAAAAAACCTCTCACGTTGTGGTAGAAAAAGCAAAGCTAGCTTAGAGAAGTGAGCAGATTCTAAACTTGAGGGGAAAAAAAAAAAAAATCCCAAAGATTTTGCAAAAAATTTGTATAATTGGTTGGTTCACTTGGATGGAGAATTTTCTAACTTCGTGTAAAGTGAAATCTAAAAAAGTGTGGAATTGAGATATTCCACGTCTCATTGCCTTGTACTCTCTCTCTCTCTGTCTCTTTTGTTCAAGTTTCAATTAGTGTAATCTGGTTTGCATTAGTGCTGCTCCACTAAAAGGGAATCCTAGAATTCCACTTTTAAATTTGGCTAAAAACACAAACGGAATCCAAGAATGCTACTCGGGCAAGACTCGTATATAAATTTTTGCGTGAATAAATTTATTGCATACATCAAAATGTACGGTGCATTGAGATTACTAGCCGCATGACCGTCCGTTAATTGAAGAGTAAATCTGGTATCACAATTTTGTCACATAGCAACTTGTGAGTAGTGGAATCATGAACCCATAAGAATCTATCACTTATAACTTACCATACAAGCAATTTGTGGTAAAAGTAATGAAAATTGCTGTAGCACTATATTTAATCGTAATTGAATGATTGTTTATTAAAAATGAAAGAAAAAATAACAACTTTTGTTAGAAAATAATTACAACATACTACGTCATTTTTTAGAATAACTTAATTTTATTGCATTGAGAAGAAAAAAAAAATCTTAGAATATGAAATTAAACTTGTATATACAGTCAGAACAATAACAAAATCTTAAAGAGTGGCTGGAGATTATTAGTGAAGATAAATGAAAAAAAAAAAAAAAAAAAAAAGGGAATAGAAAGAGATGATAGAAATCAAGTGAGTGGGTAAGTGAGGTAAAGTTTTGCAACATGACAAACTATATAAATATAATTTATATATTTATTTTACATAAAATATAGGCGAGCGGGTTAGAAATATCCCAACCCGCTAATTTAGCTGTATAACCCGCCTAACCCAACCTACCTTACTTAGGGTCCGGATGGAGCAAGTTGGTGGGTTAGGTAGTGTTTTTTGCACAACCCTATGAATAACTTGTGCTCAATCTCAATGGTTTCAAAATGTGACCAACTTAGCAAAGTTTGTTTGTTTGTTTTTTTTTTTTTTTTTAAGAGACCAACTTAAACTTAATAGGGTTGGTAAACAAGCTCAATACAAACCAACTTTTTTTTTCCATATTCTTTGCAAAAGAGCATTACCACCGCGCTTGTGGCTTGACAAGTAGTTTTCTTTTTTATTACTACATTATTTACATCATTTTCTTTTTTGTATTAATAAGTGGAAAGGAAGATTTAAAACTTATGGCATCTACTTTATAATAACTAGTGTATAACTCCGTGCATATGCACGGATACATTTAAAAACAATCACAATTACATATATATAATTTAAAATCTAATTAGATCTAGACTCTTCTGTTTTTGCGTTCAATAATTTAATTGCCACAAAAATCAAAAAATTAGATGGAACGCATGCACAAAATTGAACTTCAATTAAAATTCAATTTAGAATCTAATTGAATTTAGAATCTTTAATTTTTGCACCTAATAATTCACTTGATACACAAATTTAAAAATTAGATGAGACACGTGGCACAAAATTAGACCCCAATTTAGAATTTAATTGGATTTTCTCTTAGCTTTGGCTATTAATATATATATATATATATATATATATATATATATGTAGGGACTCAAATTGGATTGGACCCAGAATAGGGATGGGTTTCTAGCCCAACAAGCCCAAACAATAAATTTTTAGAGCGTGGGTGCAAGAACTAGTTCTACTTGATAGAAAAGGTCATGGTTATAATGCAGTAAAAGACACTTCAATCTAACTGTATCATAAAAGCTCTCATCGGCTAGGTTTCAGGGGGTATCTTTCTGAGTTCTATCGTTCTTCTCTCTTTTTTTCCAAAAAGTCCCTCTAATGTCACCCACTTTCTGGTTATATACTACGTTCATCATCTTCTTTTCACCGTACACGTGTAGGCTCTATTCCTAGGACTCCTTTCTGTCCCATCCAGCACCTCCCGGAACCTTCGCTTAGCAGCCATAAGGCTGCTTGGTTACTGTTCAGGTATCACCTCCACATTAATGCGGCCAGAGAGTTAGATGAGAAGCAATTAATGGGGAGGTAGCAGCTCCAGCAGATATTTGTTATCTTTCCCGATTCCCCCTTCGTCCCACATTCAATCTCTAGTTCTAACACAACTTTACGAATTGCCCTAAACAGTCAGATAGTTGCATACACCTCGGACCATGGTATCCGAGGTGAGTCTTATCCTCGGACGCGTTTTGGGCCTTTATATATGATTTCCATCCCTTTTTCTTATCCTGGTCCCACAATACATTTCTTTAACCATCCTCGGACAAGTGAATGTCCTCGGACTGGGCCGTTGGGCCCTAAGCCCATTTCCTATGATTCTTGTATCCTTTTGGATAACAGGCCCCACAATATATATATGAATTGTTTTTAGTTATACAAAAAAAAAAAGGCTCTAAATATAAAATCATTCAAAAATTATATTTTTTATGGTTTACTTATATTGGACTCCTTATTTTTTACACTAAATTAACTCATTTGACACAAAAATTAAATAAAAAAAAAAGATTAGATGGGACACATGGTACAAAATTAAATTCTAATTGAAATCCAATTTTTAAATTGAATTAACTCACTTGGCACAAAAATTTAGAAACTTAGATTAGATGGGACACATGACATAAAATTATACTCTAATTTAATTCCAATTTGAAATCTAATTGGATTTTCTCTCAGTTTTACCTATATATATATAGATTGCTTTTTATCAATATTACATTTAAAATATTAATCGGTTTTTGGTGTAAGTAGGGTTTGAACATCAAATTTGGAAAATTATTGAGTACTCCCGGAGTACCATAAATGCATAATCCCAATCTCACATAATTGTGAGTCCCACTAATTAAATTTAAGGTGGGACTCATAATTCATATGAGATGGGGAAGTACACATTTATGGTATTCCATGAGTACTCAATAATTTTCCATCAAATCTTGTATTCAACAACAATGAACTTAATAAATTGAAAAAATTGGAACTCACATTATGATGTATTATTTGACTAAAAGGTTATTAGCATGTTTATTCATCAATTACTCTCCTTCCACTCAAATTTGACTTTGTTGGTATAATGTCTTTGCACACCTACCATACAAAGCCCACAATTTATTTGGTGGTATTTCGATTCCATACACATACATATCCATCAAAAATGCAAAAGGAATGGAGATCATAATTAAGCAATCAACTAATAATTAAAGGAACAAAGATCATAGTTAAGCAATCAACTAATAAGTTAACACTTTGCCATAAATAAAACAAGGGTAGATTACACTTTACCATCCTAAACTAAACCTCATATTATACTTTGCACCCTAAACTTTTCGAATGCACGTTTTGCACTCTAACCTATGACCCTTGTTACACTTTCACCCCGATGTTAAGTTTGTTGTTACAACTCAAGTTTTGAAAATTTGAGTTCCTACTACATCTTGACTCCTCAAAAATCAAGTCATATTAGTTGAGGTGGTAGCGATTGATGTATTTATTTAATAATATAAAAAAAGTGCCCATATGGAACTTGAGTTAACGAAAAATATTCAATATAAAACTTGACTTTCAAGTCAAGTTTTATATTGAATATTTTTCTTTAACTCAAAAAAAAAAAAAAAAAAAAAAAAAAAACTTGACTTTTGGGAAATCAAGTTTTAAAGAGTAAGAGCAAAATTTTGAAGTGAACTGGAGTTATGTACAGTAAAGCAAACTAGTTAATCAAGAAATTGAGTTGCATTATTTTGGAGTGAACTCATTCCATATAAAATTTATAGTAAAAATAACTTTAGTATACAAAGCTTGAGTTGCATTTAAAATTTTGGGTTTCATTCCTAGAACTGGTATAGCTCATCTAAACCCCTATACCTCCATTTTCAATTTTCTACTACTCTTAGGATTTATGATATATCAATATACAAGTAAAAAAAAAAAAAAAAAAACTTGATTTTTAGTCTATAAATTTTCTTAGATCTAGTTTATATACATTTTCTTTTCTTAGATTTAAATGATATAGGTTTTCTTTTCTTAGTTGTTCAATTTTTAGAGTATAGATGATATTTAATTTAATAATTGTATTAGATTGAAGTGTTGAATATGTACATGAGTTTTCAAATGGTTTATGATATATTAATATACTCTTAAGATTTCTACTACTCTTAGGATTTATGAGATATCAATATACAAGTAAAAAAAAAAAAACTTGATTTCTAGTCTATAAATTTCCTTAGATCTAGTTTTTATACATTTTCTTTTCTTAGTTGTTGTTCAATTTTAGTGTATAGATGATATTTAATTTAATAATTGTATTAGGTTGAAGTGTTGAATATGTGTATGAGTTTTCAAATGGTTTTGTATATATGTAATGGGTTTTGCAAAAATGATACGAGAGCGCATGAGTTTTGTATACATTTAATAGGTATTGTATGGTTTTTTTTTTTTTTTTTATGTATGTATTGGTTTATGTATATGTGGTGGGCTTCATATGAATGATATATTGAATATGTGCATGGGTTTTGTATGGATTTTGTATATATGTAATGGTTTTTGTGTGAATGATATGTTGAATATGTGCAATGTTTGTATGTAAAATCTTCAAATTGAAACGAGACTCGTAGTTAATCTATTAAAAAGTATATCATTTTATTTTAGAGAAAAGAAGGAAAGTCATTTTACATTTTAATAATTCATTCAATCAATTCAAAAATGCATTGCTTAATTATTATGAATAAACAAACTAAAAAACATAACTCTTACTTTATTGGGTTAAGTTATTAGGCAATGCAACAACTAGGGGAACTGAGGAGAAATCGCAAGACCAAGTTGAAGAAGGATCACAGAAAACGTGGGAGGACATGTGAACAGGTATTGGCTAGCAAACCGCCATTGCTTATCACAGCGCAATCGACGGAGATGGTTGACTATTGGTTCAATGATAAAACTGTGGTACTACTACTTTCTTCGTCAATCTCATCTTCGTGGTAATTTAGTCAAGAGATGTTTTGTTTGTTTTATTTTTAACGGTAATATGGTTGCAGACTAAAAGTAACAAAAACAAGGAGAATCGAGGTAAGCAGGAAGAAATAGCAAGGTCTGGGGCCAAAAGTTTGGCACAAATTTCTGATGAAATGGTAAGAAATATACTTAGAATTCATGAATGCCTACATGATGTTTTTGATATTTTGTTTTCTTATTTATGTTTTTAACCTCATTTCATATGTTTTAGGAATAAGGATAAGTTAGTTAAATTATAGGTATTTTTGTAAGTAAAAAATGTAATAAAAAACTTTATGCATCATCTTAATATAGAGAGATGACTTTGTTACTCCTCTTAATATATAGATATTAAGCAGCCACTTAAGGAGAGTAATTATCCTAACATGATCCCAGCCTAATTATGCATGTCTATAAATATTCAAAATCACCCAAACATGATTAAATGACAATCACACAAGCTTGGTATTCATTATAGCGACTAAAAGCATAAAAACAATGAAATAAAAAGGGATTTATAGAATAGGATTTAAAACTAAGGGGAAGCTTTGGAATTGATGAAGGATTATTTATTTGGAAATTTTCGGAATTGATTTGGGAGAGAATTTGGGTGTTAATTTTATGGAATAGGAAACCCAAATTTTCTCTTACATACCATGAGCATCAGCGCCAAAGCACAAGGAATTTGTGCGCATGTGCATTAGGTCCAAATTTTGTGAGTCTTATTTTGAGTTTTTGTTATGTTTTTTTTTTTTTTCTTTCTTTTTTTCTTTTTAGTTTTGAGGTACAAATTATGCAAACTTGGTCAATATGTAGTTCACGAACACCATTTTGCTTGTTCTGGATACAAATGGAAAGTTTGTGTAACGTAGTTTCTAAATGTAACAACTTTGGGTCATTTTGTGCTATGATAAAAAGAAACAAATGTTCCTTAGCAATTGAGAAGTGGGGTGATTCAAATGGGAAGTTTTCAATGTTTATTTTTTGTCATCCTTGGTGCACATAAAGTCCTCTAATTCTGGTGAGCATTGAACTAGACTGTATTTGTGCAAATCATAGAGAAACATGCCTAGTTTACTAAGTCCCAACATTTTAGATCACCCATGGGTAATTTGTGACAAATTTGTGTGCAAAGTGGGCATCTCAATCTTATCTTGAGCCATTTTCTATGGGTTTTGTATGATCCTTTCCATTTATATAAACTTTCATTTTGGCCTTTTGGATCTCTGTTGAACTCAAATAAAGTGTCATTATAGAAAGTTTATGATGCCTATTTTCTAACTCCCCATGTCATTTTTATTTTTAATTTCTTCATTTAACAAGCCCACATGTATTTCGAAGCTAGCTAAATCCTCTAATTTATTTACTACTCTCTCAGCTTTATCTTTATTTGACTAACTTTGCTATGTTATGACTATTTCATTGTGGGTTTTGTGTTAATTGTGACATAACAACATGAACACCTTAGTGTTTATTGTATGAATTTTTTTCATCATGTAGGCGAAAGCTAAAGGGGCGATAGTCGAGCGCGCAGATGTATATGCACAAGTATACCGCACCAAAGATAGGGTTGCTATTAGTACCCGTGCGCAAGATAACATGATAAGCACAATTTGATCAAATTGAATTTTAGTGTAGTATGTGTTTGTATTGATTATGGTGTGTAATATGTTGTTTGGTTCTTGTGGGAAAACAGGATCGGATGGCAACACTTTTGAATGAACAGGGCGTACGACTACAAGGAGAGATTGGTAATGAAATCCTCTGGTCTAAAGGCGATGCATATGCTCGAGTGATGGGTCATCCAGAGTGCCCAGGACGTGTACACGGGGTAGGTTTTGGAATCACCCCATCAGGAAGAAGTGCCACAAACTATTCACAGTTTACCTCGACTCCCTCGTTAAGCAGAACTCACCAAAGGATGTCAGAGTTGCAGACGAGTCATGAAAAGCTTAGGGAGCAACTAGCTCAATCTAGGGAGGAACTAGTGAAGCATAGGGAGGAAGTAGCTCAATCTAAGGCGAGGCATAGGGAGGAACAAGCTCAATCTGAGGCAAGGCACCAAGCACAAATAGCCGAAATGATGGCGTCGATGAAACACATGTTTGACCAACTTAGCTAGGGGATACGTGATATAGGTCCTTCTCAGGTAGCAAACAAATGTTATTTAGCGAAACACTACTTTTTGCAGTGCATTGTTATGTGATATTAATACGATGCCTTTAATATATTTTAGGGTGGCAATGCTTGATGGGAAGGGTGGGAATGAAACTGTGAAGCCTGAGGTAAAGCAAAATTTCTCTAAAAATTTCTCTAAAAACAGTAGCCTACATATATACGTACCATGCTATGATGGATAAACTACAAACCTCAGTAGTTAGTAAAGGAGGAAAGAAAACTTTCTGCTAGTGAATATGTTATAAAATATCATAGTGACTGCTTTTTGTATCACATTCTTATTTGCCACTTGAAACATGAAGAACACAGTTTCTTGGCATATTCACATCTCCATGACTAGACACATGCAAAGTACGTAATGTAAAGGAACAAAACAATAGCTCTCATTATCAATGTCAATAATGTATTACTGAACTTGATTGAATTGGAAGTTTTGACTAGATTTTTTTCTTCTCTCTAAGTTTTAACTCTGATAAATTGACTAAGTATGTTACTACACTACTCTTCTTAAATTATTAATGAATAGTTGAACTATATGGCAGATATGTAGTCTCGCACCTATCATATATAATCTCTCTCACTTTTCCATAATTAGGCAAAAAAAAATGCCAAATTATGTCTCTTTCTCTCATAACATTATTATGCCAAATTGCTCCATGATCATGCCTTTTGATACAAATGTGCATCTAAGCATTGCCGAATTACAATTTTGAATTCATGTTTAGAGTGTTATGTATTGCAAGCAATAATTTGGCAAATTTAACTTGACAAAGAATAATTTGTGTAGTTTTTACCATGAAGTGGTCAAGAAAGTGTTTCCGTTCACTGAAAGATGCTAAGAAGTATGTCAAAATGGTGGACATTCTAAGCATGTTGTACAGTTTTTTGTGAATAGACATGAACAAACGTTTGTATATATATATTTTTGTTAACACAAGGTTAATGATGTTGCTGCAACAGCCTGTGGTTGTTTGAGGGATTTAGAATGTAAAAAAATCCTTCTTGTATATTTTTTGTGATGTACAAAACTTGTATATATATCTTTTGGCAATTT
The DNA here is from genome assembly GCA_019022515.1 of Quercus aquifolioides. Classification (NCBI taxonomy): domain Eukaryota; kingdom Viridiplantae; phylum Streptophyta; class Magnoliopsida; order Fagales; family Fagaceae; genus Quercus; species Quercus aquifolioides. Next base: position 18,873,417 of record CM032332.1, on the reverse strand, counting down.
TGTGTTGGGAACTTATGATTTGTTGTTGGGAACTTGTTTATGGAACTTGTGATGTTGGGATGTAACAAAATCCTAAGTTGTGATAGTAGGAAGTTGTGATAGCAGGGAAAAAAAAAAGACCTATAGCCGTGTTTTTAAAACGTGGCCATAGTTTCTCCCAATGTAGCTGAAAAATGGACCTATAGCTGCGTTTATAAAAACGCAACAATAGGTGGCCTATAGCCGCGTTTTTAACAACGCGGCTATAGACCCCTTTTTCAGCTACATTGAAGAAACTATAGCTGTGTTTTAAAAACGTGGCTATAGGTCCGAAGCCTTAGCCGCGGCTATAAACGCAGCTCAAAGCTAGCCTGTAGCCGCGTTTTCCATAAACGTGGCTATAGGTTTGACCTGTAGCTGCAGTTATAAAAACGCAGCTATAGACCTGCAGGGGCTATTGCTGCATAGATTAGGCCTGGTTTGTAAACACGGCTATAGGAAACGCGTCCATAGCCTATAGCCGCGTTTTTGAAACGCGGCTATAGCCCCTGTTTTTTGTAATGCGGCTATAGCCCCTATTTTTTGTAGTGTGGGCTGTGTTTGTCTTTTTTGAATCATATCAAAATAAAACTATTCTTTTTGGTGTAAATATTTGTCCTTACTCGCTCTAAAGACTAAAACATTGTAATACATAAATTGTAATAAAAAATAGTAATTTAAATTTTCATTTTTTGAAGCTTCAAAAAAGTAAGTATTTACTTTTGATCAATTCTAACTTCTTGATTTGAAATGTTTTTGTTTAAAAGAGAGTATAATTTTGTAGGGTCAATTTTTGTGGCCCAAGCCCAAAAAGGTATGGATTGTGAGCCCAATGAACCCAAGATAATAAATTTGTAGAGAGTGGGTGAAAGAGCTAGGCTAGTAATGAATTAAACAGTATTGGATCGCAGTGTTTGTGAATAAATTGGCATTCAACCGTGCTCGGACAAGTGCAAACATAAACGTCCGAAGAGGAATTTGTATTGAATGAACTTGGGTTACAATTCTTAGAGCTACAGTAATGAAGTTCTCTCCTTTCTCACTTTTTATTTTCGATCCCCCATTATCAGAGGGCTTTCCCTCTTATATAGTACCCCCTCCCTTCATCTTCATCGTCCACTTGTTCATCATCTAGACGCCCACCTGAATGCATGTCCCATCATGTAACCTATTTAGCCTTGTGTGAGTGGTGGTAGCTGAGAGTGCACTGTTCAGGGGTCTTTTCCACATTAATGCGGCCAGGAAAGTAGGTGCAGTGCATTTAATGTGGTGGTTGAGGTTTGTCTTCCAAATATTTCTCTGTTCCTGCTATCTTCACACATGCCTAAGGTTCATCTCTATCCTTACACCTGTCAAGAGGATCATTTGAGCTTCCCAGACGCCTGTCGGACCCAGTTTCTTCGGATCCGAGGGTAATGGACTCCTCGGACAATTGAAGGTCTCCTCGGATTATGACCATGCCCCTCTCCAGACGTGCTTCTTTTACATGGGCCTCTACTCGAGTGTTTTCATCTCTTCGGACCAACAGTGGTCTTCAAATAGGGCCTTGGGCCCAATACATTAGGTTGGGCTTTTCACCCCCCAAAATAGCCCCTCAAAATTTTAGTTTTTCCCTCGCATCCGAAGAGAAAAAGTAGGATTTTGACTTGTCACAGAATAAGACCTTGAGAACAGACAAAAATTTGAACTGGCACGTGTGTAGGCATAGGAGTAGGCGCTTCATTAATGCCGCTGTCGTTTCAGTCTTCCCGAAGCACTGCCATTTACTCCAGGCGACGTTCTGTCTTTGGCATCCAACGGTGGGCTGTAGATCCAATGGCTGTGGTTTTTTCTTCAGAATTTGGGCAGGAATGCCCCTGACCCTTCGTTTGACCCCGTATAAAACCTCAAAGGAAGTCATTCCTTCCTTACTTTGCAACTCCCAGACCCTCCAACAAGAACAAGCACATAACTGCTCCGACCTCCTTCAGTCGCCGATTTCAATCCTTCCCAAAATCATCAAGAATCCTTCTGCGCGTTTGAAGATCGATTTCCAATTCAGTTCTTGTAAGTTTTCCTCTTCTCGAGCCTTCAGTCCTCTCTTCGGACAACTTTCTCGCCCTTTGAACGGTTACTCCCCGGTTGCTACACAGTGCTTCCATTTTTTCGTTTAAGCGTAATGGGTAAACTCCAGTATCGGGTGGACAGTCCTGCCCAGTTGGAGAAATTTAGGGCCACATACCGCATACCTCCAAACGTGGGGTTAAGGTATTGCCCTCCGGAGAAAATACTGACTGATCGAAAAACGGGAGAAGTTGTGATCCCCCTCATCACCTTCCTAGAAGGGGGAATGACAATCCCTATGGGTCCCATCACCACTAGCTATCTTCGAAACCATAGGCTTACTCCTTGGTAGTGCGCGCTTAACATGTTTAGGATCTTAGGAGCAATTGAGGATCTTAACCTTCACCTAGAATTGGGACTCACCTGGCTCGACGTGGTACATATGTACGAGTGCCACAGCCAGCAAGAGGCGGGATATTATTTAAAATCCCGGTCCGACATTGTTAGGCTCATTTCCTGCCTCCCCAAATCCAACAAAGGGATGAAAGACGACTATGTGATCGTCTCGGGCGCATGGCATGACGGCCATCATTGCCCAACCAAGCATGGAAAGCCAGGTGGGACATGTTAGATTTAGGCACACTAATCATAGGCTTAGGATTCTCGTCTTTTACTGGTTTTTAATTCCTCTTGTGTTGTTATTTCTGAGTCTCTAACAAAGCTCTGCTATGACTTGTAACAGATAAAAACCTCGTTTCTCCTCGGCTCAGCCTTACAAACATCGCCGCCCTTAATTTTCTATTAAGATCAGAGATTTTCGTGAGCGAGGACGGTCAGCTCAGATCGGCTCCCCTTATTCTAGGATACACAGGAAAGCCAAAGAATTTCCAACCAGTCGGCAACGCGATTACCCAGGGAGATCATCGCCTTAAACGCATTGACGTTGCTCGGAAGGGTTTTTTGGTGCCATACGAGCTTGCACCCGTACCCCATCCAAACCCTCAGGCTATACCCCCTCTCGTCCAGCCGCTCCAGCAAGTTCCCCTCGAACAGGTGGTTGAGGGTGAGAGGGTCGGCTCTTCCACCTCCTCGCTAGAGGAGCAAATAGATAGATTCCAGTTCGGAGGAGAGGCTTCAGGAGTAAATCGAGTGATAGAGGTCTCAGACGCCGAGGAAGAGACCGACAGACAGTCAGGAATTCTCCATACTTTGCTAGCTGCTCATTCTGAAGACTCCTCGGACGACGACATGGATTTGAGGAGTTTAATGAAGGGTAGGGGCAAAAGGCCGAGCAAAAAGGCGCTGAGACTTCCCAACCGGTGGTGAATCTGCCTCTAGTGCCATCCCAGGTTCCTGACCCCAGCTTAAAGCCCATTCCTAACCTGAGGAAGAAGAGGCCCCTCATTGATGCTGAGGAAAGGCAAGTGCTGCCAGCCAAAGGGACCAAGCAGCAGAAGGTGGTGAAAGACCATCGAACCCAAAGGGCCTCGTCCACCGAAAGCCGAGATGAGGTCGTTGTGGTAGATGTCCGCCAAGGAGGTCCACGAATCTGGTCTCCAAGGTTGGAGTTGAATGGCGCGCCAATCTCCTGGGAGACCTCCCTCAGGAATTACGATGGAGGAAGGGCAGGCTATGTTGCTGAGGCTCTGCAGCAGCCACTCCTCCTTCCCCACGACATGGACTCCTACAGGCGTTTCAACCAACAGGAGCTCTTTCAATCCCTTAAGAGGGATATGGCCATGGTAAGCGAGCTCAGTCCGATTAGTTGAATCACTGACAATTTGCTTTTTCCCTTTTTTAGTGTTTTATACTCGGAGTTTCCACTATGTAGGTCACCCAACAGATCTATGTGGCCGAGGAGTGGAATAAAAAAAACCATCTTGAGGCCCAGGCAGCGATCTGCTCTCGAAACGAGGCGGAGAAATCTTTGGGCCAGCTGAAGGAGGAATATGCCCATCTGTCCGAGGACCTTAAAGAGATGACCAATCAGAAGAGAAGCCTCGATGCGGGTATCAAAAATGTTGAAAAACAGGCTGAAGAGCAACGCAAGCAGCTGCATATGGCCGAGATCAACTTGGCAACCGAGAGGGAGTTGGTGAAAGGGCTTACAGCTGAGCTTAAGAAAGCCAAGGAGAGCGCCCGATTAGCCGAACAGAATGCCCAACTGGCCAAGGAGGCAATCAAGGCCGAGAGAAAAGCGGCATACCAGTTGGGGGTGGATGAGACCTCGTCTCAGCTTATGGAGCAATTTGCCTCGGTTAGCCGAGATTATTGCGGCATAACTTGGAGCAAGGCGCTGGACGCTGCTGGAGTCCCCGCCGACTCAGAGCTGAGGCTGCCTGGGAGCATATACTACGATCCTGAGATCCGAGAGCTCCCAGTGGATGATCCTCCTCCCACACAGCTCCTCAAGGCCTCGGACCAACCCCTAGCCAGCCAAGTCCCTCCTACCAACCTTGAGGCCCCCAAGGAGACTGACCAGCCAGGTGACAAGGGCAAACCGGCTGAGCCAACCAAGGATAAAGGCACAGGGCTGGAAAAGGGGAAGACCTCCTCTAAGCCCAAGGACCAGGCCCCAGAGGCTGCTGCTACTCGGACAGGACAGGCTGCCGATCCTGTGGCCCCTCAACTGAAGACTTAGATATAGGGGCTTTTATTTTGCACTTGTACTTATTTTTGTTTTTATCTAAGGAATTGTAAACCCCTTTCTTTTTATTAATGAAATGGCTTCCCTTTTGTTTCTAGTGTTTTCGATACATGCCTTATGACTTATTACTGTGCATTGCAATTATAACATAATAATGCGAATAAACTTGATTAGTATATCATATTGATGGTATGAGTAATTGAAATTGATACTGAAAAGAACAGTCCGTATAAGAGTTATTAATAAGTAATGATTGCAGCAAGTAATTATGTAAGTTTCACATGTCTTTCCAAATATATAAAGTGTTAATACCCCTCGGCTTTGAATTAAACATAACCAAGGAAGATAGTCATAAGTTAGAATCAATTTAAACACAATCAAGAATTTTAGTGCTAAGCCCCAGTGACAATAGCTGTGTGGGGGCATTGACTAACCTGTGTCATTTGGTTCAAGGACCATGGGGAACGAACGTATTCGAGTGTTAACTAACCCAAATCATCTGGTCCGAGGACTACAGGCATGACTGGATTTAAGTTTAAACACTTAGAGAACTGCTACGGAGTGTTAACTAACCCTAATCATCTGGTCCGAGGACTACAGGCATGATTGGATTTAAGTTTAAACACTTAGAAAACTGCTACGGAGTGTTAACTAACCCTAATCATCTGGTCTGAGGACTACAGACATGATTGTATTTAAGTTTAAACACTTAGAGAACTGCTACGGAGTGTTAACTAACCCTAATCATCTGGTCCGAGGACTACAGGCATGATTGGATTTAAGTCTGAACACTAAAGAGAACTGTGAACGTGTTAACTAACCCTAATCATCTGGTCCGGGGACTACAAGCATGATTGGATTTAAGTTTAAACACTGGAGAACTGTGAACGTGTTAACTAACCCTAATCATCTGGTCCGAGAACTACAGGCATGATTGGATTTAAGTTTAAACACTGAAGAACTGTGAACGTGTTAACTAACCCTAATCATTTGGTCCGAGGACTACAGGCATGATTGGATTTAAGTTTAAACACTTGAGAAAATGGTGAATGAGTGTTAACTAACCCGAATCATCTGGTCCGAGGACTACAGGCATGATTGGATTTAAGTTTAAATACTTGAGAGAAAACTTTACGTAGCGAATTGGCATATCGGCTGAAGAAAAGATTTGATTAATAAAAGTACATCTTGAGGTTATTTACATTCCAAGGACATGGTATTACATGACCATCCAGGTCCTCCAAGAAGTATGCCCCGATGCCAGCTCCCGAAGTGATGCGATATGGCCATTCCCAATTGGGTCCTAATTTTCCCCAAGCTGGGTTCTTTGTAGTGCCCACAACTTTCCTCAGCACCAGATCACCAGGCTCTAGAGGCCTTAGCTTCACGTTAGCATCATAGCCCTGTCTGAGCTTTTGTTGGTAATGTGCCAGCCTAACCATCGCATTCTCCCTCCTTTCCTCAATCAGGTCTAAACTCTTCTCTAGTTGCTCATTGTTGCTGGTCGGACTAAACGAGCTAGTTCTTAATGTTGGGAACCCGGTTTCCAAAGGGATGACAGCTTCAGCCCCATAGGTCAATGAGAAGGGGGTCTCTCCAGTAGACCTGCGAGGTGTAGTTCTGTAAGCCCAAAGCACATGTGGCAACTCTTCTACCCATTTGCCCTTTGCATCATCCAGCCTCTTCTTCAAGCCATTCAGTATGACCTTGTTGACAGCTTCTGCTTGTCCATTACCCTGGGGATAGGCGGGAGTGGAGTATCTGTTTATAATTCCCAGCTTGCTGCAATAATTCCAAAATGCCTTGCTATCGAACTGTAGGCCATTGTCCGAGATGAGAGTGTGAGGAACTCCAAACCGAGTGACAATATTCTTCCACACAAACTTTTGCACATCAACATCCCTGATATTGGCTAGCGGCTCGGCTTCAACCCACTTGGTGAAATAGTCTGTGCCGACCAGAAGGTACTTCTTGTTTCCTGCAGCTTTAGCGAAGGGTCCCACGATATCCAAGCCCCATTGGGCGAAGGGCCACGGGCTAGATAGCGGATTAAGAGTTCCCCCTGGCTGGTGAATGTTTGGAGTGAAGCGCTGACATTAATCACACTTTTTGACATACTCGTGGGCTTCCCTTTACATGTTAGGCCACCAATAACTTTGGGTGAGGGCTCGGTGAGCCAAGGATCTGCCTCCAGTGTGGCTCCCGCAAATTCCTTCGTGCAGCTCTTCTAGTAATAGCTCGGACGCTTCAGGATGTATGCATAACAAGTATGGTCCCGAATAGGAGCGTCTGTATAATTTCTGGTCCTCGGATAACCAGAACCTGGTCGCCTTCCTCCGAACTTTGTCAACTTCCCCCTTCTCTTCTGGCAATGTATCTTCCTTGAGGAATTTAATTATAGGGTCCATCCAGCAGGGCCCGGCCCTGACTTGGTGAACCTGGATTGCCTCTCCTTTCGCTTCTGTAGGCCTGTGCAAGTCCTCGACGAGGATGATTCTCGACAGGTTTTGCGCCGAGGAGGTTGCAAGCGTGGCCAAGGAGTCAGCATGTGAGTTACCACCTCTGGGGATGTGTAGCAAGCTGAAAGAATCGAACTCCGATTGCAGACATTTAACTCGGCTTAAGTACCCCTGCATTCTTTCGTCCTTTGCCTCAAACTCGCCTTGTACTTGACCTACGACTAACCTTGAGTCCGAGAACAACTCCACGGACTTTCCTCCCATTCTTCGGACCATAGCCATTCCCATCAGTAGGGCCCCATACTCCGCTTCATTATTCGTTGCCGAGAAGTCCAGCCTTAACGACTTCTCGATAATGATCCTTTCGGGGGATATCAACACTAGCCCAACTCCAGAACCTCTTTGGTTTGCCGCGCCATCAACGTACACTTCCCAATGGGAGGGACTCTGTTAGGAGATCATGCCAACTGATTTTTCATCCATGTCTGACGTGGGCTTTACTTCTTCTAGTTGGGGCTCCGTGAACTCAGCCACCAAATCTGCAAGGACCTGACCCTTGACCGATGTGCGGGGCATATATCTTATATCGAAAGCCCCTAGGATCGTACCCTATTTGGCAATCCGACCAGTGTAATTAGCGCTTCGGAGTATAGCTTTGAGTGGGAGTTGAGTGAGGACAATGACCGTATGGGCCTGGAAGTAGTGAGGTAGCTTCCGTGTACCGAGCACCACTGCTAGGATAGCCTTCTCCAGAGGCAAGTAACAGATCTCGGCCTCATGCAGCGACTTGCTTACGTAATAAACTGGTCTTTGTACACCACAGTCTGATCGTATCAACACCAGGCTCACCGCACAGGGAGCTACAGCGATGTAGGCGAACAGTACCTCATCTGGCTCAGGACTGGACATGATTGGTGGCCGAGCTAGATAATCCTTGAGTTGCTGAAATGCCAAAGTACATTCTTCAGTCCATTCGAATCCCTTCCACTTGTTGAGCAAAGAGAAAAAGGGCTGACACCGGTCTGCTGATCTAGAGATGAATCGATTCAGGGTGACAGTCATTCCGGTGAGTTTCTGAACCTCCTTGGGATTCCGAGGAGCTCGTAGATCGTTGATGGCCTTTATCTGGTCGGGGTTAACCTCAATCCCTCTGTGAGTCACTATGTATCCCAAAAACTTGCCGGACCCCACTCCAAATGAGCACTTAGAAGCGTTTAGTCGCAATTTGTACTTTCTTAGAACCTCAAAGGTACTTTCAAGGTCCTTCACATGCTCGGCGACAACCTTGCTCTTTACCACCATGTCATCTATGTAGACCTCGATATTGTTGCCCAGCTGTGGCTCGAACATCCTCGTCATCATCCTCTGGTAGGTAGACCCCGCGTTCTTCAAGCCAAATGGCATCACTTTGTAGTGGTAATTACCAATAGGGGTGACAAAAGCAGTTTTCTCCTGATCATCCAGGGCTAATGGTATCTGGTGGTAGCCTTGGAAGGCGTTTAGGAAGCTCATCCGAGGATGGCCGACAGTGGCATCCACCAGCTGATCAATTTTGGGCATAGGGAATGGGTCTTTGGGGCAAGCTCTATTCAAATCAGTGAAGTCTACGCACACTCGCCATTTCCCACTCTTCTTCTTTACCACCACGGTATTTGCCAGCCATTCAGGATAAAAAACTTCCTTAATAGCCCCAGCTTGTTTGAGTTTCGCTACCTCTTCTCTTACTGCATCAGCATATTTCTTGGACGGGCGCCGAGGGGGCTATTTCTTGGGGGTGATCAGTGGGTTTACCCTCAAGTGGTGACATATGAACTCCGGGTCTACCCTGGGGTTTCGTAAGCACTCCAGGCAAATACATAAAGATTTTGCTTGAGGAACTCTATCAGCTCTTCCCTCTCTTGAAGAGGCAGCTGGGATCCGACTTGGAAGAACCTATCAGGATCGTCTCCAATAGCCACTTTCGTTAAATCTTCACATCGAGTGCCTTCATCTGAACCTTCAACGGGCAATTTCTGAGACTGTAACTGCTATAAACCCCTTTCGGCTCTGGACGAGAACTCGGCTTGGGGTCCGTGTTGAATGGCAGCCACTAGGCACTGCCGGGCCACGGACTGGTCTCCTCGGATCTCATGAATCTGCCCTTCAGATGGGTATTTGACCTTCTGGTGCAAAGTAGAGGGAACAGCCCCAAGTGCGTGAATCCAAGGTCTGGCTACGAGTCCCGTGTAGGGTGAATATACGTCCACAACTATAAAGTCCACCTCTACCACTTCGGAGCCGGCCTGCACAGGTACACAGGTAAGCGTATCCGGCCTTTCGAGGTGACAGCCCTTCCTTCAAAGCTTATGAGGGGGGAATTGTATGGTGTCAGGTCTTGGGGTTTTAGGCCTAGCCCCTTGTAGAGGTCTGGGTACATTATCTTCACAGCACTACCTTGGTCCACCATCACCCTCTTCACATCGTACCCTCCTATTCTGAGGGTGATGACTAGTGCATCATCATGGGGTTAGATGGTGCCAATCATGTCTTCGTCCGAGAACCTTATCACCAGCGGGGTACCAGACTTGAATCTCTTCAGACCTCGGCTTGACTCCCCTGCTGATGGTCGGCCTACCGACATAACTTTCAATGGCTAGGATCCTGTTCTCCCCGGTGCGGCAAAGACGATGTTAATAGTCCCTAGTGGCGGCTTTGAGGGGTCATCTCTTCGTGGCCCTGAGCCCATCTGCCCTCCTCGGCTGCTGGAGGGGTGTAAGAGATGTTTTAGTCTACCATCACGAACCAGTTGGTCCAAGTGATCCCACAGGCTCCTACAATCCTCCATGGTATGCCCATGGTTTTGATGGTACTGGCAGTAGAGATTATGGTTGCGCCTCTCGGGGTTTCCTACCATCTTGTTCGGCCACCTGAAGAATGATTCATTCTTGATTTTTTCCAAGACCTGGTGCACTGGCTCTTTGAACACGGTGTTGACCGCTTGAGGATTTGTCGATCCTGATTGCCCAGCAAAATCTCTCCGCGGCTTACTGTGGTTGTAACGGTCTGACCTGAAATCCCTCCTCTCTTGGGGGATAACCTTGTCCTTTCCCTTGCCTTGCTGCTGATCTTCTTCAACTCTATAATACTTTTCTATGCGGTCCATAAGTTGACGCACGTTTGTGACCGGTTTGCCAGATAAAGACGTCCTCAAACTGTGGTCAGTAGGGAGGCCGAGCTTGAATGTGCTGAGGGCCATTGCATCAGAGTTGCCCTCTATGTCATTGAATATCTCCCAGTATCTATCTGAATACGCCTTCAAGGACTCACCCTCCTGCATGGTCAAGGACAGCAGTGAAGAGAAGGGTCTGGCCACTCTTCGGCATGTGACAAAACGGGAGCCGAATGCTTGAGTGAGCTCTTTGAAGGAGTTGATGGAGTCTGCCTTCAGACCGTCAAACCACCTCATGGCAACTGGCCCAAGGCTGGAAGGGAAAACCTTACACATCAGAGCTTCATCTCTAGAGTAGACGGTCATCCTTTGGTTAAAATGGCTCACGTGCTCCACGGGGTCTGTTTTACCATTGTAGATGGTGAACGTTGGTTGGTTAAAGCGCCGAGGAAGTCTCGCCTCCTCAATCCTGCGCGTGAAGGGTGACCTAGAAATCTGATTCAGAGCCCTGTTCATGGCATCGTTTCCCATGTCCCCACGTGATGGGCTTCTGTGTTGCCTCTTACGATGGGACTCTTCTTCATAGGTGTAGGACTCGCTGGCTGGTGTCCTAGATTTATGTTGATAAGTGACATCCCGCTCGTCGTCAAGGTCCTCGTCAGAATATGAGGAAGACCGTTTCCTCTTTGCATGGCGCAACTCCCTTTTTAGTTTTTCTACTTCCAGTTGCAAATCCCGGTTCTTCTCTGCATGGGACATGTGACTTTCGCCCTGTGACTGGCTTTGGCTAACGCGCACAGTGTGTACACTGCCCTCACGATTTTGTCTCCTCTCTAAGTTAACAAAAGGGTCCACGTGTTAGGATGCCCTGGATTCTGCTTGTTGTTCACCTTGTCCTGCCATCATCAACTGTTGTTTTCACCCTTGCACAAACTTTCCCCACAGATGGCGCCAATTGTAGGGTCAATTTTTGTGGCCCAAGCCCAAAAATGTATGGATTGTGAGTCCAATGAACCCAAGACAATAAATTTGTAGAGAGTGAGCGAAAGAGCTAGGCTAGTAATGAATTAAACAGTATTGGATCGCAGTGTTTGTGAATAAATTGGCATTCAACCGTGCTCGGACAAGTGCAAACATAAACGTCCGAAGAGGAATTTGTATTGAATGAACTTGGGTTACAATTCTTAGAGCTACAATAATGGAGTTCTCTCCTTTCTCACTTTTTATTTTCGATCCCCCATTATCAGAGGGCTTTCCCTCTTATATAGTACCCCCTCCCTTCATCTTCATCGTCCACTTGTTCATCATCTAGACGCCCACCTGAGTGCATGTCCCATCATGTAACCTATTTAGTCTTGTGTGAGTGGTGGTAGCTGAGAGTGCACTGTTCAGGGGTCTTCTCCACATTAATGCGGCCAGGAAAGTAGGTGCAGTGCATTTAATGTGGTGGTTGAGGTTTGTCTTCTAGATATTTCTCCGTTCCTGCTATCTTCACGCATGCCTGAGGTTCATCTCTATCCTTACACCTGTCAGGAGGATCATTTAAGCTTCCCAGACGCCTGTCGGACCCAGTTTCTTCGGATCCGAGGGTAATGGACTCCTCGGACAATTGAAGGTCTCCTCGGATTATGACCATGCCCCTCTCCAGACGTGCTTCTTTTACATGGGCCTCTACTCGAGTGTTTTCATCTCTTCGGACCAACAGTGGTCTTCAAATAGGGTCTTGGGTCCAATACGTTAGGTTGGGCTTTTCACCCCCACAAATTTAATTTAAACAATAAATAGAGAATTAATAGTATTAATAGCAACGAATAATTGGTTTATATGTATTGAATCAATAGATGATGGTTCGAGACTTTCCCTTCCTTTTAGCTTAGGAGCTCCTAGGAAAGATCTTAGTTAGTTAGGAAATTAAAATTAATTAGTTAATAGGTAACCAATCACATCTTAAAAACCTATGATTTATGGGTTTACCAAAAAAATGAACAATTAATTAAAAAGACTCACTCACACACTCACCTCAGTGTCACAAATTGCAAACACACATACTACACATTTCACAAGACAATTCCAACGGTTTGAGTAAGTAGGTCCAAAATACCAAAAAACCGGTACTACAAAGTTCGTAGAAACTCATAACCTGTAAATCACAAATTGATGTAATAATAATAATAATGACAAGAACAAGAACAGTTCTTTTTATGTTGATATTAAAACCAAAACTACACCTAAAAATATGTTGATGTATTGTGCATAGTACAACACATATAACATATCCAACGAATTTTTAGACATAAGTATATAGAGTTTTGATGACCTCGTCTTAAGTTTAAATGTAAATAATTATGGAAATCAACATTGCTTGAGACCAAAAAGTTTGAAATATTTGTCATCATACAATTTTGTAATTCATTAATAGACTTCATTGTTGAACATGCTTTCAAAACACTTAATCCATGCCATCATTGGTATGGTAATGGTGAATTCACTGTCTTTCATTTTCTTTTGCATACTAATTAGTTTTTGTTGTTACTTTTTTTTTAAGAGAAAAAGTACAAAAGGTCATACCTTAAGTTTCAGTTTAACCTCAATTTCTTCAAGTGGTTGGGTATAGGTTTTAAAAACCCAATAATGAAAATCCACAAATCTTAGGAAGAAAAAACCAAATTAAATGTAGCAAATGAACCATTTGTAGCTTTATCTCACAACTATAAATGTCACGTTGAATAAGTGTATGGACTGACTTCTTTGTTGAGAATGAGGACAATCTTATGGCTTGGGAATGTTGTATGATGCTTCGTTAGGAATGGGCCAGCTGGATAAATTATGTTGCTGCAAATTTGTGTCATATAAAGCTAGCCATGTAACTATCCTAGCGAATCATCATATAACATTCACAAGCAATGGGATTGTCCTAATTTTCAGCAAATAAGCTAGTCCATTCACTAATTACAAACATTTTGCAGATATAATGAAGATTGTAGATTAAACCAAGCTATGAATGATACAAAATAACAAGGTTCCATGTGCCTCCAAATTAAGGCCCAAAAATGATGTGGTATAGAATAGAAATTGTTTCATTTTCATTTCATTAATAAATAAATAAAACATACTTACAATTGCCCTGAGCATCTCTTGGATGAGATATGTAGTTGCTTCAAAAACTTTAAAACAACTTGCTGCTCAAATACAAATGATTTCAAGTATTTAACTACAACAAAGTTGGTTGCTTATGACAAAATTTGTAAGGCATGATCCTTTTAGATAGACATTGTGGGGTGTGGAAAGAAAATACGTAAGTAGTTATAGTTGTAATAAGGGTCTTTGTGCAACAATGAATGTTAATGTGCATGATAGTGAAGACACCTTATTGGTTAATCATGATGATCAAAATATGAGAGGTCTTGGACTCATCATCCAAGATATTCCTAAAAGAGACAATTTGATTGGTGTTGAAAAAGTTGAAGGATGTTACCCCAAAGGGAGAGCCAAGAAGTCTAACGATGGTTTTCATAAACATTTTCATACAAACTTAAGACATTGTTTAAACTCTATGCTTATGTTTGAAAATATTGTTGGATATGTTATAAGGGTTATACTCTGTACATCAAGACATTGTTAACATTGTTAGGTGAAGGTTTGGTTTTAATGTTATTTTTATTTTAAAATGTTATTGTTATTATTACATCAACTTGTGGTTTACAGCCACAGGTCATGAGATACTAGCTACCAACTTTACGGAACCCTTTTTTTAGCCTTTGGGAACTACTTACTCCAACTTTGTGGAACCTGTTTTATAATAGAGACAATTTTAAAATTGTGTAAATGTGATATCTAAGTTTCTCTAACGTCCTCTTCAAATTGCGTACATGCGCTTCGCACGTACGATAGGGCTTTTTTTTTTTGGTTTAGTATCATAATTTTTCATTCATCACAATTTTTAGGTATACACATTTAATATTATACATTTGGGTTTAGTGTCATAATTTTTCATTCATAACCAAATTTCCTATAACACATTTCATATAGTTCACGCATCATAGAAGGTCAAAGAGTTACTAATTCACAATATATGTAGTTAAGAAAGTATGATTCACAATATACAATTCAATTAAGAAAGTAGTATATAAATTTTGCTCAAAGGCTTTCCAATTTTGACAGGAAAACACCTGACGATTGAGAAGAATTCAGTATATGAAATAGTGAGTGTGGAAAAAGATAGTGTTAGTTAGAAATAGGACGAGAGAATGAAGAAGTAACTGAAGGAATATTATGAGTTTGGAGTTTATGGGATGTAATGTTATTAGAATTTTTCCTTATGCATTCCACAACATTGAAAATGAGAAGAGAGGAACAAATAAAAAGAGTAGTTTTTTACCATTTCTTATGTGATGTTAGTAGGTTTATTTTTTTTATTTAATTTAATTTTTTAAAGAAGGTGGGAATGAGATAGTCCGGGAAGCATTTTTCCATTCCTTATGTGACGTGGTAATTTTTATTTTTATTTTTTATTTTTTATGAAAGTTTTATTTTAGAACACGGGAATGTCATAGTTTTTTTTGCCCCCAAAGAACATGGTGTAGTGGGAACGGGGAAGTGGGAAGGTGTGTTTTTTTTTTTTAATGAACAGTGATAACCCCATTTTATATTTTAAGAATAAGGATAAATTAATTAAATTATAAATATTTTTTAAAGTAAAAAAAAAAAGATAATAATTAACTTCCTGAACCCTTTTAATATATACAGAAAAAGAAAAAAAGAAAAAAGTAAAACGTAATATATTAATAATAATTCCATCGGGTGACTTACTTACCCGGCCCTTGAAGAAAAAAAAAAAAGCCCAACGAGATTTCTTGGGCTCGGCGGGGTTTATTTAATAAACACCGTTATTTTTATTTCGAGTTCAGAGGAAAAAAAAAAAAAAAAAAGCAAAGCTGAGAGTGAGGCATGGATTTTAGTCCCCTCACAGTTACAGAGGCCTTGGCTGCCAAATCCTATGAAAAGATCGCTCATATCTGTGACCACCTTTTGCTTCAGCCAAATTCTTCTTCTTCTTTTGTCGTTGTTGTTGTTGTTGTGCGTGCCACCTGATACAGAGTTAATGTTGTTTGAACAGGCTGCTGCAGAGGGCGTTGCTTATGAGGACGATTGGCCCTACTACTCTATTCATCTGCTCGCCCACATTTACGTTGATGATATGTACGTCTTTTTTTTTTTTTCTTTGAAACCTAACAATACAATGTTTCATGTTGCTAACACTTGTTGATGTTTCCCATGTTTTTGTAAGAGAGGCTTTTGCTTTTATCATTTCTTGGTTCTGCCTTTTGGGCACTAAATTATGGCTTTTCATAATATCCGGTAAAAACTTAGGTAAAGTTACTTAGATTTACTACATTAATTAAACTCAATGTATTGATATACCATGTTGAATATGCTAGTATGAATGCGGAACGAACATAAAATATAGAACACAATAAAACACAAGGGTTACGTGGTTTAGCCTAACAACTAACGGTTTACATCCATGAAGAAACCCTAAAGAATTACATCAATAATATATTAGAGTGTAGTACAAATCCTGTGTTACAATGAACCATAACATGTGTACATATGGTAGACTAAACCTTAAACTAATAGACTTCTAATACAAGTAGGGGACTTGGCTTGCACACAAAGTGGCTTGAGCCTATGCTAATGGGTTAATATATCTCTGACACTTAAAAATGTATAACACTGTTTATACTTAGTTGGTCAATGCAACCATGTATTTGAATTTAATTGAAGAGCCTAATGTACTGCATCTAAAAACCTGTGCCTAAGTTTTGACCTTTTATATTGTATTTGTGTTTTTTTCCTAACTGGGTGTTTTGAGTGAGCCCTGTTTTGCAACAACAATAGTTTTTGGTGTTTGTGGTGTTGTTGTTCTGTGAGTTGGATTTTAATGGGATTCACCTATTTCATATGTGGATTGGGTATATTGCAGTAACAGTGCTCGGTTTCTCTGGAAATCGATACCTTCTGCAATTAAGGAGAGTCAGCTAGAAGTGGATGCAATTTGGAAAATTGGTCAGAAGCTATGGATGCGAGATTATGGTGGTGTGCATGAGGCTATTCGTGGGTTTGATTGGAGTCAAGAAGTTCAGTGTCTTGTTGCTGCATTCTCAGGCAAGTCTTTTAAAATTACATCTTACACAATACTACATTACCACTATTTAGTATATGCATTCTCAGGCAAGTCTTTTAAAATTACATCTTACACAATACTACATTACCACTATTTAGTATATACATATTTATTTGTTTCTTTTAACTCCTTTTGAATGTATTGTGGATCAATACCTTTTGGTGTGTGTGTAACTTACCAATAAAAACATGTATTATTATTGCAACAGAGCTAGGAATTCATCATTTAGATGGTGGATGAGTGATAGCAAGACTTATGTTCAAATTAATGTTTTCATTTTTTTTTTTGCTTTTGGTAGTTGGGGGGAATCAGCATTTTTTTATTGTTGCTGATGTCAAATATAACATAGGAGAGGGAGACATTGTTTTAATGATGAGAGAATTTTTTTTGCTTTAAAGTGTGAACACAAGGATGATAGACAATCATTTTCATTTTCTTCTTTTTGTTTTCTTTTCTCATCGCTTCTCAATTGCATAGCTTAAGAAGTATGAAATTCTCAAAATTATAGGGCTAATGGACAGATGAGATGTTAATGGACCTTGTTCTTGGGAGTTTGAAAGGGCTGAATCATGAGGGAACATTGTTATTTTTTCCTTGAGGTGGTGGTGGCATCAAGTTCGTGGCTCCAAGATCGCCCCAGGAGGCTTGCTTTGGGGTTTTGTACAGCATGGCTTGGATTTGTGTTTGAGGGTTGGCCGCGTGTAGATTTCGGCAAGGTGATGCTGCATGGTTTGGCATGATGACATTTGATTTTTTTTTTTTTTTTTCAAAATCTTATATTTTATTGCTGGGTATATAAGTTTTTGAATTTATTGGGTAAATCTTAGATTTTATCACTGGGTGTTTGAGTTTTTGAATTTTTTGGGAAAATCTTAGATTTTATTGCTAAGTGTTACTGGCTTAGATTGGGGTTGGGATCGTGCTATTAATTGGTATTTGAGAGATTTTTTAAACATAAATTTTAGACCTTTTTTATATAAAAAAAATGTAAATGAACTTTTAGTATTTGTTTTTGTATTAAAAAAAAAAAAAGTTTTTTTATTGCCAACAGCAGATTTTTAATGGTATTGGATGGGAAGGACCTTGCTAACAACAAATGTGAACATTTAGGACTGAAATTACAAAAAATGAACTTTAGGGATGAGAATGACAATTGACACAAACTTATAGGGTGTAATTTGGATTTTAGCCTACAGTATTTGTACTCAAGGGATGATATTGAAGTTGGTATTTTATGGAACATCATTAATTAAAAGAATAATATTTCAGCATATTTCACTGACAACAATGAGAAACACTCTGTTCTTTGAGTGGAGTTTGGTATTATGAATTTAAGCTGTACCTCTTAAAGAAGTAGAAATTTTGTTGATAAAGAATTTGATTGATTTGGATGATTGGGTGCTTTAACTAATGCTAAATTGTCAATTTAAACAGTAAGGCAAGAGTCTTACTTGGTTTGTGAAAGAAGGAAGCTCATGTGTTGCCTTAGCAGTCAAACATGGATTTCCAATTCAGGCCAGGAAGAAAAATGGAAATTTCTTTCATTGTTGACAGTGAGCTCATGTCTTTTTTATTTTGTTGTGTATGGACTGCTTATGCAGGTATTAGGAACCACTAAGTAAAGCGACCTTTAGCCTTAGAGCCCTATCTCTGGTGAGAGACAAAGCTTCTCTGTGCCCTAGGGAACACTGGTCCTTGGGAGATTTAATACTGTTTGTTATCTTATCTCCTGGAAATAACTTTTAAGAAAAAAAAATTCCTGGAATTGAGACGCTATTAGGTGCTAGGGTCTCAATTAACACTTTGCTATGTGTTCTTGCTGAATTAAATCCCAAAGTTACCTCAAGTAATCATGTCTTCTGTCTATATTATTCTTCAATGGAAGTTGCAACTTTCAAGCTTAAAGCCTCACTAATAGAGTGACAAGTAACCTATTTTCCACGTATCAGTTTAGATTAACCTTCAACTTCATGGTATTGATGGTCCCAATCTTTTTCCTTTTCATATATATTGTTTTAAAAATAAAATCTAGTAACAACATTACTGGCTACTCAACCTACTTAAATATGTAGTTCACCATCTTCCTAATAATAGTCAACTTCTTAGTAAACTCCTTGGTGAGTTCCTACAGTACTGAAACTTGCTCTTTCATTTTTAAAGAATAAAATTGTACAATCTTGTGACTGTCTATAATTGTGATCAAATTTTTGGCTTGCTGGATGAGACAGTTGGTTACCTTAGTGGAAAAATGTGGAAAGTTGTTCCTTTATGTTTTATGTGGTGTTTTTGGAGAGAGCGAAATGCTCAGATTTTTAGGGCTGTGAAACAGCTGTTGTGAAGCTCAAATTTCAGTTTTCTGAGAGCATTTTATCATTGTTAGGAAAATTCTCTCACTTTTTTTGAGTTTTGTTGTAGTTCACTGAACTCCTATATTTCAGGAACTAGTCTGTGTTTTCCTTTTTGTTATTTCATATGTGCTGTTATGTTCTAATAAATAATTATTTATAAAAGAAAATTGTTGGATGGTTTCCCTTTTTTCTTTTGGTTTTTGATGGTTTGATAAAAAATGAAGTAAGTAAGGCTGCTCTTGTTTTATTGAGGCAAAACATCTCAACTTAGATCTACATGTTCGTTCCTTCTCTTTCCCTGTTATCTTTTGGGGCCTGTGTAGTAGTAATCATATTTATCTCCCCAATACCTAGTTTTCCTCCCAATGTTGGGTAAATAGAAAATGTGGGCTTGGCTTCTGCCCTTCCTCTTCTCTTCTATACCAAACAAGAGAGTTCTCCATCCAAATGGCACTCTCTCCTCTCAAAAGTGTGGGTGGTAGGTGATGTTATGGGTTTAAAACACATTGGATGCTTGTGTTACTTACCAACAAAAAAAATCATGGTTTGGACTGCATAAAAATTATAAGACCCTGTTGGAGACCAGCCAAGAGTAGGGGTTTTGAGGTTCGAAGTTATTATCACTCCTTATCCTCACCTAATGGGATGCCGTTGCCTTGGAATATGTTGATGTGATCGAAGGTCCCTCCTAGGGTTGTAGGTTGCCTTTTTTTCTTGGACTGCTGCTCTAGGGAAGA
The DNA here is from genome assembly GCA_019022515.1 of Quercus aquifolioides. NCBI lineage: Eukaryota > Viridiplantae > Streptophyta > Magnoliopsida > Fagales > Fagaceae > Quercus > Quercus aquifolioides. Next base: position 18,853,833 of record CM032332.1, on the reverse strand, counting down.
TTTTATCCACTGACAATCTTCAGAAGAGAGGTATTAAAGTTTTGGATCAGTGTTGCATGTGTAAAAGGGATGGGGAGTCTGTGGACCATCTTCTTCTTCATTGTCCAATAGCTTATGAGCTGTGGACAATGGTGTTTTGTCTCTTTGGAATCAAATGGATTATGCCAAAGAGGGTTATTGATATGTTTGCAGCTTGGTAGGGTTTCTTTGGAAGGCATAGAAATATAACCTTTTGGAAGGCTATGCCACATTGCATCTTGTGGTGTCTTTGGCATGAATGGAATGCTAGAAGTTTTGAGGGATGTGAATGGTCTATCCTTGCCTTCTTCTTTCATACACTATTTGGTTGGAGTGTTGCTTTTCATTCTTCTCCTTATTTTTCTCTTTTAGATTTGTTCAAATATTGTAATTTGAGAGTTTGATTGTTCCTCACCCTCAGTACACCCCCAGTGTACTTGGTTTTTATTTTTGAATAAATTTTTTTGTTACTTATCAATATATATATATATATATATATATCTATATATATAAGATATTAGAGCTCTCAGGACTTCAACATTATAAAAACTTTAAGCAAATTTAATAATCACCTTGTATATATATATTACACCAACCAGTTCTTGTCCTCATAATTAATAATTTTTTTCTGTTTGACAATTGTGAATATATTGTTGAAATGAGATCTAAAGCCTTGAAAAGATTGGCATAGGATAATTCTAAGGGAACTGCAACATGTTACATCCCTGAAATTCGGTCCAAGTTCAATTTTTTACATATAAAAGGTTGTAATTTTTCCTTCCATCCATATGTCGTTAAAGATGTTGCAATATTGTATGCCTGACCTTGTAGTTTTGCGGTTGTGTGTAAATGATTTTTTATTTTTGATAAGTTGTTAAGTGGATAAATGATAATCAGTTAAGCCATATAATGGATTCTGTCATTACAGAATTCTATTCAATTCTGTAAATCTGTTTTCATATTTAAAGCACTACCTAATGTATATAGAATTACCAATCTTACTTCTTTGGTCAATATGAAATCTCGAGATCCATACTTGAATGATAATTGTTTTCTGCAAAAGGGAAGTTTCTAATATTATATAATAAGAGGCATTCTTGAAGAATTCACTGTTTGCTTTGTTTGTTATATGTATTAAATTTTATTGAGGGTACTTGTCATTTCTTATTGATGAATAGTTATATTCCATGTTTTTTGACCATTACCTTCTTCGAGTTGATTGGCACCATGACACTTCAGCTCACCAACTTATTAGTAACTTTCTTCTGAACCTTTTGCAGAGCTTTACACAAAGAGGATGTTTCAACTGCTGCTTTCTGCTTATTCTACAATAAGCATCCAAGACACTGCTCTCTTTCTGGGAATGAATGAGGATGATGCCACTAATTGTTAGTATCTTATTTTCCATGTTTGACTTAAACAGATATAGCTGCCTTCTTAAATCAATGCATGAACATCTTTCCTTTATTATAATCCTTTCTGATTTAAGCATGTCTATCTTCCAGATAGTAATCTTATTGTTGTGCTGCACAATTAGAAAATACAAAGATAAATAACTATCCAAAGGGGACGTATACAACCAGAACCTCAAATATATGGATGACTTCATACACTCGTAATGGACAGTCCCCCTCTATTTCAAATTTTGTTAGGTTCCTGTGTTGCTTAACTGCACACAAAGTCTTTATAAAGCCTTTTGTGAAAGGTCTCACATTGTCTTTCTGAGCCTCATAGCTTGTTGGCTGATAATGTGTATGTTTTGTTGATTGTAGTTTAGGTCCCATCTTTGTTGTTGCTCAGTGGAAAAAAAACTGTCAGCAATGCCTGATTAACCAATTCTAATTCCTGAGAACTTATGCTGGATCATTCAGGTAAAAGAACTAAGGAAGCCCTTAGAGAAAAATGAAGTTCCATGATTGTTCAAAGATAATAATAGTTGATGTATAAATCCCATCATGGCCTGCTAATTATGTTGTTTCCGATACCATTGGTATGATTTGTGGACATTCATTATGGTTCTGCAGAAGAAAAGTTTTTAATTTAAAATCTTGTATTAGAAAAATAGTTAGTGACCTAGATGTAATGCCATCGGTTGTGCAATGCTTAATTTCAGTTGTTCCCTTGCAACTATTGTTAAATTGTTGTCAGCTAGAATTGCTGATGCAGGCACATTGCTTGCAGTTCCATAGGCTTGTTGACACGATAGAATTGGCTGTCATCTAGAAGTAATGCATGTTAGATATATTGTCAGATCCTTGATTTTCCATTGCTAAAGGGCTCTTGGTTGGCATATGCAGATGTCCTACAGCAAGGTTGGGTTGTGGACCCTGCTTCTCGAATCCTTACTGTGAAGAAGCGGACTATTGTGACAGAGCAAAAACTGGATGCAACTAAATTGCAGCGGTTGACAGAATATGTCTTCCACCTTGAGCATTAATCAAGTTTTGGAGAAAGTATGAGCCATGAATGCCTTTTGCTGAAACTTGATGCTTTTTGGTTCAGAATTGTCTCGTATATACAATATACTATATACTATCGCATACTTGAAAGTTGAAACTGTTCTAGTAATATATATCTCAGTGAAATTATTGGAGGTACAGGCATGTTTCATTGGATTTAATGTCGTTACTTGAGTATGATGAATATTGGCAAATTTTTTTATGACCTATAAAATTTACTTTTCCAGTTTTGTTGCCAAAGAAATGCAAGAATTGTTCAGATTTCAAGAGTGTCAACCGATTAATTTTTTACTAGTGAGGGGAGAAAACTGTTTTAGAAAATAATTTGTAAATTTTCTCTTCAAATTTTTTCTTTTCATTGTGCAGAATTGAAAATATCTTTACCAAATACAAAGAGCACAGCTTATTCATGTTTGATGCATGGAAGTTAAATAGAAAAGTGGAACAATTTTTACTTTGAAGTTTGAACTTTCTTTTTTTTGGGTCAGATGATACAAACATCAACACCAACGCATGAAGACAAAACAAAAACAATAACGACAAAACCTTAGTCTCAAATTTTTTGAGGTCGGCTTTACATCCACAACAAGATTATGGATCCTCAACAAGATCATGATAAAGCTGACCCATTATCTATCACTTCTATAATTAAAATAGACATTTTAATATCATGATTGGAAGTAAACTTTGTCTACTCGATGTAGCAATCAGGTGGTAAGTAGATTTATAAATAAGCCAAAGAACTAGAATTTTTAAGTTTGAATTAAACTAACACAATACAGTTTTACTTAATAAATCAAATATTTTCCTTTCTTAGTGAATATAATGACCAAATTCTGCACTTAAGAATTCACTGATTAATTCATTTACTTTATAATATTATTTTTGTAAAACAAGATATATTAATGCATTTATGAACTAGAGTTTGGTTGTTTTAGTTGATGAAATGAGCTCAATTATTATCTTAACGATTAAGACTTCAGTTGCTCACAACTCTCCCAAGCAACTTGGTTCATTTTATCATCCTAACATTATGCATGAACGTCGTGGTTTCCTTCCTTGATTCCATTAAAGGCCATCAAGAACTATCAACTAGCTTATAGGTCACGGATTGAAATTGACCCATAAAAGATTGGAATACATATATAATACTCTATTCTAACAAAATTTGTTAAAATTGAAATAATTTTATTTAAATAAAAATGAACTATTCTCCATAGCCACGAGAGTGCAATGTTCAATTTTCTGGTAGAGCTGTATACAGAATCCAAATGTAACATATTTGTGCTACTTCCATTAATTATTTTCTCTTTTCCATTTTCTTGCAACACTTTTAGCATGTTAAACTGAAAAGACTAATAATATATCATCGCTTTGTCCGACAAATTTTACAAATTTCTTATATTGAACATGATCTCGCTGTCAAGCTTAAAAATATATTGATATAAAATACCATTTTACAATTTTAAACTTTTAAAATTAAGTAATTCAGAAATTTTTTCTTTTTTCTTTTTCCAACATTATTACTGCTACTGCTAGTGTCCTATTGGAGCAAACCGATTGGAATAAAACACAGCTGAAAACCCTGAAATCAATAAAACACTGCTAAAATTGTCAAATACTCTCTTTTTCTTTTTTTTGAAAATTAATTATCAAATGTTTTAGAATGGTTATCCTCTAGTTTTGTGTAAGCCATTACGAAGATTAAGATGATTTAAATCTGGGTTTGTCAATATTGTTTGGGACCCTGGAAGAAGGGGAACAAGAATAATAACTCTTTCAATTGTGTAGAATACAATTAGTGGGAATTTAATCTTTTGGAAAGCTGAACAATACAAACTGATGCATTCAACTTCTAGTTCAAAGCTGCCATTAAAGAGAAACTTACTAGGTATAAAAACCAGCATCAAATAAATAAATAAAACTACATAGTTTTACATTGATGCATAAACAAATAACGCAAATCCAGGTTAAATTTACAATTGATCCAAGAGTGAGCTTAGGCTTAGGAGGAGTCATAAAAAATAAAAATAAAAGAAAAAAGATTGATATTACTTTACAGAAGGTGTAAGCTTCCTCCTCTTGGCTTTAACAAGAGTGATAGGGTTGGTGGAGTTGTACAAATCATACATAGACCGAAACCTCATTTTCCTTTGCCATAAAATCTGATCTTCTTCTTCTTCTTCTTCTTTTTCTTCTTCCTTCAAGCTAGTATTGTTGGGAAAGATTAATTCTCCAATATTGGTAGAAGATACATCAACTGCATCGCATTTGTGGCCTTGTTCTGCTGCTTTCCCTTCTTCTTCTTCTTCTTCTTTTTCTTCTTCCACGCTATTGTTGTTGGTATGGTCTTGGTCACCGCTTGAGTCTCCGCTCAATTGTATTAGCTGCTCAGCCACGTCCATCTCCGACTCTGAAAATTCCATGCCATTCTGATTCTGCTTCTGGGTTCTTCTCTTTCTGCATGTTGATGTTGATTTCGCCATCTCTTTCCCGCTGAGAAATAAAGACTTTTGAGAGACAATAATATCGATGCTTATTGCTGCCATATATAGAAAATAAACTAGGTCGGTTGCCTTATTTTATTATTAAAATCTTCTTTTTCATAAATATTACTTTGGGTTGGCCAGTGAAAATTCCTTTTTTTTTCTTGTTTGGTAAGTTAACCAAATTTTGAGCTGTACAAAGTTTTCCATGTATTATTATTATTTTTTTCTGTTTTGTTTGTACCTAAATGAAAAATCATAGATGATTGATTATAGCATAGATATTGACTTGTCGTCAACATCAACTTTAACAGGAAGAAGATATTCTTTTGGGCCTTAGTACATGGCCCATATTATTACTAGTACGTTTTTGTTACGAATAGCTACCTAGTAATGTCCTATTTGATGGTGTAAATACGGAGGAAGCTACAAATTTAGTTGTAATTAATAGTTATAACTCTACCAATTTTTTTTACTGGATGTAAATTTTTTATAAATGCACTATTGAATTACATTTTCTTTATTATCCTCTATCCTTGCAAAATTAGATATTATTGGATGTAAATTTTTACAAATCCACAATTTGATTATATTTTTTTCTTATATTTTTCATGCTTGCAAAATTAGATATTATTGGATATGAATTTTTTTGACAAATCCACCATTGTATTATATTTTCTTCATATATCTTTCATGCTTACAAAATTAGATATTATTGGATGTGAATTTTAACAAATCCACCATTGAATTTTAACAAATCCACCATTGGATTTTAACAAATCCTCCATGCTTGCAAAATTAGATATTATGATATGAATTTTAACAAATCCACCATTGGATTATGTTTTCTTCATATATCTATCATCATTTTCTTTATATATCTTTCATGCTTACAAAATTAGATATTATTGGATCTGAATTTTAACAAATTCACATTGAATTACATTTTCTTCTTATATCTTCCATGCTTGCAAAATTTCTAGAAGATTAAAGATCAATAGCTATGTCATCAATCAAATATTTAAATTTCAAGTTTTTGTAGTATAATATTATGCATAAACAATAAGTTTTTGGATCAAATAATAAATAACATCCAATTTGACACAAAATTTGACATGCGTGTTAAGAATATAAAGAACATGCAATCAATTAGTTATAATTTTAAAATATGTAGACAAGTTAATTTTTTTTAGTGGAAGTTGTAGCTATTGGCTACAATTAAGTTTGTAGCCAAATTTTGTCTATTTTTTAATATGTTTATATTACACTATTTTACTAGTTATTACTTATCTTATTTTAGTCGCATAATCACGCAATGTGATATAATATAGTATAATATAAATTTTGTAGGTTGTGCTTTTTAAAGTACTAACTATTTTTATAAGTTGTAGGTAAAAGAACATATAATGAAGTTTTCACTCCATAGCAATACATAGTAATATATTTACAAAAGACATAATTTAATAAAAATATTTAAATCTAACACATTTTAAGAATACTATTTTGTTGGGCCTTTTTCCAAGATCCGCGGGTTTTATAAGCTTGCCTATTGCAATGCGCATTTGAGTAAAAGTTGTGTTAGAAAATGATAAGCTTTTTAACACGGAAAAACCTTATGCAAGGAAGGGAAGGTTAAAATAAGGTGCGAAGAAATGCTATGACCTATGCCTTTTTTTTATTAAATATGGGAAAACAATGAACATTTTTATTTAACATTAATGGATGCATCTTCAATATACTAAATTATATTACAATGAACCTAATATTGGATAATGAACAGTAAAAGATTAAATCCTAAATTAACTATATTTTAAACCATGGTTACTTGACTTGTAGTACAAGGAAACTATTTTGCTTGTCTACCAAACAAGATTGGAATTGTCTTTGACTTAGATTTGATATCCTTATTAGGCTGAATTTTTTTTTTTTTTTTTTTTGGTGCAAATAGAACTGGGTTTCATCTTTTGGAAAGTAGAACAACATAAACTATGCAATCAACTTCTACTTCAAAGCAAACAAATAGGCAATTGCTTATTCCCACCACAAAAAAAGAAGGACCAAAGTAGCTAGAAAACCAAGATCAAGTTATAAACATATATCAATTTACTTCGATGCATAATTAACATTGAAGAGGAAAAATATAGGTTGACGGATCTCCATCTAATGGGCCTGACGGTTCCTCACCCGTGGCTCGATGAAGGACGGGTACATTGCGCTCAAGACTTGTTGTATACGGATCCATCAGGAACGGGCTCAGCGTAGACGGGCCAATCGTCCACATGGCAGTCAGAGACCCTAGATGGGAAATACTTGCGGCACACACCATAGAAGCCTAACATAAATAGAATCCTAGCGTGAAGGGGATTCCAGAAGCTACGCGCATTTATGGAGATTTTCTCTATAAGGAAAAGACTTGTCCATCACGTTTTGGATTTGTTTAAGAGGATTCCTATAAGGAAAGGACTTCGATTCAAAGGGAAAGAGGTCAACCTTCGACTACTATAAAAGCCTCAATACCCTCACAAATCAAGGTACGCATAATCTACCCTCTCTAGCACTCTAGAGTTGAAAGAGATTCTAACTTGACCTTCGGAGGGTATTTGGCCGGCACCACACCGGTGCTCTCTGCAGGTTCTCTTTTTGCTGTGCAAGTGACTTTTTGAGCGTGTGAGCAACGTGTGATTCATTGGTGATTTTTTCGGCATCATCAGTTGGCGCCGTTTGTGGGAAATATAGCGTTCCTTTCGTGATTCGAAAGCCGCACTATCACTTCCCGGACAAAAGAGTTACATGGTGCTAACCCGCTTGATGGCAACCACCAATAACATCCAAGAGCAGGAACCACCCATGACTCCCCTCGAGAGACAGGTGCAAACCCTCGCCGCAGCTGTGGAGCGCCTCACTAAGAAAAATCGCGACCTAGAAGAACAGCTGCGCCAGAAAAATGCAGCACCAAACAATCAGAGGGAACAAGAAGGTACCAGTGTCGTGCGAGGAGATCGAGAGGGGCCTAAAGGAAGTAACGCCCCAAGCAGGCCAGAACGACAAAATATCAGCCTACCATCCCTCATTGATGTACCTCCACCTCCTATTATCGCAGAGATGCAGGCGATGAAGGAACAAATGGAGATCATGATGAACGCCCTGAAGGGACGTGTATCCAGCGACCTTGATGATTTGGTCAATCGAACAGACTCGCCGTTCACTGTGGCCGTCAACTCCTTCCCCCTACCACATAAGTTTCGAATGCCACAGATCGACAGTTATGACGGAGTGAAAGACCCTCTAGACCACCTAAAGACGTTCAAAACCTTGATGCACCTTCAAGGGGTCGCGGATGAGATAATGTGCAGGGCGTTCCCCACCACGCTAAAGGGAGCCGCGAGGATCTGGTTCAGCCGATTGACACCAAATTCCATCAGCACTTTCAAGGAGCTAAGCGCCCAGTTCACTTCACACTTTATCGGGGGACATAGGTACAAGAAGTCCACGACGTGCCTGATGAGCATCAGACAGCGAGAGGACGAGACGCTGAGATCCTACATAACCCGCTTCAATAAGGAAGCGCTTTCGATCGATGAGGCCGACGATAAGATATTGGTAGCAGCCTTCACAAATGGGCTGCGAAAGGGTAAATTTTTGTTCTCTCTATACAAAAACGACCCGAAAACTATGACGGAAGTGCTCTACAGGGCCACCAAGTACATGAATGCGGAAGACGCACTGCTGGCCCGGGACGAAAAGCCCAGAAAGAGAGAGCAACAGGAAGGCACACGGCAGGACCAAGAACGAAAGAGACCCAGAACAGGAGAAAGAAGGGACGACGGGCGCCCCAAGCCCCCAGGAAGAAGGTTGACAAGCTTCACCCCGTTGAATGCCCCAATAGACCAAGTCCTGATGCAGATCAAGGAGGAAGGGCTCTAACATTCCCAGGAAAACTCAAGAGTGATCCAAGTAAGCGGTCTAGAGACAGGTACTGCTGTTTCCACCGTGACCACGGTCATGACACGTTCGATTACTACGACTTAAAGCAACATATTGAGGCCCTCATCAGACAAGAAAAGTTGCAGAAGTTCGTCAGTAAGGAGAAGACGAACCCAAATCCCCAAGAGCACGCCCCCCGACAGGATAACGAGCGTTAAAGACCCCCCGTTGGAGACATAAGGATAATTGTAAGGGGAACCGCTACTACAGGGTCGTCCAAAAAGGCTTGGAAGACCTACCTTATGTCAGTCCATAACGTCCAGCTAACGGGCCCCGTATCGAAGACAGTTCGGAGGGAAAGCCCCATCATTGGGTTCTCGGAAGAAAATGCGCGATGTCTTCATCATCCTTACGATGACGCACTCGTTGTCAGCATACGTGTAGGAGACTATAACGTGCATCGAGTGTTAGTCGACAATGCCAGCTCAGCAGACATTCTGTACTACCCATCGTTCCAGCAAATGAGAATAGACAAAGAAAGACTGATACTGACGAACTCCCCGTTAGTAGGCTTTGGGGGAACAAGAATATTCCCATTGGGCGCGGTCACGCTTTCAGTAACAATAGGCGACCATCCCCAGCAGATCACAAAGGAAGTGACATTCCTTGTGGTCGACTGTTCATCTGCTTACAATGCTATTCTCGGACGACCCACACTCAACTCGTGGAAGGCGGTTACATCGACATACCACCTAATGATCAAATTCCCTACTGATTATGGGATTGGGGAGTTGCGAGGAGACCAGATGGCTGCACGTGAATGCTATGTTGCCATGCTTGAAATGGAAGATCACCGGCAGACCATGTGTATAGAAGAGCAACGGACCATAGCGGAGCCGGTTGAAGAATTAGAAGAGATAGCACTTGATGAATCAAGGCCTGAACGGACGACTAGGATGGGGACGTTAGCCAGCCAGCCAATACGTCAAGCCCTCGCAGCATTCCTCAGGATAAACCAAGACGTATTCGCGTGGAGCCACGAGGACATGCCCGGGATTGATCCATCAGTCATGGTTCACGAGCTTAACGTGAACCCCGCATCCTCACCCGTTCGACAGAAAAAGCGAGTGTTCGCTCAGGAACGAGACAGAGCGATAGCGAAAGAGGTCAGGAAACTGCTAGAAGCGGATTTCATTCGAGAAGTATATTACCCAGACTGGTTGGCAAACGTAGTCATGGTCAAGAAGGCTAACGGGAAGTGGCGAATGTGCGTCGATTTCACGGACCTTAACAGGGCATGCCCGAAGGATAGCTACCCTCTCCCTCGGATAGATACTCTGGTAGACTCAACGGCCAGACACCAGCTCCTAAGCTTTATGGACGCCTTTTCAGGCTACAATCAAATCAAGATGAAGGAAGCTGATCAAGAGAAAACTTCCTTTGTCACCAGCCAAGGACTTTTTTGCTACAAGGTGATGCCATTCGGGCTTAAGAACGCGGGAGCGACGTACCAGAGACTAATGAACAAAATGTTCACGCACCGGATTGGAAAGAACGTACAAGTCTACGTTGATGACATGTTGGTAAAGAGCCTGCGCGAAAATGACCACCTAGACGACCTCCGAGAGACGTTCGACACCCTTCTGTCATACAACATGAAGCTGAATCCAAGCAAGTGCGTATTCAGAGTAACAGCGGGAAAATTCCTGGGATTCATGGTGTCCCAAAGAGGTATAGAGGTCAACCCGGAGAAGATACGGGCTATCATAGAGTTAAAACCACCGAGGACGGTGAAAGATGTGCAAAACTTGAATGGCAAAATTGCAGCCTTAAACAGGTTCGTCTCTAAAGCGACGGACAAATGTCTACCATTCTTCCGCACCTTGAGAAAATCTTTCAAGTGGACGGACGAGTGCCAGAAAGCATTTGAAGACCTAAAGAAATACCTTGCCTCTCCACCATTGCTCAGCCCGTCCAAACCAAGGGAAGAACTCTACCTCTACTTAGCGGTTTTGCAAGTGGCAGTCAGCGCAGCCTTAGTAAGAGAAGAGGAAGGATCTCAACTGCCCGACTATTTCATAAGTAGGGGTTTCTGGGGGGCAAAAGAGAGGTACCCCCAGATGGAGAAGTTGGCCTTCACACTGGTAACTGCAGCCCGAAAACTCAAGCCGTACTTCCAGGCCCATACCATTATAGTCTTGACGGATTAGCCTTTAAAAAGAGCCATGAGCAGCCCTGAGGCTACCGGACGAATGGCTTTGTGGGCAATAGAGCTGAGCGAGTTTGATATACAGTACCGCCCGCGAACTGCAATAAAGGGGCAAGCTGTGGCAGACTTCATCGCTGAATATACTCCATTAGAAGGCAAGGGGCAAAAGTCCTCAGACAATGGAGCATCTACACGAACGGATCTTCAAACAAGCAAGCTGGAGGTGCCGGTGTGGTGATCCAAACCCCTGACGGAGATAAAATCGAATGCATGATTCGACTGAACTTCCCAGCGACCCCACAACGAGGCCGAGTATGAAGCATTGGTGGCAGGATTGGACCTCGCAAAGGCTGCAGGTGCTGAAAACATGGTCGTACATTGTGATTCCCAGGTGATAACAAGTTAGATTAATGGCGTCTACGAATATAAGAATGAAATGATGAAGAAGTACTTGGAAAAAGTCAAGAATCGGATCGGCAGCCTCGAAGTCAGATTCGTTCAAATCCCAAGGGAGGAGAACGATTGTGCCGACCGTCTGGCAAAAGCAGCCTCGGTAGAATTTATGCTAGTCCCCGATCAGGTATTGTCATTTGTCCAAAATTCCTCAATTATTGATGACGGATCAAAAGTGCAGGAGGTGAATTCTGAGAACAATTGGACTACGCCATTAATAGCCTACCTGAAGACGGGTACAGTACCATACGGAAAAGACGCAGCCAGGAAACTGAAAGTCCAAGCCTCGCGATTTGTGCTGATCAATGAAGTCTTATACAAGAGAGGATTCTCTCGCCCGTACTTAAAGTGTTTAACTAGCAATGAAGTAGACTACGTGATGAGAGAAGTCCACGAGGGTATCTGTGGAAACCACTCGGGCGCACGGTCCTTGGCGCATAAGCTGATTCGGGCAGGGTACTATTGGCCCACAATGTTGAAGGACGCACAGGCTTATGTCAGGACCTGCGACAAGTGCCAAAGGTTCAGTAATTTCATAAGGCAACCATCCGAGGAGCTGACTACAATGACGGCCCCTTAGCCGTCCACCTAATGGGGACTGGACATCATGGGCCCCTTCCCGACGGCGGTAAGACAGTTAAAATTTTTAGTAGTTGGGATAGACTACTTCACTAAGTGGGTAGAAGCAGAGGCCTTGGCTACTATCACAGAAAAGAACATCCGTAGTTTTGTATGGAGAAATATCATCTGCAGGTACAGGATACCCCGAGTGCTCGTCTCTGACAACGGAAAGCAATTCGACAATAACGCATTTAGGGACTTTTGTTCAGAGCTAGGCATTAAGAATCACTACTCTTCGCCAGCACATCCACAAGCCAATGGGCAAGTTGAGGTCACGAACCGATCCTTACTCAAGATTATCAAGACCCGGCTCGAGGGGGCAAAGGGCATCTGGCCTGACGAACTACCAAGCGTCCTATGGGCATATCGTACCACGACAAGAACACCCACTGGAGAAACGCCGTTTAGACTAGCATACGGAAATGAGGCTGTCATTCCAGCGGAGGTAGGGCTTACGAGCTTTCGGGTGGAGAACTACAACGAGGATAAGAACGAAAAGGCCTTGCGGCTTCAGCTAGACTTGGTGGACGAGGTCCGGGCTACATCAGAACAGAGGTTGGCGCGATACCAGAACCTCATGGCAAAATACTACAACTCCAATGTCAGACATAGAGACTTTCAGATCGGAGATCTTGTGCTACGGAAGGTAATGGGAATTGCTAGAGATCCTTCGCAAGGAAAGCTCGGCCCTAACTGGGAAGGACCATACAGGATCTCATCATGGCAAAGGAAAGGGACCTACCATCTCGAAACTCTGGACGGACAGAAGCTGAAACACCTATGGAACACGGAGCACCTACGGAGATACTACCAGTAGAGACAACATGAAGAACATCAACGCTCCCTCAGTTTCCAGTTTATTACAGAGTTTTATTAAGTTTTTATTTCAAACAACTTTTTCTATTATTTAGTTTTTCTATCGCTAGTTTTTACTTCGAACAATTCTTTCTGCAAGTGCCTTTTTAAGCCCAAGGGGGCAGGTACTTTTTCTACATGGTTTTCTTTCAATAAGAGAAGTATTCAGACACAACTGTGTTTTTCCTACTTAATTTGCCAAGTCCAATATTGGACGGGTATAAACTAAGTCCACAAAGTGGATGGACCATCCCAAGGGGATGAATTTACAAAGTCCAATAATTGACAGATATAAACAAGTCCACTAAGTGGATGGATCATCCCAAGAGGATGAAAATTCTAAGTCCCATGGAGGACGGATAAAACATAAGTCCACAAGATGGACGAATCATCCCATGAGGATGAAAAATTAAGGTCCAAAATGTGGACGGATACAAATTAAATCCACCATCTAGACCACACCAATAAGCAAAACTCAAGTCCTAAAAGTGGACGGGTACCAACTAATAGTCCAGTAGTGGACGGGTCATCCTAAAAGGATGAAGGCACTTTCGATTGGATCAAAAAATAGACGGACTCTACCATAAATCAAAGGAATACTTGTCAAGTCATGCAGACGGATACAAAATCATTGAAAATAAAAATGACGGAGGCATTCCTCAAAAAATATCAAACATTGTTATAGTAGACGAACTAAGAAAAGGAATAATAAAGGCCCTCTAAGGGAAACATCTACATAATTCCAAAAGTATGACGGAGGAATCATACAACTGTTCTCCAAATGTTTTTAAATAAAAAAGAGAATAAAGATGGTAAAAACAATCTCAATCCGCAGGTGGGTCTGCTTTCTCCTCATCCTGACGAACTTGACAATCTGTAGGATTGCTTTCAACTACGGTCCGATCAACGGGGGCATCATGAAAGGGTGCTTCATCACCAAAAAGCTCACCAGTATCTTCTGATTGGACAGGCTGGACGGAGGTTTGCTCGGGGATGTTGATGGTGACGGTAGACACATCAAGATCTGGATACAGTGTCTTCACCTGATGGAGTGAATCATCAAATCCGTCGTTGTATGAAAGACCTAGCTCTGAGATAAGGGCGTCGGAGTCACGGTACTCTCTTATTGCCACCTCCTTAGCCTGACGGACTTCCTTCTCCTTGTCTTCCAAAGCTTTCTTCATTCCCTCCACCAGTTTCTAATACTCGTCCCTGGCATCTTCTGCCAATTTGAGCTTCTTCTCGTGTGTTACCCTCCAAGCTTAAAGCTCAAAAAGCTCGTCCTTCATCAACCTTGCCTTGTCACGGACGCGATCTAGAGCAGTCTCGTGACCAAGGCACCGTCCCATTAGACCCTTCATCATCACCATGGCCTAAAAATAAAAAAGAAGTATATGTTAATTATTTTCAAACAAACAGACATGGACGGATGATAAAGTGACGGACCAAATACCTGCGCAATGCTGAAGAGGCCCGTCTCCCTCATAGCCTCCGTCGAGTGGTTATTGAGGTCCTCGTAATCCTTAGCTGTTATGAGGGACGAGAGCCTTTCCAAAGCATATTTGGAGTCTTTATGGATCAAGATGGGTGGCTTCTTTTGGCTGCCGGACAGGCCAGTCATTAGGCTTTTGCTGGCCCCATGTTTTGAAGGGGTGACCGTCGTAGCAGAACCAGCCATTAACCCCAGGACGAGTTCCAAGGGAACTTTGGGTTTTTTCGGTGCACAGTCCCCTTTGGACGGCTGTTTTCTTTTGGCAGATGGGATATTTGAGCCCATCCCCTTGGGGTCCGCGCTAGTCTCTTTGTTTTTAGCAGCCTGTAATCTAATCGCTGCTCTCCTCTTGGCATCGTCCATTTCTGAAAAGGTGAACGGGTAAACAAATAAAGAAATGAATATATAAACCCATTGAGACAAAGTGATAACGACGGACTTACGTTGTCGAATTTGTTTTTCGTATTTGACAGCAGCAGGAGTAGGTTTAGGACCGTCACAATACCAGTGGACGGTATTAAAGGATACTAACTTTGCCCACATTCGCTCCTCTTTGTTGGACTTGGAAATTTTTTTTTCAAGAAAGTGAAATTCTTCAAGATCGATCTGGGGACGCCGTCGCACTGAAAAAAAAAAAAAGAAAAAAAAAAAGAAAAAAAGAAAAAAAAAAAAAAAAAGCGAAAAGCCACTTTTAGTCCCTACATTTTCAGGCGATTCCCATTTTAGTCCCTACATTTTATTTTTACCGCTTTTAGTCCCTATCCTAAAAAACGCTTCTCTTTTTAGTCCCTGCCGTTACATCAGAGACGGAGAAAGCTGACGTGGCAAACGGCAGGAATAAATAATACTTATTTAATATCCACGCGGCTTAAATTAATAATAAAAAATGCCACGTCAGCATCTAAATTAAAAAAATTAATTTATTAATTTTAACTAAATAAAAAAAAAATTAAAAACAGAATTAAAAACTAAAAATCGAATGAATTGAGATTTAAGTATGTCTTGAACAAGAACAACAAGAACACAAATCCATATTCAAGAACACAAACCCAGAAATTCAAAAAAAAAAAAAAAAACCCAGTAAATCAAAACCCAGCCAAATCAAGAACAAAACATCTAAATCATCCAACATCAACAACAAAACAACATAGCACCAATCATCAACAAACCCTATAGAAAACCAAATCATCAACCCAAAATCCATAAATTACATCATCAAACCATAGATCCTCAACAACCCCAAATTTTTTTTTTTTTGCCTTCTGTAGAGTGAAGAAGCTAGAATTACAAAAGAAGTTGAAGACCATGAGATTCGGATTAGGAAAGAGCTTGAGAAACAAGATATGTTGAGATCTAGATCCTGATCTGGATTTGGATCCGATGTGGCGATCGACGAGAGGAAGAGGAAGAGGATGTTGTCGAATCGCGAATCAGCGAGGCGATCTTGGATGAGGAAGCAGAAGCAGCTGAAGGATCTGACGAACGAGGTGACTCGGTTGCAACTCTCGAATCGCGATCTGGGGCAGAAGATCAACGCCAAGAAGCAAAACTATGGGGCAATCAAATCCGCCAACAACGTTCTTAGAGCTCAGCATGCGATCCTTGAACTCGGTGCTTCAGATGATCGAAGAAATGGGTCGATTCTCGATGGATATTCCTGAGATTCCTGATTCTATGATGAACCCATGGCAGCTCAACCGTCTGATCTAGCCGATCATGGCTGATATGTTCCTGCCTTGATCGATAATCCTATCCATCGGTCTCTGATCTTTCATTGATAGTAGTAGTCGGTTTTGTGGTGATGAGTCATTGTAATGGTGTTTAATAATTTGGGGTTGTGCTATGTAGAAAAGGCTTGACTGGGTTTTTTAATTTGGGGTTGTGGTGATGAGTCATTGATTTACTGGGTTTTTTTTTTTTTTTTTTTGAATTTCTGGGTTTGTGTTCTTGAATCTGGATTTGTGTTCTTGTTGTTCTTGTTCAAGACACACTTAGATCTCAATTCATACGATTTTTAGTTTTTAATTCTGTTTTTAATTTTTTTATTTAGTTAAAATTAATAAATTAATTTTTTTAATTTAGATGCTGACGTGGCATTTTTTATTATTAATTTAAGCCACGTGGATATTAAATAAGTATTATTTATTCCTGCCGTTTGCCACGTCAGCTTTCTCCGTCTCTGATGTAACGGCAGGGACTAAAACGAGAAGCGTTTTTTAGGATAGGGACTAAAAGCGGTAAAAATAAAATATAGGGACTAAAATGAGAATCGCCTGAAAATGTAAGGACTAAAAGTGACTTTTCGCCAAAAAAAAAAGAAGATGACAGTCAAAACGTATTGAAAGAATCTTTGAACCAACTGGACGGTCACAAAGTCTTTAAAATAAGCCTCGACGGAAATACCAGACGGATGTAGTATGCCCCATGTCGTGTCAACAGGCATATACTCCGTCTCCCCTAGGCGACACATCCACCCGTCGCCCTCAAGGAAGAAGTAACGGCTCTTCCAGTCTCTGTTCAAGTCAAGGGTTTCATATATGACCTTCAGCAACGGATTCCTGGGTACGAAACTATACATCCCCTTTGACTAGTCTATTTCGTCAGGACGGTAGCAGTGAAGGAATTCCCTCACCGTCAGCCTTATAGCACCGTCTGACATGGCGCCATACAGGACCTCCATAGCAATGAAAACCCTCCAGGCGTTGAGGGCTAATTGGTTGACGGACAAACCCAGATATTTGAGAAGTTCACGGTGGAGGGTGCTTAACGGAAACCTAAGACCTGCCTTTAACATTTGTTCATACACTCCGACACCGTCTACCCCCTGATAATAGCACTTCTCTGACTGATATGGTAGACGGATTGGAATGTAATCTGGAATCTGGTAATTGGCCCTAAATGTACCAAAGTGATTCTCCTTAATCTTGGACGTAAACTCGTTCACCGTCCATTCTGGTAGCATAATGAACTCTCTAAGTCCACCAGCACCTATGACGGGCCTATTTGATTGATCTTCATCGTCCTCAGGACCCTCTTCTTGGTCAGCCATCTTCGTATCCTCATTTGTTAAGGATGGGGAAGATGCGGACGGACTCCTCTCCTCGCTTTGACTCTCTTGGTCTTTATGACCGGATGGGTATACTTCCTCGTAATCCACCCCGTCGCGAACTACTGATTGGTTACTTGACGCACTAGACATTGCCTACATGTAACGACAAAACCTAAGACTCTGACGGGTCTGGAAAGGATGACGGGGGTAAAAAGTCTAATAAGAATAGGATGAAGGATATTCACAAAGGAGAAAAGGAGAAAGAGTACTTACCGAGATAAAGAGTGAACGGATGAGATAAGTTGACGGCTGTAAAGGAACTTGACGGAGTGATCTCTGACAGTGATGACGGACGTGCTCTGACAAGTGTTTTTCCTCAGAAAGTAGAGAAATGAGGGGAGAAGGAAGCAATATTTATAGGGGAAGTGCACGAAAGACGAAGCGACGCTTCGATCCGAGATAACGACCAATGGAAGAGCGACGCGTGTCATAGGTCATAAATGCCTTCTGGACAACCTGTCAGAATGTGGGCGCAGTTCACGGAGTCTAAAAATGAAACCGTCGACCTACAGGGTTTTGAATCGTCGTCCCAGCCTTGAACCGTCACCCCACGGGTCCTATTGCTGAAAGGGTGATGAACCCATGGGATGAGGGGGCAATTGAAGAGGAAAAATATAGGTTGACGGATCTCCATCTAATGGGCCTGACGGTTCCTCACCCGTGGGCCGATGAAGGACGGGTCCATTGCGCTCAAGACCTGTTGTATACGGATCCATCAGGAACGGGCTCAGCGTAGACGGGCCAATCGTCCACATGGCAGTCAGAGACCCTAGATGGGAAATACTTGCGGCACACACCATAGAAGCCTAACATAAATAGAATCCTAGCGTGAAGGGGATTCCAGAAGCTACGCGCATTTATGGAGATCTTCTCTATAAGGAAAAGACTTGTCCATCACGTTTTGGATTTGTTTAAGAGGATTCCTATAAGGAAAGGACTTCAATTCCAAGGGAAAGAAGTCAACCTTCGACTACTATAAAAACCCCAATACCCTCACAAATCAAGGTACGCATAATCTACCCTCTCTAGCACTCTGGAGTTGAAAGAGATTCTAACTTGACCTTCAGAGGGTATTTGACCGGCACCACACTGGTGCTCTCTGCAGGTTCTCTTTTTGCTGTGCAGATGACTTTTTGAGCGTGTGAGCAACGTGTGATTCATTGGTGATTTTTTCAGCATCATCAAACATAATTCCAGGATAGTTTAGAATCCAAGGGTCAGGACTGGGAGGAGCCAGATATTACTTTACGAAAGTGATAGGCTTGGTGGAGTTGTCCAAATCATAAATGGATCGAAACTTCCTTTTCCTTGTCCTAAAAAATTGGTCTTCTTTTTTCACGCTATTATTGTTGGGAAAGATTAATTATGCAATGATAGAAGATACATCAACTACATTTTTTTTGTTGCCTTATTCTGCTTTCCCTTCTTCTTCCACTCTATTTCTATTGGTGTTGTCTTGGTCATCGTGGTCACCAATAGATTCAAAGGCTAGTTGTATTGGCTGCTCAGCCATGTCCATCGTGACTGAGAAATTCATGGGCTTATTTTGGTTCTGGGTTCTTCTCCTTTTGGGACGCAAGATATGCCTATGTGTGTATATATAGCCGTGTTGGGAAACCACATTGGACATAGGAGGTTTTTTTTTTTTTTTTTTTTTTTTTTTTTTTGAATATGGTTAACCAACATGTTGACTAATCAATTACGATAAATTGGATTGGATTTTGCAGTTTTGAATTAGAATTCCTACTCCTTTGTGTGGGTTTGGATACAAATTAATTTGGTGTTTACGTTTTGCACTGTAGCGCGTTTTCAGTTTTTTTTTTTTCCCAGCCGCAATTGTTGACCAAGTCTTCCGTGAACAGTGCACTCGTGCATTGATCATGGATCCCA
Organism: Quercus aquifolioides; assembly: GCA_019022515.1. NCBI lineage: Eukaryota > Viridiplantae > Streptophyta > Magnoliopsida > Fagales > Fagaceae > Quercus > Quercus aquifolioides. The sequence goes on along the minus strand of CM032332.1, from coordinate 18,834,317 downwards.
CAAACTTCACTTTTTATCAATTCTTTCGTTAAAAAAGGTCTCATGGCACTATTCACACATTTAAAAATTATTTTGCTACAGTGTTTTTAGTTTTCAATTTTCAGTTTCAACAAAATAAGTTATATCCAAACGGACCCTTAATGTCCAAACATATCAATCCACGTGGACATTATTTATTAAACACAAACGAAAGACTTAAACCGAGTCAATCTCCTAACTTCCCAACGTTCCAAACCCCAATAAAAAAACATTCACAAAACCACCATTAACCCAACCGGATTCCATCACCATGGCTACTTACAGAAGATGATGATGGTGAATCTCAACAGCAAAAAATAGAGCTTGCAAAGACTTCATGATCAAGCCAAGACTCTGATTTTTTATTCTTTCTCACAAACCCATATGAGATTGTTCCTCACACAAAAACCAAATCCATTGTATAGATCGGAAGTGAGGGTTTTGTGGGTTCCTTTGTTTTCTATCCATTATTTTGATGTATAAAAGATCAAATTTAACTGATGGGGATGGGCTAGGATCTCGGTAAGTTTGGGTTTTTGTTTGTTTGTTTGTTTGTTTGCTTGAAGGGTATTTGGCCAAGAAGACAACCGTGGGTAGATGCGTTGTCCCCATGAATGGATTGGGGTCATCATCTTTAGCATTGGCGTTGGTCATAAAAAGTTGTAGGAACTGAGAATATTTTTATGCACCACCATGGGTGGTGGTCCTGTGATTATTTTTTGAGTGTGATAGATAGAATTTGAGACCTCTCTTCTACTATGCAATTTGAATAGGAAACATTAAATTGTTCTTATAATGCTAAACCTAACCATGGACAACATTGCGTGGAGCTCAAAAATTCTATGAGTAATCTCACACTATTTTTTTTCTGCAGTTTTATTTCAAATAATATGAGTTTTAACTTTTTTTTTTATAAATAAGCTAATTTTTAACTTTTTATCTCACATTATACAAATAAGTTAAAATAAGTCATCTCTCTTCCCTCATTGTAACAATCAAATATATACACTTTACATCCAAAAGGTTTTCACAAGTTCTTGTAATATGATATGATCATATGATATAATATAATAAATAAATAAATAAAAAAACCCACAGGCTGTGGAAAAACCTAGACCGAAAAGAATTTCTTGTTGTTGTTAACCACGTCATAAATATCTATAATATAATATCTACTATCACAGAATCACCTACTGAGTTGCAGAGCCCAAATTTGGGTTAACTTAAAAACAAGAAAAGGGTATGTATATTAAGTGTGATTTTAACAAAAAATTATTTTTGTCAATTTATTTTTACTATTAATCATGGGTCTCACTGTACTTTTTAGCACTATTCATAAATCTCATTGTACTATTTCAACTAAATTTTACCTTTATTTACAATACTTTTAATAAAAAACTTTCAATTTTAACAAAATAAGGCTTCATTTGATAAGGGTATTTAAATAACAAAAATTGTTGTTTAAATATCACAACACGTATTTTTACACACTTTTTCACTTATATATATTTCTATAAAACTTATAACGTTATTAAAAATCTTTTACCAAACAAAGCCTAAGCAAATCCCAAACAAACCTTAATATACTTTTCATGGGTCAAAATAATATTTATGAAAAAGAAAAAGAAGATTTTAATAATAAAAAAAAAATAATGCAACCGACCTAGTTTATCTTTTCTGTGTGTATATATATATATATATATATATATAGCGCGTTATTGTGTCCCTCAAGTCTTTATTTCTCAGCTGGCAAGAGATGGCGAAAACAGCATCAACATTCAAAAAGAGAAGAACCCAGAAGCAGAATCAGAATCAGAATCAGAACGGCATGGATTTTTCAGAGTCGGAGATGGACGTGGCTGAGCAGCTAATACAATTGAGCGGAGACTCAAGCGATGACCAAGACGCAGAGTCGGAGATGGACGTGGCTGTGCAGCTAATACAATTGAGCGGAGACTCAAGCGGTGACCAAGACGATACCAACAACAATAGCGTGGATGAAGAAAAAGAAGAAGAAGAAGAAGAAGGGAAAGCAGCAGAACAAGGCAACAAATGCGATACAGTTGATGTATCTTCTACCAATGGAGAATTAGTCTTTCTCAACGATAAAAGCGTGGCAGACGAAGAAGAAGAAGAAGAAGATCAGATTTTATGGCAAAGGAAAAGGAGGTTTCGATGTATATATGATTTGTACAACTCCACCAACCCTATCACTCTTGGCGATCGAAGAAGTTTACACCTTGTAAAGTAATAATATCCTTAATTTTTTTTTTCTTTATCTTTTTTTGACTCCTCCTAACTCCTAAGTGCTCACTCTTGGATTAATTGTAAATTAACCAGGATTTCTGTTATTTATGCATCGATGTAAAACGATATAGTTTTATATATACCTACTAGTCACTGTTTCTCTTTGTTTTTAATAGCTTTGAACTAGAAGTTGAATGCATTTAGTTTGTTTTGTTCTACTTTTCAAAAAGATTAAATTCCCACTAATTGTAATTGTATTCGACACAAATGAAAAGAGTTATTATTCTTGTTCCCCCTTCTTCCAGTGTAATGACAAACCCAGATTTAAATTAATATAAGTTCCAAGTTAATCTTCTTAACAACATTGGCCTACACAAAAACTGGAGGATACCATTCCTGAGCATTGATAAATTTTGCAATGTTTTATTCTAATCGCTTGGCTCCAATACGACCTAACAGTAATAATGTTGTTAAAAGGAAAAATGAAAGTCTTGAGTTAATTTTTAAAGGGTATTTTATATAAAAATATTGTTAATTTTGGAAGTGAGAGTATAAAAAATTTTAGAATAAAATGATGATTTATTAGTCTTTCAGTTTAACAACACAGCATGATGTGAAAATTCTGGTGGAAGTCTTTAAAGGATTCAAACATAATACACTCCTTTAGCTTGGTATCTCACTTCATTTGCAAGCCTACAAACCTTGGGGCCCTTGGTTTTAGGCACTTTTCTAATTTTAATATGGCTCTCCTCTCTAAACTCTAAAGTAGCCTAGTAGATTTTAAGTAAGCCTCATAGGCCTAGTATGCATGCCTTAATTGCTATATATAAGGTTGGTAGGAATTGGCTCGAGGTGATCCTTAAAAATGAGCCTCTTGGTCTTAAAAAAGTATATCTGAAATCTTCTAAGTATATTCTCTTGGCTGGAGCTTGCAAGCAAGTTAACAATGGTGAGAACATTCTCACGTGGGAAGATCCTTGAGTCCTAGACCTTCCCAACTTTAAACCGGTGCCTTTGTCACCTGAAAATCAATCCACTTGCCTAGTTGTATCACAGTTGCTAGCTCCGGATAAAATGAGGTGGGATGATCAAAAACTCAGTATGCTATTTACAGAGGTCACTGTCAAAGCAATCAAGAGAATTCTAGTCAAATCAGCCAACAAAGGGACAAATGGCTATGGGTTAATGGGAAGCACTCAGTGAAGTCAGCTTACAGGGTGAGTCTAGCTTTATCTGAACAAATAACACTGGATCAAGTGAAATCCAAAATCTAGAAATCAAAGATCCATAATAGGTATAAGGTGTCATTGGGGAGAATTGCTTCAGACATTTTGCCTATTAAGGACAAATTGATAAGATTCTTCCCATCCTTGGTTTCAAGCTGCCCACTTTGTGGTTCATCTCTTGAATCCTCCTTAAATATTTTTGTTTTCTACCAAGTGACTATATCTCTTTGGGCAGGAAATCCTTGTGGGTTTTGACCAGATGGAACGCACTTTACCAGCTCAGCCCAGTTCATAAGCTTTCTCTCATCCCCACTAGCAAATATTTGAGGTTCCATTGTCAAGGAAGAGCTCATTCTATTTGGGGCATTGGTTATGGAGCAGCTCTGGTTTGCCAGATCGAATCCAAGTTATTCATGATGGAAAAGAATTCTGCCCAATCAAGAATAAATTTCAAGAATATCTTTTTGCATTCTCCTTTGCGTCCTCAGTAAATCCCAAGAGAGTTGATGTTATTTGGGTTAGGCCAGATCATGGATCCATCAAGATAAACTGTGACACAGCTGTGGGGTTACACCATTCTTTCATTTTCTAAGTAGCGAGGGATTGGAGAAGGGATTTGGTTTTTGCTCTGACAAAACTAGTAGAAACCAACTTCTCTCTCTCCAAGCAGAGGCTGAGGCAATTAATTGGGAGGCTCAAGTGGTGGCTGGCCATGGTTGCAATGATTGTTATAGACAGGGGCGGAACTAGAAATTTTGGTTTGAGAGGGCCGAATTACATATTTATATATACATTCATTATGCAACTACATATTGATATTTTCACACACACACACGTGTGTGTATTCAAGAAAATTGCTTTTTAAATATTGTCACCATATCTTCAATGTAGTTTTTTTCATTTAACATTTTATAACTAAATCAAGTATTGACAAACAACTCGAAACTTAACAACAACATTGAAAGACTTAATCCAAATAAAACAAAATAACTCTAGGTAGAAGTTTCTTTTATTAAAAACTTACTATTTGAACTCAACAACTAAAACTTACCAATTAAGAGAAAAAAAAAAAACTAAAAAGTACTTTTTTTTTGCTTACAAGATGGATAGTTTGTTGTTATTAACCAATATTTTTTGGAACCCACAATTAGTTGTTCAATTACTTTTTGTAGGGGCCAACTTTTATTTTTTGGAGGGGTTAACTATTAATTTTAAGGTCTAATATTTTTAAAAAAAATTGCAAAATACATATACATTATGAAGTTTTTAAAAAATTTGGGGTGGGGGGCCATGGCCCCCCAGTGAGTGTAGCTCCGCCTCTGGTTATAGAAAGCGATGTCAAAGCTTGTATAGAAGCTCTTCCATCCCCTACTAAGGAAGTGCCTTGGAGAATTTCAATTGTATTTGCTGATACTCTCAATTGGGCTTCACATAGTCTGTTACATGATTTTCAAATGGATTCCCAGAAAAGGAAACAAAGCAGCCCACGTTTTAGCCTTCTGTTGTTTTAAGAATAATTTTTCTGTTTGTTTTGTTGTAGGCTCTGCTCCAAGCCCTTTTATGGATATTATCTTATTGGAGCAAACTTTTTTTTTTTTTTTCATAAGAAGACTAAAAATTATATTAAGAGGAGAATGAACTTATTACATCATAGGGGCCTGGACGATCAACAAATAGAGGGCCAAGATCATCTAAAAATAATTAGGCAAAAATGCAAAACTGACCCTTTAACTTTCACTCATTTTCATTTCAGTCCTCTAACTTTCAGTTTTGTCAATTCAGTCCTCTAACTTTCAATTTTTGTCAATGTAGGATTCCGTTAAACTCCATAACTGGGCTGCCGTTAACTTTCAGTTTTTTTTTTTTTTTTTTTTTTTTTTTTTTTTTTTTTAAATTTCGGAATTAAAAAAAAAATCTGTAAAAAAAAAAAAAAAAAACATTTAAGGTAAGGGGAACGACGTCGACGTTCCCCTTAAATTTTTTTTTTTTTTTTTTTTTTTTACAGATTTTTTTTTTCTTTTAATTTTAAAATTAAAAAAAAAAAAAAAAAAAAAACTGAAAGTTAACGGCAGCCTTAACTGGGGTTTAACGGAATCCTGCATTGACAAAAATTGAAAGTTAGAGGACTGAATTGACAAAACTGAAAGTTAGAGGACTGAAATGAAAAAGAGTGAAAGTTAGAGGGTCAGTTTTGCATTTTTGCCAAATAATTATATAATGTAAGAGACCCTCCAAGGAGAGGGGATCAAAAAAATCTGTAGAAAACACACTGTAGCAACAAGAGCTGAAATTGTATCCAAGTTCAAAAGAACTAAATTCAAGAATCATTCTCCTCGGACTTTGCTGAGGAAGGATTTTCTTACTTTAAACTTGTCTTTCTTTGCTGTCTTAATATCTTTGATCCATTGTGTGCGTTGCCTGGTTCATTGTGGCCTAGCTTTTAATCCTACTCTCTACAAATTAATTGTGTGGGGCTCTTTGGGCCTTAACTCATCCATCATTTGGGCTTAAGATTCAAAACCACGCCCTTAGAGCATTCGCATCAGGTCTTTTATAAATGTGTAAAATACACATTTTGACCACTTTTACACATTTTGCACCCAAAAACTCTTTACATCAGCTCTTTTAAAATCATTCAAATATGTGTAAAACTATAAACGAGCTACAGTACCCGTGTATATTTACACGGGTACTGTAGCTCATATATTTATTTTTTTAATAGTTTTTTTTCTCTCTCTCTCACTGCCACTCAGCTCCCTCTCTATCTATCTCAGACGCTGCCTCTCTTTCTCTCCACAACTTTCATCCTCAGTTCTCTCTACCTATCTCACATCTCTCACTCTCTCGTTCAAAACATGCCACCGGAGTTCACAACATGCCACCGGAGTTCACAGCGTGGTGAGATCGGCGCTGTGGGTCACAACGTGGCGGCGATGATCGATGATCGATGGCGGTGATGATCGATGGCGAGATCGGCGCTGTGGGTCACAACGTGGCGAGGTCGATCGCGGCAATGATCGATGAGCGTGGCGAGGTCGATGATCGATGAGCGTGGCGAGGTCGATGATCGATGAGCGTGGCGAGGTCGATGATCGATAAGCGTGGCGAGGTCGATCGCGGCGATGATCGGCGATGATCGATGAACGTGGCGAGGTCGATGATCGATGAACGTGGCGAGGTCGATGATCGATGAGCGTGGCGAGGTCAATGGCGGCGATGATCGATCAATGATTTTTTCTTTGATTTTAGGTGGAGATCGGGGTTGATTTGATGTTGCTTTTTCTTTGATTTTGGTTGATCTGTGTGGGTTAGTGGCTTTTGGTTTCTAATGATGGTGGTGATGGTGGCTGGGCGGTGATGATGGTGGCTGTTGATCTGATGTTGATTTTGGTTGATTTGTGTGGGTTTTGGTTGCTGATGATGGTGGTGATGGTGGCTGGGCGGTGATGATGGTGGCTGTGGGTCTGTGAGAGAGAGGGGCAGTGAGGGAGTAATAATAAAAAATTGTAAAATAGGGAATATTTTATTGAATAAATGTGGAAAATAGATAAACTGATGTGGGTGTATTGTAAAAGTGGTCGGGTAAAATAGAAAAAATAGGTTTTTTTATGTAAAATAGACATAGAATTTACAAGAGCTGATGCGAATGCTCTTACATAAAGTATCTTAATTAAAATACACACTATGTTCCTTAACGTGCCAACCAAACTAGCTTTAAGCTATTTCTTCCAATTTATTATGTGATGATTTTTAAAACTATTCATGCATATTATTTAAACAAGTGTAACTTAAACTACACATAGATGATCTCTTTAATCGCTAAATAATGAGTTGGAAGAAAAAAGTTTTAAATGTGTTTGGAGCCAAAACTTTTTTTTTTTTTTTAGAAACAAACACACATACAAAGGAGAGAGAAAAATGTTCTAATACAAATGCGCACTACAACTCCACTCAAAAGCCATGATAGAGCCAAAACTTTTTCAATGAACTAAATATTCCTCCAACTTATTAAGTGACAATTTATAAAATTATCCATGCGTATTATTTAAATAAGGTTCATAACTTATTACAATTAAAAAGATCACGTGGCTAATTTGGAGATAATTATTTTTTTTCTTTTTCTATTATTAATACTAGGTCAGGAAAGATCTTCTTCTCAAAAAAGAAAAAGAAAAAGAAAAGATCATTATAGCTTAATTAATACATTTTATGATATTTACAAGAGAGTTCAAAAATCCACACCATAACAATAGAATTACATTAAAAAAAAAAAAAAAAAACTATCCAATTAGAGAGAGAAGTCAGAGAACATTGGCCTTCAAAGTTCAAAACCCCGGCCGTCTAAACTCTTCAACCCCATAAACCCTTTTGTTTTTGGCAGAACAAAACCCGCGATTTTGTTTTTCTCTCAATTGAAGGCAGCCATGGCTGTGGACAGAGACAAGCTTGAAGATGAATCACCAATGCTCCGTTTCTACAGAATTGTTCTGGGCTGGGACTATTTCCGCCTCCTAAAGGAATCCTGCAAGAACAAAGACAAGGAAAAGGCAGCGGATGGAGCTATTGGGCTCAAGGAAGTTAAGGACACTTACAAGGACATGGACGATTATATCTCTACTTTTGAGCCACTTATTTTCGAGGAAATCAAAGCTCAGATTACTCAGAGGACAAATGAAGATGAGGGTATTTTTCTATCTTCTTGTTTCCATTGAATTTATCAATCAAATGGGTATGTGTTAAATTTTTTTCTTTCTTTTTTTGTTGGGTTGGTTTTGAATATGACCCAGAAAGCTCTTAACTTTTCCCTCAGTTTTCTCCACAGGATGGTCAATAAATTTGTTGCTTTTGCCTTTGTTTGATAAATTTTTGAAGTATGGAATCTGACACTGATAGCAATTCACACTCACAAATGCACACTCTTTAACTTTGTATTTTGGGCACTGCAGTGTCAGAATGGGAGAGGAGGCTGGTGGTGGAATGCAATGAGGTTGATGGGTTTCACTTACCGGCAGTTACTTATGCAGCTGACAATGCTAAAGAGTCCATATCACATAATGATCTTTTGCTTCTTTCAAAAGAAAAGGTAAAATGAAATCTGATCGTTTTTGCTTTCAACTTCTATATCTCCATGCATTTTAACATACAGTTCTTGAGCATTTTCTTTTTGTCTGGTGGTTTTGCTTTGTGCTTATCTCATTGTGTTAGCGCCTGTTTGCGCTTATTTTACAGCTTTTTGAAAATGGTGTTATTTGAAAAAGTTGTAAGTATTTTTTTTAATAAAAAAACTGTACTTGCTTTTCGATTTTCGATTTCTTTTTCTTTTCTTCTTTTTTTGGTGTGGGGGGGAGGGGGCACATTTGGGAAACAATGTATTTGGGTGTATATTATGCCATGTTTTGTTTCTTAGAAAATTTTTGAAAAAGGAAAAATTAACCTTGGGGCACTGCAAGGTTAATTTTCTGCAAAAAAATCAACTAGTTAGCTTTGGTTGATTCCAAGACAGTTAGCTATGGTTGATTGCAAGGTATAATTCAAGATAATCAGATAAACTGAAATGTTGGTTCGAATTTTGTGTTTTTCCTCTTCTCCTCTTGAACTCTGGTAACCAAAAGGTAGCTTTATATATGGTAACTGAAATTAATTTATAATGCTTGGGCTCTCATTGATTGGAGTGTTGCTTATTGCAGTTTCAAGATGGTACAAGACTCCCAACAACATATGCATTTGCATTGGTGGAGAACTGCCAGAATGATCGTTTTAGACTTAGAATGTATCTGGCTGGCGAAGTACAGCATTATAATACAGATGTAGTTAAATCTTGTCAAAGGCTGTTAAATATGCGGTCTTTGATTACTTCTCCTACTAGCGAAGTGGAGAAACTCTTTTACAGTCTAAAGGTAATCTTTTTTCCTCATTAAGTTAGAGAATATTTTAAGATCAGCTACTTATATGCAGTCCTTTATTCTGAAGAGATTCTTTTTTATTTATATATTATTGTTTTAAATTTTGAATCCAGAGTATGAAACTGTTTAATTCTAAGGAAATTTCTGTTTATTTTTCCTGTCTTTACACAATTGTTATCAAAAGTCCAGAAAAAAATGATAAAAGATAACAAGTAAAAAATTTGACAAAAGATTTTTTTTAATAGAAAAATATTAGCTCAAGTTGGTTACAAATTTTTATATGAAAATGATTGTGATTGTTCTCTCTTTGAAATTGTAATCTTCATCATCTTGTCCATTTGATTGACATGCCCTCACAAAGAGATGTTCAAGAGTTGTTGACAAGCATTTGAAATTAAATTTATTATTTTTTTATCACAGTGTTTTCGCTGAAAAGTGTCAAATTTGCAAGTGGATATGAAACCTTTATAATCATGGATGGTGTTTTGTGCCCTAACCTTAGAAGTAAAACCGTAAAGCAAAGAAGAGTGAGGAGGGAAAGTGCCATGGAATATATATACGGGTTAAAATTGATGCTGGACAAAAGCTTGAATGAACTCTGATACCAATTTTGATGTAGGATCTCTAGGGATTCAGCACTAAATTAGAATTTGTGATCAGATCTTGAAGTCCTGAATAGGGTTTCATGTTATGTAGGTTTAGGTAATTAAAAAGACTGGGTCTTTTTTTAATATGTTTGATGGCTGTTTGGTATTAAAGCAGTGAATTGAACGAGAAGAGGCAGATAAATACTAGGCAATCACATCTAGGTTTTGCTAAGCAATCACACTTTGGTAGGAGAAGGCAATCACACCCTCAAAGGCTTAAAAGAAGCGCCTGGAGTTTTATTAAAATCAGTCTCACTGTCTTTCCTTTATTGAATATACAAGACTCTTTTATAGGTTGTTGTCGATACTACTCCTAGGATTTCTAATAACAAAGAAAACCAATATAAAAGGAGAGGAATGCAAGGACTTTTAAAGGCTTGGATCAATCTGTGATGTATGTGAAACTCCAATTTTTATGTACTTTGTTCAGTTGGATGGGCTCATTTATGCGGACATTCAGCTTCTAATATTTTGGATTTCACTATTCTCGTACCTTCTCTTGAACCTTATTGTGGCTACAGTAAATATCCCATATGCTGTCTGGTGCATTTTTTTATAAGTAATTTTTATTCTTATATATATATATATATATATAACTAATTAAGAACTTCTAAACCAAATAGAAAAAGGGCTCAAAAAATAAAATAAGACTCATCGGCCTTTAGTACGGCCTTATTCCCTGAAACTTATTAAACTGAACCAGCACCTAAAGTAACTTTATACCAAGACTAAATAATAAACAAAGTAGCCTATGAAAGGTGCCAAGAAGGCCCCACATCGAAACTTGACCACAATTCTTGAATATTTTGGTATTTAATCTTGTTTTTCCTCAAACTCTTTCTTGCCAACTTTTTCACGAAGATTTGATAGCAATTTGTGATATTATAAGCCTTTTGAGAAGGACTAGGAAGGACAAATATGTTGCGGTCCTCATTTTGAAGATTTTGTGATTTACTTAGGTGTAAGTATTTTGAATTGGTATACTCAGCGCAGAATTAAGTAGGTATGAAAGATAAGGTGCACTGGAGACTTAATAAGTGTTTCAATGTTAGATATTTTATGTGGTGTTGCCTACTCTGATTTTCCTTTGAAGGCAGTCTGGAAAGTAAGAATTCCTATGAAGGTAGCTTTCTTTGTATGCATCACGGCCTGGGGAAAATTCTAACTAGGGATAATCTTATCAAAACTGGTATGGTGATGGGAAACAGGTGTATTTTGTGTAAAAGAAGTGGTGAAAATGTGGACCATTTGCTATTGCATTGTGCAGTAGCTATTTGTAGCTTTTGTAGTGAAGTGAGTGATGCTGAAGAAGATGAAAAGATTGTTTTATTGTTGACGAAGAAGCTCCAAGACTTCAGGAATAAAGCTTGGAATGTTGCCCCTTCTGGTTTTAATATGGCATGTAAGGAGGGAAAGGGATAGGAGGACGTTTGTTGAACCGGAACTTTCTATAGAGATATTCAAAACTCAGTTCCTGGGGTCTCCTTTTTACTTGTTGTTCTTGAACGAGAACTTCCAACATATAAGATTTTATGAATTAATTGTCTTTGTAATTTAACTTTGCAAACCATTCCTCAACCAAAAAATAAAATCTACAGATTTAATAGTGAATGGGAATTGTAGTAATTAAACCCAAACATAATTGTTGCTTTGTTAATTTTATATGGAATTTGATTGATAAGGATGATCATTAGTGGTGTTTTGCTTTACTGATTTTTAGTTTAGACTAATATAATGCTTGTAGTGATCTTTCTATTTGTTGTTGATACAGCTCAGCTTCTTGCTTACAGTACCCTAATAATTTAAGCAGTTTTTTTTTATCTTGTCCATCAGGCTGGCAAGATCTTTTTTCTCCTTGTACATAGCCAATCAAAATATTCATTGAACCATACTTTATCCTATATGAAGTTTGTTATCATCCTTGCTGGTGAACTGGTCATTTATCAAGTAATGAATGGAATACATCTTGCAGATCTGCAGTTTATCAACTATTGCCCGTGAATATTTGGCTATGTGGTCAATTGGCTCTCTCCCTTTTAAGGATCTAATATTATCAGCTACTGAAAAAGGTCTTGGTTCTGACAACCAGGGTTGGAAAATTTCTAAGTTCCTAGAGGAATATATAAAAGACAATCATAATGAAACCCAACAAGAAGCCATACAGGTAATACACTACTCAAATGATTAAATATGATTATCAATTGCTTGCATTTTTAATATGATTGCTACTACCCTAACATGGTGTTGCTTACATGTTGCAACAACCCATGACAGTTTTTCAACTCTCTTTCTGTCCCCATCTTTTTTTCATTATCTTTTTATTTAATATTTAAGGATTATGCTAATCTGTTGCTTTGAGTGTTATTGTCTGTTGCAGGCTGGTCTAGCACGTAAAGCTTTTGTTCTGATTCAGGTTTGTATTATGTTTTCTTGAGTTTCTTCTAGATTTATTTACAACATGCTTTTCCGTTTTTTATCTTCTACTCGGTTTTTCGTGATCAAGTGGTACATGAGTGGGGTTTAGAACGTTGTGAGACAGTTTGGTTCCTATCTACTGTTGGTGTTACAGGGAGAACTGTGAGGAGCCACACAGACAACCACACTGATAGCCATAGTCATTAATCCAAACTTCTAATTATAGATTGGTGATGTCAGATTGCTACTAGCACTTTCTAGTTAGTGCATGTTACCAAAGCTATCAATGTAGCCATGGGAACAGGATTTAGAATCTGTTTTCTTTGTTTTTTTATGCTACAGTATTTGAGGTTTTTTAATGTGTTAAACCCACTTCAGACATTGATTGAGAAGATTCCTGCATGGTTTTGGAGGTCACTGGTCACCTCACAAAGCACCAAGGGTTATGTTGGTTTCAAGTTTATAAGTTGGTTTATGAGTCATGGATCTGTTTACGTGTAGCGGTTGATTGTAATATTATTGGAAAACCTGTGAAGATTTTTATTTTTGATATTTTTATGGATATTTTTGTGATTTATCTGAGTTGAATTAACTCTAGTTCCTAGAGTTTTAACCAAGTATATGATGTGCAATTAGGAATTCCATTTGATTGACTGTTTTAATCCTATTAGAAGCAGGGAAAGTTTTGAGTCTATGAAGATGACTTGTTGTACCCAAGCATAGTTTGATTTATGGAAGTGATTTGATTTTGTTGAAGAAATGGATGCTTGCTTCTATCTCTCCCCTCTCTCCCCTCTCTTCCCTTATCTTTGTTTTCATCATTTTCTTCCTCACCAGCCCCTTACAGCTTTATATTGTATCAGATTTTCACTTATGTCCAGCCATCCCACTATCTTTGTAATTTGTTCACTGAAACCCCTAAGCGGGAAATTCTTATGGCTGTCCCATGTCACCTCTCTCTGTGCATATTCCATTATCAATGACTTTTAGAAAAAAAATCGCCTATTTTTTTTTTTTGGTGTGTAAAACTGCCTAATCTTTTAGTTATTCAAACCATAATGGACGCACTAAAGAAATATTCTGTAGTTATAATTGTAAATTGAATTAAAAAATTGTTTTCCAAAAGCACCAGGAAGTGTTCAGAGTGGCTACTTAAATTAGTTATGAATTAGCATTTAATGTCTCAAGATCAATTTTCAATTTAATATCCTTAAAATAAATGCAAAAGGTGGCCACTCGGTTACATACATAAGTAGGAAAGATTGTTTTTCTAGTCTTTTCTGTCTATCTCCTTGTAAGATCAAGGTCGAAGGTGAGGTCATGGATTTAAGACCCAACAGATACTCGAGTAATTTCCCAATAAAAAAAATTGAACGAGCTTGTATGAACATTGAGAATACAAATTATTAACAAAGAGCATCCTGTCATTCTTTACTCAGAAAATAGTGTTTTGTTTTATGTAACAAGAACTATTTTTTATTTTGCACATTCTAGTTTGGTTAAATTATGTATTTAGGTACTGTAAAACGTGGATACTGACCATATGCTTCCTTTTAGGGGCCCCCAGGAACAGGAAAAACAAAGACTATCCTTGGACTTCTAAGTGCCATTTTGCATGCGACTCCAGCAAGAGTGCTCTCCAAGTAAAAATATCCCCCCCCCTCTCTTTCCCTCCATTAGTATTTGGCATAAGTATTATATCATTCCTAGGTTATGGTGTCTGTTGTAATTATGAGGAGTGCAGAATGGGATATATCATACAGTTCATTCTATGGCTCATTTATTCATATATGTTTCCTGCTTTCTTTTTCATGTAGGGGCGAATTCCTTGAAATGAAGCGTGGGCCACAATTACCTATTCAGGAGAAGTATGTGTTGTTACTAACCCTTTTCTTCTTTTTGAAGACATTCATATTTTTTTCATATTTGACTTGAATATTATATATGTCTATCTATCTATATGTTTTCACATGTTGACTATTCCAATTATTGCTTTATATTATTTGGAGAAGTATGATCATTCTCATTTGGGATTGTTCTTTTTTTTTAATAAGTAAAATTTCATAATTAACTAAAAAGAGTGCCAACCATGTACACAACAACAGGCAACAAAAATTAAACATGGAAAGTATAACAATCAAGCAAATCAGGCAAAGAAGCAAAAGAAAAATAAACTTGAAGCATTTACCCACTCAAACAAATTCCTGAGAAATAAAAGCTTTATGTCATGAACCGATCTTTCACACCCCTCAAAAGTCCAAGCATTCCTCTCCTACCAAATACCCACATGAGGCAATGAGGAATCATGCTCCATATCACATATCACAGCATTACTGCACCAACTAAACTTGCCCAACTAACTAGCTAAGAGCTCTGCAACACCTCGGCATAACCCAATCAACACCAAACAGTAAAAAATCCATATTCCACAACTCTCTAGCAAGAGTGCAAAGTAAATGATCAGGAATTTTTCCATCCTGCTGACGCATCAATCCATCACAACTAATTGTCACCTTCACAGGTTATTAGTAGTTAAGATTTCCCCCAACGCTATGGAAAAAATGGCCTTTATTGGCACCTTAGGTTTCCATAGGCTCGTCCAAGGAAAAGACGATTAAGCAAAAATGACTTAAGTGATACTTAGAACCTTTCTAAACTCCAAAATTTTCTTAAGCAAATCTTGGATAATATTTTGGAACCAAAAAAGGTTACAAAATGACTTAAAAAACCCTGCCAAATAAACAATTGAAGATACCATCATTTTGTGAGTTTTTTGCACTAAAATACTGTTTAGTGTTTACGTGACAGGTTTTTTACTGTCCAGATAAGTTTCAAGTGCAGTTTTAAAATAAACATATGATTCAAAAAGTTTAGAGGCTGTATGGTTGGCTGTTTTAAAAGAAAAAGGTGGTGTCCACATTAAAAAATTCTTGTTTAGCCAACTAATTTCAAAAACAATTAAAGATTTTGTTCTCAAAACCATTGTGCAAACACCAAAATTTGAAACTTCTTTTAGGCATCTGCTAGCCTGTAGTGCTGAACCACTCAAAAGTGTTGAAATGGGTTCGACCAAGTGCATATATTAATGATTTTCCAACTGATTACAAAAATAGCTCCAGCTTTAACAATGAGGATTTGGTTACATATAAAAGCTAATAAGTTAATCAGCCTCCCCATGATCTCATTTCAAACCCTATGACTCATCCAACACCATCAAACATTTTGCCAGCATGTAAAGAAAATAATGTTGATGCCTGGATCACTTGAGAAGTGTGGCAGCAACTAAGCCCTTATCTATTTAAGTACTACACAAACCTACTTATAAAAATAAAAAATAAAAAAAAGTACTACCCAAAGCTATTTTTGACGAGCTTGAGTCCCTCCCACCCTGGGAAAAGTGGTGCAAATTATAAGATGCACCAGGATTAGTGCTCAAAATTAGTGCTATTATTTATTTATTAGTTTATTTATCCTAACTGAAGATTATGTGGGATTATGTTTTTTTTTAGAATTATTTTCCTTATTGATGTAGTCCTTAAAAACCTACTTAAGAAAGGCTCTAATAAACAAAAAAAGAGAAGAAAAAAAGAGATTATTGTGAATGAAGTTTTATATTGTAATTTTTGTGATTCTAAGTGTTGATCTCTAGTAACTTTGGTGTTGATTCCAAGTAAAACCTAAGTGCTGATTTTTGGGGCATATCATTTCCTTTACATTTAATGTTTTCTTAAATTCCTATATTATCTTACCTTCTTATTCCTTTTTGATCTCTCCTGCATCATTTTGCAGATACAATCACTGGGTGAGTGCATCTCCATGGTTAATTGGTGGTAATCCTAGGGATAGCATAATGCCCATTGATGGTGATGATGGTTTTTTCCCTACCTCAGGAAATGATTTGGTAAGTTTTGATCCATAACTAGTACCATTGTGAATTTGTGATCTTGAAGAATAATGTTTGCTAACTTTGAATATATTGCAGAAACCAGAAGTAGTCAATTCTTGTCGTAAATATCGTGTTCGTGTCTTAGTATGTGCCCCATCAAACTCCGCACTAGATGAGATTGTCTTGCGTGTTTTAAACACCGGTACAAGTTTTTTCTTTATAATTTTCAAAATGAAATTCAGTGTGATTTCATTCCAGTAGAATACCAAAATTATTATTGCCAGATTCATGTTTTATATTGACACCTATTCCATGAAATCTTTTAATCCATGATATGCATCAGTACATGTACTGGTTTTTGTATGACATGGGAATTGAGTATTAGAACTAGGAATTTTTAATATGTGCTATGAATTGGGTTGCCCATTCTTTCTTTTATTTTTTATTTTTATATTGGTAAGATATGCATACGCCCAGTGGGTACTTACCTTCCAGTCTTCCACCTATTCTTATTGGAGAAGGAAGTGTCATTTGAGCTATACAATGTCGTAGAAAAGGCTTTATGTGGTCTACTGTATCATGTTATTCACTGAGTAATCTATCAAATTAAGGGCAGTCATTAATAGGGGAGTTCATTAAACCCACCAACCTAATGAAACCAACCCAATCCAACCCAATGCCTTGGGTTGGATTGCAATTTTATTTTGAGCCTTAGGTCGGGTCGGGTTGATAGTTAACCCATCTAACCTGACCCAAACCACCATGTTTATAAGTTTATTTATTACGCTTAAATTTTCTAGATTGATTGATTATGGTATTTTGAGAATTAGTTTTGATGAATTTGAAAATTTTGAATATAATTTAAGCATATTATATGAATTATAATAATTTTTATTGGAATTTTTTTTTAATTTTTTAATTTTTATATAATTGATAAAATCCCAATTTTATAGAAGGCATAAATACATGATGTATGCACAACCCACCAACCCTACCTATGTGGGCTGGGTAGGGTTAGTTTCTGCACATGATGGATTAGGAATTTCTCAACCCCACAAGGTCGGGTTTGGTTGAAAAAAACTCTCCAACCTGAACCAACCCCGACCCATGCACTCTCCTAGTTAGAGCACATTCTTTGGCAGAGCCCATTTTTTCATATTTTTTTTATTTGTGTCCCATAGTTACAGAGTTTGCTTAAGTACTTGAAGGTAGTTTATGAGCTCTTATTGTTTTATATGTACTTTTCTTTAGTGGACATTTAGTGCCACATGGCCATTCCTTGATGTAATATTTTCTTCAAATGTATTCGAGTTATTTTCAGGTGTTCGTGATGAAAATGACCATGCATATAATCCTAAAATTGTGCGTATTGGTCTTAAGGAGCATCATTCTGTTCGGGCAGTCTCCATGGATTACCTTGTATGTATTCAGCAATCATAAAACAATATTGAACTTCACTTTATTAATTTTGTCTTCTTCTTTTTGTCCAAACTGTTAATTCTATTAATTTTAAAAAAGTCTCTGTTTATGGTAAACTGCTGACCAGAAGAACACAAATTTTTTGAAATCTACAAAGGCAGATCTAAAATGTCTAAACCATGTAATACAGACAAGAAGAGGCATACAATGAAGCAAATTTTTTTGATAAGTAATAAACACAATGAAGCAAATTTGATCACTAATGAACTTAGCTTTGATTTGGCAAACAAGACCTTACGAATGGGTTGCTCCTCCACTTTCCCTTTTTTTTGCTGGAGAATTTGCCTAAAGTTTGTCGATTTCAGGACTCAAACTTCAAATTTGGTATCAGGGCAGTGACATTTCCAAACACATTGAAATACTTCTATATTCTAATTATCAGGTACTGGCAATTTCTTGAATGGAAAAAAGGAGATCCATAACCTTTGAAGGATCAATCAAATTCCTGTTGAGTAACTTCCTTCGAATCTCATCGAGATTCCCTTAGAGTGCAAATTAATTCTTTTAAATATACCTTCAATGGTGCTGATATACTATCTATATAAACCTTATGCCTACAGAATTGGAGGAGCAAAAAAGAACTGCCTTTATTTAAAAAAGGAGGATGGTTGGCCAAAGAACCCTAGCTCAAATGGCACTTCCTTGGTCCATAAGAACAGGGTAGAGGGTGAGTTGATAGGCACATAGTTCACTCAATGCTTGTGTTAGTACTTTTTTCTTTTTCTTTTTTTTTTTGGGGGGGGAGGGGGGGGGTGAGAGAGGAGGGTTTTGATTTCATAGAAGATAAAGAGTTGCTTAGTCTGCATTTGTTTTGGTGTAAAATGTTCCATTTGTTATTTGGTGTTTGGTAGTTTTCCTGAAAATGCACTAGAAAACATTTTTGGGTGTTTCGCTCTTGCTAAAATAAAAAGTATTCCTATATTTTTATATAGATATTAAATAAAGACTCTAATTCACCACTTTCAAATATTTCTTATCAAAAAAAAAAAAAAAATCACTTTTAAGTTTTCAGATAATAATAGAACAATTAATATCAACCTGAAAGACACAATCAAATTATAATTATGAAAAATTATACCATAAGCACAATCAACATAACAGTGAAAAGCACCCCCCAAAAAAAAAAAAAAAAAAACACTAACAGTTCCTTAAAAATATCTAACAAAAAGGCAAGGCTGAGCTTTTAAGTCAATAAGAACCAAAGGTGTAACCCAATACATCAACTGCCCAAATAGAAAATTATTAGGTTCAGCCAATGGTGACTGATTTTACAGTATTAAAAAAAATAAAATAAAAGACGATGGTTGCTTATTTTGTATATGATGGATCATCTTCCAATACATATAGTGGTAAGGCGAGTCAAAATTTTGACATGAACAATTTCCTTTGCAGGTGAAACAAAAGCAGGAAAGCATGAGTGCCGATAAAGATAAACATGGAGCTCCGCAAAGGGATAAGGATAGTATACGCGCTGCAATTTTGGATGAGGCTGTAATTGTATGTAACTTTTTCCTTGTGTTAAGTGAAATTATGTAGTTTCCTTTCTGATTTCTGTATAACTGGCAGGTCTTCTGCACCCTTAGCTTCAGTGGTTCAACTCTTTTCAGTAAATGGAATCGTGGCTTTGATGTTGTTATAATAGATGAAGCAGCACAAGCTGTAAGTTCGCATTATTTTATGTGTATTGCTTTTCCTCATGTCTTTTGATGATTCTAGCTATATTATGGCTGGAGGTGGTGAAGCTTAACATACAACTGCTTTTCGTTTTACATTAAATAATGGGAAAATTACAGTAAACCCACTTGTGGTTTGATCCGTTTTCACTTTGTCTACCCGTGGTTTAAAATTTAACAATTTGCCCACCTGTGTTTAGTTCCGTTTGGTCTCTATTACCCACCTCTGTTAAAAACATGAGTAAATAAGTCTTTTTGCTTATATTTTATATCTCTCTCTTCCAAAAACATAAATATAACAAAAATATACAAAGAAACATGATCAAATAGAGAATTTTGTAAAGAAACTATATAGATAGAGCTAGGTATCAATTTTCATATGTTTCATCCTCTCTCTCAAACTCCCATTGTCTCTCTCTCTCTCTCTCTCAAACTCAGATCTCTAATTTTATTCTCTCATCTCTTCTCTCTGTGGTGTTGAGGAGACTAATCTGGCACCACAGCAAAAACCTAGCTATCCCAGCCTTGAGGAGGCTGATCAGATGAAAACCTAGCAACACCTAGAGTTGAGGAGGCCGATTGGACTATGCCATTTCGTGGTTTTCATTTTTTTTTTTTTTTTTTTTTTTTTTTTTGTGTTTTGTTTTGTTTTGCTTTTGGGTTGTGGGTTTGATCTGATTTGGTTTGCTAGTGGTGGTTGATCTGATTTTTGTGGTGTTGTGGCTTATGGCTTGCGGTGGTTGTGGATTGTGGGGCATTCGGTGGTGGTGGAGAGTTTTGATGTTGGAAACTTTTTTGTTATTCCGGGTACTCTTGCTGAAGCATGGGAAGCGGACACTGTAATGGCCTTACACAAAGATAATCTGCGTGTCAAGATGGGTTATGAGCTTGAAGATGCTGTTATAGCCATTGGGGGAAGCCAATTTATGTATAGGGGTTTGTGGTTGGAGCATGCCATCATTTTACAGGCTTTATTACCAGTTCTTTCAGACTTCCCTTTAGATAATAATTCCAATTCTAATCTCAAAATTGTGTTTCTAAGTGGGGATTCAACAAGTAACTACAGTCTGGTATTTTTGGATAGATTTAGTCATCATCTTATTGGCTATCTTGTTGTCCTTAGGAAATTGCTGTTAACTTGACATATCCAAGTGGCATTGTAAAGCACAAAGCTCTTGATGAGGATGCAGACAATGTTTTAAGCATGGCTGATCTTGTGATATATGGATCCTTCCTTGAACAGCAATCTTTTCCTGACATTTTAATGAAAGCCATGTGCTAAATTCAACTTTCAAACAGTAAGTTCAACTTCCCACCCCAAGATGAACTACCTCATGCAAACATGGTGTGTACGTAAGATCGCCTAAAGAATTACAAAAGAATAGGATTTACAATAAAAAAAAGAGAGAATCAAAGTCCAAGATAGAGTGGTAATTGCTAGGACCCAAAATATAGGGCCATTCAAGCAAAGCAATGTCCTAATGAAAGTGACGCAAGACAACCAAAGATATTGTGACTGGAAAAATAAATAACGGGAAAACAAGGATAAAATCCTAGGAGTCAGCATCAAGCGAGATTGGAGTTGGCACAGTGTAAAAGCAAAACACATTTTTTTCTTAATCTCAAAACTGTCTTACAAAATAGAAAATTTTGCTCAAATAATAAACAACAAAATGCATAAAGAAACCTTATTATTAAATGGCCGGGCTTGGTAGGTCTTTAGGCCCAATTTTTAGTAGGCTCCATCCATAAGGCTACAAGTTGAAGACCTTCCAAGGAAATTATACGTCATCAAAGCCTCGCAATAAACGAACATCAAACCTACCATTGCCCTTCAACCTCCACCTCAATTAAGTAAGACCCTCTCTACTTGGGATGTTGGAGTACATGACAACTATCAAAGAATCCACTGCCTCCACTAGGACCACTTCATTCAAATTCACTTTTTCACCAATTATAACATTAAAACAAGTCAATATCATTTTAATATGAAAAAGTACTCCACATTAGCATCAAAAAACAAAACAAAATCTTTTTTTTTTTTTTTTTATAGGTAATAAGACTTTTATTGGAAAATTGAACATCATGTTCACAATGGTGAACACTTTGAACAAGAAACAAATACAATATAATCAAGAACTAAAGAAAATAGAGACTAAAAAATTAGATAAAGAAATACAATTCGTACACCCCCCAAATACAAGCCCAAAGAAACAGAGTACCAAAGAGTAGAGATTTTAGATGATCTAACATTCTCTCCTTGTCTTTAAAAGTGTGAGTATTGCGTTCTTGCCAAACTAACCACATTAAACATGCCGGGACCATATTCCAAATGGTTGAACGATGCTTTCCAAACCAGTTTCTCCATATAAAGAAAAAAGAGCTGACTGACCTTGGCATTACCTATTGGATCTCAAACATTGCAAAAGCTTCACACCATAAGGCGTGAGAAAACTTATAGTGAAGAAGAAGGTGATCTATTGATTCCCCATCATAGCAGCATAAACAGCACTTGTAACCAGAAACCGACCTCTCTTGACAAGATTGTCAATGGTGAGTATCCCATCATTAGCTGCTGTTCATAAGAAGAAAGACACCCGTTTAGGCACCTTTGCACACCAAATGCACTCCCAAGGAAATTCATCGTTGTTAGGACCAGATAACAGCTTATAAAAAGAGCGCACATCAAATACCCTAGACGTAGCCTATCTCCAAACTAGGTGATCATCCCCCTCACCCCTTGGCATAGAGGAATAAATAAGCTCAAAAAAGGAATAAATAGTGTCTGCCTCCCAATCCTAAGGACCATGACGGAAAAGTAAATTCCAGCTCCTTCTACCTCCTTCAGAAGTAGATATTACCAAATCAGAGACCCATGCTTCTTTAGATAGAGAGCAAGCAAAGAGAAGATGGGCAACCATTATATTATTTTTGCTAATTTGATAGGTTTTTTTTTTTTTTTTTTTTTGGTGGGGGGGATTTGAACCCTAGAGGCCTCCACAGGAAGTGCCAACTAGTTGAGCTACAAGGCTCTTGGCAAGTAATCATCATATTATTATCTGCTCCATCCCCATCTTTAAAGGCAGGTATGAATCATCCTTCCTCAGTTCTTGACATTTTACTCAAAACCTCTGTAACCGTAATATAAGATGGTGAGAAAGGATCATCTTGCCTTAGCCCCCCTGAACTGTTGAAAATGCCTAATAGGGAACCATTCACCAACAGCAAGATGCATATTGTAGATATGGAAGAGTGAATATAACGTCACAACCTATCCCTAAATCCCATTTTCCCCACACAGATAGATTAAAGTATCATAGTTGACATGGTCTTATGCTCTTTCAATATGCAGCTTACAAACGACTCCTATTTCCCTTTATCCTGATTAAATCAAGATCATGTCCAATGTTCACCATTATTTGGGATGGGTTCTTTGCTGTAGATTGCAAACAATAAGGTAAGCTAGGTGGTAAATTGATATAGCTATAAAGAGGAATTTCTAGCTGCAACATTTGAATGGTGATAATACATCTATCAAAAGCCAAAGCAGGCTGATAAGGGGGAGTTTTACAGGTCAACTTCCAGGATGGGTGGGTTTTGTTGCCCCACGCACCCTAGGGGAGTGGGGGTCTCTAGCCCACCCACCTTGCATAGCCTCTGATCACTGGTTGACAGAAATAAATATATTCGTAGGCCTAAGTCGAATGAGGAAATGACTTTGAACATAAAAGGTTTTGTAATAGAAAAGTCAAAACTTGCCTCTTTCTCTCCATATTTTCAATAAGACCTCCAAAGACTTGACAGTGTCACTAAGCTGCACACTGGAAACATAGAGATAACAACTCCTTCCTAGGTTTTTTAAAAATAAAAAAAATGTGAGAGATGCTCCTCATATCATTTGTATTTCTAGAGAGAAGTGTTACCTACTTACCTCAAGAAGTTGATTAGCCATGTATGTGCTGAACTTTGGCATAGCTTAATATATGTCTTCGTACAACAACAACTAGGCCGTAATTCCAAGGTTCAATGATTGATGTCTCAAAAATTCCTCTCAAGGTTCAATGATTGATGTCTCAGAAAGTGGCTGAGGCATAATTTAGTTTGGAAGGCATAGAAGCAATTTTGTTGAAAGGAATTTTTGATACATATAGCACACATCTAATTTGTATCAGTGGAAGGCGTAGAAGCAGTTTTCCCTTATGTAGACAATATGGTGAGAGGAATTCTTGCATCTTTAATGGAATTTGGTTGTCTACTCCAGAGCTGAAATCTTTATTTTTGCAGCCAAGTATTAGTGGTCTACTTGTTTTGGCAATGTTCATAATTTCATTTCCCTCCTTTAGAGACTTTATTAATGAGTTCGTACCCAATGCCCAAAGCTCCTACTTCCGTGGGGTCTAGGAGAGGTGATTGGAAGGCAATCTTACCCCCAATTTGTTTTTTTGGAGGGGCTGATTTCCAGACTCAAACTTTAGAAGAACTCTGTGTATAGTGATGGTGCATATAGATTTCCTCATGAAATTGTTATTGCTAACTGCACTATAATTAACATTGAAAAATTTATCAGTATCTCCTTCACGTCTACAGGTGGAACCAGCAACACTTATTCCTTTGGCAAATGGATGCAAACAAGTATTTCTGGTATATATCTGGTGCTTTTTCTAATGCGATGGAAGTCCCACATCATATGTTTATATCATGGTTCCTTTTATCGTAATGGCCTATGTGCAAACTGTTGACCAATTTGCGTAGGGGCTGGCACTTGGGAAATGTTTATGTTTTAGCTCATGTTTAGTTCTGTTTTTAGGTTGGTGATCCAGTTCAACTGCCAGCAACTGTAATTTCTCCTATTGCAGAGAAATTTGGGTATGACATTTTAGTTTATGAATGTTGTGTCGTTTAATTGATTTGTACCTAAAATTTCTGTGCATATAATTTTGCTCTCTCTCTCTCTCTCTCTCAAAATTGAAGATATGGGACAAGTTTGTTCAAGAGATTGCAAAGGGCTGGTTATCCTGTGACAATGCTGAAGACTCAATACCGAATGCATCCAGAGGTTAGATCAGATTTATCTAATGGGTTTTTTTATTAGAGAAATTGTTAATTGATGATACTTGGGAGCACATCACGATATACACAAACTAACATGGTGAATCCTAATAAATTTGGATATGGTATGGCATGTTTTTGGGAGTAAAACAGAATAAATGAAATCATGTAACTGAGAAAGTAAGTTTCAGAAGTTTTTATTATTATTATTATTATTAAAAATAATAGTTCTCAAAACCATTCTTCTCAACCAGATTAGAAGCTTTCCTTCAAGGGAGTTTTATGCTGAGTCATTGGAGGATGGGCCTAATATAGAAGTGCATACCAGTCGTGACTGGCATTCATACCGTTGCTTTGGACCATTTTGCTTCTTTGATTTACATGAAGGGAAAGAGTCCAAGCTTGCAGGAAGTGAATCTTGGGTAAATGTTGATGAGGTTGAATTTGTTCTCCTCTTGTACTGTAAGTTGGTGAGTAAGTACCCAGAGCTCAAGTCAAGTTCTCAGTTCGCAATTATATCCCCCTATAGCCAACAAGTAAAACTGCTTAAAGACCACTTTAAGACTACTTTTGGAGTGGATTCAGATACAGTAGTGGATATTACTACTGTTGATGGTTGCCAGGTAAAGTACGCTATATTCCCTCGTATAATTTTACTTTCATTAGAATTGCTTTTTGATAGTATCTTGAACTTAGTGTTTTAGGACATATGAAGAGTTGGCTTTGTTTTTGCTTTTTTTGTTATTTTCTTTATTTTTATTTTTGATGACATGGAACCTCACCAAGGCAGGGCCCTTTAGACCCACCCCTGGTGAGTAAACCACGATTACATATGAAGAGTTGGCTTTTTGGTAGTTTCCAAGAGTGAATTGTCAGTTGGAATGTATAATGCATAGAATTGCGCAAGCTTGATTTCCCATGCAATGGTTATATCAAATGGATTATATTATCAAAGGAAGAGATTGAGTGAGAGAGAGAAATGATACATAAAAATATTTTACCCATTTTCATTCTTTTTCTATAATGTTGTTACATTTCTTTATTTGGGATAATAGGATGAGTTGGTCTAAACCATACTCAAACCAGTTATTGTCCCATTTGATAACTTGGTTACAAGTCAACAGGTTTGACTAGCATTTGATTTGATTGACCCAGAGCAGGTAGAGTAATATGAACATTTTTATCTTTTAAAAGAAATAAAGGTAGCTTACTTGAAAGTTGGTTTCAGCCCTAGGATTTAAAGTTTCAATTAAACCCATTGCAGTTCCTCATATTTTAGATGACTAAGATCATTAGGTTCTTGGTGGGCTCAAATGGCACTTCATCCTGACATGAGAATGAGTAGAGGGAGGGTATGTGGTTTCAAAATCCATTGGTTGTATGTAACTTACCAGTTAAAAAAATTGAGTTCTTTGTGGACTTTTTTCCCCTTGTTTGGCTCTAGTTCTGGAAATTAAGATGTTGAAGGATAAAGGCAAACCTTTTCATCTTCTTTACAGGGACGTGAAAAGGATGTTGCCATATTTTCATGTGTTAGGGCAAGCAAAGATAAAAGCATTGGATTTCTGGCTGATTATCGGAGAATGAATGTTGGGATCACCAGAGCAAAGTCTTCTGTCCTGGTATGATATTATTCTGCATTTGGATATTTTCAACAGGACTTTTGTTGTCTCACGCACTTCACCTTTGCTCGTGGAAGCTAAGCTTTAGCTGTTTCTTTAGGTGGTAGGGTCTTCCTCAACGTTGAGGAGGGATGAGCACTGGAATAACTTAGTGGAAAGTGCTGAGAACAGAAAGTGTTTTATTCAGGTGAATATTTCTTCATTGAGTTATTTAAGAATTTCATTTTAACAATGCATTCAAAAGGTTCTTTTGATTTGCTAAGACAGAAATTTTACCTAAGCCTTTCATTGACCATTACAAATCAAATTTATTGTGTTTTAAAAAAAAAAAATCAAATTATTCTTTATTGTCCCAAAATTCTGAATGTAGCTTATATTTAATGAAAGCCAAGTGTCATTACCTATCAAAAACAATAAATAAAAAATGAAAGCCAAGAAAAATTTTACAATGTTACGTCGCTCAATAACTTTTTATTCTATATGTGAACACCTTCCATTTACTCATTATTTTTATCTATATAAAAAATAAATTAAAAAAAAAAAAGTAATTTGACATGCAATTATCAAATATATATATATATATATATTTATATTGTTACAAATCCATTTTTAGATTATTTGATCTCCTTATACCCTTTATGCTTACAAAATATAAAGAGAATGAGAGATCAATAATTATTTCATCTATAAAACGGTGGAAGTTTAGGTTCTTTTTATTTTAAAAAATGAGTTTATGAATTATATAGTAAATAATATCCAATTAATATGAGATTTGGTGTGTGTGTTAAGCTTGAAAAATTCCAGTGATGAGATGGTTAAATTATTAGTCTAATTAGATTTATATTAACAAGTATTATATTAAGTGTAACTTGAACCTTCTGAGTGGTGAAGAATCTGCTGAGGGATGGATGGGATGGACAGGCAGATGGTGAGTAGTTTGTGGAGTTGTTCTTATGTGGATTGGGTAGCTCTTGATGCCTCCAATACGTGCAGGTGGGGCAGTGATTGTGTGGTATAGAAGGGTGCTTGAGAGTTTAGAGTCTGTTGTTGACATGTACTCATTGTCTTGTAGGTGGGGCAAGTGGAACATGGGTTTGAGTGGGCTTGTTCCTGGCTTTATGGCCCTAATGACAATAGAGGAATTAGCTTAGATTCGGCAAAGATGGGAGGGTACCTTGGTGTTGTATAGGAGATTTTAATGTCATTCACTTTTCTAGTGAGAGGTTGGGATGCCTAGACTTAGCCCGACGATGATGGAATTCTCTGATTTTAAGGGCCTTAATCTGATTGTCTTGCCGCTGAAGAGAAGGGTATTTACCTGGACAAGTGGTACAGATCTGCCTCCAATATCTAAGATTGATAAGGAGTTGTTCTCTTCGGATTGGGAAGAGCATTTCTCAAATGTGATCTAACAGGTTTCACCACACCCAATCTCGGATCATTGTCCAAATTTGTTTGAGGCAGGGGGAATGGTGAGGGGAGC